>OX388342.1:18535920-19735920 GCA_947579665.1 Sympetrum striolatum | reverse complement strand
ACCTAAGTGTTTTAGACATTTATTTCGCTCTTTTTCGGTCTAGTTCTTCTGCGGTTATATCATCCTTTAATTCTCCTCAAGTATGTCTATTTCACGAGCAAATATTATTTCTAATTTGCATGTTTACTGAGCCCCCAGTATGTTTGACCATGCTATATTTAAACTTAGTGTTTGCAGGAATTGAACTGCATAGTAGTACTCCGCAGCGAAGATCTTGCATTGCTTTTGTGTTTTTAGATGATTTGGAAATCGTCTGGAAGCACCTTCATGCGTTTTTACGATCGACCAGTTGATTGAATCGATCATCCGTTGAATTGTAAGCGGTCAATAAGCATCGGACATTTTGGGTTGCGTCATCGAGTGCATGCGAAGTGTCGAATGATACATTTGAAATTATCTATTCTGATATTTGTTTCATTTTTATCTGATTTGCAAAACCTGTAAAAATGCAGAAAAATATTTCGCACACTTTTTAATTTCCTGCTATCGTTGATTAGCAGAAATGGCTTAGAATTTGAGTCAAACTTATTTTTTTTCCTTACCGTTTACCTTGTTTACTTTCTCGTATCATTAATTCTTAATTTATTCTAATTTTTCTACTTGATAATTGTCTCATTTTATTTCTTTCTCCATTTTTACAAATGCAAATAGTAAATTATTAGGATTTGTAGCAATGTCTCATTTCGGTAAAGAACAATGTCAGATGAGTCTTTTAAGAGCCATCTACAATTTTCATTTGTTTTTCTAACAGAGATTTATGTCGTCCATGATTTACTTCCATTTATATTCTTGGTTTTTGTTTTTGCATCACGATGCGTTATACGAACCAGAGGCCCAAATGATAATTTCCATAAGGCGATGGGAGAATAAGATACGAATAATTCGGGCGTTGAATCCTTAATTCCAATCATTTAAAACCCGCTAAAAGCACGGCACACCGTGACGAAGGCAGGATAAAAGTCTTCTGCAATTGCATCCGTTGAATCGTCACCTAGTGAATGCACCGCCGAATGTTGCATCGAATTACGGCGATTCCATCGGAAGGAAATCGGCGCCATGATTCGAGGGGATTCGCCTTTGTTGTTGGTGAGGGGGCAATAGCCTTTGGCGCGCGGCCTTGCCTCCGCCCCTCCGTTACTTTCCCCACCCTTACTTTCTCCGCCCCTCCACTACTTCCCATCCACTACTATGGGGGCTCTTCCGTAGAGCACGCGCGCCTCTCCTCTTATGCAAGAATAAAAATAGCGAACTTCGGCAAAATACGTAAGCACTAAAAATGGCTCGCATTGACATATGCGCTGAAGGAATCGTCTCGGAGAGAACGAATGTCACCGGTGAATGAATGTTCTTTGACAGAGACCCTTTTAGCATCTCTTTTCAGTATCAATACGTACTGATCGGAGCGTCTCCTTGTACTACTTACGAACCCGACGTCGTCACCTTTGTCTCCATCATTTTTATTTGTACATTTTCGCTTTAACAATTTAATATAAGTTTTACTGAGGCCACGATTGACTCTTCCGTTAAACCTGAAATTTGGAGAGGATATCGTTGGAAACGAGAGAAAGGAGGGATGCAGCAATAGAAAGGAGATGCCACAATCATTAGGAGGAACGGGAACTTGAGTGTGACGACCAGGAGGATGAAGAAAAAAGGTTTTTATGAGTAAACTAGCGGAGTGCTCGTTGATTCTCAACGGAAATATGTCATAGATTGTCTCTGCAACGAAAACCAATAGAAAGAAGATGTACCAAGAAGAGCAAAACCAATTGTCAATATAAATATAGGAATGATTCAATGTTTGTCAATTCTGTTAATCATTTGCGATTGTTTTCGGTGATATCGGCAAATTATTGAAATTCAAGAACATCATTCCTATAGTTAAAATATTCGAAGATGATATTTTCATGTATAGAGTAACATATCTGAAAAAATTACAGAGTTTAATATTGGACTAAATGCAAACCATATACCAGCAATACTTCTTTAGAGGGAATTTCTATAGTATGCTAAGTCCTCGAGTAGAGAGAGAGTAAAACCGTTTTAAAACACTAACTAAAAATTCAGTAAACAATTAAGTTGGTGTAAATAAACCGTGGTTGCAACTGAAGTTGTAAATTAAAACTAACTAATATAACTATTATACTAATTAACTATTAAGTTGTAAAATTGTAAAAAAAAAATTAAATTTAAATGTTCGTTCTTTTTTCCGTGGGATTCTTCGCAGGATATTGTTCGTAACAGCAAATGTTAAAATCTCATGCATTTTTTTCTTCTTCATAAAGTGTATCACTTATTTTCAGGATTAATTTTAACTTATATTCTTAATGCATTTTGATGGATAAATACATGAACATAGAATCAACAATCGCCTTCATTGTCAAGGGGAATAGGTTGTTTACAACCTCGAAATTTTGATAAAATATTCACGCATTTTATCAAAATTCTCAAAACTTCTATTCGTAAACGATATTTCACGACCAAAATAAGAATTTTTATTTTATTCCCCTTCTTTTGGTGCTTGATTCGACTTTGTACGACTATTATTTCTAATTTAAATTTTCAAATGAAGTAAAGCCTTCTGCGAGAAAAATAAACTTTACGTGCATTTCGTATGCAAATGCTTTTTCGATTTTTCAGCTATTCCTATTGAGTTTTTCCTAATTTTCGTTTTTCGTAAACCACCTCCGTACCGAGGCGAACAAAATGAAAAAAATAATTATTCAAATCGGTCGAGCCATTTCTGAGTTTTAGACGACGTCACGAACATAATTTCATTTTTATATATTAGTTGACACTATCGTCGGTCAAAAGCTTGAATGGAGAATCTAAAAATTCTAGTGGATTGAAATTTTTCGATTTATATACTATGTAAATGCAATATTTTGTTCACAATATGCGTTCCTAAGATGGTCTTTAGGGTATTTGTGGGATAAAGGATGCTAGGGCAAAGAAAATTCGCTTTCCACAACCGAGGTCATTATTATAAATATGCTCTTTTCAAACGTCTAACTAAAGAGATACTAATAATTAAGTAACAGCTCAACAATAGTAATAACACCCGCGTAAATGGGTGGCAACAAAGCCGAGATTCTCTTGCTGAGGTTTGACGAGATATTGAATCTGTATTTGCATAAAGGCAGTATAAATTCATCGCTTATGTTAATTTCTGTGATCTTCCGACACTGTGGACAATGTCGGAAGCTTTCACAAGTTTCTTTCACCCTAGTCTATGAAGTTTTTTATTTTAAAAGTGTGATTGATAATAAACAAATTACCTTACCAGTGATTCCAGGTCTTTGTTAATGACGAGTTGATTGTTTTATAAAAAGTGAAATATTGTAATGAGTCAATGCATTTTTCGTTGCGAGGGTACTGTGAGGTTCAAAGACCGACGAGTTTTGGGGACGACAGATTGCAGAGAAGGCGGTGCAGTCCACATTCACGGACCAAGAATGCAAGCGTCGCGTCACTTAAAACACGTGCCAATAATTTCACATTCTAGTTGCTTTTCGTTTTTCAAAGTCTCAAAAGCGGATTGAGCAGCAATATATGTGAAAAATCCCAATTTTTATGTGCACATTTCGTTAAATATCCTGTGTAAATTTGAAGCCGCGTTGAAACTTAAGAAGAGAATGATTTAATGTGCTCAGTGCTTCAGACGGAAGAGAAGCACCTGCTTCATGGCTTCTTATCTTGTCAGAGGCAACCACGGATTTGTTTTCAATGTGTACTTTATTTATAGACATTCTTAATAAATCTTAGGTCAGTAATCTCTACCTAAGCTGATCTTGTGGATTTTATGATGAAACGCCCCAAATATTTAATTTTACATGCAGGGGCGTAGATAATTTTTTTCTCTGCGGGGGGGTTCAGTCCTAAACGAAGTAGGTAGAAGAATATCTTTTAGTATAATTGAATGCTGTTGGATTGTTAAGAGTATTGTTGTCCATGTAACCATTGTTTATCTTGAAACGATCGATCCTTAATCCCAATATGACAATTTCAAATAGATACAGATTTGAATCAAAAGATGCTGTTTATTAAAATAGACAGCCGGAACAAAGAGAAAGTGCCATTCATGGAACTTACACTTATTAATAATACAAGGGAATTTGAAATACAATCATTATAAATCTTCTTTTATAATGCCATAATTATAATGCCATGTCCATGTCCCAGGTCACTGATCACCATCATCCCAATGGTTGGGTGATCAGCACACCGCAATGACTTTTACGCCTAGACAACATGCAACACTCGTAATTTATTTTATAATTCGTACAATGCGTTTTTTTCTCTATATTTCCAATCGTTTCCGAAGCTCACTATTTCATTAGATACAGATTTTAATTAGTAAATTACCGGCTTCAGTAATTGTTTACTGCAGACGACATTTTTTTCCTTTCATTTTGTACAGGAAGAACAGGCAATGTTGACGACAATCTGGAATTTTAATTGTCGTATGATACCTTGCTGACGCATAATATGGAATTGAATACGGATTAAAAAGATTTGCAGACTTACTAGTTATTCACTGACCATTCTTATTTTATATTAGTATTTCTTGTCGTGGGGGGTTCAGACACCCTCGACCCCCCATACCTGTTTACATGAATCAATCGATACTAACGTATGCAAAGGATTTCGCACATTTCATGCACCATAAAATTTTCAATGGCTCAAAGTAGGTTATTAATGGCGCACAGATAATTTCTTTCGTTAATTATTTACTGTGTTCTAATAGAGTGTTAATTCTAAACATTAAGTATCACGATAAATACTTGAAAACCTCAAATATAATAGTTAATGGTATCTTTATGTCTAATGCAGTAAATGGTGAAATCAATAATATTTGAACAAGTTGTGGGGGACTTAAAATTGGTTGAAGTCGTTGTATGTAAGATTTATTTATTTATTTTATTTTATTTATTCAATTGGATGTACCCTTTTTCTCACAAAAAATGTCACAGCACCAATATCATAAAGCAGAATTTAAAAGTATAAAATACAATAAACAATAGGATTTTAAATATCACAAACATGGAAATTTATGTAAAAAATTATTGGACTTTAAGCAGAAATATTACTAACATCATTAGAAATAATAAAATTTACGTATAGGATGTTACAAATAATAAACATAAACAGCATCTGCGAAGTGAATAATTATTAAAAGCTTTTATGAGAAATAATAGAAACAGAATGCTAAATAAATTTTAACATATTTGATATAAAATATAAAAAAATACATATGAATGATACAATGGCATATTTTATGTATTATTTACAGTTAAGATTGACTGATTAATAAACAAATAAATAAAGGCGTGATTTGTCTAAACAAATAAAGGCGTGCATTATACATTTTGGTCGGCTAACGGTCTGAAGCCTGGATTCACCGCCAATTTTTACTAATGAGTTATTGAGCGTTAAATAGCAAAAGAGAACGTGTCGTAGGTGAGTGTAGACAGCGCGGTGAGGCATCGGTGAGTGCGGGAGAAAGGGATATCGAAGGATAAGAGTGGGACCGAAGCCCGAGCAAAGACGGGAAAGACATTACGAAGTGCCCAAATATTTTGGTTCTCCTTTAGAGTTCATTTATTGGGCCACGAATACGTTGCTGTCTGGTCAATTTTCGTCGCATTGCAAAGCAGTGAATGAAAAAGTGGCAAGGTTGGTAAGGAGAACGATTTTCAGAGAGTATATTCTATCTCCAAACAATAATATACGCGCTTACTTAGTGGAGATTATCTCTCGTCTGACGTCATTTAACGAAAATCGTTCCTCGCAGTAGTGCGTTTAGCGATTTTCTACCGATGGGGTCTTATCGGATGTTTTTCTTCTTTAGGTAAATATTTAAATATTGCATCGCTTCAAATCAGTAAGAGACATAAGGAAGACCACCACCGAGGTTGACAGCTTAATGAGGCTCACCCGGAAACTCTGGGTTATAGAATCTTATCTGAGGGTTCCACATTTTATAAACGTAATCAGTGGATTTGAAGCGTCAGTTAGGTCAAGGACCTAATGGCAGGGCGTAAAGTAAGGAAGTTATGTATGAATAAGTATAATACAATATTACTCGTGAGTAAGGAGAAGGAATCACCTGACTGGCATTTGTCCAAGAAAAGACGGGATCCGTTCCTCAACTAGTTAGTAGCCAGCTGTATGAAGATATCCACAAAGTTCAAACATATAATCTGAAGTTGTGAATAAAAATAAAGACATTTTGAACTAAACAGCTCTTTCTCATGTCCTGTTACTCTTCAATCACGTAATTTCATTAAGAGATGGATCAACAAGAGATGAAAGTATTTATACATTCTAATATTCAAGTAGCATCTATCCTTGAAACTGATCCATAATACCATGTGTGCATGGAATATTTTCTGAAGCTAGAGTTAAAAGGTATTTTCAATCGATAAAACGATTCAAATTCACGGGCTTCTCTTGGATATAACGATTTTAAAAGCTAAAGATGTTAAGAAATTAGCTTAATAAATGGATTTTGAAGCTATTAGTATCATGAATTCCTCTTAATTTTCAATGTTGAATTACGCTCAACTAAGAGATGGCGTTTCTGCGACAAAAGAGAATACTAGAGGCTCATGTTATTGGCATTACAGGGCTGATTTTTAGGGGGAAGGTGAGAAATTTGTGATAATCACCCAAAAATAACACACGAGGTTAAAGCTTCTGACCCAGGATGTACAGTGCTTTTTATCACATCGTGGGCGAGAAAAATTATCTCTCTCTTTTGGCTTATCTATTCATTGATTTGGAATCGGCATAGCAAAGTTATTTCCGCACACTCAAATTGCATGATTAACCACACAAACAGCGTATTACAGATAACAACTGTTGCTCGCTATAGTTTGATTGCCTCTTACCATACTATAATAATGACAAATTCGCAGTTTGAATTCACGCGAGTGACTCATGGAAAGTCATGCAGAAAAGCACTCTGCCAGATTTTTAAAATAAAGGATGACTCGTTTCATGAAACATTACCGAATTCTTAGTAAGAGTTCCTCTTTAGAACGCAATTCTGGGAGAAAATAAATGAGCTTCTCTTCTTCCTCGAACCTCCTTTACTGACAAATGCTGGTAAAGTCGTATCATAAGGAAATGATTAATGGAAATTTCAAGGGCGATGGAACTATCTTGTAAATTACACATTAAGAATATCATGAAAATGGTATTTATTTTTTCGTATTTGCGGTTATGGTTAAACTTAATGTGCCATTAAAATAAGTTTATTACATATAAATTACAACGCTGGCTATATTTAATTATATTTAATACTCTGTTTCTATATTTAAATCAGGTTACGCAGTCATTTCCAATATTTACGAAAAGATAAAAATCGGTTTTAGGTTAGAATACTGGGAAAATTTCATCAGAAAGATAGAAATTTCATTTTCGTTGAATAAAGTTTTAGGAAATCGTTTCAATTTCTGTCTATAAATTGTTAAAATGTTCACGAAGAAATGTCTTTTTCTTTTGCTGTCATGTGTTAAAAAGCAAACATCTAATCTTCAAGAAAGACTTAGTTTTGGCTCGGTAATCACTTGCTGCACACGCTCAGAATGTGAAATATGTACGGAGCTTTGTGGTAGTGGAGAAGTTTTGTTTACCGTAAAATTTAGAGCCTTCCTAATTGTTTGCGTAAATTATAATAAAAATATGTTAAAATTATTTAGCTCGCAAAAATAGTAAGAACATATTGAAAAAGGAATGTCATGATGAATGACTCTGTAATAGAAAAGCAGCCTCGAATGGGGAACGATCGATTTGCGTCTAGGAAAATAAAAACTTTGGCAGCCGTCGCAACTGCGTCTTTCATATTTCGTGGGCTCGCAAAGATCCGAACTAAGGCATTCATGCACGGAGGAAATAGCAGAGAATGTGAATTTATCCGTTTCTAAGAAAGATTTATTTTTCAAGTTTTACTGAGGCAGAACTGAAAACGCAAGTTCCTAAACCTGAATACTGCCATTAAATCATAAAGATAAAAATAATTCTGTCTCAATATGAAACGTCACTATTTGTGAAAGTAAGATTTCAAGAGACACATAAATTCACGCAAACATTTATGAGCAGAATAAAATATGACTCAAATATATAAACAAATATCATTTATGACGAGAGAATTAGTCTCTAGTCATCAAAAAACGTAGATCAATCCAAAAATATTAAGAACGTGTAATAGAATTTGATCTCTGTTTTATAAGAAAGAGATACACCATACAGGGTAAACGATTTTCAAATCCCTGCTTCGTATGGGAAAGAGTGATAATTCTCTCAATAAAAATCGTTAAACATTCAATATTATGGTTCATTGTCAGAGATACCGAATCTAAGGTGTTTTGGAAAATATAAGGGTGTATGTATTATACTTATGCACCGTTATCCACACAATTCAAGGAAATTAAATCTTAATACGCATATTCTTAGTAAGAAATTTATATTTAAGAGTTTTTAAGCAATTCAAGTACAATCATTTTTTGTTGACGATCGAAAAATTGACTCCACAAATAGATATGATATCATTATTAATTTAAAAACTGTTTCCTTAGGAGACGATTGTAATAGACGAACTAGAAGCTTTACGTTATCTATTAATCAAGAAACTGGGCTTATGGAAAGACATTTTTTATCAAAAGAAATACGGTATAAACCTCTATCGTGTTGCTTACATTTCCATTGATATGACAGGAATTCGTCAGCAAAGAGCGAAGTTGTTTTTGTTTTCGTATAAACGGGAAACAAAATGACGTGCTGGCGAGTCCGTAACCATATAAATGTGCATTATAATTATCTTCTGTATAAAATCAAAGAAACGCGTGTAAAATTTTAATTTATAACGCTATCAACAGCAGCATGCATTAATAAAGCTACTCCGTTTTATAAAAATGGTGAAATTATTAATTAATTAAATTCAATCGTCGACGCCTTAACTTTTTAGAACTCCGTGAGAGGAGAAACATGATACTCGTAGCAGGAAAAAATTACCTTCACGCTCACTCGCAATGTTTCTCAATACATTATTCAATTTGCAAACATAAAATTTTTCTTGACCTTTCTTTTGCACTGTTTTCGCACAGTTCGTGCAGATTTTCTTTCTGCCCGTATTCCCTCATTATTCGGCTATTACTGACTCAATCTCTAGTTTTTTCTACCATATAATTGTATACCATATCATAGTTCAATCTACCTTAATCAGTTACACCATTCCGGCTGATTTATGCCTCTTCTTCTATACCAAAATTTCGCTACCACTCCACAACGTAAGCAAATCTTTAAAAAATGGCAATGTTAACACCTCTTTCCTATCCTTGACGACCCACTGCCAACCACTCTTCGGCCAGAGTTCACCCCTTTTCTTATCACTTATCAGCGTGATTTCTTTACGATTATAACGAAAGAATTCCGTAAATGTTGAATCATTCATATTTCCCGAGTTTCGACACCAGACTATTTTCATTCGGGTGATTTCCTTCCGCGCTTGCCTATGGCTTCACATCGCGAAAATGGGTCAATCCATTAAAAATGCGCTCGTAGAGGGCTTCGTTAACACGACGTGGACTTCCCCAACGAGCAATGAACTTTGCTTCCGGCACATATTACTGTTTCTTGCATCCCAAACGTAGATCTCGGTCTTCTTGTGTACCTATTATTGAATGCGGCCTATATTTATATCTTGGATTGATTTAATGCTCCCTTTCCAATTGAGCTCTGTCCTTTTCAAATTTATCTGTTGTTGATAACGGCAGCTTTGAGAGTAAGGAATCAGGGAAAACGTTCTTAATTCTTGTTAAGAATTTTACTGTTAAATTACCTGTTTTAGGAGTGAAGAAACACATCTGGAAGCCTCTGCCATCTTGTGGGATCGCGTTGGAGGGATTTTTGATGAGGGGTCGACCACATTAGGGTAAAACGCGGAAAAACGAAGAGGGTGTATGGCTATTTAGAATCAGTAATGATATGGAAATGCTGATGATGATTATGCGTGATTCAAAAGTGTGAGGAAAACCGAGAGAAGTGCACTTGAATGAGATGCTCAGCCGAGAATGGGCGGATGATATCCATCAGGTATGAGTTTCCCAAATTGGGTACCGTGAATAAGCTGTTGGTGCTTATCGTATGCACTATTTCAGAGAAACTCATGCTTTTAAATCCGCAACATATTTTAGCTTACGTTTGCGTGGTATTTAGTCCTTCAATGATATACCGTGCGTAAACAACAAAAGTACTCAATTTCACCTTATTAGTACCTTTTTAGATTTAAGATTTATGACCTCTATCCGCCATTGGCGTATGGCAGGGGATGTATTATTATCGATATCCTTTGCTAATCATTGTATCGCTTCGTCGACGCCTCTCGGAGATCCCGTTTGCTGTGTGTCATTGCCAATGCCAATAATTACGAGGCCTAAGTTACATGTTGTGCGAGAAAGTTTGTCAATTTCATTCGATTTTTTTAATTATAATAACTTTCTCCTTCCTGTCAACTCTTTAGCTCATCTCTTCCCAGATTTCTATTCATCCATTTATCTTTTAGTTCTCTCGAACATGATGGCTAAGTGACGTCGTCCCCTGTTACACCATCGGGATAATTCAACTTACTTACACTACATATTTCTTACACTTTCGCATAATAGCGCATTAACATGGATAAATCTCCATGCCATCTTCTCATTAAAACGCATCTCATTTATGTTAATGCAGGAGAATAATTGTAAGTCAGCCCATCTGCATCTATCCTTCCGAGTACATTGCATTGCATGGTCCGTTCGCATCATTTCCTATTTTCTGTCCTATTTCCGTCCTTCGCCGACCCACTCAAAGGTCATCGCTCTCTCCTCCCTTCTCCGAATCCCTTTTTGCCATTTTTCCCACAAATTCACATTCACAATTGCACGGAAAACGACCAATTGACGTCCTATAATGGTTTACTTTTCCTTTACCAAACTTAATGAAAACATTCTTTTAATTTCACATTAAATATGCGCGTTATATAATTTGGAAACTTCTAATAGTGTAGTGTCGACTGTTCTTTAGATAGAGACAATTGGGATATGATAGGTGTTATACAGAAGTGACTTATTGATAGGAATGCAATAAGATGCATATTCTAAATGCATTTCAAAAGGTGTGCTTTCATTTTTCCGTAGATTATTCGCAATTTAGAGTCCCAATCGATATTCCACGACTGCAGCGAGAATATCCACAAAATGCACTTTCCAATAACAACTACTGCGATCCCACTGGCAATTATTTTTCGCTACTTTTCTAAAAGAACCTCTTCATTGGACGAAATGAGAATCATGCAAATCCCTGTTAGAACTCTCTGATCAACGTCATCGGAGTGCAAACTGATCACATTCTCTCGAGCGATGACATTTATTTATTTGATTGTTTTAATTTAATCGATTGATTCCTTTTTTCGCTGCAACAACAACAACTCGCATTTTGCCCAACATTTAATTGAAAACAACCATTTTTCTAATCTTAAATTCGTCCCCCTACACAAAGGTATCCGATATAAACTTGACATTTCAAAGACATTGTGGTTACAATTTAGCTAACAACCATTTGTTCCCTTGCTACTGCTCACTGATTTCCACTGTGAAACTCTTACAACCCTTCCCCTCCCTTATTCACCATCCATACCCCATTGTTCCGAGGGTTTATGAGTCATGGTTGGTGTTGACTTTTGTGACTTGTGTGTTGAAAGTAGTCGTCAATTAAAATACAACCTCTTGTGGAAATCTGAATATTTCGTTCAATTCGTTCGCCATGAACAATGGTTTAATTCATTTGGTAAAGTGTGAACACATCGTTAATTCCATTTATTAGGGTTTAAGTGAGCATACGTAAATGCTTACACCCGCTAAATACACCAGAGGTTACTTTGTGGCGTTTAATATTGGAAAGACATTTAAAAATGCAGTCGATGGCTTGAAATAAAGTAAATCAAGGACTGATAACTATTTCATGCGGTAGCGATGAAATCGTAATCAAAGGCTTGTCGGCATTATAGAGAAAAGAGGGGAGTGTAGTGAAGGTGTAATGGATATCCAAGCCATAATCAAACACTACTTTCTGCGGTTAATACAAGATTTTAATTTTGCTTAGTTCATAGTAAATAAATGTTATATAGTACTTACTTACTTTTAATTGGCCTTATATTTGTCAATTTTCCTTCATATAGTGGTTTTTTAAATCGATGTCATCATTTTCTTTATTATAATTTTATCATATTCGCTGAAACAATTTTTTGTCCATTCATTTCCACTGCACGTAGTGTGTTAAATATTTTGACTATCCAATTTAGTACTCCAGTTGAGCATTTAAACCGCATGAGCAGACAGATTTCCTAATGGTTTGACATTTTGTTCGAGAAATATGATGTAATTTTACGCTTGGAATAATGAAGAAAAAGGCTTTACGTGAAATTTTTTTTTTCTTACGTTATCTGTACCCAAAAAGTATTCTTTTCTCAGAACTTAAGAATGGCTGAGAGCGGTGGAGGCGGACACGCGAGGGATTGCTTTCGGCGGAAATTCGACGGTGTAATCCTTATTAATCACTTATCGACAAAAAAAGAGGATTCTTAGTATATTAATGATAATTTTGTTAATTGATATTGTTAACTGAAGATTAAGTTTGTCAACTGCAACGTTTTATGCCGATCATTGCCGAAATAACGCATAAAATGGTAGTTTCTCACGCAATGGTCGGGTAGCATTAGCCTCGCAAGTCCAAAAGAAATTAAAAGCATTCTTTCGACAATATGTTCGCCATCTCTTTGATGAAAGATGAGGATTTGAAAACAGTAGTATCCCGAGTAAAAATTATATTTAACTCTTCATTTTTCTCATTACCAATTCGGTTGCAATGAAAGAGAATAAGAATACGTGAAGACATATGAAAAATGGACTAATATTACGTAAAGCAGTTCTTGCTGATATTATACATTTAGTTTTTCAGGAAAATAAAATAGTTTACTACGAAAAATCGGTGCGAACGTAATTAATGTTAAAGCTTTACTTGATTCTGAGGAATTTTCTAATTAATTTTCTAAATTTCTATTAAATTCTATTTCTATTTATGAATTTTCTAATAGTAATTCACAATTTTAAGTTAGTACACTTGTGATTTATTTGTTATTTAAAATTGCAACTACTATATCACTTTCTTCCGCAGATTTTATATTTCTTGATGTAGCCATTAAAACTAAGCCTATCCTGGCTCACCTGCCTAGTGAAATATCAGCATATTTTTTGGCATACTACCTTTGCTCGTACTCCACATTTTCTCTTATTATACGACATCCAGCTATCTTTTGTCTTCCGTATCAATCTCATCGACTGCCCGCTTTCTTACATTCGTAGAGATTTTGTCTTCCATTTTGTCGATACTCTTAATTTTCTCCTCCTCGTACAGATTACTCGCTGTATCACTTCCGCGTCTCCTCACTCTGCGATTCCCCTCTTCATTTCACTCCCAAGGTAAACTCTTCCCCGAGTTTTCCATCGTTTAATTTCCTATTTATTTATTATGTGCACTTTCAGTTGACCTGCAACTTAGAGAATGGAAAGGTTACCATCATGTGTAAGTAGTTGGCACATGTTCACAGTCAGCTCTCTTTTTTATGGCTCCCGGTGAATTGGTCCGGGGGGAATTCGTACGCGGGGAATTCGTATGCGGGGAATTGATCTCCCGACAGATTGGTACATGGGAAATATATCCCCTCGCTGATGTTTTACTACCAACCCGAATCAACCCCGTCCGACCCAACCCCCCCGGTTAATTTATTTATAACATAAAATAATAATCAGGGCGTGTAGATTAACATAAATTAAATTAAAATTACTGAATAAAAGTAGTACAACATCAGCGCGGGGGATCAATTCCCCGCGTACCAATCTGTCGGCAGATTAATTCCCCGCGTACGAATTCCCCCCGGATCAATTCACCGGCCACGCTTTTTTATACATATCTTTTTTTGGGTCTTTTATTGAGGTACCCATTTCTGCATACGTGGAGTTTTCCCGATGCAAAGTCTTGTATAGGAATCGGAAACTTTAATTCCTGGTCGCATTTTCGACAAAAGAAGAACGTAAGCGTACTCTGAATGTGAAAGAAATTGTCCTGACCGTATTTTTCTGACTTATCACTCGATGAAGCTTCAAACTCATTTTAAATTCTTCCTTTCATGATTTAAAAATGCATCAACTTTAATCAGCTCGTCAATTTAAAATAATGAAAAATTAATTATAATTTGAATTTAATTCGTCGCTACGGTTTAATTTGGTTTTAGAAAAATGTGGATTGTATGCATGTACTTATAATTTTTCGCTTATAAACGCAAGAGGCATTATGGTTCCAAGTATGCGCCCATTGTTTTCGTCCCTGGGATAATATCTCACCGTGCATCGTATTCCTACATCATATCCTCGGTGAGCATACTGCAACCAATTAATCCATGTTGTTTATAAAATCCACTAGCGTAACTAAGGAAAATATTGAAAGGCATGAGCCTGAAATTGTTTCATTTTTTGAGTAAATTATTCTCAACTGTGGTTGTTCGTTCTCTAGTCACATTAATCTTCCTCATCAGTTAATGTCGGAGGCAATTAACTTGTTATTTTCAAACGCAATTATCACAAGTTTATATTACACTTGAACGCGGTGGTCCTGTTTATTTAATTTCTTGAGAATTGTGTTCAAGGAAGAATGATTTGAGGTTCCGTCTCATAGCCTTCCTCAACAAAGTCACCGTCCTCCCTTTTTGTCTTCTTTCGCTCTCTTATTTTTGGGAATTGTGCTCGAAAATGCTAAGAATAGCGACTGCCAGTCGCTGCGCGGTTATCTAAAATAGCGTTGTATGTCTTCTTTACGAAAATCAAGGTTTACTGTATTTTGCTAATCTATGCCAATGATTCTATTTTAATCTGGGATGTCTTCTGAGAAGTTAAGGAAAGAGTGGGGCGGGAAAGGAGTGTTTTAAGGTCGAGATTCGGGGAATTTTTGAACAATATGAAAATGGTAGCGTATAGAATAATACTTTCACGTTGTTGAATGGCAGTGAAAGTTGTATGTGCATCTGAGTAGACTGAATTCATGGACAATGCACGAGGATCTTCGCAACCACGTATTTCTCCCGCGTTACAAGAGAAAGTAGCAGAGAGATGTCGACAGTGAGAAAGCAATCACTGCCTTGCCTTTCCATTTTACTTTGGTAATATTAAGTATTACTTTGAATCTTTATCTTAGACGAAGATACTTGTCGCATTGGTAATATGCAAAACAGTTTGATATCCCTTCTTAAGTCTACATGTTGTTTGCTAGATAAGCAATGCATTGTTTTTGCCCGGAGTGTGATACAGTTGGTATAGTTTGATTTCCTACTCTCGCGTGCTCTTAAGACATATATAAAGAGATATATCTGCTTTAAAAGTATTCTGAAATATCTATACGGCAGAAAATTGTTGTCTATAATTTATAAATTTCTCTGAGGGTATTTTGTAGATTCTAAAAAAAATCCTTCGGCAAGTTTATGGAAATTGAGGAAACTAATATAAAATATACATGATACACTATAGACATCGTTTAGGTGGTCGATCAGACTTAAGGGTCACAATAACGTCTGAAAGAAGCCACCGAAATGCTAAGTCTGAAGTTTTGTCTTGTTTTCAGCATAGGCGTGGACGCTGAGGAAAACTTATCCAATCCTTTGGATGTTTTTGTGTACGAGTGCAGGAATAAGATGGAAGGAGTCTTGATGTATGCTTGATAAATCTTATCATAACTTGAAGTTCTCCTAATGGATATGCTTAGGAAGAATGCAAGAGTTATTGCTATAACTTTTAACTCGATAACATTCTAGTAGGCAGCTTAAAATTAGAGGAGACATTTGTGGGCCCAAAAAATAATAAAGCATTTAATAGACACCGGAAATTACGTGGAACAAATTACGGAAAATCGCTTAAATATCCCTCATACTCGTTAAAATAGCTATTTTGTGCGCACCTTAATTTGTGCATAAGCATTTTTTTATGTAATGATGGGATGGGATGGGATCTTGAAGAATGGAAAATTTTTCATCTCTCTTTCGTTGAAATTCTACGAAACGATATATTTTTAGAGTCATTGTACTGCACTTTTGTTGACCTATCCAAAGCATAATACTGCATAAGCGAAGCCTAACTACTTCACTCCTCATCCTTCCTGGATGAGACTCATTCTCTATCCGAAGCTATCGGTAACTAATAGTGGAGAGGAACAAAGCATCCTCGAAGCTGATGAGATGAGGGATGTGTGTTTGTTCTACACTTCCTGCATTTTATGGCGGTTAGCTTTGTATTAAGGATGAAGTCAAATGTAGGTAAGTCAAAAAATGCGGCGATTAACTGCGTATTAAGAATGGTGATTTATGTAAGTCAACAAATGCTTTTAATGTAATTACAATTATAAATACTTTTAATTAAAAGTTTATCTTCAAATGATCGTTCGATGCCATGGTTTTTTTTACAACTCCTCGGCTTAATACCAAAACCTTTTTTTCTTTATTTGAAGTAAGAGGTAAATTTATCTCTTTTATGCTGTAAAACATAAATAATAGGAAACACTTCTACCGTGCCACTGTGTGGTATGATGGAGGATTACCACATGGTCGAGGCCAGAGTAGTACTTTATACTCTTTCACACTGTTTTAAATTATGAAACGATGATTAAAAAACTGTATCAATTTCGTCGGCATCTCGACCCTTTTTAGCGTGAACGGGTATTACCGATCTCCAAAGAAGGAAGTTACAATTTTATAATAAATGACTTTATATTTTTATTGCAAATCCTTCGAATTATTTCAATACTAATGATTTTCGCCAAGTATTTTTCGTTATTGTACGGATTTATATCGGAAGTATATGCATATATACGTACGGAATGAAGTACGGAAGGATATGCATATATGTACATTTAATATAGAAAATGTGAGAAAAACTTGTTGCGAAAAGTACAAATTGTAATATTTCATCATGACGTATTTTCACAAGACATCGCCAGAGACTGAATTTTACAAACTTGTTTGTTCAAATACCCTAGCGGGCAACGGAGTATGAATGCTTCAGCGCCCTCAGTTTTATCATATACTCTCCTGCAATTGACCAGCATATTGCAAGATTGGGTCTCTAATGAACCGGTATCTCCAGAATAACAACATTGCTAAGCTGCTCACATCTCGTCAATCAGATGATAGTTGTACGCGTATTATTGATTGGACATCTCCTTCAAACATAGATATGGATGATTCATTCCGTAGAAATTCGAGCAAGAAAAGCGGAAATAGGTAGAGAATGCAAGTGGCTTGGAGAAATGCAGTGGGGAGAGTGGGATTCTTATCACTGACCTACATCCCGCGTCGGGGCTGTTGACCGCTCCTCTCAATCCGAACCTATTCACCAAGTTCACTCAAAGTAGCTAAGGTAATACGCTACGGAATTACCCGTCGACGAAGCTTCTTCGTGAACAGCCTCGAATTAAAAATATCGATCATTTCCTCAGAAATAGTTTTCCAAAGTTAGCAATACCTTCAGAAAAATTTATGGCTTCCCCGCTGAAGTTGGCGAAACACTGCCGAGTTGAAAGTCATCGTTGCGTCTCAAAACCTGTATTTTGGGTTTTTAAATTGAGCTGATAAATAGAGGTCGAACCCTCCCTCGCCTCTGATTGCTTCGCTATCGAAGATTAACAATTCGCACTTTTGCTACTCTTGAAGTCTTTGTTTCCGTCATAAATTAGTTTTTACTTTCTCCCTATACGTAGTATAGAGAAAGTATTGTATTCGCAAAAAAATTCGACCTCCAGATTTCGACGGAAATAGATGTTTTGGGGCCCATAGAGCTCGTTTTCGCTATTTTCACGAACATATCCGTCTGTGTGTGTGTGTCTGTCTGTGGTAAAAAAGTTTGTGGGCGCTCTATCTTAAAAATAAATAATTCGATCATTTCCAAAATTCATATTTTGTATTTTCCTAACAATGCCCAGAGTTGATTAGTTTTTTATGAATATCGCTTAACCGGAAGTTGCGTTTTATCCGGAACAAAATTTTGTTTCTTAAATATCTCTGTCAGGATGCAATGTAGGTATATACAATTACACACAAAAGTTGTAGATAATGTACTTTACTACAACTTTTGTTTGAAAATTTTTCTGTAACACTCATAATTTTGGAGTTATTTATATATTACCGGCAAAGGCTTCTGTTTTCAATAAATATGGAGAAAGTCGTGTGTTGGCCGCATCAGATTATTTTTGTATTCATTATGAAAAGGTGTCGCTTGCATTATTGTAAGGTAAGACTCCTACGGCGTTGTAATGGTCCTAAAGGTGACGATTTGTCACAATGAACTCTTTGGTCAAATAAAGGTTCATATTAACCCCAATATTGGTTCACAATTTTGCGGAGTTAAGCGGTGAGATTCTTCAATGAATTTCTGTACCTCAGGTACTGATTTCAGTTTCGTCGATTATTATCAGATTAATTTTTACAATACCCTGTAAAACTTAGTATTAAATTATAAAAACTAATTATACTAGCATCTCTTAATAACGTTCAGAGTTATCTGTGATGCTTTGTGAATTTCTTTATCCGGATCTGGCTTATTTCTACTTTTTTTAAACGATTGTCTAATTAAATGCTGAATTTCAGTTCAAATCCGACTTAAAAGCAGGACGCAGGAATCGAAACCCATGTTCTAAGGAGTAGGGGTTGAATAAAATACCGACTCCGATGGGTTGCAAGGCATAAATTGATAAGGATGTAATTTATACTATTCCTTTTCCCAGAGCAAAACTTTCAATAGATTTTTCAATAATATCACGTGATTAGCACTATTTTGTGTATATTATTACGAATAATTGCTATCAGACTTTTTGGTGAATTAAACATATATTTGGTATATTTAATTTTCGGGCATTCGGATTCGGGAAGTTAGTGTTGTAGTGTGGACCTGCTAAACAAAAAAGTCGGAGCCTTAGCTAACCAACTCCGACTCCCGGCCTAAAAGTGCGATAAAATTATCAAAACACAAAAGCACGGGATCGCTTACTTTTTCAGCTAAAATATGAATGCAATGGCTTAGTCATATTGCAGTTCAGCAGTTTCTTATTAGCGCCACTGCGGTCCCCATCACCGTCAGTTGGGCTGTATGTGGACGTCGAATGACTGACAATCGCCTCCTTATCAGAAGCAGCGCTCGAGGGTGTGTGAGCAAATCAACGGATTCTGTCAAACAACTTCGATAGGAGTATCGGACTGCGCCGTTGATATCGCGATAATTCGAGAGATTCATAGGTTTCTATGTCCGACCGCCTTTGCTGCACGAATCCTTTGCTTTTGGCAAACCGGCAAATGAATCGGAAAGAAGACTTTTCAATGCCAGTGCTCTCATTGGAAGTATTTCCTTTCTTCAAGTCGGCCCTCTATTATTCGTAAATAACGATATTTCTCATATTATAGCGTTGAATTTGATGCTGAATGATAAAAGGCCGTAAATAAAACGTTTTGGAATGGCGGATGGTGATAATTGCATGGTTTGGAACTTCTCTCGGTGTTCTTCGATATTCCATTTTTGGAATTCCGCAAGGAAATAATCTTTCCCTACCTCCGATGTCTTTGCAGATTCTCTTAAAAGAAGAAGCTAAATTATAAGAGCACTACTTACCATTCAATTGCAACGACCGGTGCTGCTACCAAACTGGAAGTTTTAGGTGGGCTTAAGGATTTTAGGCTTATAGGTGATAATACAGCAATTAAATTTTATGTAAAATTCACCAAGTGTCTTTCCTTCTGTGCAATAACCATCAGCAAAGTTACGCCTGACCATACCATGGATTAGATAAGGTCAAGCGTTTTCGGCATAAATTTCAGATAAATTTATACTTTCTTAACAAATAAACATAAGAAATATAAAGAAACAAAACTGGGTTAAATTATTAATTGAAGCTTCCTCTTATTACAAAATAAACAGATAATAATGTGTAATGTAATATGTAATATGTACGATGGAATTAAAATAATTAGGAAAGTAAAAGAAAAAAATAAGTATATATTTTAGGAAATAAAGTAAATTCCGCAATGAGGATGGAACAAACGAGCTTGCGAAGCAGATGGGAAATATCAGTTTGGTATAAACGGAGTTTAAAAACAGGAAAGAAATTAAGCAATTGGAACATTGGCAAGATTACATACAAATTTTACACGGGTAAAAATATGAAGTTAAAAATATTTCCGAATTGAATAGTTCATAGTTATAGCAATAAATTACAAAAAAATACAATATTTATAAATACATGATAATATACATAAATACATTATCAATCTCATTGTTACGTGCCCTAAGTAAGTCTTCAAATTAAATATAACGGTAATAGTTGGATTCTGATGGTATATTGAAAGATTTCAATAAATTAAGGATAAACATGAATCCAAAGAAGAGCACGGTAAAAGTTTACGTATTGCAATTTGATGCACTTTAAATAGATTTTATTACTGCAGCTGATGAGTCAGTAACTGCTGAAGGTGAATTAATTAGATCCTGAGTCAAAAATGAACTGTGTCTTTGTCATTTTGTCTCAAGTGACTCATTTACAGGATATTGGATTAATTTTTCTTCTATTCGACAATTTGGTTATATTTTGTAGAGTGAAATCCTCCCCTTGGTTGTGCATGTAAGCCTATGGATATCGAAGCAAGATTAATTGTTTAATCGATAAGTCGAAGCATTTCGAGGTTGCATATCGCGATGCGAGCCATCGATCGATCCCGCTGACTGTTCCAGAACATTTCCTTTGCCGTCATTTTATGATTATCTCCTTAAAACTGTGAATTCGAACAAAAGAATGAATATGAAAATTCACATTGCCCTAGAAATCCAGCAATTTGACATGAGCGTAATTGAGTCCTCAGAATCATGTGGCTAATTAAAAGATAAAATTAATATAAAAACGTATTTTGCTTTAGAGATATGGGAAATTATTTTTAAGAAATATAAATTTTATTGATGCACTATCACAAACATTGTTAGCAACAATTTTGTAAAAATTTAATGGAAAATACTGTCGAATCTAAAAGATAATTCTTTGTTAATGGAATGTAACATAGCAAACATGAAACTATCGGCACTAAACCGTAAGTTCATAATTGAACCATATTTTGATTTTTATCAATTTATTGAAACCATATTGCATATCTTTCGTTCTTTTTGCATAGAAAATAACACATAATAAAATGAAAGATGAAGTTTTATTTTACTTAAAAACAAATTAGCAGCACATGTGTGAAAGAAGTCTTCAATGTCGTAGAGATATCTACGATTATGTTATAAATTTGGAAACACAAACAAAAGATGTGTTAAGAAAATAAAAAAACGGAAAAATTCAGTAATGCGGACAGCGCTCTAAGTTTAATTCTAATTGCAGAATTACAGCTCTAAGAACTTTTCTTTCGTCTTCTGATTAACTCAATTCCTCCTTCTATTGATCCTTTCTCCCTATCCAAAGGGAAATTGTCGAACCTGAGCTTACCACACCAGATCCATCTAATTGTCAAATCTACCTTTATGTTTGTTTTCTTTTTCTCTATATTTTATGTCACTTTTTACTGTTTATATTTATTACTTTTCTATATGTTTATTTTTACATTTCACTTTAAATTGGCATTGTTTTGCTGTATGTGAGAATTGAATTTAAAAATAAATAAAGATATACCTATCGAATTATGATGTTTTTTTAGCCCCAATTATCCTTTGATCGATCATTAGAAAATACGACAAACCATATAAAAAACACGTTCAGAAATATTCATGCCATTAATTTCTAAATCAAATGCAGCTCTAAATACAACGCCTTGCAGCTATGCATGGGAATCGATATTTACGCGCGACCTCCGACCTCGCCATCGTTAAATGTAACGAAATTCGAAGTTTTCTCTCAACGCGAATTTCAGTTAGTCCATTCAAGTGGACGAGTGAAAATTAATGACGAAACCTTTTAGCATTCCGATTATCTATCCCCCCCTCACGTTTTATGCGCGAAGAACTGCAGAAAATCAAATCAAGGTTTTCAATTGATGCGATAACTCCCCATCTATCAACACGCGGCCGACTATCACGATAAGAAGAATGCGAACAATCACGTACGCCACTCCTCACCATTGTGCACCGTGAACTTGCAATCCTTAGTATATGATTTGAATCACGCTTATCGGGAGAAATACCCTACATTTTTCTCACGCCGTCCGTAATAGAATTAATATCTCACTGAAGTCAGAAATGATGATTGGAGATTTGTTGTCTCAGTCGTATAAATACGGGCGTCATTTATTTACTTATCTGGGAATGCACGTATCGGCACGCGTGTGTTTCCTTGTCGCTCATATCAGCGACTTTTTCCATCGTTATGCAATTCCATAAATGCGTCCGATTTTCGGTAGACGAGGAAGACTGAAATAGACGCATATTTGTGGGCGTCGTAAGACTGTGTCAGGGGCCAAAGGACGAAAGGTAGCGAAGGGCGGCGGCGAGGTCATTGCCCTTCTCTACGACCGAGTTACTTCCGTGTGGCGCGGAGGGGAGGCACCAGCTGACGTCAGACAAGCGACGTTGCAAAATTAGCACCCCGCCAGTTTATTCAACTCTGGGCCTCTCTTTCCGCCGGTTATCAACATCCAGGGCCGATGGTCCCGGGATTTCCGGGAATTCCCGTTCCCGGAACGCACGCTGTGCATCCTGGGAAATCCCTTCGTGATATGATTCGATCTTTACGGAAGATTAGATCATTTTAGGGCGGATATACCCTTGATTTGGAGATGATAGATCAGTATGGACACATCTTCTGATTAATTATACCTATAGTTTTAGAATTAACGACAGAATATTTAAATAAAAGAAATAGTTAGTCTGCTGGACTAGAAATATTCCGATCTAAGATATAGAATGAAAAAAATCACGTTGCAGGTAAACTCCAAAGGAGAAGAGATCTTAAATTGCCTTAAAAAAGCTTACGTATACACTACCATATAAAAAACCGGGTAATATGAAAATAATGCGGACATTTTATGTCGTCTAGTAACAACATTCATATGGATCACTATATAATTACATATCCTAAAAAGGGTTACTTAACTGCGTAAGGAAACCAAGTGCTCCAATAAAACTGTTGAATTACGTTTTTAGTTATGTAGTTCTTGTTTTCACAGGTTCTAAACACTAAGTGAAGTTCTACAGAATTAACGAAACGGAATCAGGCGTAACTTTGTGGTAGTTATTAATAATATCAAAATCCATAATGAGGAAACTTTTACTTCTCTGTGGTCTAGTAAAAGTTTTCTCGATATGGATTTTGATATTCTACAGAATTGGTAAGATAGGGTGATGTCATAATGTGCTCAATTTTCTCAAATGAAGAATAGTTATGGCAAAGGCGCCTAGCTAACGTTAGTTAGCTACTGTAACTATTAGATTTCGTGTAAAATCTTTGAATTATTACCGAAGCCTTATCGGTCAGACTACACATCTACGATAAATCATCTCCCGGAAATATCTTTTCAGATCTTTGAGACTTCCTCCTCGTGACGAGAACAAAATACAATAAAAAAGTGACCCAATCATAGACCGAAAATGCTCTCTGCTAGTGACGCATGCATTCGCATTAAGTCAGAAAGTTCCGTAACATTCGTGAAGATTTTGAAATATACTTACATAATTAAATTTGAGAGCATCTCGGCTTATGAATGCGTTTATCCTCAATAGAGATTACCATATCTTAATGTTAATGTCTTGCTAAACAGTTTAAGATTGAACCCTGATGATAAGCATGGAGAATTGTAAGCGGAGGCTGTAAATATTAAAAATTAACTTCTTATGCGATACGAATTTCGTATTGTAACAATTTTTGTTGAAAAAGCTGCCGGAATTAATACCGAAAAATATAAAATGTTTGCGTATAAAATACACGATTTCCATTCATTGAAACTCATGTTGAATATACAAAGTTATTAAATGAAAAGGAATATCATTTGTATGGATGAAACGAAGGTATCTGTGCGAGTTTTCGCTCTTTCAAAATACAATTTTCGGACATTTGGCAGTCTCCTATCGATTTACGACGACTGCACCATTCGACCTGTCTTGTAATTTTGTACACTGTGTTTTTTTATGCGTATGTATGTGTGCATTCGACATAAATCATTATGTCCTTCAATGTATAGCTCGGATAGGTGAGTTATCCAAATATTGACGCCATGTTTTAGA
Source organism: Sympetrum striolatum (assembly GCA_947579665.1). Lineage (NCBI taxonomy): Eukaryota > Metazoa > Arthropoda > Insecta > Odonata > Libellulidae > Sympetrum > Sympetrum striolatum. The sequence continues at coordinate 19,711,594 of OX388342.1, read as the reverse complement.
TACGAAGGTAGAGAAAGTTACTTCATCTTGCTCGAATAACTCCTTCCACGTTGATTTTCACCCGAGAATGTTTGCACTCCTCACGAAAGAGTTCCATCCCAACTAAATATTTTGACCGCTTATTCCATTATTTGTCTGGAGATGAGTTAGCCTATACAAACATTTTAGTCCTCGATTAGTTGCTCCGATTTAATTAATTCAATCTTCAGAAGATCCCGAACGAAAAAAACGAAACCTTGGTTATTGCCGGCGTCCATCTTGAAACTTGGTCTTATCGCAGAAATAACTTCGACTCCTTTGGTTAGGATCATAAAAGTAGATTATGCAAAAATGGCCTCCATCATCTTTACTTAAACCTTTTTCACTCCAGCTCCGAAATTTAATTATTTTCCTAATGTAGCTGTTGCTAAGAGTTTCGGAAGTAATCTTACCTCTTCCTTTCCAGAAGTGCAATCTTCAGCTTCCAGTATTTTGACAGACGAAGATGCATTTCTATATATTTTTATAATCATCTTTTTGTATGTTACTGGCTGTCTACTTGATTCATCAGGACTTTTAGCTGTCAATTCTAGTTGAGTCAAAATATTTCCATATTCGGTAAAATTTATGAACAAAGAAGGAGTTTCATATCGAATTATTCTAGACAAATCCCATAGGGACTAGGATATGGTTTGGATTGGATTATATTAACATCTAAATCCAGCTAGATCACATGGCTTTGCATGCCTCTCGTTTTCACTATCAATTAGTAAGCATTGTAGTGGAGGCTTTATTTTTGTTAATACAACTGTCTTTTTTCCTTTTTTCTTTTGCAGGAGGAAAATGTCCGCTCGATTTCATTCGTTCGGGATTAAAAGCAGCGGTTAAAATATCTCGAGGAAAAGTTTATATCGATTTAAAATCCAATTGTATGTAATAAAATCCATTGGAATGGTGTGGTGCTCTCCCATCTCCAAGGCTTTTAGTTGCATCATCCCAAACGAAAATTTTGTTTTCTATTTAATTTTTCTTCGGTCGCTTCCGTTACTTTCCCGTTGAACGATCTTACTGTTTCCGAGGCGATCTTCAGCTGGGGGCAATAGGGATCTTTCTTACCTAAAATACCTATTGTCTCTGTTCTTCTTTTGAAAGCCGTTCGGCTTCATCTCCGCCAGGTTAAATAAAACCCAAGTCAAGTCGATAACTTGTTGTTCAGTGATGATCACCCATCCGCTATGAATGGAATTTTTCTTTCATTATTCATGGAGTATTTTCGATTGTTCTAAGTAATCAGTGGAAATTCGCCTTTTATACGTGAACATATTCTTGATTTTCCACTTCGATGTATTTGGTTGTGGATTGATTCTTAACGGAGACCTTTTCCTACCACTATCGCTCGTTTTGGTCGATCAGCTCAAAATGTCCCATGGGGGCGCTTCGGACTTCGTGTACCTACACGTTTTGAGCGGTTTGCATTGAAACTCATGCGGTTGCTGTTAGTCAATTCGAAGTACATTGTGATTTTGTATCTTGACTGATTTATACTGTTCGAGGGTAAACCTGCATTTTTATGTAATACTTACCATCGATTAAAGCGTCTCGATTTTATTCAATCAACAATCCACTGTGCTTTTTATTAGATAAAAGGCAGTGAAGATCTTTCATGACTTCTGTGGGTACTTTCCTAGTAGGTTTTATCCTGGTATCTCTTATATCAATAAATTTATCGTGCCACTCAAAGTAAAAGAAATTCTTGGCCACGGGAGTCAACTCCAATTAGCGACTAAACACATAATGTAAACATGCAGTAAAGACTGAGTTATAACTCCTATGACTCTTCTCTGCTTATTCAGTAGTAATTCGTATGCCTCATCAGGCCCCTATTTTAAGATTGTTTGTTATGTCATCACGGTACTGTACATAACCGTACAATTGCTTATCGTACTACTACACCTTATTATTTGGTTTCAAGTTTGGAATGTCAGTATTATTTATGTCGATATTCTGCATCTAATTTAGTAATTCTTTAGCGAGGTATGCTTCGTAGTGCTTCAATGCTCTATTTACCCAGCGATGTTAGAATCAATATGGGATGTTTTCTCTGCTTGGAAGCAGGCATAGATCGTCCATTATAACCTTCTGTCTTATAAATGAAAGTCTTTCTTTATCACCTTATGCTACTCTATGTCTACAAAGAGTTGACTTATTGGTTAAGAAAAAAATTCTCATCGAACCTTTTGACAGCCACGGGTGTATATAAATTGCATGCTGATGAAATTATTCGTTGCATCAGTAATTTGAATTCAGCACGAACCTGATATCTATTTTAAAAATTAATATTGGATTGTAACTCTTCTGAAATCTTTACCGGTATACTCTACTCACTTTTTCCATAAGAGATGCTTTTCACTAACCTCTAGCACATTTAAATCTCTAGATTTTTATTTTTATTCGTTTAATTACTATCAGTTCTACAAGCCATTAATTCTTTATATTTTTCCTCTTAGTGCGTATATTTCAGGCCGCGATCCTCCAGACTAATGGTGGTATTTACTATTGTGATGTAATATTTAATGTGCAGTAACCAATATATGTGTAGAAGTTAGTTTTTTGTTCTTTGCAATATGAAATGTATATTTAATTATACGAAATATCATTTTCCATAGACTTAAATGTAGAAGTAAGTGCAATATGAGAGGGAGAATGTATTCAATATTTTTATACTGTTATATTTATATTATTTTCTATGAATCATAAAGCTTATCGTATCACTTTTCTATCTGAAACATAATTGGTCGCCGTCCATTCGAAATGCATTCAAAATTCCTCAATTATGAGTTCCGTATATTTTTGGCGTCGACTGGAAAATACTCGGTGTTCATCCGAAAAATTGTAAACGTCTTCGAGTGAGAAACAGGGACAGGATTGGTGACCACTACTCTAATGTCTTGACCTTTACGTTTTGAAATATTTAGGATAGAGGATATTCTTCTATCTTTAGTATCTTTCCATCTATTTAGTGACTATAACAGGCAAGATTCCTTTTAGAAAATTCCTCATATATTTTTTCAAGAAATTGATTTAACGTATTGTGATAAAACTCTCAAATATTGATTCATATTTGAGCTCCATTAAGATTGGGTTTGGTAAACCTTAAAACATCAACATACACGAACGAGTTGCCTCTCTCTCAAGTAGAAGCTCCTTATTCTGCGTTATCCCTCCAGTTTGGGCTCTGTTGGTGATTTGTATTACTTTCTTATTCATCGGATGAATATTCGTTATCAATGGGAAAAGAAAAACGCTTTATAAATTGCGTCAAAGGTCAGGCTGTAATTGCCTTAGTTTTCTTTTTGGGATATTCATTCATAAAACATAAATAAGATATCTTCTTTGAATAGTAAGAATGCTTTGCTGGTATATTACACTTACCACTCAATCGATAAGATTGAAACAAATGAATGAAACGGTGAGCAAAGAGAATGAAAATAAATGAATTAGAACCCACTTTTCAAAACAATTCTAGCCTCGGGCCACTCGGTAAGTTAATGTACCCTAACATTCCTTACATCACGCTATTTCCTTCACTTTCTGACTATAGCATCCCTCCCTTGACTAAGACGGACTCAGTTGCCTTATTCACTCTTTTTCTCTGCGATCCTATCTTTATCATGGGACGAATTCAGAAACTTGTGAATGAGGAGAATAGTCAATTAGCCAATACAATCATCTCATATACACAGAGAGGATTTGACTTAAATTATATATATGATAATGACCTGTATGTGCCGATGTGGTCCTGGCCCACGTAGCCGAGGTTTAGAAGGAGCCGCTACTTATGAACTAGCTTAACAAAAATTAATTTAAGATATGGAACCTTGGTAATGAATTTTTATAAAAGTTAGGAATTCAGTAATTTATGCAAAAATTATTCTACTTGTTTTAGACTCTCGTCGACTCTCCTATGGTAATTTTTAAGAATCCTTAACTCCCAGAAAGGCATAAAGTGGCGAGAGATGGCACCAGCCTGCCTCCAGCCGGCTCTTCTGATGACTTCTAAGGGCTCTATTACGCCATATTGTCGATTAAAATCTAATGGATATAAATTAATCGTTAAACATTTTCTTATTAGTATTTATTGGTCATCATTGAATACGCTGACGTTACTACTTGTATTCACCGATATATCGCACCTTACTCTGTGACTTGCAATCACTTGGTGCTCAATTATTTTTAACAGTGCTATAATTATTTTTTCACAAATTTTACACATCCACGTTTTATTACAACCAACTATTTCCAGTCTTGCATCTGAAATGCGTAGTTTTTTATCCCAATTTCTCCGCATGTCTCATCTATTTTAAGATGGTTTTGCAGATTAAAAGAATTCGTAAATTTACTAATTTCATTGAAGATCACACCTCCTCTAAGGTAACCCTTGGAAAAAATTATCTTTCTTAATCGTTTATCTCATTGAATTGTGAATGCCGACGTTTTTAAAAATCTTAATTTGTGAATAAGCCCATCAAATATGCTTTAATCTCGAATGTGTCAGAACAGTGTTTTAGAGTAACAGGGTGAAGAAACACTATCTTTTACAAATACCACAGAATAAAATTTATTAAACGACCATGGTTTCGATGCGTCGCATCATCGTCAGGTAGTACAAAATTGTTTTTACAGAGTATATATACAAGCAAAGGTAAAGGGGGGAGAAGTCGTTGATTCTATTAGTGTTTTAGAGTTTAGCTATGGCACTGCAAATTTTATTGTATGGTTGTCGCGTGTGTAAGAGGCATTATTATATATCCCAGTTATATGGGGACATTAATACATATCATTTTTCATTATATTAATGTAACGTATTAAATTACTTTATAATGCAACTACTATGTAATTAAAGAAGAATATAATTTGTTTTTCGTGGAATTAGTATATGCCGTTTTGAGATAAGATATTTCTATGAAAGAAATTATAATATAGTTTGTAAAGTAATAGTTCCATCGAAAAATCAGTTGGTTAGAGCGACATTTCACCAAGTCGAGATTGATCACATTAATTTCATCATAGCTCCGTTCTCTATTTTATTTCACTGGAATCCTTCCATATTGCGATCATCGTTACGAATTTCAATTTTCAAATATCTCGCTGCAGTTTTCGATTAACCGCCCGTTTCGAATCATCCGTTTGAGTCGTTGTTGGAGTTCATTGGCCTTATCGACCGCTTTGTCACTCTCTCCGAATGCACCTGCATCAACGCCCGTTGCACCCTCTCCTAAAACACACATTTTCCCCGGAATTCGCGGATCTGCTCCGTTTCTCTCAGAAATATGACTCCATAATATTATAAAGTCTCAGCAAAGGTTTGCGCAAAAGTAATTCCTTACATTACAATTCATCTGAAATTCAGGCTGCAGTACTTGCAAAAGAATAAGTAATCATTCAAAAAACTCCCGTATAAGGACGAACTAATTTTAGCCTTAGTCTATTTGAAGAAATTCATAGAAACTACGTAAAAGGCATAAATAAATTAGACTGAGACGGAAAAATTTAGGGGACGTTCATTTTTATTGACATGACTTCCTTACTCGGATAAAATGATAAAAATCAGGCATAATGTTATGTAATGGAACTTAAGCGGTGTAATGTATAATAATTTATGTTTTAAAGATAACGGTCTAAACCTATGTTATAAAGTAAAGGAAAATTCCTCTTTTACCTTGGGGAGTATAGTTTTCATAACGATCACTATTCAAAGTGTAATTACACAAAAATAGGAGTATTTACGCTTTTTTATTTCTGTGAATTTGATGACAAACCCTCCTTAAAATATTATATTGAGAAAAAATATTATTATTTATAAATAAAAGAATAAATTAACAAAGAATGTATTCCACAGTAATACTGTGGAAATACAGACTTAATTTATTCTTTTATTAATTTATTATGGAATTCCACGAAGTGAAGGCCGAGCTGATTGAATTATTATTTCTATTTCATAAAAGATCGATTCTGAGTGAATGAAGGGTTGCAATTTAAAAAAATCCGTCGGGTGCGCTGCTTTCGATTATGATGCCATATTATATTCGTCCGTTACTGTGTGTGTGTATGTGTGTGTGTGTGTGTGTGTGTGCACTACTACAAATGAGAGTGTATTAGGTTGCTATGGCAGAACGTATTTATGGTCCAAAATTAACAAAGAAAGATTAATGAGACAGAACAACTGCATATCCAGGAATAATGACAACATAGGATTCAGTAGAATACAGCCTCACGTAATTCATACGCTGATTCAGAAAATGTGGCAAAAAACTTTTCAAAATGAGAGAAATTACTTTTCGTATCACGAAATCAGTATTTTGTATCAGCGCATAAGATTAATTTACCAGCTTCTTACAAAATTGAGATATTCTGATAGTGCAATTTCCGCAGCCGATGATTGCCAATCAGCTATTTTCCAGGAGAGAAATGAGACTAAAAAATACGTTAGTTTCAATATTTGCGTAGAAAAATTGGCCCCAACATTTTCGAAGAATTTCCCCGGTGCAAAAATTGCGCCAAATTTGTGATTAATACGACGAGTACTTTCGAGATTCAAAAGAATGAACTCGAATGTTCCCTGTACGTCTTACAAGCTTTGTTGGATGATTTCACCTCCTTAAAATGCAGTCAATGGCATTGAATAAAGATTTTAAATGAATTTCTCACTTCCAGTTCCTAGTTATACGGCTGCATTTGTTGTATGCGTGCTTCTAGTCCACCATCTGAATTCTGCATGGGACCTGGCATCCCATGCAGAATACAGTTGATGATACAAACTAAAATGGGAATTGCACATCCCGTTACCTTCTATATGGACAGTGAATTTGCTTTAATGAACGCGACTAAATGAGCTATCTCGAGGTAATGCTAAGGATCACAAAAAGTGGATTACGCAGATCCGAAAAATGTACGATAAAACAAAAAGATAAAAGAAAAAAAAAACCTCGATTCTATTCTGAATACCGTCGGTGGGTGTAATGAAAAGACAAGGAAACATCGCTACTTTGCTTTTGTCTAGACTCACACCGAAAATATGGAAGGAATACGGCATCTTGCAAATGAATCCTCTATTGACGGTGAGTTTTTTTAAAAAAAGACGATGAAAAAATAGCAGGTACAATTAAATTCTCTCTCGATGGATGTTCTTGGGAGAAAGGGGATTAAAAACTGTTTTGTCGTACCTTATTACATTCAAAATAAGTGCTATAACGAAAAATGTAATGTGAACCATGCGATCTACTTTACGCTCCGGCCGATTCAGGATTGAGTTCAAACAAACCATTTGATTCTAATAATTACCCTGTAGGGGAAGTACGTCATTCAAGTGCGAGACTTAGAATATCCTTATACTTCCTAACTACATTCATGGTGGCGTTATAGTCGAGCCTAGCCACAAAGTAAAAAACGAAGAAAGAATTGCAAGGTAGGTGAACTAACCAAATGATATTCAATCTTTGTCAATTCAATCAAATCAAAGGCATCTCCCTCTGTTGAAGACCACCATGTTATACTTTATCGAATGAATCAAAGAGAGGTTGAAATAACAGGATTAAATATTTTGAAATGTTCGTGGTAAAGGAATGAAAGCAAAAGGTAGGCTAGGTATATTGAAAATCAAGTGTCTTCTATCTTATCACTATATCTCCCAAAAACATTAAGAAGCCAAGGTAAAAGAGAACTTACCTTTGGTGTGGTGTCTCTGCTGCATATGGAAACGTTACAGGGAAACAGAACATGTGTTGGATATTTGTTAGCTTTGTATACTGTGTGAAGCATATATACCTGGATATAGTAGGGGCCCAGTAGGGAAACGACACCAAAGGTATTCCCTCTTTTCTCTTTGCTTCTTACGGCTTCTGGAAGTATTTCTGTGTTTGGAAATCATTTCTTTTTATCGATTAGCATCATGAATTTCTCCCTTTCTGGAGAAATAAAACACGGAGCGCGTTTACCTGAGGTCTTCGGATTCCACAGAATGCGTGCCATTTTTAGATGGATCTGCAGGAGTCCCTCTGAATATGGTCCGCCCACCAACCAACGCGATTGTAATAGAATTAGTTATCTAGATGATAGAATTTGTATCATTATTCGACTTCTGGGCATTTTAGAGAGTAACTTACTGGCTATTGGTGGAGTTGATGTTTCCTGGTTATGGCCACAATCGTTGAATAGTTGATTGGTAGGGGACCCTGTGAGTCCTAGGAAGGCTAAGAAATCTGCACTTGCCAACGCTTTTTCCCAACAAGTGCCGTTTGCGCCATTTATTTCATTTTAAAGCTTTAATTGAAAAACCTGCATTCCTACCTCCTTTCTCACCGTTTCACGTGAAATTCACCAAATTCTCGATTTACCTTGCTTGAAAAGCGCAACAAAATATGATGCTAGTAATTAATCAATACATCAGTATTTGGTAAGGTAAGGAAATAACAAGGGTATAAACAAAAAAAACTTTTTTCTCATCTAGTTTTATTTAGTCTTGATTTGGTAGAAACTACTAATCTGGCCTCGACTTTGTGGCAGTCCTCGATTATACACAATTAAGGACTTTTACCTTTACCTCACTGTAATTGAATGCACAACTATGGCTGGTATGATATAATACCATGCCCCTTTAGGTATTATCATGACCTAAAGGGGCATGGTTTTGACTCTGAAGGGCAAAAGCCATGGTCGTGGAATCAACTACAGTGTGGTAAAGGTATTGCTCTATTGTTTAGTCTTGACTTGTAAATGTGGGACTTCTCACGTCTACCAAAAACCAGTCTCCGTACTATTTGAAAGATTTTATCTAATACTTAGGTCTCTATGACGAAATGATTCTCTAAGAGTAAATTTCTTCTGAATTCCGTTTAGCCTAATACCCAGTGACCATTCTAAATGCATATATATAATTGATGTTATGTTCCAGTTGATTCGTTCTCTATCTTTTAGATGCTTCACATTGCTCTTTCCAACATTCTCGAATAACTGAAGTGCTGCGTATGCTAGAAAGCATCATGAAACCGAAACTATTGTTAAGAATGTCTTTATATGGAGCTTATCTTTTATATTTATTACAATATGACATTAACTAGTTAATCATTACTCGTGCTCATTTCCAGCTATTAAGGAAAGAAAAATACTGATATATTGTACTCGTCAATTGATCTATACGAAGTTCATTCCTCTGTCTGAAAGAAATTCCCCAAAAATCCGTCCGTGTCCGCCTTGATACGTCTCTGCGCAGAAACTTTACTTCTGTTTGCTCTTCCGATATCGTATCTTCTACCGAAATAAAGCATCTTCACTCGCCTCCTACGCGCGATTTAGTCTCTCTAATTTCGGATTGGTCGTTGGATCAGCCGAGGCATTGTTGAAAAATGGACTGTTGTTTTGAGAATTGCAGCTGCAGCGAGCTTCCGCTAGAGGAAGCCAGCGCCGCTTAAATATATCGTGGTAAGGATGGCGTGACCTACTTTCAGCTTACAAACGATACCGCTGCTCGGCCCCTTCCCGCGCACGCACCGCGTCACTGACGCCATTTGCCGCTTTTTACAGCGAACGTATCCGATGTATGCGAACCAACCGCTCGTCGTAAGGGCATCGCTCTACTGCAGTAAATTCGATTCCACTGCTTTATCGCCGAGTAAATTGTTTTCTAAGGTGCTACTACTAAGGTGAATGTAAGAATCAACGAATATCGACTGAAATGCTTAGACCTATTTGTTTCGTTTCTCCCGAAAAAGAAATTTAGTTTGGTTGTTTGTCGCGACAAAATACATATACTGATGCTCGCCGCACATTGTCGGCCTACGAGTTCGCTTACATAATTATACGTAATAGAATTTATGCTAAACCAATCTTTTCAGGCATCGTATTGATAACATGTCCGTGTTTAATTTGCAATTGTTAACATAGTCTTTAAAAATACATCAATTAAGCGAATTTCGAATTTAACTAACAATCGGCGATACGGCTTAACTCTAATAATATATAACTAATCATACGCACTGAGAAATTTACAAAATTAAAGGATGGACATTGTAAATTACACTAATACAAAATTCTTTATCAAGTAGAATGAAACACATTGTTTTCAACATTGAATTTTCATGGATTACCGTACGGAGTACAACAACTATTTGAAATGAGAAACGGCGTAAACGAAATGAAAATTCAATATTTTATTTCTTACTATTCCCTAATGTTTAAATTCGTCTTTAAATCAGAAACTATCGTGACTGTTAAAATTAAATGATTTTTCATGAAAACCTAAATCAAAGCATAAGTCACTGATATTAGTTAAAAATTATAAGAATTAAAATCAACGGTAAAATATGGTTTATAAAAATTTATAATTGGAATTGAATGTGCAATGAAATCGAAATTAATCAATTAATGGAAAATTCAATAATAAGTTGCATGTTATCAAAAAGAGAGAAACATCTAAATAATATTGATAAAAATCAACAAAATTCACTCGCTTACCAAATGGACAATACTGATGTTTTGACCTGCATCTGTGAGGGAAAAACTGTGTTATTTTGGATGTATTCCTCATAACAGTTTTTCCGAATTTCCGTTAAACGTTGCGAATCCGTGAAATAATTTCCTTTTTGCCATTTCCTTACGTTTCGAGAACCGTTTTCAAGCAATAACCCAATATACGTGAGCAAGTATCCCATCAACAGGACATTGAACCATCGATGTTTTGCTCCATTTTTCGTTTTGGTTCACTCGACTAACAAAATTTCGATTCAGTTTTGCTCCGGCTGTCATCTGTTATCTGCTTTGAGACTCTTTCGTACTCCTAAATAACAGTTTTTGGGAAATTTATACGTAACGTGGTCTTGAAGGAGGAAAAACGTCCGCCTGAACTCTCAGGTAATTGTGCATCCTAGTGCGATCGATAGCAATATACACTTCACCTTCACTTAGTAAGTATGTATTTACGTTTTCGAATTTATTTAAAAGCTTCTGTTATATGCAAGGGGTAAAAACGATCAGGGAAGTTGATGGGATTAGCGTAAAACGTGGATTACGTAAGGCAGAAACAGGTGCGGGGAAAATTTCAGTGATCAAAGATAACGCAGTATTTCCTTGTCATCCGTACAATTTTAGGCTTATTATTTATGGCTAAGAATTTTTATATTTATTCTACTGATCACATATATATGATATTTTAAAATTTACATCCATTTAAACCATACTTGTATTAATCTTGAGATTTTCACAGAAAATAACGTTAATCCTTCTTTTCTTATCCTTGCTTTTAGAGCTGATGTCACATTTATACGTGTTATAAGTTCCCACTATGTTAAAACTGGAAAAAATCGCGTTGAAAAGTAAAAAGGATGATGGTATGATGGGAATTAATTCCGGTATACTATCGTGGGGGCAATGACTTAGGCACCCGGAAAACAAGTCCCATTGAATTCCACACAATTCCACTTTCATTCCTCTTCCGTTGCTTCGCCGGTGAAAGTTGCTGCGCTTTGGAGCATTGCTGCCCATCTGCACCTTTTTCCGATGAAAATCTGTGGAAGACTCCAGATCTACCATTGATTTTACAGGCGTTCGCTTTATGAGACCATAATAACTACATTCTAAATTGTGAATGAATACAGAATAATTGAAAAAAACAATGTCTATGTAAGAACCCTGCACGCCGCCTTTCGGCGTGTGGCAGGGGGTGCAAGAACCTCGACTTTATTTTCCTAAACGGTTGCTTTCGCGTATACTTCGCTGAAAAAATGAATTTTGAAACGATTCGTTCTAGCATCTATTTCCCTAATCTTTCTGGCAGTATCAGAACGGCCCATATAAAAGGGGGGTCGCATTATATCGGTTACATCATCTGAGAACGTAATTTCTCTGAACTTATTTAATAAATTTATCCTTTGAATTTTTCTTCTATCTTCTAATGATTCCCATCCCGCGTCCTGTAACATCTGAGTGATACTCGCTGTTTTATCGTGGAAACTCTTTACAAATCGTATCACCTTTCGTTGTACTTTTTCTAAATCCCGAATATGACGTTTCTCGACGGGGTCCCATACACTGCATGCATACTCATTTGTGTGTATAAACTGCCATTTGCTATCTCTAATTATGGTAAGTACTTTCGTAGGCGAAGCATCTACTCCTAGAGACGATCCGAGATTTGGAGAGCGTCACGAAAACCTGGATTTAGTTGAAAAGTTCTCCGTCCGTGCAATCCTATAATAAACAAGTTCTGAAACAGGAATCCTAGTTTCTACATAGAAACATGGCCGTGCGATTGTTGGCTGTGTAGTTTCTTAGATGCCAGAGGTGATTAAGAAGGATTAATGCAAATCCTTCCGGAATTCCTCAAATTGTGAGCTTTATCGAGCCTCTTTTAAGATGCGGAGATTTTGATGCGGAGAAATTGAAATGAAAGGTAAGCTGTAACACTCAACCCGAAAAAAATTGTAATTTCGATACCGTTTCAAAGAAAACGATTGGTTTTTCTCGAAAACAACTCCGCGATGCTAATTACAAATCATAAGAATCAACATTAATTAAGAAATATTCTATTTATATTTCTTTTGTTTATAATTTTCCAAGTTTAAGAAATTTGTAATTAAACATCGACTTGACAGTATATAATTAGGAGCGGCATTATAAATAAACGACTCAACAATTGTCGATTGTTTGGAGGGGGCGCTGCAGCGTGGGCGCGCAACAGGTAATCGCTTTGGCAGACATCTTTTATTGCTTTTTATTATTTTACTCACCGCGTTCGGAGGGAAGGACGCTTTGGAGTTTTTGTGGCGGATTTTGAGCGCAACTATCGGACGGATCGGAGAAATTAATTTATTGGACAAAAGTTTAGACTACTAAGTTCCGTATTACATTCAACCATATTTTAAGTAATTTGGAAAACCTTGAGAACAAAACCAAAATATGATTTTACGGAGCAAAAGTTGAGCAAATTAGGAAAGAATACATTAGCTTTTCTTCGAATGGAAAATATTAAAAAGTTAAAAGGTTTCTACAATATGTTAGAAAATGAGACATTCATAGTGAGTAACTACGTTTAACTCTCAGATATTTAAGCGCACTTTGGATTTACGAACTTAGTTATAAATGGGCTTACTTCACATTCTGACCTTTAAAATAACTAGTACATTCGTTTAAGATGAATTATAGTAAAAACAATAATTGGGATGTATTACTCAAAAGAATAAAATCTAAGAAATTATTTCTTAGATCATTTCACATATCAAGGATATGCAGAAAACATTATTTTCCGAGGGATTTGCATCAAAATTAAAACAGAAGATACGACATAGTTATTCGAAGAGAAAGTTATTAAGAATGTAACCGAAGTCAATACACCGCATAATTTTTTAATTAATTATTATGACACATTATAGGTAAATATATAGCACTTCATACATAGCATTGTGGTAGGATCTGTCAATGTTGATTAGTTTTTGGAGAAAATCGGTTAACCGGAAGTCGAGCTTTATTATTCGAATCTCGTTTCCGTTTTTGCAAAATTGCTCCATTAATCTGATATTTAGGTTTATACAGTTATCTACAAAAATTTAAAAAATGTATTTGCACATATCTTCCAAGTTTAGATTGAATCTAGAGTTCGAAAATACTGTCGTAGATAAATATTTACATCTTATATATGGAGAAAGTCGTGTGCTGGCCACATCAGATTTTTCAAGTCCGTTTTTCCTTACGTAAGTAATGCTAATCTTTGGTATTCTAATATTCGCTATTTTTCATTCTCAATTGAAATTTTATTTCTATCCATAGTATAACATCTCATATCACAGTATAACTGGAAAACGCAAAAATATAAAACAATTTCTTTAACAGATCAGGCAGTTCTCATAAAAATATCCAATATGCCTTATTTATGACAGTTATTTCATCATTGGGATTGGAACATTTCCATATTTTTTTAGATTGTCTATACTCTGATAGCCCCACTGAATTCAATTTTTAGCCCATGTTTGCGAGTTATCTTTGGTAGTCAAAAAATAAATTCTTGTTTAAAATAACACGACTTTAGCTACCGGTCTAAATCCTGGAAACTGAAATTCTGGTTAAATATCTGTCCCCAGCACGTCATAACTGATGAGATTTGCATTATAATGAGTAATATGAATCACTATAATTGCTTAAAACTGCTTTTTTGAAGGCAGGAATGCTTAGTTGTAGATTGTGTCACAGAGTTGTACCCAAGTACATGAATCCATAAAAATTTTATGTCACTAAGATCTTATTTATATTTGGTAGTAATACATACGCATAAATAATAAATGTATAACATCATGCATCTGACATTAGATTCCCATGGCAATGAGTGTTTCCTTAATATATCCTGAAGGGTGTCTAGGATAGACAGCAATGGCGATGATGGCTCGTTACTAGTTGCACCGCGGTTGCGCTGTTGCCACATCAACACAACCGTATGCTCTAATGCGGAACCTTTAGTATGAATCTTTGGTATATCTGTTCGTTGATCATAAAAGTCGAAATATTTTTATTACGAGTTAAATCTTGGCAGCAATCATTTCATACTTTGCTTATCAAAACGCACCCGGAAGTGATAGTAATTTCAGTACTATTCGGAATCAGGAAAGAGAATTTGCCTTCTTCCTGTGCTCAATAAACTTGACGCACAATTCCATTTATATGCGTATATATATATATATATTCAGACGTACAACAATAGATATATTTTATGGAAAGAAAGTAGGTATTTTAAAATTTACGGAAACATCAGCCGCTTCCGCAATCTCTAATCATTATGCAGTAGCATACGATTGCAATTAGGCTTCATATATTAAATGTAATTACATTAGATAATGAAGTAGTCAATTGGGATATTCTAGTAATGTTTGTATTTAAAGAATTCGAATTCATTCGATGTCTTAACCTATGTTTCTCCAAAGATATAGCGATTGAATAAATTATAAATGTAGTTTTTTTATATCTTAGTCTATTGCTCAAATAAATCTCTCAAATAATTTTAAAAAATCGTCTTAAATGACGTATATGTGTATTAATTATCCCATAATTTGATACTACTCAGATTCGGTGTATTTCTATATACATAATTATGAAACGAATGCAAGAACTATGGCACGAATGATAATTAATTAGAGCTATAAATCTTATTTCTGGGAATATCGATTAAGCTTCCTCGACATGGGCGACGGCCGAATTCCTTAGAATCTCGCGAATTTTCGAAACCTCGTGCAAGCATTCGATAGCAGTTCCCTCACTTTATGTATTTTGCTGGATATCCGCATTGCCGAAATGTCTTTTTCCGCTGACTTTGGATTTTCACCTTTATTTATAACAATTTGATCGAATAACAGAATGACTCACTCTGATTTTGTCAATCGAATATTCAAGGAAATTTTAAACCGATGTTAAAATTTTCTACAATTTTGTACGTCGCAAATTTCCGATGATAACTTTTCTTGGGAAATATTTCCGTATCTTTTGTTAATATTTTAAAAATTTATCTTTCTGTTCTGATGCCATAATGTTCAAGCGACAAAAATGCGTCGCCATGGTGTTGCAGCGAGGAGAGGAATTTGATCGATAAGCAAAATCGAGCAGATCTCCGTCTTCCGTGGCATCCTCGGTCCGGAACTGCATCTTCGGGGATCATCAAATTGCACTTTTGATCATCCGAGGCAAAACCGGAAGCGCGTGCAACCGGCGTTACGTAACGCAATCGAGTTGTTGTTTACTTGTTGGACCTACCGCGCCTCGTACGCTCAAATTCGAATCTAACGCGGATTTTGCGCGAGCCGAAATCAAGAAAAGACACGTGCGTGCGTGCATGCGTCACGTTGCCTAGCGGCGTAACACGCATTCGCTACGCGATCCGATCGTGGCCATTGACTCAGCCGTCGTAGATTTGGCAACGCTGCTCCAATCGTTAGTTCCCTGACCTCCACAACGTGCACGATAGCGTCGCGTTGCTAGGATACGGCGTCGCATCGCAAGTGCAACGGCCGACTTTCACTCGTGGAAAAGTGAAAACGGGGAGTCGTTGAACTCGGGCGCTTCGTTTCACTATTGAGGAATCGTCAGGTAAATAAAGACGCCCGTTGGAATTCCACGGACGATGGACACGGACGGACACTCGGCACGTGCCGGAGAGCCGTCTAATTGACGATCTTAAGTGCCCCTCAAATATCCATTAACTAAACATCTAAGCTATGAGTTGCCGACTTTCGGAGGAGCATTTTGTTTTCGCTTCAATTTAAATAGGGAATCCAGATTTAGTATTTTAGCAGAAGCGATTTGTAGATCCGAATCTGCAGTTGCGAATCCATTAGCAAACCGTTCTCATTGGTGACGGCGAGCATTCGTAATACTCGAACTACAGACAGTATATATTTAATAAAGAAGTTGCTGTCACATATTTCGTGTTGCCCTTAAAAACATTCATCACGTTAATGGATGAAAAAATCAAAATTCAGAATTACAATAACATCTCGTATAGCGCGCCTTCGTAGGCACTTATTATGGATTGGCTTAAGCTATGCACTTAAGCTTAAATATAAATCTTACTGTCAGTGAACTAAAATTAACTCCACCGGAAGGAGAAGTTAACATAAATTATTAATTACCGTTTTGCCTGAAAAAGACGAAAATTAAGTAGAATTAAAAAAAATTATAATTCAGAACATTTTTTCCGAATAAACCATTAGTTTAAGTTAGGAAAAAATATTAAAACGAAATTTCTACAATATTATGGTTGTTTAAACACCTTGTCCCCCAGAAGGGGGTTTGATCGCCTGTTATGATATTTCATCCTGGGCTACAATCAACAGTGCGGAATACTCAAACTTCTGTCGGTTACCTCCAGGAGGAGCTGAAATCACTGCTAATTGATTTCTGCAGAAATGCGTTTTCTTTTGTTTGGGATTAGAGAAGATATTGAACTTTGCTCACACAGGTATTCACTTGAAAACCCAAAGACGAAAAGAAGTGAAAAAGTGACACGACGGGGACTCGAACTCAGGTCTTTTCGGGCAGCTCATCGCAGTATGGAAGTTTAGAGGTTAGAACAGCATCTATTTTTTAATTCTAATCATCCCATAAATATTATCACGACAGCCATTTTATAACTAAACATGATACACGTGGCCCTAATTTTCTAAAATGCATTTCCAAACAATTTTCTTATCCAAATGAGTGTTTTTAACTGAATTCTACGCAATTGGAGTCATAAATTTGAGGATAGAAAAACATTTAGCAGCTCAACTCTCTTCAAATCCTTGGATTTGTTTATGGGATAAGAGTTGACTCATGTCAAAATTCAGGGAATATTTACTAATGAGTGGATATCTTTGTGGTCTGAATGACTTTTTTATCTCGAAGACGCATTAAAAAGCAAGGGCTGTGGAAATAACCAATTAGGAACACGTTTACTAATTTCTACAGAGTTTGAAATTTACAGAGACGAGCACGAATTATGATCATTTAATCGTTTCCGTGCGCCGTATTTGCCTTCTAATTAAACTCTAATTAAAACTCTCTGATAGAAGTTGTTACTCGTGTTCCTATTGAAGAGCAAAGCGAACGAATTTATATAAATCACGCTGCTTTCGCGTTTGAGGTATCAATGGCGATGTAAAACGTCCCTCTTTTACGATTATACACTTCGCTCTTGTTCATAGATTACCAAATGTGTAAGTATTAGTTTCAAAAGATTTTTCAATGCACTTAGGGAATTCCAAAATTCCCGGATTATGATATTTTCGTTTTCAAAAGGCTATTCTAACATCTTTATTGTTGTGCGTGTGAGTTTATGAAGACCTCTTCTGAGATTCTAAGGAATAAAGCCGTCACCCATGTCGAGTAAGTTCAATCAATATCCATAAAAGTATAATTTATAGCTCTAAATAATTGCCACTCACGATGAGATTCATCTCTATGTTTTAACGTACATTCGTAACTATTACATGATTTCGTAAGCAGCACCTAGAAACATACGAAATCTGAGTGGTAGGTACTTGAAAAAATGCTGAGCGGCGATATGTTTGGATTTTATTTTCAGCTTGGAATTCTTAATTTGGATAAGCGTGATTCCTGGAACGTCTTGGACACCCCTATGGACGCATTAAATCGACAGAGAGTAAATTAATAACGCAAATAAAACCTCACAAGTGTGATGGATCTAATTGAAATTACATTCTTAACGAGGTCTCCTATAAATTTGGAGTAACTCTACCTTGTACATGCGGACCAATAGACCAACTTATTTGATCAAAATGTTTGACTCCCAATTTTTAGAAGAAGATTAAGGAACAATAACGTTTCTTGAAAATTGTAAAATCAATTTGTTTCAAATAATTCCAAAAGTCGTGCCAAGTTGAAATACGTTTGACGGTCATACGATTTTATTTTACGAATCTTATACACTCTCTTTGAAATCCATTATTTTAGAGATTATTTATTAATTAACAATATTAATAGACAATTTCAATTGTTGATATTATTATGTACTTCGCTAGCCTAAAGGATAACCTATGAACTCCACAAAAAGATTCCATCAGATGATACTTAGTAACTCTTATTAAAAAAGGTAACTTTATGATTCTAAGGATTTTAAATACGAGCAATTTCCATACGAACTGATCAACAAGGAAATAATCGAAGTATAGAAGAAAGATTCCTTAAGTGGCAGTCTGTGAGCAGACAACAAATTCTAAGTCATCAGCTACGCATCATCTGTCCGTTCCGGATATTATTTCCTGGTTGGATGGAATTCATGCGATTAGTCTATAGCCGATAGATCTTGAGAATCTCAATGCTTCAACTGATATGTACTCAATTTAAATTAAGTACTTACCAAGAACCACATTAACTCCGTTTGATTCTAGAATGAGCATTTTGGACTGAGCCAGATCATAATTAGAAATTATTTCATCTTACGTATCGTATAAATAATTAGTTTAGTCAGGGTCTTTAACGGGTTCAATGATAGAAAATCGTGATATCTTGTTATTCTTATGTATAAAAATGAAATGATGTTCGTGACGTCGTCTAAAACTCGAAAACGGTCCGACCGATTTGAATATTTTTTTTTGTTCGGCTCGGTATGGAAATTGTTTAGGAATAAAAAAATTAGGAAATACCCAAAAGGAATAGCCGAAAAATCGAAAAAGCATTTCTATAAGAAATGCACGTAAAGTTTATTTTTCTCGCTGGATGCTTTATTTCATTTGAAAATTTAAATTATAAATAATAGTCGTACAAAGTCGAATGAAGCACCAAAAGAATAGAATAAAGATTCTTATTTTTGCCGTGAAATATTGTTTACGAATCTTCGAGAAAACAAAATTTCGAGGTTGTAAACAACCCATTCCCCTTGACAATGAAGGCGATTGTTGATTCCAAGTTCATGTATTTATCCATCAAAATGCATTAAGAATGTAAGTCAAGTTAAAATAAATCCTGCTAATAAGTGATATACTTTATGAAGAAGAAAAAATTGCATGAGATTTTAACATTTGCTGTTACGAACAATATCCTGTGAAGAATCGCACGGAAAAAAGTACGAACATTAAAATTTGTATTTTTTACAATTTTTTTAAGCGTCAGTAGCAACCAACTTTTATTTACAGCAACGTAATTGTTTACTGAATTTTTAGTCAGAGTTTTAAAACGGTTTTATTCTCTCTCTACTCGAGGACTTAGTGTGAGTATTTCAATATTGTACTAAACGTTGTTTACCAAAAAGCTTTATGTTGAACGTTAACTGCATTTATGAAAATTAAAGACATTGAATTCATTTGAACTAAAAACGAGTTTAATTTAATAACGAAACGAAACTCAAACCGTACACGATGCGACCAATATTACGAAGTTCACAAGGTCATCTAGTTTAAAATAAAATTTTCATTTTCTTCATTCGATTACCTGTGTCCACCTTGTTTCCTATAATCATCCTTGCACAAGAACTTCCCTTTAAGGATAATCACCTTCACAGCCTCCTCTGCTTGGGATTCTCCCACATGCCCTTTTCTCGCTTATTGACTTCGATTCATCCTTTCATATCCTCAAATAACGTAAGCCTCTTCAAGATCCCCACCGTGCTCCAGCATCTATAGTCTTTCTTAAAACTACTTACATTCTAGCCAAAGGAAATACATCCTCGTCTATCGAACCGTAATGATTATCGTTATCGGTACTTTACGCTTATCATAAAATTCGTGTTACTCAGGAGATAGTCAGAATTTAATGATTGAATTATAAATTATAATAAGCTAGTTTCAAGTTACCGTTACGCACGATTAGTAAACACACACAGTTAGTACAGTTACACTGATGCGGGCCAAAAATTGGGACAGAATAAATAATTGTTTCCGGTTTCGTTTTAGGTTCAAGAATAGTATCTCGTTGTCAAAAGTATTGGTCTCATTTTTCAGTCACGTCCTGTTTCATCCATAGTTTTCTATATTCTAATCCAAAATTACACTTCTTAGTGTGCACTTTCATCAGGTCCACACTTATTTGTTTCTTAATCAATACAGATTTCGTCTTCCTCTTCTTAATTTTTCAATACATTATATATCGATGTGCTCACAGATAACTCTTTCAAATTGCATGCAGTTTACTCTTCCTCCGAAGTACCCTTGCGTCACTAGTTTGTTCGAATGAGCAAATAAGCCATTTGTATTTGTAGCGATTTTCTGTTCTATTGCATTGCTCACACAACCTAACTGCTTCCAAATTTATTATCTAATTCCCATCCTTTAATTATTTTGTTTACGCAAAGCTTAAGATCCTTCTTTTGCTCGATATTTTCCCGTCTTAATTTACATTAACACAACTATTTGCGCACCAAGGCTTTTCAAATCCTTTTCATATTCTTATTTCGGAGTTTTCAACCTATTTAGTTGCGTAAGCGATGGCGTTATTTTAATAGTTTTAAGGTAATTCTGATTGATTAGCATATTTTTCTCTTGGAATTCCATAAAGCTAAAATATTATTTTTGATTTCACAAACAACCTGTACGCCGCATACGAGTGTAATATATACTGCAACATACGAATTTTGCATAATTTCTAACATAAGTTATATAAGATAACATTTTAGACATCCTTGAAATTTAAAAAAACTCTCTTCTCATTTATTCCCTTGAATAATACTGTTCATGAAATTTGTGCATCTCATCACCAAGTTAAGAAAAAAACGATAAATTTTAAAATTTTAAGTATCGCAATTGCTCTTCGTTGCTGAAAATTACATGTATCAAGACAATGACTCAAACACACTTTCATAAGTGAATTTTTACCATGAGAATTTTTTAATTATTATAATTAATTATTATAATTAATTATTATAATTAATTATTATAATTAATTATAATTCAAAATGTTTATATTGGCAAATAGTTAAAAAGGTAGAAACATCCTCTTAGGAGAAGAATCTGTGGACACACTGAAATTTTATGCTGTCAAAAATGTTTGAACAAATCTATATATTTTGTTATTTGGGGAACAACATTGGCTATTAAATAGATCGGCAGCAAGTTGTGGAAGTTATGGCTTGCTTGAAACTGTCCTTTTGAAGGGCATCTCCGAGGAGGAAAGGAATGTTTGTAATAATAGTTACGGCTACAAGTACTTCACTACATGAACGTAAAATATCTATGAAAAAGTTTTAAAAATGTAGGCTTTTTCTATTCTCGATGAAATAATGAGCTATAGAATACAACACCAAATATTTAAAGATGAGAAAATCGATTCTCTACAAAAGTGACGAAACTGTAAAATATTACCGAGAGAATTTGGCCATCATATTTTAGGCACATGCATCTTCGGTATCCAAACAATGCTCAGAGTAGAAATAATCTTTTTTTTTAGTTATTGAATAACTAACACTCATCAATTAAAACTATGTAGATGTTTATTTATTTGAATTTACGTTGAACTTTATTTGCTGCCTGATGGCTCTGAAAATGTTTCGATGTTTTATATAACAGCTTGAATTATTAACTCAACATTTAGTTTTAGGTTTGATACTGCATGTGCAAACAAGACTATCTACATGCAATTGAATTGTTAGTTTAACGATTGAGGAGGTATTTCAACAAGGCTTAGTCGCAGAATTTTTGGAGGAATAATTGGCGATGATTATAATATTTCGAATGTGAATCGAAACCGCGGATAACCAGGGAAGAAAAGGTCGGAAATGTTTGAAGAGAGGGTCCTAATGGTAAATTTAAAATGGCAGTAAAAGAGAGCGAAAATGGAGAGGGTAACTGCATCCTGTGTTGGGAAGTGCATCGTGTATTGATCGCTATGCGACGGGCGTCCGCGACCCAGGCTAGACGCTCGCTGTTGTAATGGTCGTGCTCGCAGCTGGATATGAGGGGAAAAGTGCACAAAGTCACTCCTTTGATCGCCAATCATCACGGTTTCGCATTCCAAATTCACGTCGAATTGCAAAGCGGAAGACGCGATATCTCCTTCCGATTTTCGGAGAAGTGCATAAACATTTGAAGTGACTGAAAATAGATTTTTACTTTTCCACAAAGGTTTTTATTTTGGAACTACCGGTTTCGGTACATTACCATCGTCAGGTTCACACACAACTGAATCATCAAACTGCCGAGGCATACATTGTAATTTGAGCGATGACAGATAAAAAATACAATGTACAAGTTGGAAATAGACATACATACGAGTACAATGACAACCAATCAGGAGGTAGGAAAGGGAGTGACGTATTTGAGGTGACGTTTTACGGTCGTATCAATCGAAATGCATTTTCCGTAATTTGAAGATTCTATCACAAACGAACGCGTTTTGGTGCGGGTGGTTAGTTTTCAATCAGACGAAGGAAGGAAACAAAGAGTCACTTTGGTGGAGAGCTTTAATCAGCAGGCTACAAATAAACACAATTCCTCAATGATATCCAATTCGATAAATATCCAATGTTAAGAACCTCGAAAATATTCGCTCATGGTTATTTATCGCTAGTTACGGCTCGCAAATCTAACACTCCACCTATAACATCTATTTATAAATCCATCATTTATTCTTTAGTAATTTACTGAAATGAAAGAAAGGAAATATTTTACTTTTTATGCGAGTACTTCTTCAATATTTAAATAATGCCATTGATTATGAATAATTAAATGATTCAGTATTTACGATGAACATATTTGAAAATTTGAATCGAGTTCTGAGACTCGTTCTGACAACCTGCGGCTTCCAATGGCATCTCCCACTCTTTTTAAGCGCCGACCGAATGCACGCAGCTTTGCAAAGTGTTATGAAACGCCGCTTTATTGCTTGATGATGGTAGCATTGGTAGAAATAGTAGATTGAAAGTAGATTGTGAGGATGACTTGGTTCTATTTGAGAGGAGTCTGTCGTGAGGACGCAGACACTCGCTTGTCTGCGTTTGGCAGAGGATACGCCTTCAGTCCACGGTTTAGCAATAAAGTGTGCTATAATACATCAATATATGGTTAGTTCTGTCATTTATATATTTACTTCTGTCATTTATCTATTTACTTCTGTCGTATTTAGACCTGTCAATAGGGGGCCAAAACCTACAGAAATACAATATTGGCGTCTGCAAAAATGTATATTTTTATCTGCAGAAAAATAAAGTGAGCTGACTTTCGCGTATTGCGGATGATTTAAACCTTTAGTAAATCAATGCAACCGTTGCCGATGATTTTTGGAAACAAATATCTTCCAAACAGCTGTTATTAGAATATTTTCTTGCAACCACTAACATCGTCTTACGACTTTATTTGAAAAGTTATTCTCTTTTGGAAGCTTCCGGTCTTTTAATGAACCCTAATTTAGTTTAAATATCATTTCAGTTTTCTTCCGTTATGTAACGCAATTGCATTCTGTCTACATCATTTAACAAACTGCCTTTAGGAAAGCTGACTTTATCGTTTGTAAAACTATCAACAATTATATTGAACTTCCAATCAAGAAAACATCTTTTATACCCTATTATTGGTTTTACGAACAAGTTCAAAGCTTCCTCATTGTTAAAAAATGTCAACTAGTTTAATATTTCTATTTAGTGACTAGTATCGTGTGCGATGGAGAATGCAATACACTTGAATTGCTGAGTATGTAATGCTAGAGCTTTCCACATTTACTGTATCAAGTCTTTCTCTAAATGGGAAAGTTTATAATAGGCTTTAGGCTATATTTACGAATTTGCTAAATCGTCGTTGGTATTAGAATTATGTTCGATCTGTGATGACAAATTCCTCTAATGCCTTCCATCCAGCTTCCTCTTCACTTTGTGATTGCTCTCTCAGGATTAAAAGGAAGATGGGACTTCCAAGTCCCAATGAAGACGTTAGTAAATCTCAAAAATTTGTGCTCAGTGGTTCCATCCTTCCTCAGTAATGCCAAATCTCTGCTTCACTCAGAGTACAACTTAATTTGTAGCTCTGAACTAAGATCCTTTTAAAGTTTTCATTTATCGCATTTGTCACCATAATCCTCTTTCAATTGAAGACCTCGTCAGACTTAGCAATTCAAGGATTTATTTTTAATTTTATTTCTTGAACTTAGTAGCTAGGTACTGTGCATATTCAATTTCATTTATCGATTTTCCATGTTTTCCTTATTTTCTACCTATTCCCTGGCTTCTTTTATCTCAATACGCCTGGTTTCACATTTATATGCATCCGAACAGTATTTTCCTCAGTATATATATAGTTTGTTTTCATTCGTTTCCTGCAAACCCCTTCTCTGATTCAGATGAAGACTATTACCAGGCACATTCTGACTTAATTACGCTTTCTCCTTAAACTCCTAAACCTCCAATCAGATGCTCATTAGTTGCTCTAAGTTGAACACTGTTCTATTCCTTTCTATTTGACCGAAGTTGGCACTCTCTACTATATGATTTTCCTTTGCCTTTCTCTTACCTATTCGATGATTTCATCATACTGTTTACCTTTTCATTAAGGGTTAATCTCCCTAAATTAGTATAATAATTCGCATTCTTCAGTTTATCGAAAGCCTGCAAAGCAGATCACTCTTGGTATTTTTTCAGATTGGTTGAATACATTCTTCACAGCTATTTTACAATTCGCTCATTTTCTACATCTGATTCCAAACTAGTCATAGTTGAAATTACTGCAAGACGGAATGGAAGAATATTCTTCATTTTTCTCATTAATATACTCATCACTATCTTTGCTATCTAAGTACCTTACTGTCCTGTAATCATTACAGTTCTTTGCTGTAATTTTTGTGTACCTTCTGCAGTTGCCGAGTATTTTTCAAAACGATTACATTCGGTTTGATATCACTTTCGTGACAGCTGTAGCATACTTAATTTTTCTTGATAAATTTTGCTAAGATTAAAATCCTTCATATTATGCTTGGTTAACCCAAAATGGTTTTTTAATTGAGGATAAATTTTTCCAACACGGAAATATAATGCTTTGTTATTTTTAGTTTCGACGCGTAAAGAACATTTTGTGATTGTCTTACTTCTATTTGACTATTTAAGTCTGATTATTTGCGATAGAAGTTTCTAATGGGATCAAATTCATTAGGATGAAGTATATTTTTTAACATTGAGTTTGCAAAGCAAACATCGATATTTTTTGACAGGGTAAGGTTAACTTGCGTATGGTCCATCGTCTTTCAGAGGCACAATAGAAAGTAATGTGTTACATTTCAAATTTTATATTAAAACGCGTTACTTTTATAGTTGCATTTCAAATATTTTTCCAGTAGAAAGTAATTCGATGCGTTGATATTGATGATTTAAATTTCACGAAGAAAAACTATCGTTGTTTCTTGGCGTTTAAATTGTATTTTATAAAATCCTTACCTTTGGCTCCATTTCATTTCAATTAATTTTGATTTCTTTTTACTTTTAACCATTTGACCAACACAATGGATAAAACATCCTACAGCATAAATCAGCAACGCAGTATTCCAGGAATCTTAGGAACCGCATTTGTCGGCAAAGCTTTTCTTCAGTAGAATTCTTGAATTAGATCACAAATAATAATCAACGAATGCTACGATGCTTTCACTTTAAATAAAAAAAACATTTCCTTAAAATTTGATTAGAGTAATACTATTCAATGGTAATCCTATTTCCTCGATGGAAATTATGTTTATCAATGCAATGCTAAACCAAAAAACATTTTCTTCAACGGATAGGTATGCTATGAAATAATCGATATTTTAAGAATAACTGAATGGGAAAGACGGCTGTAGGATTCCCAGCCCAGGGCCGTCAGTAAACCGCCGTTTGGCACTGGTCTGTCTATTGGCGAATTTTCCATGGATAATATTTCTGCGATGGAGCACGGACAAATCCTGGAATCTCTTAAATAGTAAATCTCCTACTCCACTGTTGCAGCTGAACGACAGTACAGTAGTAAAACAGTTACAGTACAGTAAAGTAAACTGAGTAAGAGATTCTTCCCAAAGACATTTCCTTTACTAAGTTGTTGTTAAAATTATGTTGGTTGGTTTTTTTCATCACTTTCAGTTACATTTGCTATTTGAAATTCAGTGTACTACGAGGCTACTTGATGCAGTAGTATGATTGAAAATAGATTAAGCATAGAAAATAATTTTATGACCATGTGTGTCTAAATGTTTTAGTGAATTTCTTAAATTCATTATTTATTAGCTAATCCTCTGATTGTTTTCGATATATATTAAACATCCAACTCTCAGAAATAATTTTAAAGAGTTGTTTGTAATACATTTTTCAAGGTTTTTGACGGGTTTTCATCGTTCACCTTCTTCTGTTAACGAAAGTTCGTTTCAGTGTAAAATGAATAATAGAAATTTTTACCGGGAGAGCCGTTCTCTGTATGAGCCATTTTAGTATTTATATTTTACATTATTTGTGTATAAATAGGTCATAATCCTTCCCAATCTATAACTTAATTTTTCAACGATAGTACGGCTAGAATGCGCGAAGAGGGAAGCCACTTATTTCACCATTCTAATATTGTGATTTTTTCTATTTTTCTGACTGTCTAATATATTTTGAAGGCACCCTTACCACTTTTTAATTGCCTTTCAAATGGTTCGATGTCGTAACAGAGACCAAAATGATTTAATCCATCTATTAACATTGGTAGAGTAATTTTTAATTGTGTTCACTGTAAATGACAAATGAGAAAGAAAATATAAAGATATAATATGCATGCGCTTCTACGGACTCGCAAGAAGCTGTTTCTTTTGCACCCTAGCTCATGTATTCCACAAACGTGAATTTCTAAATATGTTTAGGAAACCTTCTATTCCGAGAACGAAACGCAAAGGATCGCAACGAAAGGAATGAGTTAGTTAACGCGAGTGCACCGTCTGAGCCAAAAAGTATTCTTCCGTTAAAATATGAAGGCGTCGTCCATGTTGGTGGCATCAACAGGTGGTGCGGCGTCGGGTTCGACGACCCGCCTTGTAAACAAGAGGGCGAAGTGAATGGCTCCCTACTTGATGCTCATGCGTGATGATAATGCGATATGTGGAACAAGGTGCGTGATGCTGCAATCATGCTTCGAGAAGTGACTACTTTTGTCGACTGAAGAGGTAAATCATATGGGTGAACATCTGACGATCGAATTGGCGAGTCGTTCAAAAAGGAGGGGTCGACAGAGGAAGCGAAAGGAGGGGTATCGAACCGAAAACGACCGACTTTGTGTTTGTAAGAGAGGCATTCGGATCCGAACCGAATAATTATAATTCTTGAACCCAAACAGAAACTAGCTTTATTAATTCCTTCCCGAATTCCATTTCAATAACAATTTCGTTTTAATTAAGCGTAGACAAACTAAGCTATACTAAATGTGTGTAACAATTACTTGGTGCTGACAAAAATCAATTATTTTCGGACAAACCGGGTTCGAGTCCCAGCCAAGTCACTATTTTTCACTTCTATAAATTCAATTTACTGTGCTTTATTTAAATTTTGATCAAAGATGATTTAAGTTTTCTAAAATTTGAACTGTTGCTGGACTTTTGTGAAAATTGAGAAAAATCTACGAAATTGGATATCAATCGCATCATTAATCTTTGTTCTTTGTATTCGATTCTAATATACAATAATCTAACACTTAGGCACGTTTACCCAAAATCCTCCCCATAAGTAGAGAAATATTTACGTATGGTACAGTCCTGGCCAAAATTAACGCAGCACCGGCCGTAAGGATTGCTAGGGAGGTGTTGCGTTAATTTTGGCCAGGAGTGTACATACATGCAACAAAAAATAATTTTCAATTTGGTCTCTCAGTACAAATTTCTTTATTGGAAATAATCTCTTGACCATAAAATACATTGCAATATAAATTAAGTTGATTTCTAATTGATTCTCCTAAAAAAGAACCTCAATCTATTAAGGTTACAGATTTGAAATACTAATGAGAAAGATAAGAATCTTCCACAGCTATGCTTCTCACATTTACTCCTTACAAATTCAGCATAAATATCCCTAACCACTTTCTGTAAGTTAAAATCATACAAAAAGGTTAATTAACTGGTGGTCAATTAACATATTTAACAAAACTATCCATTATAAGTACACGAAGATGACGCAAAACTCTAAACCTGTATTGTGGATACTTGAATTTGCTTCTAAATGTGGCTAAAAATAAAATTTCTAAGATTCATTCCGATACTAACAAACAAAAAAGGTTCCGATTTTGAAAGCCTCAAATAATTCCTTAAATACTCTAGATCTTAACTATAGCAATGGATTTTTTTTTCAATCTCGAGTTTAAACTCAAGCTCCGATTTATTCACCTCTAGTTGTTTTTTTCTTCGATTAAAATATCGATTTACTTCTCAACTTCTAAATATTTCTCAACACTGTTAAGTTAAATTTGCGTCATATTTCATCGAAAGTAACCTAGAATTTGTTATTTCATCCATGAATACGGTACTTATTGTAACATGATTTTGCAACTTATGCTGGAAAAAGGAAAATTAGGATGGCTTTTGATTCCCTTATTCTTGCTGTAAAAGTTATAGTAAAAGAAGTGATATTATTCTAACAAGTTACATAGCATTAGGATTTTTCTCGCATCTAGAAGCGAGTGCAGTCGTACATAATGAAGTCAAATTCTGTTTCACTATAAAATACAGGTTGAAACTCAAAAATATCACGTTAGAATCGAAAAATAAAAAATAGTAAAATCGAAAAAACTTGAAACTGAAATGAATCTAACGGCATCATCGCGAGATTCTATTGAGGAAAGAATTAAAACGCTATCTCATTGATAGCAGAGAGTATTCTTGAGCACTGCATCTTCGTTAGCCTTCTTCATTAATGTTGCGATCATTTTTAAACAGGAGAACTTTGAAATGACTCAGAGCTCTCCAAGATATCGTTAATTTAGCTTTCTCAAATCCCTAAACTCCTGCCAAAGGCCGCCATCCACGATCTGAGAATGGTACAAAGTAAGCCATATACTAGAACTTCAATGCTATGAACATTGTAAGAAAAGAGTGCGAGAAATATCTTAGAAAGATATAATTTTTAGTAGATTCTACCGAGGAAATAGCAATGAAGTACACATCAAAATGTTGTAATTCTATGGAATATTACTGTGCTTTTTGTTTTCTTTACCCGATTTAAAGGTTCTAATCATGTATAAACAATCCGAATACATTAGGTTTGCAGCAGCTACGTTCAAAGCCATTTCGTCCGCCAATTGTTTCATATGTGAATTTTATTTAATTGTTTCATACTTTCATGATTTCTAATCTTAGCTCGAAACATTATCTGCCTGTCCGACCTACGTCTTTCGTATTCCCTCCAATGCCGTCTTAGGAAGGCAACTGTTCCTTTATGTTTGCCCGAAGTTTCTTATTCTTTTTCTCAATGTGTCCATACACTTTTACTTTCGTTTGCTCGTGTTTGTGTTTACTTTTTCATTAGATATTCGGTCTGCTCGGTTTATTTCCATCGTTATCCTCCTCACATCTCCATTGCCTCTAATTTATCTTTTCGCTATCTTTGTCTTTTTTTACAGCTATACAACAGAAAACTCCATGTACGTATAGGTTTTTGAGACCAATTTCCTCACGTAAAAACTCATGCTACTTGTTTACAACAGATGTTTCTTGGCCTTGAGCTATTCTTATTTCTCTTTTGCTTCATTTACTTACGATGAATTAGGTTTCAAAATTCCAGAAATCTTTGACAGTATTTTATATTTTGATATCATTAAGTGTTTCGTATATTTTAAGGCTATAATTCTTCATTTTTTCAATAAATAATTTCTTGTTAAGTCTTCTTTCTCTTAGCATCGCTTCCCTACAAAGCAAGCCCTAACCTTGCGTGGAAGCCAACTGGCTCATCCATGGTCCTTCTGTTTTTCTATTCCGCAACATATCCCATCGTATGCAAATGATCGTATGATGATGATGATGATTAGCTGTGGAGGCACCATCCAAAATCCATATTTCTTTAGTTCCTTGAATTTCAGCTGACACTTTGCTTCTGTCTGTAAAGTATTCAGCCCTAAGCCAGGTTGGTACCTCACCCCCTGCAGCTACTAAGAGCTTGCAGAGAGGAATTAGGTTCACTAGGCAGGATGAGGAGTGAGGTAGTTCGCCATTGCTTTCCTCACTGAGTCAGAATGCTATATAAGCGGAACATATCCACGCAAGTGAAGCACAATGACTCTATGAGTAACACGTTTCTTAGCATTCCGTAAGGAGAGACCTTTATTAGTGCAATTATTCACTCATACCCCAGAAGCTTTCATTTCATCACAGCCACGATCAAGACTGAGACAAAAGAAAATGAAAGATACGTTTTTCTCTATCCACTAGCATATGACAAATGAAAATATTCCATTCATCAGAGTATGGTATCAGGAACGACACTTTGCTAGCCAAGATGAATCTATAATTAGTGAGATGCATGCCTATGGGAGAGTTTATAATGAGAGTTTTTTGTTGTCCTCCACAAGGCAGAAATACAGCAGCTGCAGTAAATATTTTAACATGTCTGTAATTAAATGACAGTTTGACCATGTCTAGTGAAATGTAGCGGAACGTCATTCTTAAAATAAATCTTAGGTATATATATTAATCACTTAATAGTATTGCTGTGGGGTCCATTGTGACCTCAACTGAGCGGGTGGGAGCTGCCCCTTCGTATTGTTCGGCTATTCACGTTAATTCAAGTTACCATCTCAGGATTTGGTGGTGTTTATGGGAAATCTCACCCAAATATGGAAATGCAACATAATTAAAAGTACCGATGCTTACTGTCAACGACTGCCTATTTTTCTTTTAGGCTCGTTCATTTTGCAGCTAGCGCAATCCAATGAACGCATTCGGTAGTCGTGGCCTAATGAAGTTCGTTGACATTGGAGAGCATACAAGTTGCCTTCTTTAAGGCTAGATTTACATACAAAAAATCACCACATTAACCTCACTTCCTTTACCTCAGTATAATTAACACCCACATAAATATTTGAAACCAATAAGTGTTTTTATTCCTATATGTGTCTTTCTCTGCGCCCTATAATCACTAGGATGCATTAGCAGTCCGTACCTTCTCAATATTCGTCCAATCTTTATCCCTCCGTTCTTCTGTTAGACCCTCTATTTTCCCACCTTCTTCTGCTTTTCCAAAATGTATTAAATAAACCCCAGGTTAACTACTTTTTGATGAAATCATTCGCGTACAATTCAGTACTCTAATGTCAGTCTTTCCTAGTTTTGACTTTCATATCTACGAGGAGCAAAACTTGAGATTATTTTATCAAATTGATTGAACCGTCTAATCCGCGCTATTCCTTCACTTCCCTGTACGAAGCAAAGCGAATTTTAGGATTTTGAGTTTCATCAACCTAAATACCTGCAAGCCGCCTATGGACATGTGGCGGAATATTTATTGATTTAATGTTAAACCAAAGAAGGCGTCCTTAGACTTTCTTTTCCTCAACTTTCCTTTATTTTGCCCTTCTTTTTAACGATGCGAATATTTCATATTTACCATATTATTTACGTTACACCTAACATACTTAAAGGTCGTCGTATAGCAAATAAAATCATTTTTGTAGGTAGCCTCAAAAATCGGCCAAGAAGTCAATTATTATAGCATATATGTATATTGTTTTAGGTTTGATTTCATAACACTAACGCTATCTTTTCATATCTATCTTTTATAAATAGTCAAATCATTCATTCATTCTGTCGGTACGGGAAGTCTTTGTTTTTTTGAATTTTTCCTAAGATCCGTGCAATATATTTCCTTTTTTTGTATGTAAATAAACCTGAAGATGTTGCAATGCAATGAAACCCGGGTCGTGGTCTAAATAAAGGACAGTACTGTGGAAATTACAAAGTGAGTTTTATTCTGATAAGATGGAGAAGTTCCACAAAATAACGCCTGAAACCATCACTGTCATATATTTCCATTCTATTCAGCGACTTCTGTACCCTCGGTTCTTAAATATTTTTACGAAGCTTTCACTTTTCGTCGATGGTTTAACAGCTGATACAAAAAAAATCAATGCCAATCTCAGAACCTTTGTGTTTCCTAAACCGTCAAATTATCAACTTTTCCTTACCACAGTTATTTCCCTCTTATTTCCTACTTTTTTAGTTTTTCTGGTTGGGTTTCTTGTAAGGAATCCACCGTTCGTGGTGAAAAGTCGTCTGAGCAGCGAAGCGAACTCTTGAAAAGGACTGAATGACAAAGGAATGCGGAAGGACTCTTCGTCAATACGCCAAGAGTTGGTGAATATTGTCGCCAAATATTCAGGGAAATCTGTTGATTTGATGTTAAGATATTAGAAATAAAAGGCTCATTACAACTTCTTCAGAATAGAAATCTTAGAGTTACTTATTATCCACAGATAAAGCGCAGGAAAAGCAGTTAATTTATTGAATCTACGTTCAAAATTATTATGGGGATATTTTTTCCTTTCTTTAAGACCGTATGAAGCCATTTCAACATATTTTCACATTATGGTTGGATACGCTAATTCTTTATCATCCTATTATATTTATTTTTCATGTCATTTGAAAGATCATTTTAAACTATTCAGGAAATAATCATTTTGTTTACGAGATTAATTTCTCTGCTTATAGGAAAACTATCATCCTAATTAAATATCTAATCATCCGCTAATATTTATACTAGCGGATAATATAAAAACATAATTAACCCCTCCAGCGCCTCCTAAGGGGTCGTTTTGAAATTGGACCTAAGTCCATTTACCCTGTCGATACGCTAGTTTATTTTTTCTAATACTTTCCGTTGGCCTGCGATACTCCCATAGCACTCCTGCTTGTATTCTACAGTCTTTTAAATTTACATTTTTGATGACTCTTATCCTATCACTTTCCGAATTACTTGTTTGTAGATATTTTTCTTTGGTTCAGATATTTTTATAATTACTGAAGATGTCTGTTTTATCGTGCATCAGTCTTTTGCAGCAGTTTACTTTATTATTACTTCCAGCTGGACTTAATAGAAATAACCAGACCACATTCCCACACCTTATATATCGACAGATATAAGACATCCTAAATTAACTCATCTTGCGCAATCTTTGGTTTCTGCAGTCTTGATGAAGTGAATGGAGTCGAATGCTGTCCATAAATACACGAAACGGTCATTCTTCATTTCAATCATTTCAATTCATTCATTACCTTCTCCCTGTCATGATTTTTTATTTGTCAATGAGCATGTTTTTTTAATAGTGCAGAAGATTGAGCCTTTTCTCGACTTAATCCATCTTTCCCCTCTCTAACCGGCATGCACAGTTGCTAGTCTTCCTGAAGAAGTGTGCGTTACGTAGTGTGCCACAGTTCATCTATCAAGTCTTCAGTAGCTCTCAATACTTCCTGAAATCTTTTGATTTTATTCCTTCGGTCACCTCTTCAACTCTATGAATATGACTAATTCACGTTTGTCAAATCGTTTTAATTAATTTATTCGTGCTGTTTCGGTAGCAAAGAATTGTTATTCGAGTGTCCAGTCTGTTCCTTCAATGCCTTCCATGATAATCATAAAATAATTAGAATCTTATTCTTCTGGATTCATTACATCCACCATTTTAATTTCTTAGATAACAACTTATGAAATTTTTCGCGATCGGTTTTTTTCCATTGAA
Organism: Sympetrum striolatum; assembly: GCA_947579665.1. Lineage (NCBI taxonomy): Eukaryota > Metazoa > Arthropoda > Insecta > Odonata > Libellulidae > Sympetrum > Sympetrum striolatum. Next base: position 19,677,467 of record OX388342.1, on the reverse strand, counting down.
ACCATTCCGCCTTCATCTTTTTTTTATATTATTTCGCAAAATATTTTCCTTATCATCACTTACAGAAGATTTTTTCTACGCGTGTTAATCCTATTTCATTACATAATTTCCCATTAAAGTAAACCGGCCTTCAATGTTGTACGCGATGTCCCTCTTGTATTGCTGACGGCATTTTTCTTATCTCAGTAGGTCTATGATCGGTATCTGTTACAAATTCGTTAATATACTTGCAGATTACTCTCCTGTACTTTTAGGTTTCCTCACCCTCATTATATGAAGGTTTCCTCTAGTAACCGGTAGTTCATGCTGTTATCCATTTTCCACACATCATTTCTGGAGTGTTTACGTCAAACTGTTCTCTTCGAGTCAGACAGGTTTTTGGCCACAGTCTGCGTCGTAGCCACGAAGTACACTAAACTTTCGAGATGACATGGTCTCTCACAAAATTTCAAGTTATGATCCTAGGGTTAGCGAATTTTTTATCTAAAAGTAAACGTAGATGCTAAGGTGTTTACAAATTCTCTTGATCGTTTCCAGAAACCCCAAAGTTTTACTCTTAAATGTTCCGATTGAAGAGTAATTTCCGACTAAGTGGAAGTCACGTTATTATTGTTTGATAATGCAATCGATCCGGTTATTCTCGTCATCTTTTGATAATTTGAGGAGATGATAATGCACGATGAGAGAGATTCGTCATCCGATCACTTGTGAGTCACTCATTCGCTAAATATGTCGATGTGAGGTGTAGCAATCGCCAGCCTTGGAGTCCAGAGTCTCTCAAATTATTCTATATACGGTATCAGTTGCGTCATTTTTTCTTTGAGAGTTATGCTTACGATTTCCCCCATCAGATGTCGAGATTAAGAAAGGAGGCCATATTAATTTAATTCTTATTTTAATTGTTATAGTTTGGCCCTGACATTGAATGACTTGAGAAAACACACCTGTGATATGTCTGGACTCGACTGTGGGCGCTGTTGAAAGCGCGTTTGGAGGAAGGGAGAGCTCTGCCGATTTTGCACTTTCAGACAAGTATTCGCCTTTGGGTGAATGCCTGACAGGATTAACTTCTTTTCTAATGATTTTTCTTAGTCTGTAATTTAATGTAATGTTAATTAAAACTCATAAAAGTGTTTTTTTTTTACTCAGGACGAGCTTGAGGCAACGTCATTCAGAAGGCCTTGAAAATGCTTGTTAAGATATTTTATTGTCCGCAATTTTATTTTTTTGGTGAAACAATATTATAATTCAGACAGATCTGAAGTTTAGATCATTTATGAATATTTAACTCACAATTTATCTGTTCGAGAAAAACTTTTACATGTATAAATCAAGAAAATATTGACAAAATATTTCGGAACGTCTCTAGAATTTGACGACTTAAAAATCGGTCCCCTTGACGACCGATAGCATCGCAGAAGTAGATCTTGTTTACTTTCTCGCGGTTGTTATAAGATTACATGAGATCACTGATGCCAACTGAAGTGCTATAAAGAAATACATTACAAAAGTGGGGGATGGCTGGATTTTATCTCGAATTTTCGGACTCTAGTCAATTCTAAGGTTACTTTTCCAGATTACCGAGCATAAAATGACAATAATGCTCGTTGTTATCAAGTTAGAAGAAAGTATTTTCTGCTGGGAAACGCCGGATATCTCTAGAAGTAGTAATCAAAATATGTTGCATTAAAAATTTATCTCCTTAGTTCATTTAAATACGCAGGTATTTCGTTGATGAGGAAAAGCGCGACATCAAAAGTCCAGAGGGACATAGGTTAGCTTTTACATTATGGCGACTCTTCTTTTAGTAATTGAATGTATTCAAAATATTTATATATGATATACAGTGGAACCTCGGCTATCTACCACCTCTGTTCACAACCAACTCGGTTTACGACCAGCTTTGGCAACCAAATTTTGACTCGGCGTACAACAACTCGGTTCACGACCAAGGCCGCCAACAGTGAGCAACCCCGACATAACACAGCATCGTTCCTGAAAAACAGTTTCAGACAGGTTGATCACTGAACACAGTTCGTGAGTAATTTGCGGATTAGTTTATCAGTGAAACAGGACAAATTCCATAGCAATATAATAAAATTTAGCTACCTTAAATTCAAATTACTGTATATTACTATTTATATATTACTTATTAGTATATTTTATATTTATTTCGAGTTTTCTTTTATGCTTTTATCCCATATGGGTCTTCTTCCGTATACGCAAGCTATTAACTGATCGCAGTCAATGACGCTCATAAAGACGAATTAAGGAAAATAATAATATTCACGCAAAGTATTAAAATTTCATTTTTTGTTTATTCTTATAACTAATTTTACATGTAGTTTAAGTGCATTCTAAACAAAAATACACATAAAAAAACAAAGTTTCAGAGTCTAGAACGGATTAATTGTATTTACATTAATTTCAACGGGAGAAATTGTCTCGGTTCACGACCAATTCAGTTCACGACCAGTGTCCAGGAACAGATTAAGTTCGTGAACAGAGGTTCCACTGTATATTGGTGTCAACCGCGCTATAGCATTTGTGAATCACTCTAATACTTTTTTACAAACACTTATTCCCGTACTCCCTCGCCCATCGGTTGCACCGGTGGAAAAGAAGTGAAATCCGACTCCGTTGCCATCCGTGATGTTGCATGCGCATTCTTTTAATCGATGCAAGAACACGTCTTTCTTTCGTAATTCCGCTGCTGAGAATGTTCCGATCGAAAGTCAAACGTAGTAATTTCGTCCATAAAGAAGCCTACGCACGTCAAAAGAAAGCTCAAGGGATATTTGAAAATCGCCGTACGTAGACTCTATTGATAATCAACGTTGAATTCCGTTGAATGTTTGTTAATTAATGATGTAAAAAGGTGTTATAATTCATCTGCTAATTTTCGGTAACCATGCATTTTCTCGCGTCAAATCGTATATAGACGAGGTTGACGAGAATTCTCAATAATAAAATTATTTAATTAATATGAATGTTTTCATTATATCCATAAAAATCAAGAACACAAAGAATAATTCATTCATTACAAACCAAAAAAGTTCACAAATGTTGAGAAATGAATAAATCATTGCAGTTCATTAAAAACCCAGAACAACTTTAGTCGTTCTTTTTCCTTCAGATTTTATGGAATGCGGTTGTTTCGGTGCACCACTCACAGAATGCGGGAAAACGGCTTAAACCCATTTAATCCGATTCTTCATTTACTTGATGGGTTTTAAGCTAAACCTGCTGTATGTGCTTATAAAAAATTGAAACTTATTGAATACTATAACTTCCTTTTCGTCGAACTGCTTTGCGTGAATTCTTTTAAACGGCTAGAGAACATTGCCGACGTTTTAGCATTTTTTAGGCCCCGTACAGAGAAACAATGTTATGTAAGTAATGTCGGAATTATAGAGATCGGTATATTTTTCACTATAGAAATCGGAACCTTTCCTTAAAATTTATATTCGTTTTATTTTCCCACCTTTACGTTAGTTTCAGGAAGTACGTTTCGAAAAATTAGCGGTACCACCGTATCTGGGCTCATATCTCACTTCCAATTATAACCAGTGAATTCAAGAACTGTAAAATATACAGCGGCTTTTCTAAATGCGCGACTTAATGCACTGAAATACAGGAGGATAGAATAATTGGCTTTTCTTCAGTCCCAAAAAATCGAATTCCTTCGCTCTTGCTGTATAATCCTTGCTAATTCGAAAACTTTTAATTTTACTCTTTTACTTATTGATTTTACCTTGTAAAATTATTTATTATTAATTACTTATTCAATTCCGAATTTACGAAAAATCTTAATTCATACAAAAATTGGATTACAAGTATTAATTTTAAAATTTTATTATTTCTATTTTATTTATTTTGTATTTCTGGAAGAAAACATATTCTTGAAGGTAATTTTTAAAAATCATCAACAAAATGAAGATTTATTTAAAATAATTCTAAATAGTCATTTATTGGATGTGGGAGAACACTTTATTGCCTGGAATTCACCTTTAATGAAGCAGGAATCCCCTCCCGAGCCCCCCGCAGTCAGCAAGCCAAACAGTATCTTTAAACTGTCGTCATGTATAGCTGTATCCATGGAATCGAATGTCAAGGTTCCTGTCCTCCGACAGACACGGAGCTGCTGTATCGTTATCACTCCAAGAAACCGACCAAAAATTCCATCCTCTATTTTTACATCGTATTACAATAACATTCAAATGTAACCACTCTAACCTTACGTCTTCCACTTATTAACAGTTCCGTGAAATTTCGCCCACATCCGAGTTACGAAGCTTCGGGGAATTTGGCCGTACCCTTTAACGTTCAAACAGACCTTTTTCTTGTCGAGATTTCCGCTCTGCCATTTGTTTATAGGACACGGATTATTGTCGTGGGCGTGGAAAATCCTTGCATCAAAGAGTTGTGGTAAAATTGCCTCACTTAAAAGTTGGAATCAGAAATAGTAACAAGCGAGTTACGAAAATAGAAGCAGATCGGCGTGAAGAATGAAAGAGGCGCTGTGGGGTCGTTGTCCTCTGAGACGTGGCAACGTCGCTACGCTGCAATCAATACGTCGTAAGTGTGGGGGCGGCAAGTACGGTCGTTCACCTCTCGTGCGGAGCAAAATATGGGCTCCAAACATAAAGACGCATCTCACTTTCGCATTTTTAATGCACATCTTTCCTCCATATTTGCACACGCTCTTTCTCACACACTTTCCCTCTATCTTAGAATATCTGCACATAGTCGTCGCTTTTCTATTTCTCACGAGAAGGCCACGAAATAGAAAAAGTGGGGAATCTGCCGTCCGAAATCGCGGCCGAATTATCGCAGTTTCGTTAACTTGGGCTTTCTTGACGCTATTCCTACGCAAATGCTGTTTTTCGATGAATATGAACGACCCTATGAAACGTTATAGAATCTGAGTTTATGTAATGTTTTTTATTACGAGAGGAGAAAAAAAACAAGAAGAATACGTTACTTTATTTGATTCTATTTAATCGAGGATCATTCGATGTAGTATCATGGCTTCCAACGTGTATTTTGAGTGGAAAATGAGAGTGCAAATTTGAGAAAACCAAGCTCTAGATTTGTGGGCCGTTGAGTTTTTCCTTATGTAATGCCGGCCCAAGGCAGACTTAGACAAGGGGTGAATCATCATGTCTGATCGATTTCAAGGGAAAATGCCCAAAGAAAACGAAATAAATAGCTCAACAAACTAATAATTGCAATTAAAAAATAGAACTACAATTAATAATAATAACTAACTAATAAAATTCCGTTGAGTCATATGTTCTCTTTTAATTCACTCAACCATAAATGACGGTCGATTTCGTGAAAGATTGAACATTTTATAATTTTTTATTTTGCAAAATTTAACCCGTTTGACAATTTTGGAGCATTGCCTCAATCGCGAGTATGATTCCATTATTTATTACAATTTGACGACGATGCATTTAGCCTTAATAAATTAGAATTTTGAGCAGAAGTCTTTCCGAACGTTTCCTCGTATCTCAGAGCAGTTGGAAAAGGCCAAATGTCCCGTTCTTTGCTTATCTCGGCGAATGCTTTCGAATACACTTGATATATCTGCTCCCAATTTCTCGCCTATCATTTCATTGATAAGGAGATCTGGTCTTCTCATAATATTTTCCATACCGCTCGTCTTTCGATTCAAAATGCATCTTTTATTTGCTTCTCGTCCAAACTCAGCAAGATAGAACTTTCCAGAACGTGGCCGAATTGAAATTCGTTTAGAAACTCGAATGAATTTCTTTTGAGCTTAATATCGAAGAGAGATTTATGTCAGTTGATTGGTAATTACCGGAAGTATATCCAAAAATCGTCTTAATGGGGCAATTAAAAATGCTTGATAGATTAATCTCCTTTGGAAAATCCGGGGCTTCCGCAGCAAATGAATTGCTTGCGTTTAGTTGTCTATATTTCACCTTTTGCATTTTCCGTGCCTGGAGGGATTCAAAATCTAGAAGAAGAATAGTTCAGCAAGGGAAACATTATCGTTTGAAGAATTGAGGAACATCTGGGTTCGACCCCAGGTCTCGTTATGCTTTGTCAATTTCCACGAGGGCTAAAAAGATATTGTTGCTATTTGTTTAAAGCTAGAGTTGGTATGAATACCCCTCTTTGTTATTGTGTGAGGATTTGGGTTGTAACTTCTTCTCCGTGTTGAACTGGACACACCATAGTATGGCTATATAACATTGATTTTATTTAATCCCTGCAAGGATATTATTTTAAGTAAACGGATTGTTCTGTTAACAAAAAAATAGATTAGGAACGATTTTAAAAGTTATTTCTTCACTGATTACCGTATTCTATAAAGCTATTAACTAAAGTCCATTCCGAAGATTTTGGATGTTTTTTACCGAGATTAAGTTACCACCAGTTTTGGGAGTTTTCCCCACCCAATTTCCTATCGATTTTTTCACTTATTTTCTTCTTCGCGTATTGTTCTTATTGATATCTTTCAACTTACTCTCCAATATTCTCTTTATATCTGTTCAGTATCTTTCTCAGTTTATTGCCAAGCCATCCGAAATGGATTATATCCTCGCTCTCATTTTCTGCCTAGTATTTGATCGATAGTAAAATTACACATATCTATTTCCATTTTTAGTATAAAATATTAGTTTCTTTGAATTTGTATATTGACAATTTAAACCATTTTAATGAATTCCTTGTTCAAAATCGGAACTCAAATTAGCGACCACTGCATGGAAATGTAGTGCCTTTCCTTAGATATCAATATCACTGTTCGCTTTTGGGCTTAAAACGCTATTTTTAAACTCGCACACTAATCTATTGCCACTCTTCCTCCATATTTTTCCACGTCTGCCACAGCCTGCGAATGTTGAGCCAAGACCGGGCGCCTACTGGAAAGGGCTAAAGTATTTTTCTCTGAGAAATATAAATCTTTAAATCTAAGTAAGCTCCATGCACTACTTACCAATAGTGATTCTTATCTGTAAATTGTACTGTTGTTATTGTACTATTCCCTGTCGAACTTGGTAGCTTGGCAACGAAAAGTATTTAAGCGTGATAGGTCTTCTCCTGTTCATGATATTCAGGAAATGTTTTGAATTAACTGATGGTGTCTTCGAGTCTGGAATAAGATGTGATACCAAAAACCATTTCAGATAATTGAATGTAAAAAAAGATTTTTCATTCTCAATATCATGAGTGTAGGTTTTGGTGTTGTATTGCGTGCAAATCCTTAAGAATTAGAACATCTTCCGCTTCTAATTTTCATACTCTTCGGTGATCTCATTTGCATTTAAATAAAGTGAACATTCGCGGTCATTGAGTGCAAACCTTTAAGATCATCAAGTATTAACCAACAATTTTATATATTTTATACGGAGACTTAACGACGCAATCTTCAAAAACCAAGAGAAACCCATGAGCTCCAATGAAATAGTAAAATTTATTGTAATATTTCGTCTTAATTTTGAAATGAGGGTATCGATAAGAAGGACTTGTTTATATGTACCTTTTCTTTGTAACATATACCAAAAAATGTAAGTTTATTATTGATAGGGATTTAATTATTTGGCAGAAAGCAAAAAACGGAAGATAGAATTGGGAATTACTGTAAATAGTACTGCACCCGCTTTGTTGTGTGTTAATGAAAGGGGTGTTTTAGGAGGGGTGTAAAAACATGACATATGTAGACTCTAATGACAGGGTTATGGAATAATGTGGAAGTAGAGAATATCTGCTAGATCACAATGAAAGGGTCGGAATACCAACTACTTAAATAAAGCGCACCCGAGGTTTGAACACGCGCCTACTTGATGGCTGAAGCGTTCAATTAGCATTCGGAAGTCCCGCTTTCGAATCTCGGGAGAAGCGGTTTCTAAGAAGTTTTGATCTCTCACCGGAGTAAGCAGGAATATGACCGAGGTCTCTTACCTCGGTTTTGGAAGCTGAAGAAGATCAGCTGTAAGTTGACGCGTTGCTGAAAGGTAGAGGATGCGTGAGATGTTGAAGAGTCGTTTGCAGAAGGACGAAAAATGAATTAAGAGAGGCGTTCTAGAATGTATTCTCACTTACGGCAAACATCTACATAGCTGATTCCAAGAATTTCTTTCGATATATTGATATTAAATATTACTGTTTGGAATTATTGAGTCGTTGAACCTCATTTGTCTGATTTTAGCCATTCAATGTCACAGCAATCATCATCATCATCAGCCATTTTCAATCCGACGTCGGATGTAGGCCTCCCCAAGTACTTTCCAATTTTCTCTGTCCTGAGCTTCTCGTTGCCACGTTACACCTGAGTACTTGATGATGTCTCTGTTCCACCTGTCCATAGGTCGTCTTCTTGGTCTCTTCACATCTCTTGTTATCCAGTTGAGAACTGCAGATATCCAACGGTTGTCGTTTCTTCTCGCAACATGGCTGGCCCTCCTCCATTTCAGTGATCTTACCTTAATGATGTCTGTAACTCCAGTCATCATTCTCACCCAAATGTTGCGTTTCCTGTCTCTTCTTGTGATTCCCAGCATACAGCTCTCCATGCTCCTTTATGTAGTCTGAAGTCTCTGGGTTATTGCAGCATTTAACACCCAAGTTTCACTACCATAGGTCAGGACAGGTAAAATGCATTGGTTGTAGACCTTCCTCTTCAAAACCATTGGCATTCTTAGTTCTTAAGGGCATTGAAAATGTTGTCCATCGGTGTTGAAAAAAACGAAGTGTCATAGGACACGACCCGCGTAAAGAACACTCTCATTCAAATTTTTGGATTACGTTTAGTAATCTATTATTAAAATAAAAATGAATGAATCAGTTAACAGTTAAACAACACACAAACCTAATATCTATATTGCCTAGGGTCTCCCCATTTGTAAACAGTTGTTTTGAGTCATCGTCCGTGGTGTACAGGGAGGAGACGACCGCCTAGGGCGGAATTCTCAGCGTGTGCATAAGGGCAATGAGAGGGAGTCCAACCAAATCAGTTCTATCACCTTGGTTCCATTCTTCGTGGGTGTTAAATTGGGAATGAATGAAATCATATTGCCTTTACTGCATCGAGCACAGGGGCCAGAACCTGGCTTCAATTAGCTGAAGACCAATACTCAATGGAATGAATTAATAGTGAAGTTCTCTTTCAGACTGAGACCATTCGCTGAGCTCATCAAAGCTACTTCAATTGCGAAGCTGATATAAAAAGGAAATAAAGGAGTCAGAATTGGTCAAACACTTGGAGAGTTTCGTAGAATAAAACTATCTTTGGGAAGATACGATGAAAATACAGAAAAGATGATAAAAGCGGAGAGGGAAATTATCTGAGAGCGACGTTCCGTAGAGAAACAGGGACATTTGTACTGCCCAATAGTTGACGATAAAGACGAAGGCAATTTCTTGAAAGAGAAATAACTGCTAGAAGGTCAAAAGGATTGGAGAGGAAATAAATACGGTATATACCCTCAGATCGGCTCATTTACGCTGAATTAAGTTTTTCATGTCTCTTATAGGTTGGTCATTAACGTGGGCTTGTTTATGCGCGCTTTTTCCTCATTCATTTATTACAGTTACAGTAAAAAAGAACGAATGCCACCTCAATCTTTAGTTGCCATTAGATCCCGCACTTTTATGTTCAGCAGCCATAGGATTATCACTGTTTTCAAGGTTTTCCGTTTTGATTGGAGAACAATCTTTTAACCCCGATATTAACCCTCGAGTACTCGCATCCCAAATTGTCACGTCAGTACTCGCGTTGGGTGGAATCGACCCGACATCTTCCAAAGGGGAAAATTGTCTTAAACTGTACTGAATAAATTTTCAATTCATTTGTGATGATATCATATTAATGGTTAACCTGGTTATTAAAATAAAATCAAATAAATATTTTCAAATAATTTTAATATTCCGTAAAAATTCGATATCCCTGACGCCGAGTATATTGCCGATGAATTTGGAATATTGCATTTAAAAAGTAAAATGTTTAAAAATAAATAACATTTAATATACCAATGATAATTATTAATTATATGAAATTTATATAACATCTCTAAAACTTAAGGCAGAAACAAGGTCAAAAATACAATATTTAATATAAAGGTCTTTCATCTACCTGGCACTACCGCTAAGAGAAATTTGTTTAAATAATTAAACTTCCATTTCCGGCGAAAATGCACGACTGGTTCAGAACATTCTTAAACTCAGCTACTATGAGAAAGAAGAAGTAAAAAAGCACTAATAAAATGATATGGAATTTTAAAACTCACATGGGTCGATTCGACCCATACACGAGTACTTCGAGGGTTAAAATCATTGGGAGGAACGCGGGTTAGGTAATAACGTAATCCAATATTGTACCATCTCCTTATAATGGTTCTATGAAGGGTACTTATTTTCTCTTTCAATAAAAAGAGTGAGGCGTAATTAAAGGAATTGATAATTTTTTAAATCAAATTAATACAAGTTATGGAGATTAGCAGTCTTTCCTGTGAAAATGTTCGGTGTATATACTAGTAATCTCAGAATTTTTTAACGAAGATATTTTATTGTATACATTTTACACTATTTTAGAATATCAAGCCTATGGTTGTTCACTCGTTACAGAAGATGGGCGATTGCTGAAAGTAAAACAATTTAAGCACAGCATATTCGCATTGAATTATTATTGATGAGCGCCATGCAATTCTTTTAACCGCTACAAAACGGGATGATCCCTGAGATGAGGAACCGGAATCTCCAGCTGGTGGACCATTGAGGGAGAGAAAGGGGCCTTGCTTCGATAAAGTACCGGTCCTGGGAATGAATTTTCGGAGACAAAATCTCTCTCTCAAAACTTTTGGCATCGAATCGTAAAAACATGGATTCCTTCCTAGGCATCCGTAAGCTCAGGTTTGACACCTCTTAATCTCATACAACGCTGTGTTGCATCCTTATGTAAGAATCGTGCTCTGCGATTTGCGTGCGTGTAATCGCGCATAATCACCTTTGCTGGCGTGCGTAATGAAAGGTAATCAAGCTGTTAACAGCTGTTTTTCTATGCCTTTTGGTTATCTCGTGCGAGTGCCTTCGGTGCGGACGACAGCGCCCGCTTGAGGAAAGAGCAGAAATTACTTGCGAATCATTCGCCGTGTGTTTTAGTAAATATCTGTCGGCTGCGAAGGGCACCTTCCCCTCTGTGACGTATCTTATCTCCCTCCATTTACTACTCAGTGACGTCACGCGAACCGTTAGGAGCGCCACTGTTGTCGCGGATGAGAGAGGAACTTCTTCCGGCGTGTGACGTCACAGGCGGGAAAAATGATTCCCCTTATGCGCGCGTCAAAAGATTTTTTCCGAGACCATCGGCGCGTTAGAAGGTAAATGGAAGCGAAAGTCGGTGATTTGTAATCTCGAATTAAGGAAGATAAGTAGGAAGGGAGTTTGATATTTTTGGATTCGGCAATGTAGCGATTTAGAAGTAAACTTGAAAAAATTTAATTTTATCGGAAACTTACCACTTCCACCGGATTGAAATAAGGTCGCAGAGAACGCATGCAGCGAAATATTCTTAATAAGATAGGGAGCATGCTAAGTAGGACGTGATAAAAGGGAGGCAATAGAGGAAGAGACCAGATAGGGGATAAGCAGGAAGAGGCTTGTAATAAACAACTTATAAGTCAATAGCAATTATGAAAAGTAAATTACAAATTACGGAAACGTGGTACTATTATTCCAATGGTGTGGTAGTTGTTACAATATAAATATTTTGACCATCGTAGCAAAAAATTGCTAAAATCTTTATCGCATTGTTTAAATCTTGTTAATTCTTCGACATTTACCTTTAAAAACAATTTTTATAGCTAATATCTAGCAAATATCATTGACAGACCTAAATGTTGTAACTTATTTATCCTTCATAATTTCTTTTTTGCCGCTGAGGAAATCGAATAACTTTATGTTATTATATTTGTTCGCATCGAATTTTGCGTAAACTGCATTAATACTTCTTATTCATTTATTCCTTAGGTTTTATTCCTCCCATAAATGTAGATTCCTGTTGTTAATGCATGGTTACGGAGGGAATAATGCATTTCAGGAAGCGAATCAAGAATTACGTGAGTCAACGAAATAACAGTTACGAATTAAGGTTTTGAAAGAAAACTGCAAAAAGCGAAAATACTCGTTTTTAAACAAAGTAATCGTGAAGTGGAGCCTTTCCGTTGCAGTAGCCTTCCAATCATTCCCAAAATTTATTAAACCTGAATTAAGTGATTTAATAATAAGTAAAATTAGCAATAATTTAGATAGAGGTAGGAAGAGCTCGCACCGGATTAGAAGATGATTTTGAATCAATGCAAGGAAGTCAGTATATCATGAATTTTTAAAATTGTTTTTCAATTAAAGTTTTGCTATCGCTCTGGTGTGCAGATATATAAGTGACTTTCTAACATGTTTGTTATTAGGCGTATCAGCATTCAAATGTTGAATACTGTGATAACTGTGGGCAATATTCAATGAGTAATCTGTATGAATGGATTCTTCCAGTAACTATCCTCAGTTAAAATAATAAAAAAGTTGTTCGTATGCTGTGAGAGGGAGATTATGAATGTCGACTAGCGGCACACTTTTCCTCTCGCATTTACCGCCAAAACCATACACACTAGTCTGCTGATTCTCGTAGGGATATGTTGTGAACAGCATGCAACTCGATTCGCTTATTTATTTCTCCGCAGTCTCTTATTCCCTAGAATGAGCGACGCCGTTGGTCGACCGACAGCTTGATTGAACGACATCTCGACTTAGTTCTATTATAAATACGCCGTCGTAAATACTTGTGTCACATTAGTCTTATATATAAAAATGAAATGATGTTCGTGACGTCGTCTAAAACTCGAAAACGGCTCGACCGATTTGAATATTTTTTTTTGTTTTGCTTGCCTCGGTACGGAGGTGGTTTAGAAAAAAAGAAAATTGGGAAAAACCCAAAAGGAGTAGCCGAAAAATCGAAAAAGCATTTCCATAAAAAATGCACGTAAAGTTCATTTTTCTCGCTGGAGGCTTTACTTCATTTGAAAATTTAAATTAGAAATAATAGTCGTACAAAGTCGAATCAAGCACCAAAAGAAGGGGTATAGAATAAAAATTCTTATTTTGGTCGTGAAATATCATCAATCGAAATTTCGAGAGTTTTGATAGAATGCGTCAATATTTTATCAAAATTTCGAGGTTGTAAACAACCCTTCCCCCTTGACAATGAAGGCAATTGTTGATTCCAAGTTCATGTATTTATCCATCAAAATGCATTAAGTCGAGTTAGAATTAATCCTGAAAATAAGTGATATACTTTATGAAGTAGAAAAAATTGCATGAGATTTTAACATTTGCTGTTACAAACAATATCCTGTGAAGAATCGCACGGAAAAAAGTACGAACTTTTAAATTTTAAAATCTTTACAATTTTTTTTAAGCGTCAGTAGCAACCAACTTTTATTCACAGCAACGTAATTGTTTACTGAATTTTTTTGTTAGGGTTTTAAAACGGTTTTACGCTCTCTCTCTCTACTCGAGGACTTGGTGTGAGGATTTCAATGTTGTAAACTTCTGAAGGTAAGTTTGAGTGACTGAAAACAATTCCGTGTCGTATTACAGTCAATTTTAGGTGGTACGAAGTTCACCGGATTGAATTGTTAATTGGATGGTTTGGGTTGAGATATCGTTTAATCAATCTGTTGGCCAAGTGAGCGTCGGTAATTCGAGGCAGACCCATGCTCATGCCACTGGATTGTGAGAACGAAGGAAAGATCTACCAAACCCTCATATGCATTTTATGTTATCCTAGTTTCTGTTTTATCAGAATATCTTCTATATTAACGCGCGGAGTGGGAAAACAGGATTTCCGCTGGACTAGAATTATATAAGAGGAAGAATTTTGAAAAACCGAAGGCACGAGGAAGTTTTGATGTAGAAGTTCCTTAGTTGCGCGAGTTGCAAATGCGTTTCCTTTCGCCTTGCTTGCCGATATGACTAACGATAACAACTGAATTTTTCGCATCAAAAGAGAGCCTTGGTGGTCTGTCGACGAAAGGTGAATGCCTGGATAAGTTGGCAAATGGAGCAATGAGGGAAGCCGCACTATTTGCCATCATGAACGATGCGTTTTTTCGACGGGACTGTCGTTGCATGTTACACCGAGATTCTTTCTTTTCTCTCCACCCCTTTGTGATCCCATTGACTCTTCTTATTTGTATGTTTTAGCTGAAACCTTTATTGCTACCCGTTGCAATAATGCATCCGAAATTCCCCCTATTCGCCATTATGATCGTACTCTCTCTTTTCATTGGTGTACATTTTGCTTAGTTTCTACGTGAATTTATAATCAGTTCTTCTTCTTTCTTTGCAATACTTTTTCATTCCTGAATTAAACTGATTTGGAAACAAAAGAAAGAGTTCTGAAAGCTAAAACAAGATAAATAAAAAGGAATGCATAAAAGATTGAATAAGTGTACAGCATATGAGACTAGTCTTGAATTAGTGGAAGCGTACTTTTGTTCCAAGCAGTGTAGCGTGAGTGGAGGAAATCTTGATTTTTAATACTTATTTGTTAAACCCAAGTATTGACGTGTACAAATGTAGTTATTAGTTAGCCTTCATTGACGATAAACACCAGTGGTGGGGAAACTCTTGCCATCATAACGTCTGTTGCATGTTTAAAAAGACCGGATTTGGATAGCACGATAAGTCACTAGCCATGAGTTGACGTATTTGATCTAATAAAATAACTTACGGTCGAATTCTCGTGTAGAAAAAAAATATTCCCAAATAAACAAAGGAGTGATTATGTAGCGTTAGGCAAGGACGGTGATTTTCAAGAGCAATTCCTACATTTTTGCTGTGAAAACAATACAAGATATTATTTTTATTCCAAGTGATGGATTTTCAGGGCATCTCCAATTTCCGTGACTTTTATCGGGGAAAATATTTATAATTTTAATGAATTAGTATTTGACACGAATGTAATAAGCCAAAAAACCGTGTTTTACCAACAATAATGTCCAGCCTCGCATCAATTTTTACTCCAAAGACGACTAAGGTCTTGGGGGTCTTCTTTTTTAGCACTGACAATACTTAATGTACTCTAAATACTGAATTGAGAAAATACTAATGTACTCTAAATGAACTCATGTAAATCCTCATATAGTGGCAACGAGTATTCTTTTGTCTGTCATTTATTAAAAGCCCTAATAGCATAT
The DNA here is from genome assembly GCA_947579665.1 of Sympetrum striolatum. NCBI lineage: Eukaryota > Metazoa > Arthropoda > Insecta > Odonata > Libellulidae > Sympetrum > Sympetrum striolatum. The sequence continues at coordinate 19,662,246 of OX388342.1, read as the reverse complement.
AATTATTGACGTATATTTATACAGTTATTATTTTCTAATTGAATTCGTTTGTCATGTGTCCCAACGAAAGACGGAAATCCGTCAGTACCAAACAGGACTTTTATTTGGTGTAGGACTTAAATTAATCCTGGAAAAAAATCACCTTAGGACCTCTTTTCGGGTTTGGTTTTAATCAAGGGAAACTTTTAAGTAACAAAATAATAAAAGTACGTTGTCATGAAATGAGAATGATGCCGCAGATTCATAAATCCAGCTCTGGAATTTCTCTTTGGTCGAACATGTAAATTCGGAAAGTTGCACATTTTAACTGGGAAAACTTTAGATAAGCCATAATAAGTGCCATTTGCCTAAACCTGCATTTACCTGCATTGCCTAGTCATTATCATAAAATACGTGGATTAATTAATGTATAAAAAACTTAGAATGCTTACGATTCTTTAAATCGCAGCGAATTAAAGAGTGTGACCGCTACTTTATGTGTATTTACAAAGCGGGTTTTAATTATGTCGACTCTGTAATCTCTAACTTCTAATTCAATGGAAAGAGGCTGAGGTAAATACAGATTGAAACTTTGGAGCTTTGATATCGCTGCAGTATATGGTGCCATTGATAAAAATAAGCGGGATCCAATGATATTTTTACAATCTTTTGGCATAAAACTAAGTTGATTTTAAATTGTTTTTTAAATTTGGTGTTTGAGTTCTGTTTACACTTTGGAACTCTTCTCATTTAGTAATGTATTCAGAGTAAAGGAGACGCAAGGCTGAGAGAGTATTAACTTGCAGACCACAAAAGAGTGGTTTAGACCAGGTAGCCCTAAACCCCTCAGTAGCACGCTTACTACCGTTTTTTAATTATTTATTGGCACGTCAATAAGGCATGTCAATGGTGTTTTGGTGCCCTGGGCTGAAAGTCATGCAGGCGACTCTTCCGTTCTCATAATTTGAAAATTAAAATAATTCTAAATTTCAACATGTATTCTTGATTAATTGATCTAATAATTAACGCTAAAATATTAAAGTTGAGAAAATAGATTAGTGCATCCCAAAATTCACCGATCGATTGCAATCGATTTATACACGAGTCCTAAATGAACTAAAAAAATTTTTCTCAAGGAAATACCACCATTACACTTCCAAATTACCGGCCGTGGTGGCGGAGTGGTTAACGTGCTAGCGTTAACGTTAGCGTTAGCGTTAACGCTCTAACCTCACTGTCCCGGGTTCGAATCCCGGCTAATCAGATGTTTCCAGCTAGGGAATGGTTGTCTGTGTATGTTGTGGGTGTGTGTGCGTGATATTAATAAATGAAATGCAAAAAAAGGAATAAAATTAAGAAAAGGGGTTAAATGGAGGAATAGCCTTCCTAGGCTAAAATTTGCCCAAAAAATAAGACGGCATTATTTTTATTAATAGGCAGCGTTTTATGATTAATACTTTCGTTAACGATCACTTACTATGAAAACTCTAAACCTTGAATTCATCTGTGTATCAATTATATATATTTATAATAGTAATTAATATTTTAATCGTAAAATATTCCACACATTCTGCAGAGTATAGCCAAAAAAATTAAATGAGAAAGAAAACGTACACAAATATTTACGGGCCTCATCAAAAACCTTAAAATAACGATATGCGCTCTCTAAACCTGTGCTTCTCACCAGATCACCATGTATTGTATGAGCTTGGATAACAGGTTTATGATACCTTTGATTGGCATATCATAAAAAGTATCAAAAGATGTAATTGCTTCAATGGCATTTGGTGTAATTCCAAAAATTTCTCAATTCTCATAAAAAGTATCATTAAAAAATCTTGCAAAAATAATCGAATAAATAAAACCTTTTCTACGAGATGAAAAGGTATTATTATGTATAAATATATTACATAAATAAGTCAGAGCTATTTATAAATCTAAGATTGCTAGTGGTCGTATGGAAAGTAGATGAGAACTCCTGGTCCAAAGTGCTCTTTACGTTCCCCATTGGACAATAAACGCCGTACTTTAGAATCAATTAAAGAGAACTCCTTACATTGAAGAGCAGAAAAAGAATTAAACGTAGTACATGAGATGTCTTCTATGAGAAACTCTTCAATGAGGCTGGCTAAAATGATTTCCGCATGATGTTATGGTTAATTATTAATAAATATAATTACTGTCTGGAGTTTCGAATGTTAAGGGAATTGATTTTTTTATCAATAGGAAGGATTTATTAATCGTTTGTATCACAAAGACTTTACAGTGTAATTCCACGAAGAAATCAGCTAGTCATTACGCTTAATTTATCTATTTATTTGATTCATGTTATATGATGTGATGATGGTATGATTTAATTTTGTCCATATTCGTTTATTCGTTAGGAATTTAACGAATGGATGTTTTGTGGATATTGACGCATTTTTAAAGCATTGGAACAAAACCATTGTATTTTTATCATAGTTCAGTCAGAAGGCACATCGGCCACGAAAAATAGCTTAAAAGTACGTAGGAAAATGCCCAAATATTCTGTTTTTGTAATTTTTTAACCTTTCAGTTTCTGTAATGGTTAACTTACTTGATCACTAGTTATCAACGAAAAATACTTTTCATTTAATATCAATTCACTTCGTATAGATTTTTTTCAGTCCTGTGAAATTATTTTAGAAGTGTTCTATTTTTCTGAGGATTTTGGAAGTCGGTAAATTGTAAAAATTGCTTTTGTGGAAGGTAATGTTCTCTTTGGTCGAGGAAATCACTGGTGTGTGGTGCCCTCTCTTGAAACTCTCGGAAGCTGAATCCGCTGGTTATCGTAATTTCGTAGCTGTTCCGTCTGAGGTCTCTGGCGCTGATGCCCGCGAAAGAATATGGATTGACGAACTTCTTCAATGAGAAAGTTAAACGTACGCATCGAAAAAGAGTAGATTTGGTTAAAAAATTTTTCTCGAATTATCTGAAACTCGAGTTAGTCTCCATGCTACTTATCTTCGATTTCTTTTTAGTACTAAATAGTATATAAATGACGTGTTCTCTGTGCCCCAACAGTTCATGGGATCGTGAACTTTGAGGAAGAGGCCAAATCTATCACTGATGAGGATCTACTCACCAGATTCCTCTACGTTGGAATGCTCACTCCAATCGAAACAATGATGAATTTATTTACGTTTAGACTCAAAAAGAAAAAATAGAATTTTCTAAAAGTCTGATTTTTTGAGTCTATGTTTATTGTCAGGTATCTACTTACAGGCTCTACTTACAGAGCAAATTACTAGCAAACGTTAGAGTACTATTGCGTCGGTTATTGCAAAATAATAAGTAGTGTAGTTCTGTTTAGTACATACAATCGACTGAGTAGGGGAAAATTTGAAGCAATAAGAGTTAAAAGGTACTCTAAGTCTATCGCCGTGGTTTAACATCCGTTTCTCTGTCATAGCCTCTTTTCCTTATAAATCTTTCTTCCGCCAATAATAACCCTCGTTCCTTTTATATCTCAGTTTAATATTTGCAGGTTTGTCTGGAATATCGCAAAATAAATGCATTGAAAGATGTACTGTGCCGCCCGTACGTTATTCTATTGCGATCTATAATTGCTCTATAGTTTCCAATAGTATTTATTCTACAGTTCACAGTATTGTCAGTAACAATATAATATTCAGGATTTATGAAATAAATCGAAACTTTCCTGGGATCACGCAAGATTCGATTAAGACAGAAAATCTTCTCTGCTTAAAAATAACGATTTGCAGTTTCCATTATCCGCAGGAATATGAGAGCGAATTATTTAAGTCAGTGTATATTTTGAAAGAGGGAGAAAATTTCAAATTTTAAAATACCTCGAAGAACATTTCAACTGACGACCATTGTTTCGTGGGGCCTTATCATTGGGCTACTTCTTGTTTTTCTTCGATATCTTCGCCCGGCGATGACGCTGTGCATCTAAACCATGTTTTTTTCAATATCATGGTCTTATCGGTGTGATTCTGAAAGTCAACGTAAGAGTTGCCTTTTTTCTCGGCGTCATGGAGTCTCACCACGAAGTAACGAACCGAGCGGTCGATTTTAAATCGAAATTATTTGCAGAATGAATTAGGCATTTATTTATAATAATAAGTGTGGAGGTGTTGCGCGATTTTTTATTTAATATTGATGTAAGTAATCCGCGGATAAAGTGCGATATCCGTCGCAATCTCGTCCTTCAAACAAAGAACAATGAAAATGCGCCGAATGTAGGTCAGGGGTCGACAACCGCGCGGATGTGGTTTATCGCTGGCGAAGCGATTGCTCACAAACCAATCAAATCTCATTATCCCTCGACTGAAGCACGTACCGTGTGTACTAATATCACCCAAATGTTTTATCTTGAAGAAAACATACTGGCCTAGACTAAATATGGCTAGATATTCCATATGTTAAATTTTTCTTTTTTCTTCGTAACATAGTATCTGTTTGAACCAGTAAAGGTATTGACATAATTACTTCTTCAAAGAATAATATGTTTTTATAATGTAAGGAAGTAACAGATGAGAATAAGTGAAAATATGTTAGTATTACATTTCTTCTAAATAGGTTTCTCTTCTTTAATTATTCAGAGTGTCCTTAAAAAAGGATGGTTTAGATAGCTAAGGAAACATAATATCGTGATCCCTAATTTGGAACTTAAGGTATAATTTTCATTTTGAATACGACGAGGAAATTTTCTCACACAAGTTGCAAGAAATCAATTTAGGAATACTAAAAAAGTCAATTATTTTAGTTTTCCCGATTGAAACCTTCTCTAAAAACGATTCCCTTGAAAAGGGAAGACATCTGTGACGTTAAAATTTTAACCGAAAAACGGCGCTTCGAATTGACAGATATCACGTTTTCGTTTCTCACGAAAACTGATCGAATTTGACCCTAAGAAAGGAAGGTCACTCGCGTCGTTTACCTGCAGAGGGCAGCTTAATCGTCGCGTGGCACAAATGTTTCTTCGGGGCACAGCTTTCACTCTCTTTGCCCATTTTCGAAGGTTCGAAGCCAAGATTAAGGTCACCACGGGACTTTCGCTGTCCTCTTCCCATAACCGAAATTAATTCGGCTGATTTCCGTTGGTTCACGAGAATGTTGCAAGGCGAGTTTTTTATATCGCCCCAAAAAATGAGCGCATATCAATCGTGTTGTGAATTGTGCGTACTCTTAAAACATTATCATGAACATGAACGATAGATAAGCGCCTTCCTGATTTTATTCCGATTCACTGTAATCCATGCGTTTCTTTTTCACCTTGCTTGAAGAATATTTTATTTTTCTATCTCAGTCTGTCTCTAGCCCTTCCTTCTGCTTGCCCCTTGACCCTGGATGTCTATTCCGTCGCATCTGATGCCCAGCGTTGGTCATTTCTTTGCCAATTGCTGACTATCCCATTGCAGTGTCTAATATTCATCATGTTGTGAATATGAGCCACTCCAGTGCTCTTTTAAATCCATTAACCTTCAGTCGTCTTTATTTTTTAGTAGTAATTTCTAACCATTTTCTGTTTTGCGTTATCTCAATCGACACACGCTCAGTTTTCTACAACAGGTATTCCTCGGGGAGCACTGAAGTTGTATATTTCATTCAATGTATGAACGGGGTGATCTTTTTGATGAACTATATTCTCTTTTTCGTCAGCATTCCAGTTATTGCTTCCAATATCTATTAGGTTATTCCACACATCTGTTGAACTGATTTATTTAAAGGTTTGTCAACATAACAGTTTATTTCCGGATTCTGTATTTTCTTATAATATACTATATGTGTATTCTTATAAACTATCTTATGTACTTTTATAACTTATCATATGCAAAAACTATTAAAATCATTTTTCAAGACTGATATTTTATTTCCTAATTTTCTGAAATCTCTTATTTTGTTTTTTCTGTGATAAATACTACATTACTTAACGTCACTTAACAATACGTATCCTTATATTATATATTTAAATTTAAATTATGTATCTGTAATATTGTAACTTTTATCATTTTTCACTTTGTAATGTTTATAATTTTTTATTGTTCTTTTACCCACGTAAACATTTATAATATTGTGTTTTACTATTATTATTTTTTTCTTAAATGTTGTTACAATTTTTATGTTCTCTAAAATTCTTCATTTTGTAATAAGAATGATATTTTTTGTATTCTTGAATTATATTAGTTTATAATCAGTTTATATATCATTACATACTCTACTGTTTTGAAATATTAAGTCGCTATAGATGTATTTATATATGTTATGTAAAAGTTAGAGGGCAATTTAGCCCGTAGTAATAAATATTATTATTTATCTCCTAACTCGAAGAAAAAAAATCTAAATCCGTAATTCCAGTTGCTATATATCCCTGTTGCTATCAATGGCTTCGATATTCTCTAGTTTAAGGTTCCCTCTTCGATTTCTTCTTCGATCCGTGTCTGTTGTTTGATACCTTTTATTTTCTACTTGTTATCGGCGCAAGATCTCTTCCTCTTACCATATCATTCGGCAAAGAGAAAATTTCCACTTCCATGTATTTAATTTACAAAAAAAAATGAATTCCGTTTTCGATTGCTTTAGGTTGTGTTGTGCCACTTTCTTCTGTTTTTTTAATGTTCTTCACGAAAGTATTAGACATAATTTCAGATACCCCTTAGCGATCTCCGGAATCCTTTGCGGCACTACGTTTTAAGAGCAACTTGCCCATTTATTGCTGCTCACTAATTTTGGCCTCTAAATCCTGTCTTATTGTAATGAAGTCACACGTAAACAGGGATTTTGCCAAAATCTCAGGAATGTCTTCCATTCACTCGCCTGAATGACTAAATGTTGCAGCCTAAGCTCTATTCCCGCAGTTTGTATCTTCTGTTAAACCTTTAGATACCTGTTACGACAAGAAATTTGAATTTATAGGAAAGTTCCATTGAACTCTGTCTCATAGGGAAATTTCAGAGCTAAAAGTGTAGTTATTTTGTATTGCATCTCGGAAATTAAAAAGCGCTGAACATACAGGAATTAGAATATTATTGAAGAAACATCATTAATCATTCTCAAGCTAAGTATAATGATGACTCTGTTAATTAATCTCACAACAACTTTATTGTAGTACCGATTCCCACGCATCTTTCTCGTGAAGACGACCACTCTCTCGTTTCACATTTACTCGCCTCATTTTTCGTCAAAGCGCGGAAGTAAAGGAAAAATGCATTTTAATGGTCGCTGTACAATTTAATTCTGGTACTTTACTAAAGCTCAGCCCATTTGGGTATTAGGTTGTCAATAGCGTTACATTGACGTTTTTTCAAAGTTTGCAGTAAATATCTGCGCTTAGAAAGGGTAAATTTTCGCCCGTTAATGAAGGAATTGAGTAGAGAAAAAAATTGGGCGAAGACAAAATTGAGCGCAAAAAAGGTGCATTTATACTTCAAAGAGCACTTCTGGCTACGTTTCCAATAAGAGATACATCGTACACACTTGTCTATAGAAACTACACCAGTATTTGTCGAACTTATTCCCAATTCATGGTGGATACGCTCTTTGGCATGTCAAAATCCTGATCTATAAGATTGTATTAATTTTGACCAAATTGGGAAGTCAATGAGAATACAAATCTGCTACGATATAAACCTTCCCATTTTCACCAAATAGTTTCACTGATATTGTTAGCCTCCTGTCACCCAGAAAGTTTATTTAGTTCATTTAATAACTGTCCCCTGGCTCCTTATATACCTGCAACGAACCGAACGGAAAGCTAAAATATTCTAGAATCTAATCAAAACCTTAAGTTGTAATTCAGTCCGTTCCGTTTTCCGGTTCACAACTAAGACAATTTAATCAGGTGTAAGTGGATACTGCAGCACTAAATATTTAATATATTTCCTCATGCTATCTCTTTAACTAAATCAATGTATAATCTTTGACTGTGTGATAGATCAGTGCTTCCCAAACTATAACATGCTACCGCTCACTAATTCACACACCGCCATCCCTAACTGACATCCATAAGAAATATTTTCTGTAAGACCAAATCCAAATAATAAATGAAAAGCTACAATATTTAAAACGTCCACCAAATCATTATATCTTACGTTTAATAATTGCCTATAGACTATTAAAATTGAGTAAAAATGGAAATGTGATCGAATGGAAATAAAATATCTAACCATCTAACGCCCCCTTGGATTACTACGAGGTCCATAGGGGGTGCTATTGCCCACTTTGGGAATCACTTTGGAAGAGAATTTCAGTCTCAATCTCGCCCTAATAAAGACCTTTTATTATTATTATTATTAAATTTTGTAGTACGACTCACAAGTAATGAAATTTTCCGTATGGATTTATCTATTATAATATTTCGGTCGTATTATTATTTATTCGTCATGGAAATTTATATTCTAACACTAAAATAAATGTAGCGTAATTTAAGCGCGTTTCACTTATTAAAATAAATTTTGGGAATGCATTGGTATTTAAATCGGCGGAGTGAAGAAGACCGGTTTACCGGTCCACATCCTAGACGGAGCGAAACGAAATCCGGTTTGTTCATTGAACTGAATCGAAAACCGGAAAAATACTGTGATTCGATTCCCAAGAGATGAGCCCTTCGCCCCTGGCATTTGGAATCATCATTCTGCACATTCACTCTTCGGCACGAGAAATGGAACTGAATACTGGCGTATCTTCTCTTTTCCCTTCTTTAACCCGAGTTAACATATTTGAGGCCGCGCGCATGCTTTGAATCTGACAGTCATTAACCCTTTAAGTCCAACCTTTTTTGGTTACTCCGTGGACCAAGGGAGGGTCAAAAATTGTCCCATTTTGTTTCTTTCGATAAAATAATAATGCAACATAATATTTCTTCAGCAATTGCCTTCTTAGATTTTAAAAACTTCTTACAATGATTTTTGTTGCTAAAAATTGTACTACTGCGATAAAAATAATGAAATTTTTATTTTTTTTAAAACTCATCAAAGACGAGGATATGATAAAGCTTCTTCTCAATGGTACCGGCTTTAAAGCTATAATTCGGAAAATAAGTTTGTAAATCACCGTTAGTTATGCTTATAAATCAAAAACAAGTTATAATAAAAAAATGAATTAAATTATTAAAATTAATTGAAAACTATTTGTCAAAATATATGTTTCCATTTAGTTCAAAAATATGTCGCAGGTTGTACCAAGGGAGAGTCATTTTGTGTCCACCGCCTATTTCCGCTCTCATTACATTGCTTAAAAAAAACGTAAAAAATGCATCAACATATAGTTATTTTTAACAACCTATATTAGACAGTTTAATGAAGTTATAAGACTGTATAACGTGATTAAGTTCTTAAAATATTGAAAAAGAAAAGTGGTGGACATTTTTCAGCCCTCCCTTGGTCCTTTAAGGGTTGATCGTGGAGATGATTGCACTCTTTACGATATAACGGCCACCGTTCTTTTTCTAAAAAGTGAGAGTGTCCGCCATTTTAGAGTCTTTTCCAATTTCACTTTCAAGGTATGTTATATAAACGCAATAGTAAAAAGTACCGTTTTCGCGGTTGCTCGAATGCGACGGTATTTACATGCGGAACGACGTTCGAGAAAGCGGAGAAAGGCGAACGACCTAGATGGCGCACTCGTAATCGCCTTTCTCTAAGTGAAAGTTTCCTTCAGAAAACCAGTTATTCGATTCTGAAAACGTTACGAGAGCGCACTTTACTCCTCTTCAAAAGTGCACTCCGATTTGATCGATTCGGAAAATGTAAAGGAAAAAAAACAGACAATTGCGCTTCTTTATTTTCTGAGCGCAGCCACGGGACGACAACCGGAATTTCTCGGGTAATGGAAAGTTTTAGCAGAAAATTATCTAAGGTGTGATTAGCGAAGGCCAATTAGTTTTCGTTAACGGCAGAGAGACTGTTTTCTAATACTTTCGTGTAGTAATGTGAGCTGTTGCGGTTTTATAGGGCGAAGAGATTCCTGGCGCCAACGGATGGCACGAGAACCATAATAATAATAATAATAATGCCGTCTTATTTTTTGGGCGAATTTTAGCCTTGGAAGGCTATTCCTCCAATTAACCCCTTTTCTTAATTTTATTCCTTTTTTTTGCATTTTATATTATTAATATCACACACACACACACACACACATACACATACACAGACAACCATTCCCTAACCGAAAACATCCGATTAGCCAGGATTCGAACCCGGGACCGTGAGGTTGGAGCTAGCACGTTAACCACTCCGCCACCACGGCCGGTAATAGGGGTCAGCGTAATGTTTAAGTAATTTTAATCCAAAATCCAAGATTTACTAAGTGTTAAATATCAAGTCTTATTTAATTAGTACAGAATAGAGCGTGAAAATTAATTGTAAAATTATTTTTTCGCCGTTCGCCAATTATTTCCTCTGGGGGGAGTAGAAAGCCTCTCTCCAATGAAAGCCGGTCAGATTCGACGACCCCCCACAATCAGGCGCTATAAGATTTCTGAAGGAAATGAGATGCAAGAGTATTAATATTGCCGTTACTTTTCTGTGAGGGCCAGAATGTTACGAGTTGCACACACTTGACAATGATTTTAATAAGGAAAAACCGAGATTAATACTTTTTTCAGAATTTCAATTATCATAAACAATACGGAAACGAAACTAGAATAGAGACCATCGTAATCAAACACTTAGTAACTTCCACAATTTTATTTCAACGACCGGTTTATACTGAATTCCACAAAGTAAGGATAGAACATATTAATTATACTAGAATAGAGATAAATATCCTCGAATGGCACTTAGATAGTAAATAATATATTGATCAAAATATGTTAGATGGAAATATTTTATTTAATTATCCAAAATTATGAAAAGCAGTATTTCTTTTCTTGTCATTCATATATTTCGATACAGCTGGAAAAATAAACTACATTAGATTTTCGTTCGCTATGTTTCATTGTTCGCTATGTTATTCGCTAATACTTACTACCCCCAGTTCTCCATTGTTCCCTCTTTACTCTTTCTCTTTATAATCAGATAACGCTACATTCGTATTTATAGCTTATATTATATAGCTGATACCTCATACCGCCCTTTCCTATCCTCAAATCTCTTAAGTCTTGCCTTCTTTCTACGCTGGTCTCTAAATTTGCTGCTATCCTCCTTGTTTTTATCAGTGTTCCATTCTCTCTAATTCCTATGCGTACCTGCATCTTTCAAATGTAGACTTTTAGTATAACCTTTTTTGTCCTTCTCTTCATCTTCTGGATTTATAACATAACTGCATCTTTTTCCCACATCCGTATTTAAAAGCGAGACTTAATACTTCCGTCATATATTTAATGTTAATACACAGCTTCCTTACATTCCACATTTAACCTAGAATTTGAGTGATATTATGAAAATATAACTTTTAAAAAAGAAGGGTGAAAACAATAGAAAGATATATTAATATGCAAGTAGAATACGAAAAATACGTTCAAAGAACGTAATTAGTATATATTCTTAAATCGAAGCCTAAGCATTCAATAACAGGCGCGTCTTAGATTTTCAATTGAAATGATTTAATGCATTTTCATAAAGTAGGTACTTCAAAGAAAGGATACTTTAACTATGACGTTAAAAACTATGATTCAGTTTTCTCTCTGCTAATTAACGTCCATCCAATCATTAACGCACGAATATTCTTCCATTGCTTTGTCGGTGGGTTACGATAAATGAAGAACACGCTTCTTATGACACCTTATTGGGATTATCGAAAGACATACGCATTATTAAATAAGTCACGCTCATCCGTCGATGACGCATACCAGTAGATTTAGATTTAGATAAATACCCCGCGAGCCGCCAGAGGCGTATGGCAGGGGGTGTAATACACCACCATTATTCATTATTCACCATTACCAGTAACACCGGTACTTGTGTGGTATATGCGAATATTCGCTACGAACCACGAATCCATAATATTTTAATGATAAAAATACGTGTATAATGAAATATACCAGAAAAAGTAATTTACATATTTAGTAAATCAGCTAAATAAAGAATTATTGTAGATGAAAAGGGTAAATATTTGAGGGTTTTTAATAAGAAAATCTCTAACGCAGTGGTAAATCTAGATTGCCTGCAAAAGTTTATTTGAATAAACGAATCCAAGTAAAGTTAGAATAGAGCCTGAATAAATACGTATACAGTTACAAATAAGTTAAAAGTTAATGCACGCAGGCCTAAAAGGCTTATCGGAAGCAAAAGAAAACGACAGAAGTAAAGACCAGGGAATATGTATTCTTAAAAGACCTAATGAACTACTTTTGGTACTTATGATAAGCCATTTTTAGCGTCTATGTTCATGATAGTTATCAGATTTAATAAATGGTAGATTTTATGAACTTTTTCGATCATCCGGTGCAAAACTTCGTAAAATACATAACTGAAGTTTATATTTGTAAATGGATAGCAAAGTTATTGTTTTGTCCCTGTTATTAGAAGGAATATCTAGTGAGGTACATCTTCAAACATCTTTACATGAAATACCTCCAGAAATTGTAAATATCCTTTGGGCTATGGGTGGATTTTTTTGAGCTCCCTGCTCTCATTGCTATCTGGAGAGAATTCATGGAAAATGAAATCTCGCTCATCGCTGGCCAACGCAATCAAAACAGTACTTGAGTATTCTCTTAATCACTCGTGAAGTTGTATTGTCATCTTATGTCATACATTATGTTTGTACGCATGAAAAAGTAAATATATTTAAATAAAATGTAAGAAAACAGTTTCTTTAATCTGCCTTTTTCTTTCTTTGCAGGTGAGTCCAATGAAATGAATCCCACAACGATATGTACCCAGAAGGGAGGAGTAGCGTAGGGGGGGCAGAGGTGAGTTCGCTTAAAAACGGCTAATGCGCCAAAGGGACACCTTATGAAGGAGATCGTATAGCCATGATGTGAGGAAGAAGATTTTGGTTAATTAGAAAGCCTCACTTGAATTTTGTTACAACTCTATACATCCATATACCTAAGCAGTGTTACTTATTTTGATTTTCTGGTGAAGATTTGTGCATGAAACGGTGAAATTTATTCATTTAATTAATTAATGATATGGACTACAAGTAGGCTCTAGGCCAGGTGGTAGTCATCTTTTCTCAGGGGAAGAAAATACATTACCCTGCCTGGTATTCACCCCAGTTGAGAGGAAAACACCCAAAAACCTCCCAAAGGCAGTGCATCATACAATTTACAATTAAATTCATACAATTAAAGTATACAAGTAATTACTATACACAATAATGAAATTCAAAAATTATAAAGCTAAAAGTTGCAATATTGCCTATAATATTACAAACAATTATAACTAGACAAGAGATAATAAGTGTAAGCAGTAAACAGAATATAGGTAAAAACATTGCTGAAAATATACAAAGGATTTATAAGCTATATACTACGGATTGTCTTTTTAAATTGTTTGGAATTTTTCGGCATTGGAATGAGAACAGGTAAAGCATTCCAATCTCTTATTAATGAAGGAGTACTTTTCCAAATCGGATTTCTGTTCTTTTATTTTTAGTCTATGATCATCCGATATAATTTGGGTTATGAAATCTTGATTGTAGCTCATTCCAACCGTCTTAACAGTTCCACGCATTAAATATACCCGTTAATCTAAATTTATTTCTTCTAGAAGATAACGATTCCCATCGTAGCTGACCTAGCATTTTACTAACACTCTCCTCCCTCTTGTGATTTCCGGTAACATATCTAGCCGCCTTTAAAAATGAATACTAAGAGAGACATATAAGTGCATTTGATAGTTCCCGCAGGAAGATATTTGCAACGTAATAAAATAGAGTTGATGTATACCTCACTAAATAGTTTGATGTTTTCATCCAGAATCACCCGGAATCGGATCGTAAATTCTGCGTATTTTGTCAATACATTCCTTGGGTAATCTAAAGATAGCATTTCCAAAGTTAAAATTTCATGCTCAGAGTCTTAAAAATTATAATATACGGTATAAAATCGTGCATAAGCCGAGTTTTTCAGCCCATTTTTTATGCTGGAAAAGCCTCCCTCGGCTTATACTCGAGTGGAGGTTTCACTTGGCTCTTCTCAGGTGGAAAAAGTCTTCCGCAGTCAGAAATCGGCTTGCAAATCACTCACTTGCTCAATTATTAGTTTAATTTTCTTGGCAATCGAGTCTCGTCCGTCGGGAGCTGTCGGATCGAAAACAATCATGTTGAACGACGTCAAGTGCCGTCAGATTTACCACCCTAGGCTTATACTCGATTCAATTAGTTTTTCCAGTTTTTTGTGATAAAATCAAGTTTTCCGGCTTTTATTCAGGAAGGCTTATTATCGAGCATATGCGGTACTAAAAATCGTATTAGCAGCGGTGATTCTGATGTCATAAACGTTTCCTCAATGTTTTATTAGGAATTCGATACGAAATCTTTGTGCTTCAATATGATTACGTTCTTGAAGCAGACAAAAAAAATAGTATTTCATTTATTGTCTTACAATTAGCTCAATAATTCTCTCTCCAAAGTTTGATAAAATGTTAAATTTCAATGGTCATTGATAATGGAATTCAAAGTTTAGAATGAACACACAAGTCATGGTTTGCGATCAAAAATGTCCTGCACGCGGAAATGTATCCCACATATTGCAGTTTCACAACTCTTTGCTACCTTATTCTTTCCATATCATCATTATCTAATAACCTTCTGTTTTCCTATCTTTTACCAAAGCTCTTTCCTGCAATCACTCTTTTCAAAAACCCCTCCTCTCAATGTACGACCTGCGTTAGTCTATCAGTTTCTATCTTCGTTTAATTATTGTGATTGAAGTCTTTCCCCCTCCCTCCATCAGTTTTTCAACGGTATTTATATAAGTCTAAACTACTTTACTATCTACGTCTCCCATGGCGCACGGTGAATTGATCCGGGGAGAATTCGTACGCGGGGAATTCGTACGTGGGGATTTCGTTCGCGGGGAATTGATCTCCCGACAGATTGGTACGCGGAGAATTGATCCCCCGCGCTGTTGTTGTACTATCAACCCAACCCCACCCAACTCAACCCCCCTAGTTAATTTATTTATAACATTAACCGATCACCAGGGCGTGTAGATTAACATAAGACTGAATAACGGTAGTTATTAACATAAGACTGAATAACGTTAGCGCAGGGGATTAATTCCTCGCGGACGAATTCCCCGCGTACGAATTCCCCGCGAACGAATTCCCCTGGACCAATTCACCGGCCACGGTCTCCCACACATCTTTTAGACATCGGTCTCTCTGCGCCTCATCTCATACATGCTTCATATCCACTCACAGAACCCTCAACTGTCCGAAGACACTTCTAGGGTCGCCTTTTTTCCTTCAAACATCTCTCGTCCTATTTACTAGCTTCTTTATCTATTCCCTCCAAGAACTATAAAACTGAGCTATGTTGGTCAACTTTCCTCTTCGATCAAATCGTATAACTCTGATGTATATTCTCATTCCAAAATCTCTTGAATTATTATCCTTTTAACGATAATTCAAAACCTCTTTCAGATGCATAAGCTGTAACCTAAGTTCCTACATTTTTGTGCTACCAAAACTTCTTTCAGCCTTCGATCTTTTCCATTTAAATTTTTAATGACATGAACATATCTTTGAAAAACACAGTCACCCATACGCGAGTTATATCATTGGCACAAAGGAGTGTCATTTTCCTTTCACATAATATTTTCCATGGAGTTAGTCAATGACTACCTTCAACATTCAAATATGGCCCGTTATCGATTTAATTATTAATGTATGATTGGGAAATCGGAATATTTCGAGGAAAATAGTCATAACTACAAAATGAAGTCTGAGAGAAAATAGTAACGATATCGCAGAGATTTATTATCACGGAATTTGTTAACCATTTAAATAATTATCATTAAAAACTATCAACAAGCTCCAGAGGCACATCTAAACGTATTTCGTCCTCCAAGAGGAGATCAGCTGGAGATGAATGTTGAGCTATCGTGGGAGAGAGGATATGAAGGTGGAAACAAGGGAATTGAGAATTATTTGGCAACATCTAAAAAGAAAAAAATATTTTGTTAAGGTTTAAATCAATATTCACGATATAGTAACTTTTTTGTAAATATGCAAACTCTCGAAAGCAATGAGTCATGTGCTTGTATTTTCTAATAATTTAACATTGTTTATACAAATTTTTCGTCTGCCATGTTAGTTATTGATTATTATTTCTATCTATAAAATATACTCGGATTTCAATCCAGGTAAGTTTTTTAGACATCAAGTTAGGGACAGAAATGTCTCCAGAACTTATCTATCAGGATGGGAACACGAGAATCCTTTATACCTTTTGATCAGGCCCGTTCTTATAATTTTGGGGGCCCTACGCAACATTATTGTATATATGCCCTATAGACCCCAATGCCAGGCTGCAGTGCAAAGATTGCACCGTTCCAATGACAGTTGAATAACCACTTCGTTTTAAATTAGTTACATGTGAGGCTAGCGAAATATAACGTTAAAATATCGTAATATGGTTCGGAAATTGAATTTATCATGCTTTTGATTTTATTTATTTAATACAAATTTTAATTATTGAAATATTTGATGTCCTTTTTGTGGCTTGGCGGCGGGGCCCTTAAGTTGACGGGGCCCTACGCGACCGCGTATGCCTTAAAACGTCCCTGCTTTTGATTCATTAGGAGAGCCTAAATTCTTAATTTATATCTATTTCTGGATGTATTCCCATCCAGAAATATGCTAACCGAATCACTCTTCAAAAACTTACCTAATTTGTTAAATTTTTGGAAAGGCAATGTCATGTTATTTCGGTATAAATCTGTAGGTTGAATGATGATTGTGAATGTACAAGGGCTATGCTGACTGTTTAAATTACTTAAGCACGGTGGAAATTTTCCCTTGAAGTTCTACGTTAGCAGTGAAGGCCCGTCATGAACCCTAAGAAATTCGGAACCAGGATTATATCTCGGTGGTGTTGTATATATATGGTATAGAATATTAGGTTTGTGGCAATGACGGCGATGATAATAAAAACCAATTCTACTCCTCCTGATTCAACCAATGACATCGTTCTTTTTGAGTCTTCACATTAACTTTGCCATTGAACTTCATTATCAAGTGCAACATTTAAAACTGGAATTGGGGTTCGGTCGTTTGTGATCACTCCACTGTTAGTTTTTAATTTCCTCCCCACATGTAGATCCGTTTAGTCACAAATTATCCTATTTTTATTCGATGAACTTCTAAATTTGGGCAAGCACTATGCCAAAATCGTCTAAATCTCCCTATAAGTCCAAAAACGAGTTTTGATATTTATATTAAAAAATTGTATTTGAAAGAGGATACAAATTGAAGGAATAGATGTTTCTATTTTATAATATTGTCCTTCTCAGAAACATTTCAAATCAAATCGACGAAAAGAGAGTTTTACGGAAACTATTAGAACGAATGGCGATTTGATCTTAACCCTTGAGTACTCGTGTATGGGTCGAATCGACCCATGTGAGTTTTAAAATTCCATATCTTTTTAGTAGTGCTTTTTTACTTCTTCTTTCTCATATTTGCTGAGTTGAAGAATGTTCTGAACCAGTCGTGCATTTTCGTCGGAAATGGAAGTTTAATTATTTAAACATATTTCTCTTAGCGGTAGTGACAGGTAGATGAAAGAGCTTTACGTAAAATATTGCATTTTTGACCTTGTTTCCGCCTTAGTTTTTAGAGATATCACATAAATTTCATATAATTAATAATTATCATTAGTGTATTAAATGTAATTTTATTTTTAAACAGTTTACTTTTTATACGCAATATTCCATATTCATCAGCCATATACTCGGCGTCAGGGATATCGAATTTTTACTGAATATTAAAATTATTTGAAAATATTTATTTGATTTTATTTTAACAACCAGGTTAACCATTAATATGATATCATCACTAATGAATTAAAAATTTATTCACTACAGTTTGAGACAATTTCCCCCTTTGGAAGATGTCGGGTCGATTCCACCCAACGCGAGTACTGGCGTGACAATTTGGGATGCGAGTACTCGAGGGTTAAAACATAATTTTTAGTCCTTCAGTTGATTTCGTAATCAATAACTCCAAAGTGTTTGCGTATTTTATATAACAAAATGGCTGCTCAACTTTCATGCGTCCCGAGATAAAGGCCATCGCTTATTTTGCCGAAGGACTTCCTCCTTTGATTGCGATCACTATGAAAAGCAATTATTATGAGAATTATAGATCCAGAAACTGCAGCCATGAAATATCGGAAGTGAGTGCGCTAACGCAACCTGTTACTGCGATGCGGTCAATGATTCGTAGAAAAAATAAACACACGCACGGCGTCCTCCGACACATCGCCATCCATGTACTGCGTCAATAATAATAATTTTGAACAGGTCCTCTGCATTCAAACTTCACAATTACCGATACATTTTTTCTTTCAAACTCGACTTTCTCCTGAAAATTCATTGATACAATTGATTTACCGCTTTGCTAAAGGAAATCGATATCATGTATTTTACGTCACCTAAATAACATTCTATGCAATTCTTAGATATATGTGCATGCTTCTTTTCCTTTGAATAAGATGACGATCGTTAAGCTATAAAATGTTTGCCTTTGTTTAGTAAAGTATGAAAAACGAGCGCATTCAGAAAATTTACTCCCGAAAATAAATTGTGAAAATTCTGTGCTGTAATAGACATTTTCGCTTTTCAGCGACCATTTTGTTAATAAAAAAGAATCGAAACGGTGATGCACGTAAGAGGTAATGCCATTACATTGACACCTTTTAATTTGAAAGAAGCACTATCTTTAGAAGAGAAAACCCGTTGCAAAGGTGGAGATTAGACGTTGCTTACAGTGTCTGAGGTAATTCGTAGCTATTTACATTTGAACCCTGCAATCCGCCAGTGGCGCGCGGCAGGGGGCAGCAACCACTAGCGACGCTACTCGAGTTATGGTTTTATACTTAGACAAACAATGTTACAATTGATTTGAGATATTTTTCATCAATATACAGAATTAATTTTTTCATGTTATCTTATTTACAATGAAATCTAAATATTCTTATTTTTAAGCTAAGCACAACATTGAAAAAGGTACAGCGTTTTAATGAAGTAACACAACTGTTCTTGTTATGTTCGAAGTTAGTTATTCGTTAAGAATTTTAAGTTATGAGAACTTTCTAAGCGGTTTATTCAGATAACGACTGCAAAGTTTTTATTTATGACTCGCGCATCTACTAGGGTGTTACTCAATGGTAACGAAGTGGGATGTGTTGAAAGTAGAATAATGAGGGTTGACTGATGTTCTGTACTATTAATGAGAAAAACTGCATTAAGGACAGGTTTAGTTAAGTTCGTGTTTGTCATGTATAATGAAATAACGCGGTTGAATCTTCATAGCATCTCAAAAAATAATTACAGGGAAATTCTAACCAAATCAACGTGAATTCTTTCGGCGAAATAGAAAATGATTGTAGATATTATGAATTCCGTCTGTATCTTTTAGGGAATTCCAAAAACATGTTAATCATAATGGAATTACATGCCAAAATTATTGGGTAATGAAGAAAGACTTTGTAATTTTTTATTAACGACCGGTTTCGCTACCGGAGTAGCATCTTCTGGTGGTGATGATACCACCGGAAGATACTACTCCGGTAGCGAAACCGGTCGTTAATAAAAAATCGTGTGGAAAATTACAAAGTTTTTCTTCATTACCTAAATGGCTTTCCACAAAGTAATGCCTGATCATCTAGATTTCAGTCAAAATTATTGTTCGAGCGATTCCCGAAATAAATTATGAATATCTGTAACTGAGTTGGTTTTAAATTATATTTCATGTAATAATAAGTCTAAGAACGAATATGATCACCTAGTGTTTGTGTTATGAGCGTCATGTCGTAAACATGATCTATGCTCCGATGGAATAATAGTTTTGTCCTTTTGATGTTTTTGTACCAGCTTTTAGAAATTCAAAATGAAGGAGATTCATTTTACGTGATGGATTTCCACCATATCTCGCCCGACTGTGAATTTTAGAAATTCGGCCTTACGCTTCTTCGTGAGTTAGCTCGAAGCCATTTTGTTTCCTTGCTATTTCATTACGTTGTTCTTAAGGTTTCTAAGTTTTAACTGGCGTTCTCGCCACTGCGCGTCGCCACATCTCCTTCACTACGACATTTTGTTGTGCGTTTGCTGAGACTCGATCAAAATTTGAAGAAGATGAGCGATATCAATTTCAAATCAGTTTCTTTTCAGCACGAACATTTTTATCTTTCGTGCGACTCCTCCTCCTCTTTTCTAAAGTCGGCAATTCATCAAAATGTGCTTTCTACTCGCTGAAAATCTCTTCGCATATTGATGGTCTTGTAGCGAGAGAAAACTTTCCGCTTATAAATACTTCGCTTCTTTTCGCTTTCGTAAGAAAAATATGCTCGATGACGTATCCTCGGCGGCGTCTCTGACAACTGCTGGCGGATCCTCGTGCAGAAAGGGAATCATTTGGACGCGCCGCTTCGAATCCGTGATTCGTGCACGCGTGCGCGTGACGTTGTCCTGAGAAATCAAAATGGCAGTCGTGGCCTCGGTGGATGTGCTAATGACGATCGGCCAGAAAATACGTTTGAGAGGGCGTTGTTCTTCGCAAGGTCTGTGTCTATGTGGGTCACGCTCACGATCACGGGGAGAAAGTGTGGCCTTTCGGAGATGTTCATGAAACTTCGCTTCTTTGCTTAACAATTATAACTAAATCTCCTGCGATGGAATGGCAGAGGACTTTCCTGCGCTGTGCATACAATGTTGGACTTGCTGCATTTCAAAAATGGGGCCTAAATTGTAATCGGGAATTTTTCCTCATCGAAAGTTTGAGAATTATCATTGAATGTAACTTTGAATTTAACAAAAATACACAACAATGATTAAAATATCAACAGAATATCTAGAATGTACCTAATACTCTTACTTACCCAAGCTTTCCCTCGCGGGGGGTTATTTAAACGGGTTACCCTCTCGACTTAGCAAAAATGACAGACTAACTGCGGCTATACCCAATTATATTACCATATCATGCTAACAGCATATGAGTTCTTTAATCAAGCATAACGTAATAATTAGATATGCACCAATGAATTTTGAAATGCGTCATGATCATAAAAAATTGATCATTATTCATCACTAGCCCTAAAAATATATTATATCGCGGTAAAATGTTGATTATAAATTTTCCTGCTGAACGTAACTCCCGTACGTTCTTCGGGAGCTTCTACGTATAATTCAACGGGAGACAGATGCATTTAGGAAAGAGAGAGAATATTTCTTAGAGGAGCAATGGATGACTACGTTCTATGGGAAAGAAATAGCAAAAGGTAAACATGTGAGTTGTTTGATTTAAAGGGCTTTAAACAGCGTCTCTCACCGCTGCTAATCTGAGCCAGTAAATCATAAACATTATCATATTAAATATTCGGCTGAAGTAGGAACATTTTTAGGAAAGTGTTTATAATAGTAGTTTATAAAAGTAATTAAGACAACTGTGAAACAAATATTGGCGATAAATATTATTTTAATATCTTTCATTTCATTCATGAAAGTTATCTGAACATACCTATCGTCGATGTCATAGCTATTAAAGTATTCATTTTTAACCACTCATTTCTCTAATGAAATACAATCCAAAACTCTGTAAATTGACTCCACGAAAGATTAAATCTTGTGGGAAATTATAACCACCTAGAACAGTTATTTTTGTTTTTGGAGGAATAACCGAATTAATTCAGGGGAAAATAAGCATTATGAAGGAAAAGTAAGAATTAACAGATAGAAAAAGAATGGAGCTTCGTATCTGGGATGCGAAATCTTCGAAGGCAGCGATTTTCAAAGGAAGAAACTGATTATTTAGATATATAGGTTACGATGAAAAGGAATTCGTGTGCACATGAAACTAACGAGGAGTAGATGATTCGTGATGCTTTTGCGGTTAAGTTAAATACTCATTGTGCATTTTCGTGGGAAATCTATAAAGGCGTCCGTAACATAGCTATACATAGCGAAAACCGTGCGTTGAGAACGATTTCACATTTCATTTCGCATCATTTGCATCGCTAAGTCAAAATGGAATGCACTTATTCATTCTATGTATTTATAGGCGAAAATAAACCTTATGCAAGTTGCTGTCTACGAACATATGCCACTTAAAATTATTCACAGCGATTCGAGGAATCACGTCTCGAATCTGCACCTACTTTCCTTTTCCTCCACGTATTTTCCTCGTCCCACTTTATTTATCGGCAACAATCAAGAGTGAGATTGTTTACAAAGAATTCCGTGAAAAAAGTTATGCAAATCGATTCACATACTTTTCCAGCAGATCTTGTTTAAAAAAGTGCATTGGTATTTGAGTTTTTCTCGCATTTACGTCAAATAAAAGATCGCGCCGCCATTGCATTTAATCCGGAAGCTGGCGATCCTTAGAGAGTGCAGCGCACCTATCGGCCGTTAGCCCCAACCTTCAAGAGGAGGACGCATGCGCACTGCTTTTTATCTTACGCTAGATCACTGGGGTAACGGGAATCGCTCTCTCATTCGTAGCTGTTGCTAAACACCTCTCTATAGTTTGCGGTGACCGTTACCTTTCTCCCTCCCATAAAGAAAGCGCTTCTCATTCATGAAAACCGAGAGTTTTGGATTCGCACACACATCTATTAATTAATATTTCCGAATCGTTCTCTCGAAATGTCAAGAGTATAAAGGACGTAGTTGCCAAAAAGGCACTTTATTCGGTATATGCTAGTAATCATTCTGCTGGTTAGCACCATCCAATTTACGGCATGAGACAGATCTGAAATTAGTTAGGTAAAGAGGTTGTAAAGGTATAATGCCCAAGTGAAATTCAAATAAATAAAACCTTTTTAACCAAATTTAGGCATTCATATGTGATACGCAGTTATAATCTATACAAAGATCAAATTTAAGGAGAAAAATATTTAAATTTAAAATTTATTTCGAGTTAAGGATACATTGTTTAAAAAAATATTTTTCTGCATTGTTACACTTTCCTTAAAAAATGTAATATAGCATGTATATCTATTATGATGTCATGATTGAGTTGGACTTCTTGATTCATTTCGAGCCATAGAAACAATGATCTTGTCTGAAGCGAAAAAGAAAGAACACTCACAAAAATATCTATCTGTATTGATGGCTCCTTATATTTTAAAAAGAAATCAAATCCTATTCAAGGAAAAAATGCAGAAGATTCAACTAAAGAACTTATTTAAATTATTGGAATTTTATCACGGTTTAATTTTGTTGTGATTAGTCGTAAACAAAGGATATGACCCAAAGATATTCATTCTGGTAAAATTTCTAATTTTTTCATAAAATAGTTAAAATATAAATAGCATAAAGTTTTTATACCGCGCATTTGACATGCTTATTTTCAAGAATCAAAGAAATCGATGGATTCAGGATGTACGCAAGATGATATGTAGGGATAGAGAAAAGGTTCTCCCTTAGAAATACGTGGATTATATAGTGGAGAAATCCACCACTGTATTATATCTCTCGACCTTTTTCAGAATGAAACCGAATTTCGAGGTCATTGTTGAAATGGAATGTGGATACTTCCGCTGCCGATAAATATTCTTCAATTTTACATAAAATGGTTTCGAATTTAAATTCAATGTATTATATTATGACATCCATAAGCCTTTCAGCCTTTATTAACTCTCTCTTACGGAACGGAAATCTTCGGCCACAAATCGAAAATCAACGATATTGCTTTCAGGCTAGTATTTTCTTGCTGTAGAATTATCGGGTTGGAAATTCCTGTTTTTAGAGTATTCCCCGAATTGATCATCAAATTTTAGATTCCATTCCGTACTTTAACGATTGGAATTAGTCAGTTAGAATTCGAGTGTTGGATTTAATTGAATTTGTGTACTTTTATTGATTCAACAAGAGACGGATCAATTACAACTGATGGAATTAGAACTGATGAGATTCTCTCACAACCTCCACGTATAGCCTCAACCTTAAGTTTATTGATATCTTTAATATTATATAATGGAGGTTAGATAGCATTTAAGGAATACTTTACGAGCAGCAATTGCCATTAAAAAAATGGCTCTCCAAATTTTCCACTGTTTCTGCAACTAAATCTTGACGAATGGAGCATTTTTCAGTCTTCATGGCTGTGACAATTGGAAAGATTCTGAAGAAATAAGGACGTTGAATAATAGCATACCTACTGTCCGTTCACCAATGAATACTATGGGAAATTAAAAATCATTCCATACCTTCATTGGGTTGATCTTACGTTTTCCATTTATGGCATTCTGGATCAGTGAGGATTGCAAGAGTGTGATGGATATGCTACCTCACTAATTATCTTACTTAGTTAACCTCACCCCCTCCCCTAGTAGGAAGCCAGTGATGTAGGAAATGAAGATTCGATCAACTTCGAACGGATGTATATGCTGATGAATTCGAGATCATTGACCTATCGAAAAAAAAGCAATCGAAAATATCATTCTTATTGGCATTCTTTCCTAATGTATTCGGTATCAAAATATAAAAGAAACAAATTAGACTGAAAAACGATCGCAGATGCAGATTTTTGGAAAGAAAATTGTAACTGAAGCGAATACAGGATTTCGACCGACCAAATATTTCACATCATTACCGCTCACAATTTTACACAACACTTGGTAAATATGTTTGCAATATTCATATTTATCATATTATCTTATTCACTTACGATAGCAGATGCAAATTCTTGCATGCAACCTCGTAGTTTCTCTGTTCATTCAAATTTTGCGTAATGGAAAAATATACGTCCTCGGATAGATCTTCATAAGTAATGATTTTTTTGTTTCAGTAAAACTTTAAACTTGTTCTTTATTCACGGATTGAAGACAGTCAACATCGTTTGAAACCCTAGAGTGGATTTGGATGCGGAGGAAATATTAAAAATTAACTTTCGGTTGCATCTAGGGTAAAAAAACAGTTTATGACAGCTTTGTGCCTTTTCCAACGCTGCTTGAAGTTAAAATGATGATACTTCTCATTGATTTAAATCTCACAGAAAAATCATCCTTTTTCTGTAATATATTCGAAAATATAAAGAAAATATTAGAGCCTCGGAAGTATCGGAAATAAATGATACAAAACATTTTGGGTTTGGTTTCCCGTTTTCTCCATCAATTTCATCCATCATTCATACACGAATAAATTTAAATTATCGAAGAAAGGAGTAAAATTGACAATCGAAACATCAAAAGTTACAGTAAAAAATACTTTGTGCTAGGATTCGATGCCAATAGCACACAAAATTGAGGACCGCATATGTGGCGTTGGGGGTCTGAAACTTTTCGCCTCTGCGCAGTCTGAAGCCCAGCTGAGGACCAGGAAATTATCAAAACATCGACTACAATTAAGGCTGTCTTCAAAATCGTCTTCGCAGAAGCGTTTTTCCTATGGAAGCACTACATCGAGCGTTGACGGGACTCCAATTAGCAAAAACACAACTCTTTACGGAATACGGAAGTCACCCACCAGGCGCCTCTTAAATCTCGTGGCGCCAAGCACCCTCGAACTAGATATGATCTCATAAGGTCATTAATAATTATTTTAATTCCCAAAAAGGACATGTAATAAAAATTATGTAATCTTCAGCATCGTTTTTGTTTGTGAATGGCCTTTTTTGAATCGAGTACTGTAGGAATCAGCATAGGTTATGTTCATGAAGTATTATACGAATACATCGGACAAATAGCGACATTAAACAACTTAAAAGTTTGACCGGTCTCTTTTTATGTCCTGTTGAGGTTCAAGTAAAGGTGATACATGATGATGTATTAAGATTAATTGAAAGATAATTGTATTTACGAATTATTTTTACTATACAAGAAAAAATTATCATTAACGATCGTTAAATCGTGTTCTCAGCAACCATGGTCAGCTTTTTTCTTCAATTTCTCAACGGACGAAGCTCACTTCTATTCTACAATAAAATCCATGTTCCTCTTATGAAACCCTAATTTAGCAATGTTCTTTATTGTCTCCCTATCTTCGGACATTCTCTGCCGTTTCACGATCCTTAGTGTTGATTTTATCTCATTGGATATCTTGTTTTGATCGAATATTGCATAGAACATGGAACTGTTTACGAGCAGATGTTATCCTCGAGCATTTTTATGTAAATTTGCTACTTCTGGTGGTGTTTATAGAGAGGCATAGTAAATAGTAAATTAACTGCAAACTTTCAATGACACCGCTGAAATCTTTATAATCTAGAGCAGGGGTGTCCAACCCTTATATTAGCAAAACTAAAGAAAAAAACTTTGTATGTATGTACTTCTTCTACAGTTTAGAAGAATATATAATACACTATTGATTCACAATATGACCAAAATAAAAATGAGCATAGTAAAATCACGTTTATTTTTCAAACAAAAGGGCATCAAATTGTTTTATGGACTAAAATGCCTGTTTTTTCGTTACTAGTACCGTTTATTTTCCGGTTATGCGACGCGGGCCGAAGGAATGGGCTTCGAGGACCGCATGTGGCCCGCGGGCCGCGGTTGGACACATCTAGTGTGAGACCTAAATTTTTCCTCCCAGTGCCATTTTTGACAAAATTACTCATTATATTCCCAATTTCTCATATCTCATTATAATGATAAATAAATGCGAAAGTTACCATGATAATTCAGCAAAACGTTTGTATTTCAGACCGTTGGTGTATATAATATGCGCATGAAACCTGAAAACTCTTTTATGACAACTAACTTTAGAGTACTCTATGTGTATAACATACTTTTTTGCCCATCCATTGCAAGTTGAGAATCCCTGAATCTATCGTAGACTGAAATACCTCGGAAAAAGGAAAGTTGTTCTAGACATACATTCTGAGCTATAAAGGTAGAAATCCTGTATTAACAAGAGCAATTATTGTTATGAGGCTGCAGTCTTTTACATTTGGCGTTCTTTGTAAAGAGGGGATCTATTTTTTAGACTAGAACTTTACAGATTTTGGAAAAAGATAAGCACAATGTATTCAATTCCGCAACTTTCACAAAGTTGTGGAATAAATAAACACAATGTATTCAATTCCGCAAAGTTGTGGAATTGAATAATTGTGTTTATTTTGTCCAGTAATGGAATTCCACAAATTTACGGCTGCTACTATTGATTTTATTTACGGATTTTATTTTCACCATTGTTGGACCACGAATTGACGATGTTAGGATTATTGGCTTTCCTTCCACATAAACTCATATTTCAATTCTACAAAATATCACAGGTATTTAGGGGAAAACAAAAGCTATTGGTTCATGGGTTTGATTTTTTTTAAGGGCAGTTACATTAATTATAGGTATCGTTTGGTCGTTAATAAACCGAGATTGATTGTTGAAAGAGGATAAAATGGCTGCATTCGAGGAGGCACTTGGGTGTGTGAATAAAAGCACATGAGGATCTTGGATGCAGTGCGTATGTGATGCAGGAGGAGAGAGTAACAACTGAATCAAATAAAAGCGAGGGAAATCTGCGGGGCCATTGGAATGGAAGGGCTGAGTTGGTTTGGACCCTCGGAAATGATGAATAGAAGCAGAATGACAAACATGGAGAGAGTTAGCGGACTGAAAGGGAGGTGAAGAAATTGGTGATCGATTCAATGATGTCCTGAAGAGGAACGGTGTCAGAGGAATGGAGGAGAATGCTGCGGGGCTGATTTGAAAACGAAAGAAGCAAGCAAGGACAGGAAGGTACAGAGGAATATTGTAAATAGTAGAATCAGTATTGTTAAAAGTGCTTCGATAGCTAAGGTCATTTCGCACATTGACTCCCACTGGGACACGAACCTGGGACCGCTTTTGCCGAAGTCCACTTGGCCATCCGGAGCCCTGGTAAAAATAGGAGGATATTTACATGCTAACCCCGAAAGACAGTTGGATGATGTTTTCATTAGATAAATGATTCTTGCGTGTTATTTATGCAAATTAGCAATCGTCGAAGAATGCGAATGAGGAACGTTCGTATTTCGCAGAAGCGGATGGAGCAAGAAGGTCTCACATCTTCTTCGTTTCTGTTTACGATTTTCGTGGCATTGAAAAGGGATGACACGTTTGCGGCCGCTTTCGTCGGCACCTCCTCCATTTTGGTCCACAGTCGAATGCTCCTCTTCCAAATATTGGTTCCGGATCTTCATCGCTCGTTCATGTCTCTCTTACGCACTACCAAAAGGCGACCTTCGCCGCGCATTCTTGCGAGATGCGGATTGCTCCTGGGACGGCGCTGCACGCACTTCCGGTGTCTGCACTCTGGCAGCGGCATTCGACCCCCCCTCGGTCACGTGTCTATGGAGGGGAGGGGCGCCGAGATCGCCGTACTTTCGCTTTGTCGGCCTCAGTATCATTGTGCTGCACTGAGCGATGGAGTAAAAGCCGTCTCTCGTCCGGAAGACTCTCATGCAGACTTTTCCCAAACTCTGTCTCGTGGAAGGAGTGAAGCCGTCGGTAGTGATGGTGCGCGAGTAGAAAAATACGTTTCCGTGGGCGTGAAAGTGGGGAGGCATAGCAATGCGAGTGACCTACTTGTCCCAGTGAGCGGCTGCAACGGCCTGCGACGTCCCGACGCTGCTTTGGACAAATTAGCAAGATAGGGAAGAGGGTGGGCGAGAGGAAGAGGGGCCGGAGGGATAGCGTGTTCGCCCCATGGGGAAGGAAGCACACGCCAGGTCAGTTCATTATCTCGTAAACAACCCGATAAGGATATACTGATGCTTCGTGAAAAACATTTCAAAATTGTCCTCGGTTTTGCACAAATCGTGAATCCCTTCCTCTTGTTGTTTTGATGACGGTGGTCCAGTTGACCTGTTGAATAATCCCGGTCCACATTTTGTGTGAAGAAATGTTGTATTGTTATCATAGAACTTTGTATAATTACCTCATAATCAGTCATCGAGGGTATGGAATTGATAATCGGCATTTTCATCCTGTCGGAATGCTTTCTTTTTATTTCTCTATTTACATCTCTTTATTTTGGATGCATAAGTTTGAAGGACCCGTTGGTGTCATCTTCCGGCTTTCTCGCATCCTCTGATCACGTGGTTACGAATTCCTTAGCTGCTGTTGCATCCATCCGTAGTGCAACGGAGAAAATGTAAAATGGAAGCCAGATTTGCCGGCGTTATCATGCTCGATTGCGTGGTCGAATTAAGCCTTAAAACCTTTGATGCGAGTCTTTAACCAACGTTTACTTCTCTCATCCTTTGGAGCCTTTTGTTTTGAAACTTTGTCTGTGTAATGCTACGTTTTGAAAGATTTCATTTGATGATGGTGATGATGATCTGTGTAATACTATATTGCCATCGAAAATTTAAACAATCGTCTGGGAATTTGCTTACTGTAAATGTCTTTTCAAACTTCTGTTCGGCTCTGCACCCACGATTGACAAACATTTAATTCTCAGCCTGGATCTTAGCTGGCCCTTGGAAATTGATACCCTAACCAAGCCATTAGTACACGCGGAAGACCTGCAATCAGCCATTATAAGGCACGCAAATAGGGCCGACTGTCAGATGCTCTCCTCTCTGCGAGCTAAAGTCATTTTAGGAACCAATCTAAGTTTATCCCTCACAGCCTCTTTGCATCCTTTGACCTAGATGAGTGATGGCTAAGGTTGCCAGAGTTCCCTTACAATACTATACCACCTCTTATCCCACCATGTTGTCACGTTGTCCGGCAATTACTTCCGGGGTATAAATAATATTCTTTATTTAACAATTCATGGTCATTACATTTAATGAGCTGTGTTATACTTGCTATGTTTTGTTTTTAGGTTGAAAACCTGTTTTATAGGCTTAGATCAGAAGTGTAAGTTTGCTCTATCTATAAATGTTATTCACGAGAAATGTTGTATAAGAATTACTTGCACTTAATTAAGTCCATGTAAAATTATTCGCATTATTAGCTAAGTGGCCTTTTAAAACTTTAAATTTCAATGTATTTTATTCGGATACTGAGTAAGAATGTAAATTATGTAATTGGATCAATGTAAATTTAAATTATTTATTATCATCAATTATTATTCAAAATAACCAAATCCTAACGACCAAACATTCTTTCGCTTTGTTACATTTTGGGTTGTATTCTTTTATAGTAAAAAGAGGCATCCAAACAATTTTGCTAAAAATCTATATAAGAAATACATCTATACTTCTAATAAAATATGCAATCAACTTGATTGACCAAGGAATTTGCTGCAAAGAAAATAGATGCGGCAAAATATTTCGCCGCCAAGGTTCGAAAGGTTAGATTATAATGTAAGTGGCGCCAGAGTTTGGAAAACTTCCCGCTCATGAAACTTTTTATTTTTCAATCCAAATGATCTTCAATGTCTGTTGTTTCAGTTAAATAAGAGGTGCGACGCATTTTCACCTTCGAAAGAAGGAATTCAGAGTAGGAAAATGTCATGATCTTCGATGGGCCTTGACAGACTCCCTTCCCTTTGTGCGTTTCTAAGCTTTCGCTTCCCCAACACAGAAAACACTTTGCTATTGCACCGCGTCAATTCACAGCTAAATATACAGATTCATCGTTTACTGACCAAATGATTAACAAACAATTTCTTGCCTTAATACAATTTTACGGTTTGCTA
The DNA here is from genome assembly GCA_947579665.1 of Sympetrum striolatum. Classification (NCBI taxonomy): domain Eukaryota; kingdom Metazoa; phylum Arthropoda; class Insecta; order Odonata; family Libellulidae; genus Sympetrum; species Sympetrum striolatum. The sequence goes on along the minus strand of OX388342.1, from coordinate 19,631,594 downwards.
TTCGGCCGGTGCGATTAGCTGTAAAGCTGTATTTTACTTATTTATTTTATTTATTTCTATAACACAAACAGGTAAAAACCCACAAAGTTGTGTTTGAATGAAAGCTTGGCAAATAAATAGATCAAAAAATAGTTAAAACAAAACAAAAGAAAATAAATGATAAAAATCTCGTCAAATATAGAATAACAAGAAGATTGCAAGATCAGTTAAAAATACAAAGACAAATTAGGAAAATAATTCAACAATTCTTCTCCTAAATATCACGTTTTAATCGCTAAAACTTTCACAGTCTGAATTGTTTCGTAGCACCTCGTTTGCCTTTGCCATTACTCTTGGGATGGTCGAGTGTTTACAGCAATTAACTCTGCAGGAAGGAACATAAAAAGGGAAAAAAACTCTTGTCTGTGATGGTACCCCGATTCGAACAAGCTCGATAAGTTTATTGCAGTCAAAAACATCACCAGCTATAATTTTCATCAGAAGAAGAAGGTCTATCTTCGGTAGGAAAGAAGTAGAAGGTTATACCTTTGACATAGCATATTGTAATTTTCCTTCTTATATACAGTATTTTCTTTGAAATAAAGCCACTTAATTAATATGTAATTAATTAATACTTAATTAAAATGTAAAGTTAATTTGTATGAGATTTTTTATAACTAATAATTTAAAATTCTTGCAAAAAAAAATTAAAGAGACGAAATTTAAAAGGAAAATTTTTGGAGGTGATCCTCAAATTAATACAATTCAGATTTCCACGGATTTTTTCGTGTAACACTTTCTAACATGATGCCATTGTGCTCAAAAAGTTAAAGAAGCAAATACTCCCTGAACAACATATCAATTATTTTTTGTTATTACTGCAAAAACATTTAACGCAAATCCCTGTCATTCCTTCATTTGAAATGACCTCTCAGTCATAATTTCATACACCTCAAAATTATCCAGCCAGTTTCCTGTTATCTATGATCGGGTAATTTGCGTAGTGGATTATATGCGACACAAGAATGCAAGATCCAAGATTTCACTGCAACTTTCTCCGTTTTACACTGATAGAGATTACACCGGAAGAATGACCGTGAGATGGAAGGCAAAGAGAGATTTTTTTTCATGAGAAAGAGCTTATCGAAACTACATTTCTGACGAAGAATCACTATTAGGAGGCATAAGGTAAAAAAATAATCGCAAGAAACATGCAGCTTTTTTTTAAAGGCGATCATAATGAAATTGAAGTTTAACCATGATTAGAATGACATCACCGAAAGGTAAACAAGGGCATTGATGACTTTATTGGGAAACTTACTTTTCATTCATATTCTGTTAATATTAGCTCCATTTTTCACCGTTATGAATTTACAACTTTATATAAACACATTTTTATTTCACTTCTAATTCGTAAGGGGAACATTAAATGTGTAAAAGAATGACCACCGCAACCACTGCAGATTTAAATGCGTTGAAATATCTTCCTACAAAGTTTTCACCAAATTTTCAGATATCTTAGGATATTATAAAGATAACTACAAACTAATATACAACTAATATTGCAATGATTTTATTTACGCTTGATTTCAACGTATTCACAAAGTTTCAAATTAACAGTATTTTTCTGTGATTTAAATGTCCAACCAATCTCTAATTTACTTACAATTTATCAGTAAAAATTTCGGGAATTGCAAAATATAACACAATTACTATGAAATATCCGATAATCTTATTTATTTCCGTAATTTCCTATTTTAAAGCTAACCCCACAATCAGTTAGCTGTAAACGCTGCATAATAATTTTCGAAGAAAACTACTCATTGCTTCTATAATTACAGGTAATTCATTTCTTAACAGCTGATTACAGAAAAAAATAATTCCTGACGTTTCACAGTCCTTTTTTTTTGCAGCGCTTCCCACGAATTCCTAGTAAGATGCCGGTTATTTGCTCTCTCTTTATCCGTGCTATCGTTTCATTAGTATCTTTAGTTACGCTCGTCACATCCGCCAAGCAAAAACGTCAGTCGCCTTTCTCCCCAGCTTTTCTGATTTCTCTTTTACTTCTCTTGGATTAATTCTTCTTCCTCACATTCTGTGATATGTCCAAATGAATTTGTTCATGATCATACCATTACAATTCAATTTATTGAATCATTTTAATTATTTCATTCTGAAAATAATCCGTACCATACAGTGATTTCAACGCTTGATAGTCTTTCACTCTCGAAAACGTTTCTCCGTTATAGTACGGTCGATTGTTGAAGCCGTTTTTATAAAAACATTAGAGGATAATATTAATTAATAAATTTGTAAATTTTCGCCGGAATATTTTACTTCGGTAGCTAGTTCCGACTTTAAATGCAACATCAGGCGGTGGTCCCTCGAAACAAGTCGCTTGATTAAAATATTCGCCTGAAACTTTACAAAGTATATTTACTATATTCTTCCCATTTTTAAGGGAATTTATTTACTTATGAATACTAACTTTTATAAGCATTCTTTTAATAAATTTTCATCCAGCCTCAGGTTATCATCATCTAAACTTAATCGCTTTGAAATAGGATTTCCAGTAGGCACGTGGACGATAAAAATGTATGTACTTGGATGCCGCAAAAATGTAGCTTCGAAAGGCTGTTTGATTCTATTCCATACCGCAATGATTTGCATCTCTTGCTTTCTGGCAACTGGAAATTCTCTGTCGTTAGAAATATAAATTTCTTTTAGGCTGGCTCAGAAAGAACCACTTTAGTTGAAATTTACATTCGTAAAATTACCTCTTGAGTCGTCATATAATGTTACTTTTTACTTATGAACGATTTAACAATGATAGTTTCGGGTATAATGACTATAGACAAACTAATTTGTCCTATAGTTTTAGAAGGGGTGAAAAGTTCTTACGTTTCACGAAATTTGAGGAATAACAGTAATTTAATTAGCATTTCAATAGCATAAAAATAACATTAAAGCTATTGATGAAATAATTTTTAAATAATTAAAAATTACCTCATTTTAAAACCCCTCATATATATATATATATGTTATATTAAATACAATTCTTCTTTCTCAATTTTCCCTGCTTTCCGAAATATTAATATGGTATTTTCTTATATCATTTGGTAAGAAATAAAAGTTTATATCAATTATCGTTTATCAATACAAACAAAAAATATTAATGAAATTATTTCAAATCTTTTAAGTGACGATGACGCTGAAACCATTCGTTAAAATGTTTATATGGTGGAAAATTCCTTGTTCTATAGGAGACTGCTCTCTGAAATTAGTGATTCACTGATCTTCATTCCTGTTTTCCTAATTTTCGGTGATATAAGCTCATGGGGTAACTACTGAAAAAATAATGAACGATAAATAATAGAACTGTATTTCGCTTCTGCTCAGAGAATATCTTCCTGGCAACGGGAGATCAGAGCTCGAACCACAATTCACCCTCTAATTTTTCTTTTTTCCTGTTTTTGTGCTTTTAATCGGTGAATTCTGTTTTATCCATTAGAAGGCTGTTTATTTTTATTGTGAATCACGTTAAACGTTTACCAAATATCCATAGCAACATCTACGCCACTCATCATAGAAAACAATGCTCTACAGTGTAACCCTTTAACAGATTTACATTCATATTCTGGCTTAATTTAGTGGAAATGAAGCAATCATTTATTCACACAAAAGAGTAAGAAAGAGCAATTATTAGGCAGTCTAACATTACAAAACAAAATAAGTATCATATAAGAAGTATCTATGTTTAATGAAAACGTAAAAGTAGAAAAATGACAAAAAATAGAAAGGTAGTAGAAGTACACGGAGATATATATAATAACGGGGGACACTTAGTATGAGTTAGGCTTCTCTGGCGTAAAATAATGTTGTGTATAAAATTAGTTTCGGATTTAATCTTTTAGTTTCAAACTTGATGATTATCTCAGTCACTTTAGATACGACTTTTCTTCAAATTTCCTACTTTCACATTCCACTTTCATTTCCTCCCCAAGGTGTAAAGTGGTCATACAGGCGATTCTTCCCAAATAGTCTTCTCCAATAATCAGTTATTATTTTGCCGTCCAATACATTCTTTCAGCAAGGTCATGCAATAAGGCCGTCAGTGTTTACTTTCCATATCACTCACATCGTCGATTTTGTTCTTTTCCTTCCGATCCTCCTTTCTCTCACTTTGCCTTGCGTTCTGACGATTTGATCCATGTACTCCTCGAATCTGAAAGGGAAAAGAAACGCTTTTTTTGGATCGTTCCGTCCTACGTTTCGTCTGGCGGTACCGTCCCTTCCAAAAGAAAGTTATTTTCTCTTTGTCGCTCCACTGATCACCAACGGACCTGCTGCTTCCTTGGGAAGGCGTTCGCTCCGTGATTTCCCTCGCGTCGAATACCGGAAGATCTTCCTAAGAGCATACGCAATCATCAATTTCAATGCTTTAATGAGACGAAAACTTTACAGGTACCTACAATAAAAGCTCTCTTGATCCACAAAAATAATGTGACGAAACAAGTTAAAAATATAACTTGGCATCAAAAGGACATTCTTCTATCGTTTATTTGGTCTGATAGCCAGCAACGTAGCTTTTCTGTTCCGCTTTTCATTTATCGAACAATAGTTATGTTAAGAAAATTTGAACTCAAGAACTAATATTAGCAATACAAACTTTTTTAAATGATTGAAATGAATCATGAAACAAAATGTCAAGAATTGTTAACAATATTGTATTCATTTTAAAGAAAAACTGTTATCTTTCTACTTTAGTACAAGTTTTGGGAAATAGTACGTATGTTTAGATGAAAAATGAAGATGTTTCCAAAATCCTTCTTTTGGCCAAAAATGACACAAAAAGTCATAAATTGTTAACAATTTTGTATTACTTTAAAGAAAAAACTTTAAAGAAAAAACTCTAAATATTACGATGTATTCACTATGATAATCCCGTTTGCTCATAAGTAACATAAATCGCGGAAGACACATGCCTTCCGGAAGGCCTTTGTAGCCATTTCATATAAATGCGACATCCTCCTGAATTTTGATTTTAGCAAGCATAATCGTTCAATTTGGTAGTATTTCTAAGTATCGTACGTGGAATTTTCATTTCTAGAATACTCATTCGGAGTAATATTTCTCTCTTCAACTTTACCGAATCGAAGACGAGCATCAAATCTCCATATTTAATTTGATATCGTATCATTCATATCTCCTAAACTCTAAATCTTAGTCTTAGTCAAAATAAATCTTGATTTTCTAAGTAGCTTATGAAGATCATGGAAATAATTGATCTCACTGTATTTATCATCCTTTTTTAATAATTCATATGTTTTGTCTGTTCTTCAGTATCTTTGATTCTTACCTGCTAACCAAAAATACCAAAAGATCATACCAGATGTCTTACCGTTTCTATCTTCCTCTTAATTATTTTTCATATTACTTGAGTTGATGGGAATGTCGAGGATATTCCCACAAGGATGAGGGAAAGGTGGGAAACTTTGCACGTATAGGCGAGCGCCTTAAAAACCCAAGGATAAACAAAAGCGAAAATGATTGACTGGATCTCGAACCCAGGTCTTCCTCCTTATAACCCGGAAATATCTGCAAGAAAAGTGGGAGACCTGAGCTGGGTGCCAGTAATGTCGCTAATATTAATTTCTGTTCGTCCATTGGTATCCATGTCCAGGATGATGCATTTGCCGCTTGATTTCCAGTCTTTGAATTTTATCTTCTTTTGTTGCATAACTTAGGAAATTAGCATCTGAACACCGTCTAACCTTGTGGGGAATTCCTATTCTTGTTAGTGGATGTTATACGAATAGAATAGAGTCTACGGAGGCTAGGAAAATCTTCTCTGATGCTACAAACTTCACGACTGACACCACTTCGCTTTCGTTGGCATTCCAAAGTTGAAGATGTCTAAATCGAGTGTTGCTTTCTGTTTGTTTTCGTGGAATCTCGAATAGAAACTCCAACGAAAATACTTCTTGAGAGGAATAGAAAGAGTTTTCTCAATTTCAAGGTCGAAAGAGGAAATTTTAAATGTCACGATGACATTCAATCGTGTTAAATCCGTAACAAAAGCACCGCTAGAACAACATATAGAGATTCGGAGATTAGAAAGGTGATTTTCGGTACAGAAGAAATATTTCGTGCTCCTGACACACTGATTAAATATGGAAGATATTCCATTATGGTCAGTGTGTGCACAACATTTTTAGCCACATAATGACGAGACGACGCGCCCAATACCATCAGTTTCAAGTTAGTCACAGCATAGCCGTTTTAATAGTGGTCACTCTCACCATCAAATTGGCAAATGCGCCCAACCCCGCAACGGTATAAAATTAACCCTCCAAGGCCGGAATTATTTTTTGTAATTATTTTAAATTTCTTACGTATTTCGCTTTGTGATTGTCTGAAAACAATACCCATAAAATATTCCACCAAACATATTTATAAAACCAGCCAAACAAATACAAAATTGCAACATTGTCATCGAGCTCTCCTATTCTGTGATACAAAATGAAACAATAGTAGGTGTCGGATGATGCCATATGGCATCCGGAGTCCGTCGAGGGTTAAAAGAAATCTTTTCTAGTTTTGAGTACATCAGAAATGTTGAATTGAAAACCACGAAGTTGTGTACATGCATCATTAAGGAGTTCGGGATACGTATATATCGAATAGTATCTAACCCCACCCACTCCTCCTTCCCAAGGAACTTTTCAGAAAAAAATTATCGATTCACTCTAAACTTGATACCCTCATGCTCGAAAAGGGTTTATTGATAGCTACACTTAGATAAGCATTCAAAATCATGCAATTCCAATTATTTTTTAGTTAAAAGGCTGTTAAACGTACAGTACTTTTGCATTTTTCCCATTTGGTGTCTTCTTTTGATTCAGACAAACGCTTAAAATTTTTCATTTGTTTGCTGATATTCTTCATATTACCCGTTTTCCTTCCCTCCAAGATCTCAACCTCTACGTTTAGTGAGCCTACTTACTCCCTCTTCAACAGACCATTCTCTCTTACTCCACGTCCATTTCTCATCTGTAAGTCATCTTCTTAAAGATTCCAAACCAACCCAATTCCATACATAATGGTCAATCAGACCGTTTTTAGCACAAATATATTGACTGACGTCACAGGCTTCATACCACCTGTTGTTACCTAACATGTCTCTCACATCTTCAGTCCCTTCTCACCTTTTGAAACACAGTTACTTCACTTACCCTGTCACACCGAAGTTTCGTTGCCTCTTATTCAAATTAATTAAAATATTAATATTAATTTTTCATTTATATTAATTAATTAAATACATATATATAAAACAAACTTGAGGTTAAAAATCAACAGAAATAATTAAATCCATTCAATTTCCATTACGGTACTGCAAAACGATCTTCTGAGAATCCCGGGTTCGACTCCCGGGTGTAAGCGAAATTAACCCCAAAAAAATTGATTCTTACAGTTTTCTGGCGTGATTTCCTTTTTAGCGCGGAATGAGAAAATAGTGCAGAAATACCAAATTTGAATAGATCATCGTAGAAAACGAAACGTACCATAATATTCGTACATTTCCATAGCTGTAGCTAGAACTGACGGACGTCAATTTTAGACGACTCCTGGTCATAGCTGATAAAATTCCCCAAATAATTAAAATACTTATCTAGCTCTTTCAATAAAAAACTGAATATAAAAATTCTCGTCCTTTCTGGTTCTTGGAAGGCCTTCACTTCCGTTTTCGACATTTAAATCACCATATAATATTCTTTCCAAATTTTTTCCGCTTTATTATGTTTATGGGCTTCTCATGGACAGTCGAAAGAGCGCCCGTGAGTTTGCGCACACGTGTCAATTTCAATACCTAATTTCAGTAATCCATCTTTTCATTATATTATACACTTTTGTTTTAATATTCATCGGTGCCTGGGTATACAGTCCTCTGACTCCCTGCTCTATTACTATATTTACAATACTCTAATAATACAATAACTAATAATTTACATACAATAACGGGATTAATGAAAGTTCCATTCAGTACCTTCCAAATTTAAGAGCGCAGAGACCTTCTCATGGACAGTAATAATTAAAATATTTAAAATTTGAAATGTATGTTAATTGATTAAATTCATCCGGCGTATTTGAGCCTAAATTGTTATTCTAAACACCCAGGAATATATTTATAGGGCTTACGAATATTTAAAAGGCCTGAAAACCATAAGGCATACTCCTGGATCAATGCGTCTTTTAATTCTCTTCCTGAAGTAAATATCTGTATTTACATTATTTTACAACCTTGTTTACTACGTCATGTTAAATCAAAATGGAGAATATCGGGTACCCATAAAGCCTCCTTTTAATTTCAAGAAATACCAATAAGAAAATTGATTGATATGATTCACATACATCTTATGCAATAACTGGTTATCAAAGTTTGTAGTCACAGGTCACAAAATCTACAATTTCCTCATCTCATTTGGTAGTAAATTTCGCTGATTTATCAATTAATTTGATTAATTTACGGATAAAATCTTTAAAATGCGAAGGAACTATGTGAACACGCCGTGCTCTACGTAGATGTATCGAGCGTATAAATTCGCAACCAGGGCACAAAGTCGATGTTAAACTATTTGGAGGGAAGTGATGCTCTGCATAAATCGGTCTGTTAGTTTTAATGTGCGGCTTAATATTCTCTTATGCGCCCGAATGGCGAATGCAACCGTCCCACGAGAAAATGCTCTCCACCCCTCGGCCAAGTTATTACCACCTGTGGTGCGGCGTCACACAGTTTGGAAACAACCGAGCTGCTTCTTGCAATCTCTCACCGACGGCCATTGCCTCTGCCGAAACATGAGCGCGTACGTCGGCGTGAGTCACTTTCCGCGTCCACGTGGTCGCGTCCCACAATGCATCTCTTTCTGGCCTTTCGCGTTTTTCCTCCTCCGACTGCACTTTTCCCTTCGCTGTCCTTCGCCGCCGAAGGCCGTGCGCATGCGCTCCCGACACAACAGTCCATACGACGTCATCGGCCACCGAATGTGCAACAAGAAAATAGATTGCTTTTGGATGTCACGCATTCGAATCCGTTACCGAATTAGGACATTTTTTCCGAAAAAATAAATTCGGAAAATCGTAAATTCGATTATTTCCAGAAGTGACGGGCTATTGTCAGTTCGGCCAAACTATCATTGAAGTCAGTTGTTTGTTTATATCTGATAAATCAGTTAATCACTTAATTACTCTCCTTGAGTACTTTTCGTTCACTCGATACATTATTTCATATCAAATGAGTGACAAATCAATTGATCCTAATTTAGAAAGCAAGAGTATATTTCCGTTTTTTGGTTAGTTCCAAATATAACTAACCGTCCTAAGAATTGACAGAAGACTTGGAAATCATCATCTAAAACTTGTAATAAGAAAATATTCGTGGAATACAGTACTAGGGGTTTAATCGTAAAAAAAGCGCAACGAGGAAAGCGTATTTTAATGATAAGAAATATGATCTCTTTTGCTTATCAGTACCGAATCGAACTGTTTCTTTTCGCTTCATCTGTGAAATAACTGCGATATTATATTGATAAGCCTTTGGAGATCTTTCCTAAGCTTTTCATCGTGAGGGAGAAAAATGGTAATTCTAAGATTTTTTGTAATCCGTGAAAAGGAGAATGTATTTTGATATATCATAATAAGAATAGAAGAAAACACATTCTTAACAAGAATAATTGGTTTAAATTCAATCAGATTTTCTTTATTCCCTTTTCTGTGAATGGCCAATTTGTCAATACAAAGAAATGTTTCCATGTGCCGAATTACAAGGCGCCTAGTGTCGCTTCCACAGAAGAAATATTAAAGGTGAGGATCTGATTACTACAATTCCTCAACTACGGGAGAGGTCGGAGATCTATCGTTGTGACCATATCCTTACCATTAAATACCCCCGCAGTCTTTCAAAAAGGTCTCGGTTAATTGGAATTGTACAAACATCGAAATTGGGTTTTATTTATGGAGATATAGAAAACTACAGTGATTATGCGCGCAGCTTTCCAACGCGCGATGCTCTGAATGATTAATAGATTATATTAATTCAAATTTCTATGGGTTCTAGGACAAGTAGGAATTTCGGGGAACGAAAGAGCGGATACAACCGCAAAAGGAGGCTTTGGGTATCCCTATATCCCTATGCCGGACTCAGTGCTTGTTACTCCCGACGATCTAAGGATCTCTCTCCGAAAAAAGGCCCTGGAGCAATGGAAGATAACTTGGAGAAACCTTCAAACAACAAGTTGCGTTCCATCAAACCCGTCACGACACCGTGGTCCTCCTCAATAAGAGGAGAGGAAGTAGCGGTCACTAGACTAAGGATAGGGCACAGAGCTCTAACACATTCGCACCTATTCTCGGAAGAGAAGATACCCACCACTGCGAAGAGTGCGACTGCCCAGTTACTATCGAACATATTATATTGAACTGAGATAAATACCATACGAACCGAAGCTCGTTGGGAATCGGAGGGGACTTAGCTGCAGTGCTAGGAGATGATAATGAATCCATTTATAGAGTACTGCACTTAGTCAGGAAAACAGGCATTTTAAAAAAAACTTTAAAAGAGAAATATAAAACAAGGAATCCAGCGACTTAATCGAGCTCAAATTTCAGCCACAGATTATAGTTCCATAGTGGTATGACCTAATTATTTATACCAGCAGATAGCGCTAAATGACCGTGGATGTCGACGCACCACAATAAAAAAAACAACAATAACGATAACATTAATTTCTTGAGTCGCTAATGGAACGAAAAAAGATTTCCGTGAGTAAAGTTTGCATGAAATTTATAATAAAGAAAAGTGGTCGGAAAGTTCAATGGACTTCAATAATTACTCTTTCCGAAAATACGAGCGAAAACGGTCGAACAATCAGATGAATCGTTCTGCATGAATTTCATACTTATTAGCCTAGAAATGAACTATCTTCTTAACTAAATGACCCACATTGCCATGGCAAAAATGATCATGGCTACAAAGTACGCGCATACACAAAAAGAAAAGATGCTGGAAAATTTTCTTTTATGAATATATAGCGGAGTGGAATTTATTACCTGAAGAAGTTTTCAATCCCTTTCCTGATGCTGCGAAAAAGTTTAAGAAAATCTTAAATAAAAGTAGGCATTAAGACTTATATTGTTTGTTATATTTGCTTTGGAAAATTGAGTTGTTTTGTCATACATATTATGAATTTAGCTGTTCTTACATAGAGTTGTTATTTATGATGTTTAGCCTGGGTTGTGACTTTCTACTATTTTATGATTTTTTTATAACTTATTGCTGTTAATGTAAGTAGTTGGCATTATTGTATGAGAAGCGGCACTGCCACCTGGCTCCTTGCCTACTTGCAGTGCTGTTGTAATAATAATAATAATAAAATAGAGCTGCATGCTCTTGGCTAATCAGTACGTAGAAAAATAGGAAGAAGAAATCAGTGGCATATTAATGAAAATTATTTGGTTTACTGCTAGAAAATGTGAAATTGGATACGATAGGAGTTATTGAGGTAAATAACAATCGATTTCACGAATGAAATCAACTTCTTTTGATTTGTGGTAGATTTATAAGCATACGATTATGCTAACTTCGTATCCGCTGCAAAATGGTAAAATATTTTGATAAAAAAAGTTGACCTATTAATTTGGAAGGGATTTATATAGATTAGACTGTATTTTAAATGATAAATCGGGAAATTCCGCGGTGTAAGATCACTTCCATAATATAACAATTACGAGTTTTATCAGGACAAAGAAAGCAAGATGCTTAATATAAGAAAGTGAAAATTATGCATTAGATTTTGGAAGAGAAGAATCGGAGCGGAAATTGCAATTCCCGAACTAAAATGGACCATTTTTAAGATGATAAATGAAGTGAAAAAAGAAGTGAAAAGAAGAATAATGCAAGGCAAAAAAAACATCTTTTGAAGCGAAGGAAACTGATAAAGAGATTTTTTGAGAGGAATGTTTAAAAAAAGATTTGTGAGCGTTGATTGTTAACAGGTGAGAAAATGGCATCTCATGGGAAAAGTTTAATATGGGTAGAGGGTTTTTGGATGAGAGTTTAGTGGAAGTTAGAGAAAGTTAATTGGCTCGTCAGGAGAACAAAAGGAATGAGTGTTGAATTTGATCTGGAACATAGGCTTCAATCTTAGAACGGAAACTGAGAAAGAAGTGTTGGTTAATGGTAGTTATCTGGGGGTTTCACCATTGCTTTTTTTCGGGTAGAAATTTGGAAGGTCTCAATGCTAATCCGGACCCTTAGCTCGCCTTCGCAGGTACTGAGCGCCCGACCTTCACATTAGGGGGGACCATAAAAAAACTGACCGCGTGGAATACGATTTAAAAAGTTATAAACAATTCATATGACCAACAATTTATTATTTTCGTCGTCTCACTAGCCCAAAGAGATATACAAGCGTCTTTTGATCGACGTTCTATGATGAAAATTAAGATTTGTCGTGATTTTGCTAGAAATGACCCGTTGACACACGGCAACGTTGCCCCGGGGGTTGGGTTCGGTTTGGTTCGGGGGAGGGATTTCTAGATTTCTGCTATTTTGCCAGATATCTACCACTAACCGAAGTGTTTCATTCAGGATGAGGAGTATGTCTAAAAAATGATTGAAATTATGATACTGAGGTCGCTGAAATATGTTTGTCTATACAAGAGGATGGCAAAAGAAAAATAAGGAACATCTCGAAAATTTAGGAAGCGAATGCGTAAGTGAATCTAAGAATAAAATCTATAATAGTAACGATGTTCTTTGAAAGTTGAAAGAAGAAATGCATGAACTCAAAGAGACGCGATGTACTCAAAGAAAATCACGATAAAGAAGTACATTCCGCGCTCTTCGGGACGATTAAATCGTTTTTCTGTATCAATAAAGTATGTTATGGTTCAAAGTACGCGTGGCAAGGAAAAAACACCGAGCGGCTGAAATAGAGGTTAGCTTACTCTAACACCATTTGCCACTTTTCAGAGTGGCGGCTTTCTCAAATTGCATAACATACTCTTTGGGCACTGAGGAGACTTCCAACATGCCAGTGTAACATTCTATGTCGACATCTAGACATGACTCCGTCTACAGGGATTGTTAGAGCATTTTCAATGTTTTAAAACGCTATTAAGATTGCGAAATTCGGGAGGAAAACGGGGAAATATGATAATGGGGATAATGAAAACTTACAATCGTCCAGTTGTATCTCAACTGAAGTACTTCATTATTATTGATCGCGGCCAATATCAAGAGAAGAACGAAATCTCACCTTTCAACTTTTCTAATGAAATGTTTTTTTAAGTTTCAGCGGCCACAAATTATTTCTGCAAAAAATACGAATGAAACGACAAATTCGGAATAAATGCCAGCAAACACAACATGAAATGCAATTAACAACTGCAACGCTTTCACAGACATTCAATATTTCACCGGTAATATTATCCATTTAATAATTAATAACGCCTTCGACCGAAGTACTACCCTGAGCCGCAAAAGTATGGAAATGTTTCAACGGAGGATATTTACCTTTGGCCTAGTGTTGCGCAGGGTTGGAATCGTAAACAGCGACGTGGGACTTGAACGTGACGATGTCAAGGCTCAAAACCGTGCCTACGCCTCAAACTTTTTCTCTAATTCTGAGTCATTTCCTGTTTTTCTCTCAATAGGGCTTAAAAAGACCTCAGCTCTGAGACTACTCGAAAATAGCTTTGATAATTCGGTCGTGTTTACTAAACTCATACACAGATAACGTCGAAAAGTAATATGTAATACAAAAGTGGATAAATCGGCAAAAGTGTCATCAACAACTATTTCAGATATATTCTTAAGTATAGGATGTAGGCGGTATGAAATAAGTTCGTACTTCGTACATATCATTATTATACGACGAGGAGTCGTCTCACTTGATTTGACCCATTTTAATCCGAGCATTACTATCATATTATGCGTGACGTTAAGTAAAACTTGCCTTACGCTGTTGGAAATTGCGATCTTTCTCGATGAGATTTAATCGTCAAGAACAACGATCTGGAAAATTGCTCAGAGTGTATTTAACACAGTCTTTTCGTATCCTGACTCGGCGAGAAAGAAATCTTGGGAGTTACGTCTAAGCTTACCTGATTGCTTCGCAGTATTTTCAATAATGAATTTCTATGCCCGAAAATACTAAAAAATACGTAATATTTTACATGATTTCTCTTTCTTCCGAGGTTTAATTTAGGATGATGTAGGAGAGAGAGAATCTAATATTGATGAATCCAGCCTGTATCGAGACATTGTGCCAAACCCTAAAGAAATGAATGCGGATCTGATAATCATTTTCCTATTTACAACACAGTTATAATTTTCGAGAAATTTAATTATAGCCCAATATGTATGAGTATGCAACGAATGAAAATAGTATACCCGAGTTATAATAAATTTCTTTTTCTTGGACTTTCAAGGACTATATTTAATCGTCAGAACTATTGGATCCGAACATTAGGACTATAGAAAGCGGTCATAGACGATATTATTAAATGTTTCATGACGAATTGCAGTGTTTATTTCTTTCATTGACCATATTATCTTAGTATTTATTCATCCATTGAATCTTTGATGGCCAATTTCCTCATTTGAATTTCTCAAAAACAAAAAATGGCGCAGTTTTTCAGATGTTGCGAAATTTTCGATAAAATTTCTCAATTTCTCCGTCCAAAAGTAGCAGAAGTTGCTGCTGTTACTTCCGCATCATCAGCACGAAATTTGTATTTTTTCTCGGCGAGAGTATTTGGATTTTGTGCGAAATGAACCGTCTACATCAAATCTTTCGCTGAATTGATTGTAGTTACTGAGATCATCGCAATGTTTCTTTCCTTTGCAAATTCTCAGGGAGCGATTAGACCAGAATTCGATTTCTTTCTTTTTATTTTCACCACCAATGCACAATCCTCTGACATTCTTGAATTACTCTCTTCTTTTTCTGTTTACGATTCAATCACTTTCATGTATTAATGAATACAATTTGAGGATTGGAAATAGCTACGCTAGAGATAATGATAATAAATGTTGTTTGGAATTTGATTTCTAGGAAATTACTGCTCTGCTATCGTCATGATTACAGACTAGATAGTATAAATAATGAGTGTTGTGAGAATTAATTGGGAAATTAATGAGTGTTGTGAGAATTTTGCTCATGGAATCACGCAGTCTTATTGCAAGTGCGTAATGCCTCCATCAAAACCTAAAATAAAAGACTGATTTTGGAATTTGATCTTTAGTTTTGAAGCTCAAAGTTATTCAAATGTAGTATTTAATAGTCCACTATACTAGTGTACTAATTAAAAAAGTGATTTTTTGAAACTTTAATAAATAGATAACTTTTTATAGCTAGCTCTGCGCCATTGAAGCTTTAGTTTATACCAAATAAAATGTAATATGAATTATTTTCCGAATCCACTATATGTTTGTCTAAAAATATCGAACTTTTCTATGGAATGAAAAAATGGTTTTAATCGGAGATCCGAAATGGAACGAGACAAAGTAAATTCCCTGAAATAATTTGTTTAAGCTTCTGTGCATAGATTTCCTAAGCGAGAAAAAATTGTAGTATCACCAAATTCCATGTATCTCAAATGAAAATCAAGTAAATGGTCAAATTGGAGGATTTATGGCAATACATGTGTCGATACTTTGATTATTTATCATGTTTATTGGTCTCCCACGTCCATAAACAAAATATAAAAGGAGTTTTTTAAAATAAAGGAACTCTTTTTAATTAATTTTCTGAACTCTTCTTGCTATGTGCAGGGTTCATGGTGAATCATATTGCTTTTCTAGTATAGTCGAGAGATGATCAATTTAATTAAAACAAGTTGTCTACATGCCAATTCTTGCTCTTCAGTATTTCTGAGTCCTTTTTCTGATTTTTTTATTAATGCATAATATAATCTGGGGAACGCGTACGACTAAGTTGCTCTTAATTTAAATCTAACTTTAATTTACCTTTTTTTCTTTAAACAGTTAATGTAAACATAGCGTCTCTTCGTTTCCCTATTCTAATTGAGACTTTTCTCTGTTCTCTTTTGCTGTCTACAAATATAATTCTTTTCAATATTTCAAAAATAAGGATTTAAATAATCGTAGCTATACTATATTACATATATCATATCGCTCTGAACAGTGTGTTAGACTTTGGTGTAAGCGATTCTGAGTTCGATTCCCAGTGGTATTCAAAACGACTATTAAAGCACGGAAAAATATCAAGTAAATTGATTTTATATCTTCTTTTAAAAACATCATGGTCATGGATAGTGTTTATCTATGTATATAATAAAGATATGTGCAGATTCTGCAAGTTTATAGTCTAAGAAATCTAAAATGGTCACAAAGGGAAAATAGTTAAGTTTTTCGAAAAATAATGGTTTCATTATACCAATAAAAACAATCAAGAGCGTATTTTATTTTTCACTTATCAGAAATGATTTTAAACCGCAAGTCGCGAGTATATTTAATCCAACCATTGTATCAATCGGATTTAGAACGTAATATCAATGAATTGAAAATAAGTTCCAATAGGGTACGAGAGGGGACCTATTGAAAAGTCAAAGCGCAAATACGGACGGACGGATATATTACGCGTATACTACTGCAGTTCGAATGCCAAGATTTAATTATGTGTTCATAAAAGTAATCGTTTGGTTAATTTTTTATTCATTCATCAAATCATTGCCAACTTAAAACAATCGATGGGCGACATGAACGCCCGGATTGCTTCTTTTGTGTAACGATAATCTCTCAGCCATCTGCGTTTGCGCGAGTGAGGGTCACTCAGATCCACGTTAAATCATCGTTTCCATCAGCCGCACTTATATCCCGTGGAATAAAAGCGCCTTAACCTACTTCGATTCGTAGGAATAACTGTTCTCCGGGAGCGAAAGTTGTTCCGCCAAGAACAAGAGGGAAAGCTCACAATGCCTACGTGACTACTTTTACCCATTTCAAGGTAAACGCAAATTCGCTATCTGTAATTCGTTATGAGTCTTCCCTCGCCGTTCTCACAATCCTCGCTTTTCGGATTTACTGAAGGATTTCCGATTAGTATCCAAGCGATTAATTTTCGATCTTAGGAATCTGACCTTCTTAGGCTGCATGGATGTAGCTTACAAGCCTGAGAAATCCGCGGAGTTTTCATTAAAAGTAAATTTCGTTGAAGGATCATACTCAATAACCTTATAACATTGCAATGACATTGAGTATCTCTTTAAATTTTCAAACTTTATCTCAATTGGAACACATCCCATAAACAACAGTTAACCTATTTTTACGATTGCTGTCATCGGTACAACAAATAGAAAAAATTGTCAAATAATTTGGATAAAAAAATGGGAAAACCTTTTTAATAATGAATACCGCAGTAAGAGAGCTACAGGGCTGCTTACAATATAAACACCCTAAAAATTTGTTTTTCTTTCGAGTAAATACACATTTTGCTCTTAGTATAAATTCAGTATTTGCCTATTGAAATAATATTTTATACACACAATCTTTCAGCAGAAAAGATAATTCGAGTTCTAATTATATTTATTATTTATTTATAATTATACTTGGAATACTAGATTAACATTTTAAATAGTCAGTAATATACTTGAATATTTTATATCCATTTGGAAAATGTCATTAATTAGAAGTTTATATCAAAGTGAATAAGTCTGTAGGGAAAGGGTTCGTGGGATGACTGATTGAAGACTGTTTTTGGTGTCTTGATAAGAGGAAAGGAATTTCAAGTTTGATTTTTTTTCAATTTTCCAAATACCGTGTTTTAATGGGACACGAAAACATATTTTTCAGTTTTTCACATTTATGAAAAGTTTTGATGAATCTTACCCTGGAGGAAATCTTACCTTTGTGGAAATCATGAAATATTTGCTACGCCTACGGAATTTTTTATGTGATCGCTAATACGCATTGTCTTAACGAGTTGTCTTTTCTTTCGATTAAATTTTTTCGTATGTAATTTGTTGACAAGTTTGCCATCCTTTTCCTGAAGATTATAAACATTCTCTTAAAAAGTTAAGATGGCGGAATTTTTTGAGAAGTAAACAAAATATGATCTCCAAGGTATCAGTTCTCCGAAAAGAACTTGTGTACTCTTCCATTAGTACAAAGTTTATTTCCTTGCTTCATCAAATCATCTAATACTCAGATTCCCTCAACTGAATCCCACCCCAGAGAAAGTGCAAGGAGTCTGTTAGAGGCCTAAATATTTCTTTACCCTTTCAGTTAACTCGTCGGTCGATCGCGGATTAAATTCTCCTGCGCTTTAAAGTCGCGAATGAATGTGCGTGAACACCTCAAGGTAATTCGGCGAAAATCGAAGTGTGATCCGAAACACGTCGGTTTGGTGCTCCGGCGAGCATCGTTGCAGCGCGAGAACGGTGCCTCCATTCACACGTCATCTTCGCTTAAAAACCGTTACGTAAAACGGGCGAAATGAAAACGCGGGCACTCGTCCATTTCCCTTTCTCAAGGTAACTCCCAGGTCTTCCGCGTGTAGCGCTGCGATCGCATGATTGAGACCGCCAGTGAAAGGAAAGTGATTCCCCCTCGAGAAGATTCTTCTTTCCGTTAGCTTTCTACCGATGCTCTTCCGCCTTTCTCTTCTGCACTCCGGAAGTGACCTTCCTCGCACTTCACTTTTTCCGATCGGATTAACAGATGGAAGTTATTCTCCCGAGCGTGGGATGACACCGCTAACAACTGTCTCTATAATATTGACAATGATTTTCCGCGATTCTTGCTTTATATACGATTGATCCTTGAAATTTCGGAGAATGCTTCCCCTCTCTCACAAGGTGAAACTCGCTCATTCGAATTGAATGCAGTTTTGTTAAGAAGCAGGAAATTTAATTTTATGAACGGATTGCGACTTAGGTTTATTGCGGGAACTTTTATTCGCTATTTCTGTTGATATTGTATCTAAACAGCATCGAAGTGTCTCTTTACCCAATCTGGAAGGAGTTATTGCTTCGGGAAAGAGTTTGTAGCAATGCACGCATGGTGTGGATTTTTTCTATGCCTCCTGATTTTTATAGCTAAATTTTTCAAAAAAATTTTAAGCTGTTTTATCAAGTTTATAAATGCCTTTGTAATTAACGTATTTCATCTATAAGTATTTTTGCGAAAATACTCGTATGACATTCGTTAACGCAAGAGAGAAAAGAACGGCTTTATCTATCGCGTTCATCTAGGAAAAAAAAACTTTCACAAAAATAACACTAAGGTTTTGGATATGTTTTTTATAAAACTGAATCCTACTATAAATATCGAAATCTGTAGGTAATGTCTTTTGGAAAAATTATCACATTCCGTGCGAAAGGAATCTTAACTACGATATGTGCTTACGGGGAAGTCCAGACCCGTGGAAATGTTGAGCACTCAGTTTGTGATCATTGGAATTTTTGCGATGAATAAAGCACAAATTCTTGAATTACTCTTCGAAAGAGTTTAATCCAAAAGCAAGGAACATGGCAAAAAGTGATAAATACAGAGGTTAAAAAACAACGTGGTATTTAGGGACATAAATTCAACTGAGAAGCCAAATGACAATGAAAAAGAAAACATCGAGCACACAAAGCGAAAGGACCCTTAGGGTGGCCACGCCTTTGAACCTGTCTTTTCCCACCGTCAAAAGTTTAGGCATCCAATATCAAGGCCCCGTGAGTAACCTACGAAATCGAATCCGGTTTCGCCGTTCACTTTCCCCTCTTCGGACGGAGTCGATTGAGTCTCAAAATACTAATGAAGAAGATGTGCATTTAGTGCAGCGTGGGACCGAATTCACGTAATGTTGCCTTTTGTTTGAACGCTCTTTCGTCAAAAATGATGGTCACGATCTCCATCGAGGAAACTTTCTCTTTTCGGAATTTCGTGTCGGGCGCATGTTGCAATTGCAGGCGGAACCTAGGACAATGTCTTGCCACTTTCTCCTCTCCACAGATGGCTCTGCTATCCGTAAAAACGAAGAGAAAGTCGTTTTCGGGCTCCAAAGGTCGCCCATCCAACGATGCCACCTTCCCAACGCACCACTCCATCAATTTTAAGGAAACAACCTCGTGTTATGGTTTGCAAACTGTCCTAGTCGTGTTTCATATGTATCTCACGGTGGCAAAATACAAATTAGAATGTTCTTAACGATATAAACCGATGCTGCTGCTATACTTTGCTACTGTTTGGCTCTCGCTCCTTCACTCTCAGTGTATAACTATTTTCAGTAATAATGAATATCGCCATATTTGTTTACGTACACAATCACCAATTAAAAAACCACGCTCTTCACTTCCGGCGCAAGACTCACCTCCGATTCTCGCCCAATCCATATTCTCAATTGTAAACACGTTACGACTTCTTTCTTAGCGTTCATCGCTTCACCCCTTACAGTTTACTCTTGCAATTTCCAAAGCGACGAACGGTAGGTTTTGCTATGTTTGCACCCCCCTGCCACACGCCAAAAAGCAGCTTGCTGTACATCTTTGTAAGTGTTCCTCACCTTCAATATATTACTGAAACGAGTCTTCCTCAGACAGCGAACGGAGCTATCAACAGGTTGGACTAAGAAGGGGAAAATATTTCGAAAATTTGATTTTCGAAAGAATTACATAGAGCATATTAGGTATACTGTTTACAAAAATTGCTTGTCCGTTTATAATTTGTTTTGTATGCTGACACCTTTAGTACATGGACAGTAAACCAATCATGCGATCAATTTATTAATATTAATAACAGACAAATTAATGTATTTGAAGTTGAGACATAGATGTAATGTCTCATTTTTTTAATAACTATATATTATTTGCATACTAAAACATTACCACAATCCTAGAAGTGTACAGCATTAACACTCGCATTTTGCTTTTCTTTTTCAGGTTGAGCACGCCATTTTCATTTCTGGTTCGCAGTTATTCTCCGCATTTTTTACATTATAGGTCATTATAGCTCTTCAAAATTAGCTACAATAAATAATGTTAAAGTAACGAGAAAAGATTTCAGAAAGTCGGAAGAAAGAGTAAGATTCCTCCTTAGAACAAATGAAAACATTTTTGTCCTTGGATTAAGTGGATTAATAAATGTATTGAAAGAGGTCATTGATCCTCATTTTTGAGGATTATGCAGTAAAAAATTTAGAAAGAAGGAAGAGTGAAAGCAGAACTCGAGATTTGAAGTGAATTCTACGCGATGCAGGGCAGCATTAGATTTTTTCGATTCATGTTGGACTCGTTCTTATCCAAATTGCGATGTTCTCCATCGTTTAAATTTTGGCTGCTCTGCATTGCAATTTTCAGTACTAAGAAACTGTAATTATAATAAAATGTATTTACCGTAAACAGGGAAATACCCTAAACGATGTCACAAACTTTTAAATACTTCAATATTACTGGCGACATCTAAGGTAATTCTGAAAACTAATACATTTATTTTTAATATTACCCAGAAAACATCAGAAAAAGTTAATTGAAAAACAAGAAAGCGAATCTAATAATAAATTCCACGATTCTGGGCATTTAAATCAACTCTCCGAAAAGAGTCCAGCTAGATCTTCGCAATGTTCGATCGTCTCAAAGGAATCTTAAATTGACGTGAAACAACTTCACCTTAAAAGCTTGTCGAAGATTGAGATAAATTAGTAGGAAGTAAGCTACCAATGTTGCATCTGATGAGCTGCTATACTAATATTACATAATATTGATTTAATCGAAATCAACCAAAGAAGCTTTAACTTTGTGGAACTCCATCCTAGGAAATGGGTGGGAATAACTTAACAAAATTCCACTGTTTAAAAGTTTTTGTATATGTATTTATTTATTTAAACGCTGCATGTTTGTATTAATACCAGGTGGCAACGGTTGAGGGGGATATAACAATAAAATTTTTTTATATCTGCATCTGGAATTGTGTTAAGTTATTCCCACCCATTTGCCAATATTAATTTATTTAGTATCCAACCACACGTTGCCTTTATTTGCCGTCTAACACTTTTCTACCTACAATCAGCTTTGTCTCGCAATAGTTGGAATGTACCGATTCATCTAGAAGCTTGCGATATCACAAAATGAACCATCGTCAAACCTCATCGAAGTTCATTTTCATAAAAGACCGCCTTCGCACTGGACTTCGCACTGGACTTCGCATTGAACAGATCCGATGACTTGAGTTTGCCGTTTCACAAATAAAATATTAAAGTAATATGACATATAATTAATTTGAAATACATACCACATATCGCCCTTACAAATTAATCGTTCTTTTGAATCATGAAATGTTGAATACAAGATAATTCTCTACGAAATTCAAAATTCCAGCAATTCAATTATTAATCGGAAAAAAGGAAATATAAAATTAACTTGGCGCGAAATGATTGCCTTTCTGTAAGGTCACCTCTTACACACTTAGTTAGGTTCCGAATGCTACAAATAGAAATACAAATGCAAATATTCCAAAGAGGTGAGCAAATCCCCTGATAACCTCAACTTTTGAGAGTAAAGAATCACCATTCTTTGCAAAGTCAAGTTTTGAATCTCCTTAAACATCAACCCTAAGCATCCAAAAGTTTAAAATTGGTTCTTTGACGTAGGTATCTACTTGAAGTTTATAACATTTGACAAGGAATAGATTTATTTATACTACTACCACAGAAGAAATCTGTGGTACTATACATAGTATAAATAGATCTATTCCTTATCAATTTGCTTCTTTTGTCATGGAATACCACCAAGTAAAGCCTCATTTAGTCGAATTTATTTCTATAACATCTTACAAATAAAAACCTAAATTAATCATTATGAAAGATATTAAATATAATAGAAAGAATAATTTTATAGAAAGATCATTCGAATCGATAAGAGTATTAAAAATAGTATCCTTCTATAATTTTAAATAATCCTGGAAATGATTTTGATGGGTTAAAATTAACCTATATATTACTACTAATACTTTACTATACCTTTTATAATCTTTGTAAGATGCGATCAGAATACCCATGAATGTAGATTTTGGAATATATAATGAAGCGAGAAACGAAATTAACGAAAGAAAATACGAATTTACGATAAGTAAGCATACGAAGGTCTTCGCTATACGGATGTCCGATCTTTGAAATATATCTGAAAGGACGCTGCAGATTCTTTATTAACGGTGGGGGAAAAAGGTGCCATCGGGGACCTTGATATTACAAGGAAAAGGGTTGGAGGCGAATCTGCAAGTTGTGGCGTGCACTTAAGAATATTTCCGAGGAGAAACCGTCTTACAGAAAATCTTATGGGCCGGGACTCGAACCCAGTGCAAGAGAATCCAACCGGCAATTGGGAGACCCGAGTTCAAATCCTGGTTCCGTCAGACTTATTTTCCTATCCGTTCCTATTTTATATGCCCATTACACATACAGGTCAAATTTTGAATGACATTGTTTTGCCGGTAATATTGTCTTCTACTAGAGGTCGAACCCAGTGCCATGCACATAGAGAGAGGGATAATTTAAGCAGGGATAGTTGAATCTTAAATCTGTGCACAGCACTCGCCTTTTTCTCTTGCGGGAGATACAGTGAATCAACACAACCAAAGCTTGAACCATTGTTATTGAAATTCGAAGTAATTTCTAGTTTCGAAAGATGCTTCCGAACGAGCAAAACTAACCACAAGGTGGTGCTTTGCCAAAATATCTGCCTTTCTCTCATTGTAAAGGTCACGGCTGACCACTCTCAACAGAGGTGGCATTCGTTGAGGTCACAGCTGCCTTTCCTCTGATGCTCCCTCTTGGACCTCTCCACCTCTACGTTCATGTACATTTCAAACTTTTCGGAAACAATTTGATTAAAAGTACGTAGAAACAGGGGTTTTCGTGTTCAGGAAAAGCCAGAAAAGATTTCTTGGAGTTAAACTATCTTATTTCGGTATCCTTTCTCTTTTTAAATGGTTTACGGCTCAGTTGAGAGTTTCCGGCGACCCATGAGCCGTGTGACGCCGTTTGTTTACAGCCGTCGTCATCCTCATGACAACCGCAACTACTATTTCACATACGGAGATGATATTCTTCATTTTTCTTGGATTAGTTTTTTCTTAGCACCATTGAGGTCAGAATTTTCTGCAGAATAATCGTTTTCCTTTTTTTCATGTATCTTATTTCTCGATAGGAATTTTTAATGAGAATAGCGGTAGAGTTATTTGCCCCTAAACTTGTGTTAATATTTATAAAGGATTGAAGATGGAATCCAAGTACTCTATTAAATTCATGTAAAATTCAATTGCTGCTGTTTATTCAAACATTCACATAATTAATAGTTTAGCGTTGGAAACCAATGAATGAAAATAATTAATTTTAAATTCGTGTTTTTTATTATATCAGGCTTTAAATTAAATTAATCAGGTATCAATTAGGGTAAAAGATATAAAAAACTATTTCCATCTCATATTTTGGTAAATATAGTGAAGAAATTTCCGCTCTGAGACAGTTTTCGCATACGGTCTAATCCGTTCTTATCGAAATGGCTCTTCTATTTATATCGTCACACATACATAACGAGTTTCATCTAATTATTCATTTTATTTCCTTTCTTAAGTCTTGTGCCGGTTATTCCTTAAATTAGGATTCACCGGGAAGTAATTTGTAACACTTTCAAGGCTATCCGAGAATATTCAATGTTAATTGCTATAAATTGAGAGAGCATATACCACAGCTGCATAAAAAGGGAATCCCTCCGGGACTTAAAATAATGCAAATAAAAAATTATTTGGAAATTTAAAGGTTGTGTTAATATGTCATCGTGGTTACTAACATTTTTGTTGAAATGGAAACAAAAGATGTTAGGTTAATTGAATTCAGGCGGTGTATCTCATTATCTCTCATATATCGACTTAAGTATATTAACCGTAGGTAAAGTGACAATCAGGATGCCAGTAGTTTAAATGCAATTAGATAGAAATATAGAATAGCATGAAGTGATAACAGAAGTAATGTAATGTGGAGTATTCTGAGTCTATTGAAACATTATGTCCCAATGTGTAAGATAAGGAAAAAAAACGTAAACCAAACAGTAAAGACAGATTAGATGTTAGACAAAGATGGAATTATTTAATTATATACATTTCTATTCTTCAGTAAGGTGTATAGTTATTTAAAAATGTTTCAACAAAAATATATTAAATATTTCGTCAACAGCTCCGACCAGTCCATCTCAATGAAGGAAGAGCTACGTTTTATTCGGATTCTTAATCCAATCAATTTGAATCACTGTTTTCTTAATGGTAGATGTCCATGCAGTGAAATTTTCTTCCATTTCTTCTATTTCACGCTCATTGCCGGATCGGCAGTTGCAGGGGGTTCGCATAATACTGATTACGTATTACGCAAACGTACTTTCTCTAAAATTATCAAGCGATCGCAGAATAGCTTCTATTCTACTTTCTTTCGAGGATTCTCAACTTGCATCAGAGAGCGTTTTAGTAGTGCTCTGTGTATAATGAGATTTAACAAAATGCACCGCCTTATGCTGCAACTTATACAAGTTTTACCTGCAGCATACTCTTGCTTCATATTAAATGTGCGACAGACCAATGCTAAATAGCATCACTTTCTGGTATTTTCATCGCACCCACTGACAATAAGATCAACAAAATTGGGATTTTTAATTATTGGAAAATTCGAATTCAGGCTTCCGTTTTAGAGCGGGAGGTTGATATCGAGATATTTGATTGAATCGAACAATTTAATGCCAATCCATTGATTATGTAATCTGTAAATTTGAAGTTAATGATTCATTTCGTAGCTATTAATCATGGAGATATTTTTCAAATAAATTTCATTCCGCTTATGAGCAACAAATCGTTCGAGAGAAGTATTTTCCATTCTTGCAAATGTTTTCAAACTCTTATGAATTTGTCAATCGTACACATATATATTTATATCTCGTAACTGAAGGGGGAGCACAATGTACTTATATTTTCCCTAAAGAATATTTCTCAAACGTGAACAAGTCTTATGTCACCTCTTAGTCTATGTTACATTTTTCTCTTACTTCCCTGTAGATCTGTTGTAAGAGAAACTTTTTTTACATGTGGGAATGTTTTCAGTTAAATGAAACAGAGGTTGACAACGGATACGAAAGGATACCAATCTTTTATTATAAATATAGATTCAACTGTTTTTTATCCTCATCTTCTCCTCTCTTTTCCATTCCATGCTACCTTCAGGTACATTCTTTAGCAATTCAATACCTTCTGAGTATCTGACCCTTACCCTTACATTCGTTTTATTTCTTCTGTGACAGATCTTGCTTCTCTCGCCATCTCTATTAGCCACTTGTCTCTCTCTTGACAAGACTTAGTTTTTCAATTGTCCAGTAATTAGGATTCTCATATGAAGTGTTTTACAAAAATGAGAAGAGAGTCCAAAGATGATTTAGGATGCTGTTATACTAAATATTTTACTTTCGAAAACTTAACGGTAAATAATTTTTTTGTAAACTATAAGCGATAGGAGAATTCAGAACGATTTTCTGTTGTTTCAAGGTGTCAACACGAAATTGATAGTAGAATTAATTGAAAAAGCCATCACTTGGTAAAACTCCATTATTATAATGTAATATAAATAAAGTCAAAATTTCACAAAATTTATTTATTGCAACCAGTTTCAACTAATTAAAGTCATCGTCAGGCCACAGCTGACATAAATGTTCCAGTATAACAGAAGGAATTTCCTTAAGGAAAATCCGTACAAGGCTAAAGAGCTCTATCTAAGGAAGTGATGGTATGTTCGTAAAAGTTCATGGAGTATCAAAAAATATAAGAAAACGTTCATTCGCTACTTTTGCAAGATTTATTTCTCTGTATTGCAACCATTTTGCTCTTTAGTTCACCCTTTCTGTCTATTCTCATGCTTTGTGAACATCTGTACTGAACTGTAAATCTTTTAGTTTACTTTTCATTATAACAGCATTTCACAAAGTTCGTGAAACTCTAAAAAGTAAACATTTTTATAGATTCAAATTATGGATTAATTTGTGTGGTTTAAGTTATCATAGATTACTGTAGGGAAATGTGACACTAGAAAGATATGTGACGTAAATAGTAACTAGTCGGCGAACTCGATGTAGCAACTTTCGCAGGCGTAGTTGGGATCGAGTCTTGGATAGGAAAGCGAGAGCGTCTTCGGAGGAAACGCCGAAAAGTCGGGTCCTGCGGATTGGCGGCGGAGGCAAAAACCTCCAAGTAGGTGGAGGTTATTTGGCCTATATATGAGGAGGGAGCGTGGGAGGAGAGAAAGCAGAGAAGGTTAGGGTGAGGAGGGGCAATTTCGGGTAGGGGCAGCGTGACCTGCATTCGTATCAAACCTTGGCCCTTCGGCTGCCGCTGTGTTTTCCGAAAGCATTTGCCTCAGCGCTGTGATCCAAGTGAGAACGTTTCCATGCGTGTGTGTCGCTCTTCGCTTTCCCGCGTTCGCCAGTGAAAGGATTTTGCTCGGATTTGCCTCGTTCTCCTCCGACATGTTCTGCGCGGCCACCGACCAAGGTACGACTCTCTGGACCCCCTCCAATTCCGTTTCTCCGATGCACTTTCGCTTTCTTTGTTGCGCCGTTGCACTCTCTTTGCAGTCACTTGTCTTTTGCATTGCGCCCGCGAGTATCGGCTCTCCGCTGAGGGTGAATTGAATTACGAAGAAAGATATCCGAACATAGTCGTGCCATCTCTCGCTTCTGGGAACAATCGCCGTTCATTTTTCGTTTTCAAGCATTGGCCGAGATTTACAATAGGTTTGACTACGAGCGAATATCATAAATGATATATTGATACCACATTTCCCACTAGTATGAACTTCCATTTAAGCATATGGACAGGACAACCACCTCTTCTGGGGGCTCCGGGTCAACGCACCTCATCTCCGGGCTCCGGGTTTTATTGTAAAATCTCCGGGTTGAAGGATTTCGTGACATTATCTTTCTTTTCTGCACCTCCATGTGACGCGTAACTCATTCACTGATGAGGGTAATAGAATAAACAAAAACAGAATTCACTTTACGCGGAACTTACGCACCGACTGTTTTCTAAAATTACTGCCAAAAGCTTGTTGCGTATCTCCGATACAGTTCCCTTAAATCGCTGCCGCTCCATCCTAAAATAATAACGAACCCAAAATCACGAATTTATTTCATTTTTAACTCATCGCTCATTCGTTTGTATAGAAATGAACATGAAGGCCTTCAACAGCTGGTTTTGTTTGGGTATTGTCTTCGCGCGAGGAATTGCGTCTCGACATTATCCCTGCTCTTCTACGTTAAAATATATTGGAATCGAACAAACGGAAGTGATTATTTTAAAACAGGAAAATACTATAGTTGAAGTGTGAATTCTGAGGGTAGTTCACGATTTTTTCAATGAAATAGAATCATTAGAGGGTAATACGTTTCATTCGAATTTGCTCGTATGTGCCACTATTTAGTTTTCGGTATTTCTCAGAATAATCGCGGACGTTATTTCACCACAGAAACATCAAAGAAAGTGTAAAAATATCGACATTAATGTAAAAACCTTTCTTTATCAGTGATTTCAATTTTAAGTATTTTCCCTCAGAGGCATATGTTTAGTGCCTTGCCGGATTCTGCAAGTGCTTTAATAACCTTATTATTAATCTTAACGGGTGCTTATGCTCTTGATTTATGCTAATATTTATCCAGATGGTTTTTCTAAGAATTCTGTGGATATGACAGTAATTTTTTAATTATTTCGTGAAACTCTGGAAATTGGATATTTTGTGCGTATTTTTTTACTTTCTCCATATACGAAGTATAAAGAAAGTATTGTTTTCATGAAAAAGTCGTCTTCGAGATTTCAACGGAAATACATGTTTTGGAGTCCCTAGAACACGTTTTGACCATTTACGGAATGATGTGTGTGTGAGTGTGTGTGTGTGTGTGTGTGTGTGTATGTGTGTGTATGGTGTGTGTATATGGTGTGTGTGTGTGCTTGTTTAAAGATGATGTCAGATTTTATTTAAAATTAATTTTTCTATACTCAAGTGTTTTCAAAGGGATAAAATGTCCCCCTTCCCTTTAACCCTCATTAAACGCAGAATATGCCTCCGCAAGGCTTATTATTTCCTAATGGCATCGCCTTTCATCTTTGAGACGAGACGCAGTTTCCCCGTTAACCCATAAAGGAAAACATTCTTCGAGGAAGTTCCTCCGACAAATATTCTTACCTCCAAAATGACGCAATTGCATTTTTCCTTGTAACCGCAGGAACCTCTGTGATGTAAATTCGGGACATTTCCATTTTAGTTAAAGATGTCGAAAACCTTCGAATCATTCTCATGGGTATTTTGACAAACCTCTGATTTTGATGAACCTTGATATAATTTACTGAGTGATTTTTCTTTTGTGATCGTGATGAAAAATTATGACAGGAATTAGTTCATCTCATTCTGATTGAATGAATGAATGGAGTGAATCCGATTAGCTACAACTATCCTCACCTTTTTGTATTTCAACCGTATATACTTTTAAACCTTCACTTCGGCCTTCAGCCTCGATCTTGATCGAGTCTTCTCATCCAAATGCATCTGCAGTGAGAAAGGATCTTTTATTGAAAGAATCATCTCACAAATGTTTATGCAAACGAACGTTTTGAAACACGAGGGAAAGCCTCGAGCGAGACTTGAGCCAAGGATAGCTTCGCTAAAGCGTTACTCATACGCCATGGGTACGAATTGATAACCCAAATCACTGATTTGAGCCATTAATAACAAAGTGACAAAAGAGAAATGTTGACATAGATGCAATATTTACTCTCTGATTTGTGGAAAAACACGGATTCAAGGACTAACTCTTCTCTTCTAGAAATAAATATTTTCAGAGGTTATTGTCCGCTGTGAGGGCCACTTCGGTGGGCTGGAATCAGATGGAGATTTTCAATGCGATTCTACGGAATGGTAGGAATAGATTAATGAAATATTAATTATGGAAAACCGAAGGATTTTGGCGATTCGAAAGAATTCGAGCATTATATTCTATCAAACCGCTGAAATGAAAATTCTAACAACTTTTAATAATCCTGAACTATTTTTGTTGTTGCGTAAATCTGAAACAATCTTCTCTCGTGAGAACCCCCTCCCTTTTCCAGATCTGCCCCTGAGAGCGACTGTCCTTGTCCACTCTAAGGACACTCGCATATCGTATTCCCTGGGGGAGTAGTTCCTTTGAGTTTATCAGTGTGTATATATGTATCTTTATATGCTCTGAAACATGCACGTATGCATAAATACTCATCATTTAACACATATGCGCATTAAACCCTCATTCGCTAAAAGTGCCGATATATCGGCTTTCGCTATCCGCCTTGAGCGTCTACAGGTTATTAATATTTGTCTTTATATTTTGTGAACGTTTGAGGCAGGATTACGAGCGTCAATAATCCTGAAAATTCTCTAAAGAGTATAACCAGAATCATAAACAAAGAATAAGAATAAAAACTCCTTATGTAAAAATGCCTAGGATGATTAAATATCTCGCATTTTTTCAATTAATAGTCAGCTTTTTTTTAACTCGGATGCAATTATTATTCAAATCGAGTATCATTTTACTTGAAATGTAATTAAATCCGTACTTGTGGACGAATACCACCCTCGAACATATTTCTTAAGGCTCTACTTTGAGATCTTCAGCTCTGCAATTACATAATGTTCTTTAATTAATTTTATTTTCATTATTTTATACTCTGAATTAATTATTCTTCGCTTATCATCGATGGATTCGGAAACTTACTTATGACGCATAGCTATTAAACATCTTCTTCTCACTAGCGATACAATTACACAAGAATTGTTATTTCACGTCCATTTTCTCCTGATGACTGTTATTAGACCACCTTTTCATAATTTTGTCCACGTAATATTTAAACCATCGGCCGAAAGCCAATATTCGAGAGACCTTGTTTCGAGCAGATGAACATCGCCCTTGGATTCAACTGAACTTTCAATCTAAAACCTCTAAACCCTTTTACATCCTGTAAAGAATGGTAAAAATGTAATTAAGTATTTCTCTCGACGCGATTATAAAAATTTCAAGCATTGTGCAAATAATTATTTAGCATTTAGATAATATGCCAGTTTTAGATTTTTTTCGTTTTTAACAAAAGATATATTATTTTCATAGATATACATTTTATTGCGATTTCTTGTCAATATCCGGTTTATACTTCCTTTCCATCAAACTTAAACATAAAATTCTTCGCGTAAAGAAATATTCAAAGCACTTTTCATGGCCGGACGCCCACCGCAACGAGCATTCACCATGATCTCGTGACTTCGCCGTACATCTCGGAATTTCCATTAGTTATCCTATTCTGACGAAGGAATTTGATTTCTGACCTGTTTCTTAGGCCGTATGACTTTTCGCAACAGTTTTTAACTTTTGGTATATTCGGATCGACACCAGACTATAATCTTTTGTTTATTGCGATGGAATAGCCGTCGGCCAGGTGAACTCCGTGTTCGGCGAGATTCATGCGTTTAGCGAGAGGCCAATGGCAAAGTGCTAAGTAGGTCAACGGAAGGAGTTGGGAAAGGGGAGAGTGGAAGGATAGTAAACGCGGGGAGTGGGAAGGCTGTCTCCGGCCGTTGAACTCGCCTTCCCCCACTCCCCCTCCCCCCATCCCTTTCCCCCCACTCCCCTCCCCTCTCCTACGACGCCAGCGCCGCCGACTCGCGATGTTCTTTCGCTTCCAAACCAAATTTCCACGATTTTCGCCGCTTGAAATTTCGATAAATCGATGATCTATCGGGACCACGTCATTTGTTTTTGGTTTGTGTAATTCTTGTTAAGTTTTCCTATTCGTCGTTTTCGTAATTTCTTAACCTCGAGTGGAAAATTCTAGTTTCGCTCGCCTCTCATTCTCCGCTGCTCTGTAAGTCGTAATCTGAGTGCGATGTTTGCCATTGTTCCATTGCATTCATTTTGCTGCAGACTTACGATACACGATGCAAATGAATGTTTATTTGAAATTCAATTTTACTACTCGGAGTATAAAATGATACTTTCGGTTGGTTTCTCACTCGTTTTCTTTGTAGATGGTGTACTGCAGCGCCATGGGATTACTTTGTAAAGAAAGTCTCCCAAGTTTTCGTATCGGCCCTAGAAAATGCTTGGCTCTATATATTATTTAAATTGATGTTTTTAAAATCCTCGCCGCTACGCAAAAGTTAACATTGCTGATAACTTTAACCCAATTTCTTCAAACAGCGATTTCATTTTTCAATTTTTTATGTTCGCCGCGAAGCTATTGGGCCTAATTTTAATTCATCATCCTGCTGCGAAAATTTCGATGTCACAGAGTTCGCCATTTCTATTAAATGCCTAATCACAGTGATCGCTGGGAATCCGCCGTTATTCGATGTGGCGTGCAACGAAAAGGGAGATTCCGCGTCGATTTCATTCTTTGCAAAACGGAAAGTAAGTCGAGAGAAAGTAGCCTCCGACCGCTGGCAAACTCACTTTTAGATTTGAGCTATAAATCACCGACCGATTTTTGGACAACAGTCCATTCGAAAAAAAAGCACGGCGTTGCAAATTTATTAACATTTCTTTTAATTAATGCGCTAGCTAGCAAGTGTATTTGTTTTCAGCCGCTTCTAAATATTGAGGACGAGAGAAGTTATTGTTTATCACATAGTTGGTGGTAGAATTCGCAGATAATACATTCACGGTGTACAATTTCCTACTGATTATACATTACTACCCTATAGGGGCATAACTTGTACTAAATTGATGGGAGAGGTTAGAAGGTTTTCAAGACGCGTGTTGGGTGAATACTAGAGAGATTAAGATGGGTCAGTAGGAAAACAAATGAGAGTGTTGAAGTAGGCTGGATAGGTGTTTTTGTTGGAGAAATAAAATTGAGAGGGTACTTCGGATACTGCGAGTGAATTTATCTCTAAAGAATGTAATTTAAGGTCGAAAGTAGAAAACAAAATAAAATCCGGACTCATTCTCCCGATTACTCTCAGCAGTCATTGGCCCCGCAGCAAATCGCGTATAATCTCTCGACGCATAAATCGAAGAACACGCAACGCACGCAATCAAATTAGCACGCACACGCTTTGTACGCCGTGAAAACCCACTCGTATCGACGATGACATTCGTCTTGGTTGTAAAATGACACGAGTTTGCAACTCAAGGATTTTACAATCATTCATAACCGTCGAATTCAGAGCTTCAGCTTACCTTTATACTGGATTTATTCCCGATCAAGTCCAGTTCGAATAATATATCAGAAGTAAATATTTTCTGATGAGCTCAGTCAAACCATAAACACACCGTGACGACGATTTGTGAAGTTTCGTGCAATCAACATAAGCTCCGCTTCTTCGAAGAGTAGAAAAAAGTTTCTTATACATCGTCATCAAGATTTCTTTACTTCGATCACTTTTCCACGATGTTTTTTTGTCCGATGACGAAACGCACCATTGTACAGGATAAACTGCGTTTTTATTATCATTTTGACCATTGATTGCAGGTTCCGTTAATTTTTATTCTAAACTTTTCATTTTGTTCTCTTCACACACATAATGTTGGGACAAAAGACCTGCGGATCTAATGTCCAGCCTTTTGTCAGCCTGAGGAAATATGACCGACACCTTGGACCTGAAAGTTCCCTTTGATTTAGACTACCCCCACAACGTGTAAGTATTCGTGGAAGTATTTTATATTTTCGGATAATTACTTTTATGCGGATTGTTTACACCTGCAAGGATTTCACCGTAAAACCGTTTTAATCCGAAGAATTCATTTGCACCAGTCCACTCTTGAGTGACGTATAACATCGCATGTAGGATTACGAGTGCGAACGACGCGAGTCTCAGCCTCACTATTCTGGGTGTCGTATGTTGGATTGGCTTTGAACGAAAGAAAGACAACTACGCCATTAATTGATGTGATATTATATTTGTTTGGATTGAGCGGTCCTTCGTTTCCGAGATACGCTTTCCTCAGCAGACGAGAAAAAGGAACAAAAGATCGCGAGATCCCGTTGCCATCGCATCTCTCTTTGTAGCGTTCACTTTTATTAGAAAGTCGTTTAGAACCGTTTTTCGTGACGTCACAACGAGCCGTGGAGGAGACTTAAAGATTTCAGTCGCGTTAGCGATAGAAATAGAATCGTTCAAGGTTCGATTCGGAAAATCTGAAGCCGCTCCCTCCGTACTTTTCCTTCGGCGTTTCTTTTTTGGCCGCTGGCAAATAGAATCGCGTAATTTTCTCTCTATTCTCTATTCTTCGCTCGGTGCACTCTCGTAATCGATTTTGTATAATTTTCATCTGAATCCATTTTTAAACAGCCGATGACTCTTGGTGGTTCCCAGCGATGACGTGGTCTTCTGCCAGACGCGCTCTTTCTCATCGAGTGCGGCGTCACTGCGCAGTCTACGATTTATAAATTTCGGAGACGTAAAAGAGACATGAGATCTCGAAGTCAGGATCACTTTTGCGGAAGTTTTCTGGGACAACCATCTGCCAATGCCAGCAACTTTAACGCTCATTTGCTGCAAAATTCGGTATTAATTAGGGCTTCATGTTTTGAGTAAAAATTATTGCGTTGTGCCACTAAGACCAGCATCTGAATGCGTTATAATTACTTCTCCCTGGGATTTTTATCCACTTTATTTATTTTTCGGATCTGTAATTTACAAACTACGAACAATTTATTAAAATTAAAAAGAACAATTTTCAAAATTCATTGAAAAAAATCGGCATAACCAAATTTGTCGTTTGAACGAGTAAATTTAAGGTAAACAAAAATATTACATTATATATTTATACATTTTTTAGATTTTTATTCATTCAAAGCATGGGTAACTCGAGTAGTATACTATCCTTAAACAAGTTGTGACGAGGCTACACTTGATTCACCCAAATTCATTTTCCCGCAATTGCCATCAAAGGCGCCATTATTAAAGAGGGGGAGGCGTTTGAATCCACGCACGAGTTTCTTTCGCCACTCCTAACGATTGCCGACCGCGAAATTGGGACAGTAGAAAGTGAAGGTGGTTGACCTGACGGTGGGGCGTGGGAGAAGACTCGCGCTGCCATTTTATCCAGGAGGTGGCCGCGAATTGATACGTGTGTATCCGTAGATTCATACCAAAGTATATGGCTATAGTTTCTTAATTTTTCTAATCACGATTTTTCTATAAAATTTGCCCTAAAAAAATAAACAACCTTCTTATTACTTAGAATAGGAGTCGGATTTATAAATTGCCAGTTTGATTTGTAAAATTTAAAAGTTTAAATAGCTTTGTCTTTACATAGTTACTTAAAAGAATGAAAACCTTACAGTATCTTCTCACTCCTGAGATGTATATTAGCGTCAGATTATGCTATTGACGGAATGTAGGTATCCAAGCTAAGCAACGACTAATAACGAAATATCTGAGTGGGGAATGACAGAACACGTCCATAGAGCTAATTAAATACGTTTTTTTCGTAAACCACATAGAAAATGTGCAATTGCGACGAGGCATTTGAAACGAAGCATTTGAAATAAACCTAAATAAATAATAAAACCTTATCAACACCTGCTAGAGAGCGAAGAAACGGAATATGTCGAAAAAATAACAAAAATGGAGGAAAATAAAGAACTAAGCGCGATCAAAAGAATAAACGCATAGAGATAGAGAGAAGAGAAATAAGAAAGAATTGAAAAATTGAAGCGATCGGAGAATGAAAAGAATTGAAGAAACGATTGGAACAGGCAAATCGACAGTGTAATATATAAAAAAATAATAAATATATGTAGAAAAAAATAGCAAAGTGGGAAAGAAAGATAAGAAAGCCAAGGAAAAGTTCTCCAAAGATTCCTGTCCAGCCCTTCGAGAATCAGAAATAGAACGAATAACCTAAGTCCAAATGGAAATAAAGCAATGATACAAGACCGTAGAAATACATTTATAAATTTATACATTTTTTTACACAACGGGATCTCCCGAGGATTTGACCAAGAATAAAACGCAGGTTCATCTTTTCGATAGTATGTTTTAAGTAAACAGTATCATATATGTTTGAGGTTGAAATTTTATCATAGTGAGAATTAGGAATATTCTTGTTAAATAAATGATTTTAGATGTAAAATCGTGATTAAATAATCTGAATATTACGTAATTACATACAATTTTACCTTTTGACATCGTTGCCTTGAAACATTGCCTCCTAAATGGTCAAATGAAAGTCTGCAAGGAATCCATTGGGAGAGAGAAGCATCAATATACCCTCACATAATAATCACAATTGAATAATTTAATTTGGCGTTCAACCATTACGTAATTTAAGAAAACAGTCTTTCTCACTTGAAATTACGCAATGATACGGAAAAGTAAAGCCAAATTTGCTGATTTTTTATCCATTGAATATTCAGAGAGGGCATACATATTATATAATAACCAATATTTATAACATTAATTGAATTAGTGTCAATTTCAAACTATGAACGAGCGCTTGAATAAAAAGGATAAACTGCCGTTTCAAATTTTCCATAGAGTTAGATTTTTCTTCTCGTGGTAAAGTGTCTTAAAGAAGTGTAAAGTCTTTTACAGTGTGGTAAAGAAGTGTTTATAATATAATTACGGTCCATTGTCGGTCTATTATTTCTAATTCTTATGCCAACGAAAGCAATCAGGAGATAAACAGATGCATTACTATCGAGTAGCATCGGAATGTATAGCGAAACAGTGTTTGGTAATAACACCTTCAATGTGTACCACAAACTGTCAACGTAAACAACGAATTGAAAAATGCGAAGGGCACAGACTGTGAGAATCGCTTCGCGTGGCTAAGCGGTTATTGACATCCTTTTTTATATTCAAACATAAGATTGCGTTGCCGAATTGACAAAATCTTCGGTGTCACATCGTCGCGAGGTATGCGATCGGTACTTTTAATTAGAGCTCGTATTCGGATGACGTAGTGTTTATTTCGGAGAATGAAAAGAGCGTAGCGTTGCCATGGATGAACTTTTAAGGGTAACGTCGTCGGAAGGTGAAAGGCGGAAGAATCCAAGGAAGAAACCTCGGTTCCAGCGCCGTGAGTTGGGAAAGGGAAAGTGCTTCGAGAGGTTAATGAAAGATGGCGCTCCATTCGACTGTTTTTGGATCGCAAATGAAACTTGGATGATCGGACGCAAGTTCAACCATCATTGTCATAAGGTTAAAATCGCAAGGATTTGAATACAAAATGATTGACCAGAGTTGAGAATCCTTTATTTGCATTTCTCAGTTTCCCTATGATATAACTTATATTTAGGCTGATTGTTCTGAAAACGAGATTTGATTCCTTATGGATATTACCTCTCCTAAAGCATTTTTTACCAACATTTTCATTTGGAAGCTTCTATATTTAATCCCAAGAACTTTGCTTAGATTTTATCGTATGGAATGTCCCAAAGACTTTGCAATAGGCGGTTGGGATCATGGTTTCTATTTGCTTTATTATAAAATCGGATTCAGGAAAACGAATAATCAAACGAGTGTTTACATATCTAAAATGCATTGTTTACATTTAATGAGACGTTTATCTATTTGCTATTCGTTTAAAGACTATCGGATGAATATTAATTTTACCAAACAATTCCCATTAGTTTCTGGTGAATACGAAAATAATCGATGATAATATATGGATCCCTGGCTAGGTGTTGGTTCCCAATATTCCGGATAACACTCGAGAGAAATATTCCAGAGGCAAGAGAGAGCCGAGGCCTTGCGCATTTTGCAATTGGAAAGTGGCGATTGGATCTGCCGAATTCGCTGCGGAGAGAACGATGTGGAAACTGACGAGGAATTGACGTGAGAGACTTTAAAATGCTTTGATTCCATAGAATACTCTAATGCTCTTCCAGAAATTTGGGATATGCTGGTGTAATTGATAGCGTAGGCGGGAGTAGGCTTGCAGATCATTCGAAATATTAAGATCATTGAGAGTCGAGAGCATGAAATTGTATTTCCCCAGAATTTCCCGTAATTCCTGAAATAAAATTACTTTACTGAGAATGTGGTGCAGAGTCTAAGAAAGTAATTTTCGATAAACTACGAAGGCGCGGATGGAAGGAACAGGTGGTCACGGAGGTATTGCACCGTCTCAATATGGTCGGGAGATTTTTCAAAAATCAAACAAAGACATAAATATAAAGTCTATTTATTATGCATTTAATCCTAAAATAATGTACTCATGAACAGCTTCTGGAAGCGCTTACCATGCAGTTTAACAAATTCCTTGGGGAGACCCAACGAGCTGTTCTTTTAATTCTTACTTTGATTGATCTTGTGGTCAACTAGCGATTCTTGAGAATCCGTGGCCAACTTTCTTGGGTAATCGAATACGGTGAAAATAAATTTTAAAAGAACGGTAGTAATGTATTCAGTGCCTGGAAACCCTTTGTACAGATAAACCAATCACTTAAGTTTCGATTCATTACAATTGGTCATCGCCAAGTTTATAATATATAGTATAAATTGAATGGATGTATATTAAATTTAAGAGTCAAATTTCAATGATCTTTCCTCGTATTTTATTTTTTTCCGATATCATTATTGATCTTATTAGATCGTGTTTTACGTGACATTTTAATATAACCGCGAATGAGGAAATTGGAAATGATTCTCCATCTAGTAGATACGATATATTTCCATGTACCTCAAAATGCGTAGTACATCTACTACAAAAGTCAAAAATAACTGTCAAAAGGATGATTAATGGAAGCAAAGATTAAGTCCAAATATCTTCTTAGGTTTCTTGCGTAAAATTGTTGCTATTAGTTTAATTTTTACTTATTTTCTTTATTTATTTCGTATACCCCACAAGCATCCATTTTCTGGACTCTTGGAGTGATAGGTGTTAACAACAACATTCACACTAGACCATTCCCTAATAGGAAAAATCTGGGATTCGAACCCGGGATCGTGGGGTTGGAGCGATACCGCGCGAGCACGCACTCGGCAACTACGGCCGGTTGTCTTGATTTTATCTTGATTCTATTATCGAATTATGATTCTATTATTGAATCTTGATTTTATTAATTTTGTGCCAAAACTATACTTTTTGCCTCTGTTAATTTCGAGAGTTGAGTCAATGAAAGTCTTAATTTTTTTAAATGAAAAAAATACGTTCTCCGGGTTATGATGATCAGCGGTCTTAGTATGCACATGCTATTGGCGCGACTCCATTTAAATCTGTATTTAAGTAAGGGAACAATGGAGTGCTTTTTGTCTTTCATTTAGAATATAACTAGATTTGCAATTCTAATTCTCTCATCGTCGAAATATTGAAAGTAACTCCTACAAGCTCCAAAAGTCAAATTTTCGTTACTGTCAGTGCTTGGACATATGTTCTCGTCTCTATCTACAAATTAAAGAAAACAAAGAACAAACTTATTTCTCACACGTTTTCTTCTCTACTTGGTAGCCATTTTAATTGCCAGATATCGAATTTAATTACTCCAACGCAAAATCGAAAAAAAATCGTTTTGATCGAGAAGTCGTAACGAAATAATGCTGCGTGTTTTTCACATCTTGTGTACAACGGCGAGTGAATTGCACGGGTTTACCTTGAAAAAATCACTTTCACTTGTACTAGCCGTTCGCGCACCAGTTTCTCAGGAAGCCCGACAGCCAATGAATGTTACATATTTACCTTTCACTTAGTCTCACCGTGCGCCCTACAAGATGTCTAGGAAATGATAAACAGACAGATACACAAGGTTCACCAAACGTCCAAATGTTGTCTTTAAACTCAAATAAAAACGAAAGTGTGAGGTTACTGTAAATGACAGTAGTCGAGATTGTGCGGTTAAAACTCTGAAAAAAGTAAAAGACATGCGGAGTTGAGATAAAAGTACAAAGGAAAACCGATGCACTTGTTCCATATGAGTAGTTCAATGGCAGAACCGGTTTCGACGGAACGATCTTCGAAGAAATCATGATGACGATCATTCATTGAAACCGGTCATGATAATGAGTTGCTCCTGTCAAAGATACCGCTTTTCTTTCTTCTTTTCTTTGTTTAACATTGCAATTTCATCGAGTCTTTGCAAAAAAACAATGATTAACAACTCTTTCATATATTGATGGTGCTTTTTTCAACATTTTGTCACGGAGATCGAACTAAAACGTAATTGATGTATACAAGAACTGGAGCGGATGTCTAGCAATATCAGAATGATTCTATGTAGTTATTATGCTTCCCATTAAAGATTAATACACTAGCCAATGTTCTTCTTACTAGTAACATTCTAGCCCATGATTCCGTTCCAACAGTCATCTCGGATCTTTGTTTTACCTTGAATTGTACCTTCGTTGCCAAGGAAATATATTAACACAAATTCATTTGTCTCGACTGAAAAAAAAATCCCCGGCGAAGGGCAACAGAAAGATTTGAAGGAATAAACAGACATTATTGGATATCGATGTAGGAATCATTTGATATTAAATTCTATTTTTTTGCTCTCCTATTATATTTTCTAATTTGGATATATGTCCTTCGTATTTATTTCAGTATAAAATGAAATTTACTTTGATACAGAATTATATCCTTGCTATTTACGACAGAAATTGGATTGCGGATTCCATGGTTTGCAGTAAAAATTGCAATATTCTGCTAGAAAATCATGAATTATAGATCGCAGACGATGGTAGAGACAATTAACCCAATAGTGACCTCTCTCAACTCGGAAAGAAATGGAAATCTCGTCGTAAATCATTACGATAATGCCGTTTCAGTTATTTTGCCCGCATTTGCTTATCTTACAACTGTTCTAAAAAATAATTTCGGAATTTAAGCTATTTAATAAGACAAGGAAGTGCGTTATATTTTATTTTCTCCATAACTTTATCATAATATCGGAGTAGTATACCTATAGACGGCCGTGGCAGCCGCGGAGGCCTTGCAAGAACCCTGAGCGAAGTTGCGTTACCTACCATTTATTTATAAATATATTTAAATAAATGGCGAGACAGATTTACTTTTTAGTAATAATTAAGTAATAATAAATTAAGTTGTAATTCAATTCATTATTCCGTATTTATTGTAATCTCTAGAGCATCAGAAATACACTGTTATTTTCATTCCTTTTATATTAATTGTAACTTTGTAACCCTTCCAACTTAATTTGTACTTAACTGCGAAAGAATATAAGTCTTATATAAATCAATAATGATGATGAATGCATTATGTTTTGGAGATTA
The DNA here is from genome assembly GCA_947579665.1 of Sympetrum striolatum. NCBI lineage: Eukaryota > Metazoa > Arthropoda > Insecta > Odonata > Libellulidae > Sympetrum > Sympetrum striolatum. The sequence goes on along the minus strand of OX388342.1, from coordinate 19,590,327 downwards.
TTGTAAAATTAAAATTGGAAACAATAGAGTATTTGGTCACAATATCAATAATGTTTTTATGGAAAGAATAACATGATACAAATAAATTTCATAAATAAAACTATTTTATATATTCCCTTGTGTAAATAGTAAGAAATGGTAGATCGAAATTTGATGTTTCCTTCGTCAAAACGGTGATTATAGAACAGGCAGAAGCAGCGATCCGAATATCCGATGCACCTGTCCAAACCCGCTCACGCTCATATTAAATTATAATTAACACTTAGTATTTTCGGTCCTAAGGCGAGAGTGAGCAGGAAAAGCTGACTCTGAATCCGTAGTTTTATTAAATGATCGTCCTCGATGGTGGAATTTCGCTCGAAAGGAGTATTCAGCGCTTTAAAATGTGTTCGACCCCTGAAATTGCGAATAAGTTACGCCGTTTCGATGGGAAAGCGATGCAGCGAATGCATCGGCCGTGCTGCAGTTGCTTCATCGCCGAGAGAATTACGAAAGAGCGCCGTCTAAATCCAGCCCTTCTCCGCTTCTTTTTTTGCGGTCGGATTTTTTCACCCCCAACTCCGCTACGTCGACTGAAGTTTAGTAGGTCGGAGGGTCAGTGACACTGCGATATCTCTCCGCCAACTCTCTCCATTTCCTCCTTTCCCACTCATCCACCTTTTTCACTTTCTCGCGGTGCCCTATTGTGCGATGATCTAATTGATCACCAATTAACTAGCCAGGGCCGGCACCGAAAGCACTCGATGGCTGAAAATCGGAACGGTATGTCCCTCTAGCAATGGTGATCGAAAACACTACTTTCAGCTGCACTTGGCAATCAAGATATGCTGAGTCGTATATATGGGAGAATGCGGGAAACTCATCAGAGATTGATTAGCGAATTGTAAGAGTTCGGCCCCTAGGATTGCAGGTCTTATTATTATTATTATTAGGGGTCTTTATTAGGCGAGATTGAGACTAAAAAGTCTCCTCTTCCATCTAACCTGTCGTTAACTTGTTACATTATTTTAAGTATATTACATGTATCAATGAAAACTTAGGAAAATATAAGAAAATGTAAGAAGGGATTGCGGATGTAAAAAAACACCCACAAAGAAGGGGGTGTGAAAAACCTGCGCAAACTTACTGATAGCAAAAACAAAAAGACAAAATATTATCTTATCTAGTGAGGAGATGCAATGAGGGAAGGATTTAAACAGCAAAAAAAAGAAACAATACTTAGTCGTATATTCCCAGAAAAACTTGGTAAATCGCGCTTTCAGTAACGATGTTTCAGTTTTTACAGATTTTACAGATGTTTTCAGTTACGAACCCCATTATTATTCTACACCTTTATTTTATTCTTTCACTAATTCCGTCGTACTTATATCAATATACTACCTCAGTCAATCGTAATCTCCATAGATTTATGGAAGCAAAGGAGCGGAGAGAAAGTTGGTAGAGTAGAGCTTGCGCGTAACATATTAACGAGTGGCGAATGTTATTTTGTCTAGCTTAACGAAGCAACCGACACTGAGATTGCTGCTGCACCAGTTGCATCCTAAAAATCAACAATTAAAATCCATGGAGCGAGTTAGTGTCATGGCGGCCAGTGAGCTCCATCCTCGACGCTTAAGTCAGCTTTGCGCTGTTCAACTGTTCGCCTCTGCCAATATCCTCGCTCTCTGTTTCGGTTCCAGATGCTAAATGGAATCGACCTTCGGGTAAGACGTACGTTAACCGTCTCATGTTCCCGTTTTGCCTGGAAAATAACTGAAATGGACGCAGAAATCCGTTTGATGCGAAAGATCGATTCGTTGAATGACGCCTTTCGATTGCTGCTGACGCCATTACCGATATTTTCGGGATCATAGTTGACGAACTAACGATATTTCATTTCTGGTTACCCCTCTCGTCGTTAAATATCGCTGTCGGCGATCCAAGTACATTTCGTAGATTTCCTACGAACTATCTCCATTGAAACTGATGTTGCAGACACCGATGGGACTCTACCTCGGAGTACATGACGAAAACTTGGCGAGTGGCACTAAAACGCTGGTTTCTCAACTCCGCAAACAGCATTTGCACCAGTGGACCTGCTCATAGAGAGATTTCTCCGATAAATGACAATCGACTGCGATCGGTGTGTTTTGTAAGGGAATCTCGAAGATCGCCTGAGAAAGGCTATAAGGAAATTGTTGTCCAAAAAAAAGTGCTTTTGTCCTTTCGATCGAAAGTTTTCCTTTGGAAAGAGAGAGCGATATGGCCTGTGACGTGGCACTTTGTCGTCGTCCCTCAATCAGGTTGCATACAAATTCATTTTCCGTGTAAATATGAAAGAAGGTAGAAAACAGGAATTATTGAAATTCAGCTAACGTTGGTGGAATGGAGGAGGAAAACTTTCACAGAGTTTTTATCTGCATACTGGGTGGTCCAAGAGAAGAAGAGAAATTTCGAACATCTTCCATCGCGAAATAAAAACACCGGTATTCTGGAAATGAATCCGCAGGTTGAGACGAGTCGAACATTGTAGAAGAAACAAAGTCATTTTTGAATATGGTACGAGTCGAACATTGTAGAAGAAACAAAGTCATTTTTGAATATGGTACGAGTCGAACATTGTAGGAGAAACAAAGTCATTTGTGAATATGGTACGAGACGAACATTGTAGAAGAAACAAAGTCATGTATGAATATGGTACGAGTCGAACATTGTAGAAGGAACAAAGTCATTTGTAATATAGTACGAGTCGAACATTGTAGAAGAAACAAAGTCATTTGTATAAATGGTACGAGTCGAACATTGTAGAAGAAACAAAGTCATTTGTGAATATGGTACGAGTCGAACATTGTAGGAGAAACAAAGTCATTTATGCGGATATTCATCGAATCCTTTCACCAAATATATTCCATTGTAATGCTTGTAATTTTGAGATTCACTGGGGAAAAAGGGTTCATATTAGTAATATAGAAACTGAATGATACCGGATCTATACTGAAGATAATAATACTTATGGAAATATGTGCTAGTTTGTTGTTGAAATTTTTCCACCGAAGAGAAAAAGATGCAATCGTCGATGTATATAAACATAGACTATGATACGGGATTTGGTCCAAATAGTAATATACCGTAATTTTCCATATATAGTACGCATTTTTTTCCACGAAAATACGTCAAAAAAGTAGGGTGCGTATTATACATGGTTACAAGCATCATCCTTTTATTCGGGCTGTAGATTACATTTGAAGTAAATAACTCAACATACATATATGTATTCTGATTTCAACTTTATTCTGAAAAGAACACTGCTGCATATTAATAAAATTATTAAATGAAAACAAAAATTCAGAGGGGAAGAACCTGTTACTGATAGATCGTCACATTGAGAAATCAAAGGTAAGGGGGAAAGCCATCCATCATTAGCATTCCATGCTTGTGCGGTGATCTGTCGGGTGCTGAACGGTCCGGCAGATGACCATACGCGAATAATAGCGTAGAATTCCATTCTCTAAAAGCCAAATGCGTATTATACATGGTGATAAGAAAATTCTCAACTTGCGCTCGTAATAACGTGGGTGCGTATTATAATTGGAAAATTCTGGTAATAATGAAGAAGGCCCGCTCTTGACGGTAGAATATGAAGAAGTAAGTAATGAGGAGAGATTACAATTCGAACGAGTCCGAAGGGAGTATTCCGATGAATTGATAAAAGAGACCTCGTAAAAGAAGCGTACCCAAAACTTTTGATAAAATAAAAGCGTTATCAGGGACTTTGATAAGCGAGGAAGTGACGCTCCACGAGCCGATGTATATCTGGAGCACATATCAGACCAAACAATATGATGTTTTTAAAATTAAGATCATGGTTGCAGTGATATTTTGATGAGAAATTAATTCAATATAAATTAAATACTGCCTGAATGACAAAGTCGTGCATAAATGTTAATTAAGTTATGCTATTAAGTTAATGTTATAAACGGTACAGATTCAGGGATAATTTTGTAGTACTTATTAACTTGTAAAAAATCCATGGTAAACAAACTTTTACTAGACCACTAATTTATTATCCGAATAACACGACGACGGTCTGACCTGACCTGATGATGTAGAGACACTACGAAACCTGTGTCGTGTTATTCGGATAATAAATTAGTGGTCTAGTAAAAGTTTATTTACCATGGATTTTTTAATGTTGTAATTTAGCGGTCAAAGATTTTTGCAAACTGGTGGAATGATTTTCGAATGGAGGAGTGCGTGGGTAATTGAGAGGGGCTTAATTGCGAACGAAACTGATTTATGTGAATGGAAGTGCGGCTGTGGGCAGTCAGGTGTGACCTCTAACACGTACGGCAGCGAGACTTTGTTCGACAAGAGAATTACATAAGTGAACTCGTAACTGTTTAAATGGACAATAGCAGCAGCATGTACGGCAAAAAATAACAACGACGCTGATACAGATTCCGCAAGTGGTGGGCAATAAACTTTTGTGGTCTAAAAGGGATGAAGACGAGGCTGAAAATGTTGCTCGGATCATTAAAGGTGTATTCGAAGGGCAGTGGCCGTGAATGAGGAAGGCTGGTTGAATTTCGTGAATAAGATTCTGATGAAAAGGCAAGCGTACAATTTGAAGAACGAGTCTATGAAAAGACGAATAGTTGAGCGTCATGCGGGAGAGTTACGGAAGGACTGGTAAGTGGATACCAGAGTAATTATTCGAATGTGAATTAGCGTGGTCATGTTTTGAAATGATGGAAATGTAGCTTTCGTGAAATAGGTTTAACTTTCTGTCCGCCGACATTACATTAATTGCTTGATAATCGCAATATATTGAAACTTGTAGTTTAATTATATATAGATGTGCAAAGGCAGGAATCTCGTGAAGGATATTCTATATTCAGTATCTAGAAGTTAGAATGAGAAATTTCGCCGAATTCGAAACTCGGGAAGCCTTTTTTCGTCTCCGATATTCTGGTTCTTCACTGTATTCATCCACTCACTCCGTTTCGTACAGCGCCGCTATTTATACCGACGAATGAGAAGTGCCTCGCGTCGCTAAAAATTATCGCACGAAAAATAGGGCGACGGACTAGAGACGCTCCCAGGGCTGGCGATAGGCTGAAGCATAGATAGGAACAGGGCCGGCGTAGAGTGCGAGCGAGGGCGACGCAACAATGCAGAGGGCGGCCATTTTAAATATCGTTAATGAATTAATTAGTTTTCTATACGGGAAAGAATTTACGAAGGTGAATCGATAAAGTGCCCGTGTTTGAAGACGCGTGGCGCTGCTAAGGGAAGTTGGCAATGCCACCATCTTTTAAACGACGTCATTCAATCCCTCAGTATGATTCATCGGTCGTATATATAAAAGCAAAGTAGAAAACTTAAAGTAGCTCATGTAGCACTTTCTTGTAAGGGATACATAAACAGAAACATTACTAAAATATTTCGAAAGCAATGTTTCCATCTCCTTCTAGAACTACTTTAGTCGAACAGTACCGCTGAAATGGTAATATTGTTTTATAAATGCGTAAACTATTTATCTGAATCATGATTAACAAGCGATATGTCTTTTCTTAAATTTAGGGAGGAGAGAAGACTGGTGATTTCATTTTTTCACATCGCCAAATGTTTTTATGATGTAGTATACAGTAGTCAGGGTAATTTTACAAAATCGTTAGCTTGGCGGTTTTTAATTCTTATGTCAAAACGATACTTCGACATTAACGTAGATTATATAATAGCTTCGGCGTTTCTCAATCGGCATTTCAGATTTTCCAATTATAATCTTTCTAAAACATTTATCCTAATTAATTGCTAGGATAGTTTTGTCGATCACTCGAAACCCAATTTCAGAAAATATTACAGCCTTTGAATTCTGGTGGGGAAGATAAGTGAAAATAAACTCGTAAGGAAAATAATATCCGTCGGTATTTCCCGGAGGAGACAAGCGTCTAGACCGGAGCATAGGTTTGATAGCAACAAAAAAATCGGAAATAAAAAAGAGCGAAGTTTTTCTCGGCAGTAAAGGTTAAACAAAAAATCAATTCTTATTTCGTTAGAGCGAAATTATAGTATTTCTCGTTTCTTTGGTCTAATAAGAGTCGAATCCGAGCTGTGCGTCGATGGTCCATTTTGAAGATCATTGGCGCTTTGATAAAGTCGAATCTTGTGAATTGGGAGTGTGGAATCGCCATTGAGATAGTGCTCTTGGGGCGTTTGGCGGCCGTGGCGCGTGAAAGTGTGTGTGGTGGAGGGGAGGATATGTGTCAGTGATGTCGATTGTTGAAACTGCTGTCGCAACTCCGACCATGACAGCAACTCGGTGGCAATGGACTGTTAGGAGGTCGGATGGGAAGGGGAGAAGAAGACGGAGGTCGGTGCGAAACTTCCTCGAACCGCTCTCACGACCCTCTCCTAGAAAGGCAAAATGCAGTTCCTCATCTCTCGCCCAATAGCGCATGTGAAACGCACTTCACTCTTATTTTCGCTTCACTTGAGCAGAATGGTTTAATCGAGGAAAGGAAATTCGTGGACGAACATGGCGTTCAGATGATCCGGATGACGCTGAGACGTTCGATAGCGAGGAACAGAAACGAATAAACTCTTGTTTTTCAAGTTATCCCGTATTACTGAATCGGGGATATGGAGCCGAAAAGGGATATCCGTAAGTTAAGCAGAGGATTACGTAATCACATTGATGAGTCTGGAAAGAGCTTGTTAAATGCTGAGGTTGGAGCTAATCTGCTGTAAGTGAAAGTCTTCTTTGTTTGAGAGGACAGACTCAACAGGCAATGGATAATCAGAGCCCAGGAGGCCGCAGTACGCCGAAGATAAACTGGTCAGACTGCATCGTGAATGAAAAGGTATCTCAGCGAATTGGAGTGGGACACTGATGGCATTGATACAAGGAAAAGCTATCTGCATAGGTCATCATCTTAGAAGAGAATGAATGATCAAAGAGATGATTGACGGGAAGCCGCGAAAGTTATCTTCTAATAGTTGGACACAGGGAGAAAAAAGTGTTCGTCAAGATCATAAGAGATAAAAAGAGCGATGCAGGACTTTCGGACAAGCCCAAAAAAATTAACAGCGGTGATGAGGAGTCTAGAACTGAACTTCATCTGGATCAGCCGGGCAAGTCTTGATTTGGGTGAGGAAAAGATGAAATTGGACACAGATGTCCGAGAAAAGAGGACCCTAGGGGGAACACCCTTTGCTTGAGCAGCGCCAGGAATTGAACCTTGACCGCCTATTAGAACGGATTCGGAAAAAAAAGTGTTTGAGAGAGAGAGAGTGAGCTGTTGCGAAACTCGGAATGTGACGCGAATATCGGTGAAATTGCACGGGAATGAGGGAAGATATCGAAAGCACTCAAGTGCCACTTTCGCGCGTAGAGAGCGCCAAGGTAAATTGATACTTTACCAATTGCTCCGGCATTCTTATGCGTGTTTAATCGAACGATGGACCACGCTAAAGATCAAAAGGAATCTACGAGAAGAGGCTAACTAAATGAAGATTAATCGCGAACACTTGTGGAACACCAATTAAGTAGAGAAATCAGGATCTGGGAGGGAGTAGTTTAAGAATATACTAAGACTTGATAAATTCAGAGTAATAACAAGATAGCGCTTTACCGGGAAGTCTTTTATGAAAGTCGATTTCTCCGATCCAGAACTACGTGTGCGCTATGAAACTTTACCCGTTGTATAGCAGTACCTTTTTTATGGCACATATATAATATATATATATATATATATATATAAGTGAATCTGTAAAAGTTTCCTAGTTCAATGATTTAATGTGAAATTGCCGTATTAAATGAACATAAAAGTTCTCTTTTATCCCTAGCAGATTAATTTTTCCGGAAAGACGACCAAATTTTCTCGGAAAATGATATCAGAACTATTTTAAAATAGTCAAAAGCAATTTTTTTCCTTTGAATTCCATGTAATCACCACCCAAGACTTGTTAAATCTGATAGTTAAGCTCCCTTCTCAACTGAATTCTCCCGACGCAACCGAGAAACTCTGCCTTTTCAGGAAACTATTTACATAACACTCGTTTTTCTTGTCCTCTAACTTCTTCAAGGATTCATTCCAATGTAATGAACTTTTCAATCTGGGCGATTCCTTTATGGAAGCCTTTGGTTTGTTCAACTCATCGACCGACTAGACATGCATCTACTGGATGGCGCAATTTACTGCAGTTGTAAGAGAATGTCGTGCGATGTTCCACTTACTTCTTCGCGGAGATATTATCTCAGAAGTATTCGAGCACAAATTTTATCTCCGCAGGAACGCATTGGTTGATAAGAAACGAGGGTTTGCGGATGGAATTCTTAGAATCCGTTCTTCGCGTCCTGACGCATGCCGACTACGGGCGCCACAATAACTAGTTTAAATCTAAACTCGCTGAAATATTTTATCCTACAATTGAAAATAAATATCTTGCCGAGCGTTCGTGTTTTGCAGATGCATTTTCTTCTCGTAGTTGCATAAATATCATTGAAACGTTTTCTCCACTTTCTTCGTCGTTCATAACATTCTGCCTCTCCGGATGATAGCGTAGAAGAGCTCTTCGCTTTGAGATGTCTCTTACCGAGATTTAGGCTATTTATGCCCGTTCCGTCATCCAACGTCTTACTTGGTCCGCAGACGTCTCATTCCGTTTATATCCCATTATTAGTTTTGGATATCGGTGTTAATGCACCACTGTCACGTTGCTCATCTAGTTATTCCTCTATTTATCGAAATCTCAGAGAGCCCGCCTTCCCTTCGTCCCCATTTCTGATTGTTTCTCACTTCCTACATCCTATCTCGAACATTTCATCTCCGATAAGAGCGCGAGACCCACCGCTGCCGCAAGATGGCAGTCCAATCGCGAGATATACCCAGCAGGAGAGTGGTTTTCCTCCGTTGGGGATATAAATTCGGAATCTTCGAGGAAATCGGACTGAAGGGATTTGAGGCAACCGAGGGCTTTTGTCGTATTATTCCGAACGAGGTGAACAGTGCTCGGACGAAGCATTTCGATGCCGAAGCGTTGTCTATGATGACGACATAGAGGCATAGTACCGAGTTATCCGAGCCATGGTTAATTTAAGGTCGACAATCGGTCGTTTTCATTTGGTTTTTCCCTCCATCGAGAGGGATTATCGAGAGAGGGGTGTTTTTACTCCGTCCGCTTGTGCTAGCGTCACATTTCCCCCGCCAAACACTACGCTCGCTCCCTTTTCTTAACTGTCCCACTTTCGCAGTCTGCGAGGTGACTGACCGCAGCTGGCATAGAGAGGGCCTGCGGATGCGGAACGCTCGCTTGCGTAATTTCCTTTCGTCTGATATCTGCGTAAACTTGATCAGTTTAGCGGCTGATTTCTCCGTTCTTTTTACACAGACACGGCAACTCTCCACAGTAAATGTTTACGGCACGAGTTATATCCACGAAGAGATAATATAAACTAAAATTATCATGATTAGTAGAATTAAACACGATCAGACTATGCCCATAGTTTATATTGGATTATATATAGTTAGAATTAGTCTGACTGTGTTTAATTCTACTAATAATGTGTACGTTCCACCATATATCGCCGGAATTGATTAATTATAGACTTACCATATTCAGGTTTCATTAATAATATGTTAAAATAGGCTCACCAGATCGCAACTAACCGAAAACACGACAATTCATGAAAGCGGGGCACGTTTTCACAGCGATTTCCGAAGGATGTGTAATTACTTGAGAGCAACAATAGCTAACCCTCGATTTGCTCGCTTCTTAATTAGCACTGTTTCGGCTTACACGGTCAACTAATTGCGACAATGTCTTAATTAGAAAGATGATTAAGTTGCAGTGTTAACATTTCAATCAATTACGTGCATTTGAAAAAGTACACGCTAGAATTAAGATTGGTTGTTTATATCTAGCTTACCGGTCTTTTATCTATTTGTAACGTCTCCAGAGAACGAATCATTACTCATACGATATTTAGGAAAACGATTTAACGGTATTCTGATAAAAAGAGAAAATTTATTCTCTAACGCGAGAAGAAAGTACAGATTAAACTGTTCTTTGCGATTTCGTTCATGTTATTGGTTTTTCCTACCGGCCCATTGTCTACTAGTACATGACGTATTATTTATAAAAGTCAATAAAAATCCTTGTCACCATCTTGCGAACAGTTGTTTTTTTTTTCATTTTATTTCACGAACAAACGTTACTTTCTATTTATTGGGCGTACTTACTAAAACCTTCCGAATTGAGGATTAGGTGCATATTTTTTGATGGAAGTTATTTTAGGTAGAGAAATGGGTCACATTGCTGACACGCCTAACTAAAGCCAGAGTTTGAGGATTTAATATGTTCTAAGCATGTAACAGAACGTTTTTTATAACTTCGTTGTTACCTCAAAGTTTGATATTCGTTAAAGGTAACAAGATTTAGTGACTTTAATTTTCTATTAACATGTTTTAATTTTTTTGTGTTTCTGTATTTTACTATAAAGTTAAACTATTACGTATAACTAAAATATATATTTAATACAGTGAAGGCTTTACAGCAGGACAAAATTCATTTATTTTTCAAACGACGGAATAGCTGGTTCAAAAAATAGACATATAGTCAGTCATGCTTAAAAAATCTAATTATTATTTATATTTCCAAAATTATTATTATTATTAATCTTAAATTTTATTTTTAACTTTGTGTAAAATAAAATTTAAGATTCTCTTGGAAGTAAAATTACACTCAGCACTTTAAATATTTAAATCTCTTTAATGTACGGGACATTTTGGTTAGGAGAGAGTTTATAAATATTATGGTTAGGATCTCGTCCCAATTTTCATTACTTTCAGTTTTTTGTGTAGATTTACACGAACTTAGATCGTATACATATATTCCTTCTCGTGAGCCATCTTTTGCAGTTCAGAAAAGATGTCCTTCACATTTTTATCCTTCTTTCATTAAAAGTCCTTCTATATTATTAGATATGTCTATCTTAGCTTCAGAGAAGCCCAAATTTATTTCACTACTCAATAATTGTAAATCTAGTTCCGGATTTCAATTTTTAATTTTGCAGCCACTTTAATTGTATCATACACCATGTTGTCTTATAATGGCTGTTTAAGATCTGTAAACGCCTAAGTTTAATGCCTCTACCTTACGCATTTGCAGTATCTAGAAGTTCATGTTTAATTCCACGTAAGAAGAAAAGCGTTAAAAAATAGTTATGACAAAAGCAGCAAGGGAAATATGTGCAGCGGTACAGTATTTCGGGGTTGTTAAGTACTCTCTGCCTGGGACTTATAGTGGATGGGAGAAAGTTTTTCCGGTTAGGACCCATGTTTAATGTTATTCCGGTAATGTAAGAAAAACCCTAGATCAATTTTTCGCTTGTTACACTACTTTGAATCCTTCTTGAGAAGAAACGATAAGTATGGGACCGACAAGTGTTGTATCGGAGAAATAGGAAATGCATAGCGAATGATTATAGATTTTGTTAAAATTAATAGAAACGAATCAGTAAGCATAACTTCATGCGTTAAGACGTTGGTTGGAAGTCTTAAAACTAAAGTTTAATTTCCTCAATGAATTCACGCATGATACGCTATGTAAAGGTATTGCAGTGATAAGCGCTCTCCCTGTTATTTGACTCATTTGATAAGCGAGAAAAATGGTGAAATAGATACTAGGAATAAATACTACTATGTGGCCATAACCGACGAAAGACTTATGTATCAGACTCGAGCAAAAATGCTCATACGCCACACATGCAGATGCATCCCGTAGAAAATGTGGTATGACTTTTGAGAGAACAGAGTTTTAGGGCAAAATTTTGGATTCGAAAAATGTGGAAATATAATTCACGATCAACCCCGCAGAACGAAAATAAGTCTGTAAAGAACTAACACAAAGAAACACTCGTTTGGTGAAGGAAAATAAAATAGCAGAACAAGCACCTGTAGTAATCTTTCATCCTTTGTGAAAAGAAAATACGTTTTCTATGTCGGATTAAATGAATTATCCAAAGAATAATTCAGATTTAGCCGTAATTTTTCAATTAGTTTATAATTAGGTTATTTAGTGAGAGCAAGAGCAAATGTAGCATTTAATGTTGTTTTACAGTAACGAATTTATAAATATTTAATATATATTAAGATAATGATATTTACATCTCTATTATGTCACATTGCGATATAATTTTCCATTTAGCGAAAGATTGTGAACTCGAACCGATGGCCCTTGCATTAAGAATTCCATTTGTACCCTTTGAATTTGAATAATTGAATCCGAGTAAGTTTATTGACTTTATCTGTTTCTTTGCAGGAATTATGACCCTAACGACGGCCCTTTGTGAAGTGCACACGATGAGTCTGTTCCAAGATCTGAAGCTGAAGAGGCGGAAGGTGGACTCGCGGTGCGGCAGCGACGGTACGTCTTCTTCATCGGAACGAATTTTAAAGGAATGCAATAAAAGAATGAGCTTGAAATTAAGGTACCCTCTAAGAGACGCTCAAAATGGCTACCCTCAGTTGAGGGTAGCCATTTGAAAGAAAACAGCTGAGCTTCTAGAGAGTCCGTTAATTAACCCGCTAATTGAGAATCGCCAGATACGTATTTCGGCAACTGCTTTGCCTTCATCTGTGTTTGTGTTGAAAACAAACCTCCCGATTAATTTCCGAAACGATACCCGAAAACACGTGACATTTATCAGAAGCAAATTTTATGCGCTGAAGCGTATCCGCAATGTAGTTGCAATTCCATTTCGAGTAAAAATTCAAATTTTGATGTTTTTGCCCTAATGCTAAGCATTCACTAGTAGATTATTTAATATACACAGTAGATTATTTAATTACAATTACAAAATCCCTATCTCATATTTGAAGAAACTGAACTGTGTTGACATTTAAAAAAATAAGTTACCTCTCTGTCGATATAAAGAAGCCAAATTTTAGCCGAGCAAAGGGTAAAAGGCAATATTTAACGCACAGTTAAAAACGGAAGCATTATCATAAATGTTTTCAAGACGATATCATTTGTGATTATCTTTATTGCTGTCTTTCGTTGCTTTGAAACATGGTATTTGTTATGATGAGTAGGACAATTGGAAAACAAACTGAAAGAGATCTCGATTATAGCAGAAAAATCAAATACGATGTCAATATTTCCTATAAAACACAATGCGCACAATCGCTGTTTTCGAAGCAAGAATCGCCTACAAAAAGTAATTCTAAAACAAGTCCAAATCTTTCTAAAAACAGGTTCAGCACCCTGACATATATTTATATGTATTTTGCCATGAATTTTGATATTCATTAATGTGAAATTAAAAGAGAGCGCTGACGTAAGTTGCGAGTCGACAGTTGCCCTCTTGTCTTGTATTCCCCGTTCAAGTTCACATCCATCGGCGAAGTGTCCTTTTGGATATACACCCGAGAATAATATAAGGCATTATTAGTACACTCAAGGAGGTCTCGTACATAATTAATTTGTCCTCTGCGCCAGTTTTTTATTGCGAATTCTTCCGACTCATTTACGGGTTTATTGGAAATTATCGACGATTTAATGAGCTAGAATCTGACGTCTTATTTGATGACGAAATATCACAATGTTAAGAACTTCCGTAATTTTATTTTAAAACATACTAAGAGAAGTTATTTTATCACCTATCACGGAATGCTCTTTTGACAATAATCCTTAAAATCCATCCAGTTCACCCAAAATGCAATTTATGGTACATTCGTAAATAATTTGCACCCGAAAAATGAAACCTATTCTGAAAATTGTCTGTCGCCTGGCGATGCCAGCTCCGTAGCGGAACCAGCAGTCACTAACACTAATGTGGACATTTTTTACGTTTACTTTTTGTGAAAATCTTATTCCTCTCTTCGTGCCTTTCGACTCGATCAGTATTGCGATATTTTTACTTTGCCCATCAAAATCTAACGCTAATTTCGTTCGAAGCGTGAGAATCCACACGGATTAATATAAAGTTGCAGTGGGAGGATTTTTGGCTAATAACTGCATGCAGGGCCGGCTTTAGACAGCGACAGAGACCCCTGTCTGAGGAATTAAGAATTCAATAACGAACGGAAGGCAGCGGTAAATTTCTTGAGGAAGAATGTTTATGAGCATTTATTAATTTACATATTTGGTATTTGATTGAAATAAAATCCTTAGAGAAATGTTCATGAATCTCTATGAAAACCTTTATTTTTTAAATCGTAACATTTGAAGTATAATTAATTGATTTGAAATTATTATTTTTCATTTTTAAAGCAGTCCTAGCATTGGAGTACGATTTGTTAAACACATTAAGACAAAAATAAGTGCCTACTCTTCGCAAGAATGCGAAAACTAAAAAAGTAGTTTTACAACGCTGTATTTTCTAAATTATTCGCAAAAAATGAATACGGGAGCTAAATTAATGTTTTCGTAGCTCGAAACGTTCTATTACTACTATGTTCTGTTTTCGAATTTTTCTCACTGTTTGATTTATTCAGTTAAGCATTTTCCCTTTCGGATTTCTGAATTTAAGCTGTTGGAATGATTTTTAAAATGGAGACAACTCACCCGCTATTAATTACCATTTAAGTAGATTGCCTGGGAATAAAATTAATTTCACTGGGCCCAGTAGTGAAACCTTTTCGAAAGTGGTAAACTGGAATGACTTGAAATTGACATTTCTGCAACCGAAAAAGTATTTTGACAAAAATGTAACAAATGAAGGATTTAGTCTCTCGTCAAGTGGGTTCAAGGGCTGGAAAGCGGATCTTACGCACCATCAACACTAAAGTACGGGCTCGAATCCGTTTATTCCGAAGTTAGGACGAAGAAAAAACTTCAAGTGGGGTTGGCTAATCTTGAATGCGCCCACGACCGAGCCCGAGACAGTGGCGCCGCACAACGACAGGATGTCGAACGATTTTAGGGATGCAGGATGTCGTGTTGGTTGGCCCAAAGATGTCTCTGTTGAGGGAATTCAAAACGGAAAGCATGCGGTTCTAAAAATCAAACTGCCATCGAATAGTTTCCACTGACAAATATTTCCCAGAATAACTAGATTTTCAGAGCATCCCACAAATAGTGAGCTCCCATGTAAATATAATAAATAAACAAGTTTATCTTAGTTACAAATGTGTTTGCTATCGTATGCAACTAATCGTCGAATGCCGAAACAGTTGTATCGTTACTTTGTAACAAAATTCTAAATATCAGATTTTTAATTTTATTCGCTAGAGGATTTCGTTGGAAATTGTATGAATATTCAAGAATTTTTTAAAGAGACCATATTCATAAAGATAATATGGTTTATAATTATAGAATTATCGTTCAGAAAAGCTCATAATTTTCAGTTTTCGGTAATAAGATACCTGACCAATAAATACAAAAAATATTATACTCTTATCTTTAATTCTGTTTGGGAAAAAGTTTCCTGAGTATACTTTCAGTACATTACAATGAACATGAGCATCCTATTTGCTACATTTCCCCATTTGTAATTTCAAATACTTATTGAATGGTATTGTAAGTCTATAATAATGGAATCCATAACCCAATACTGACATAAATTCTTCATAAATATGTATCGTCTTAAAATATAATTGGTGGAAAATTAATGAAAATCATAAAAATGTCTTAATAAATTTTATTGAACAGTGAGAAGATATTATTTTAATGTTATCAAACAACTAATTTTTTGCTCAAAGAGAAAAATGTAAAAGTTTTTAAATTATAATTTCATTATTATAATCCCAAATTATAACCTTCTTTTATTTTGTTAGCAATTTTACAAAATAAATTTTTTAATGCCCATCAATACTTTATGCGAATAATATCTTATCAATATTGTTAAAAAATAATTATATAAAATAAAGAATTGAATTAAAATTTTGTAGATTTGCGATTTATGAGCACTTATCAACCATTAACATTAAGTTTCGACATTTTTAAGGGGCGTTCGCCCCTTTATATTTGTATATATTTAGTATAAATATATACACGGCGGATGTTTTTAAAGCAGATTACGTGATAGAGTAACTCAGCAATTTTTTGGTTAAGCTTTGGTTCATCTGTAAGTAATACTTTACTATTTATTTGACCTTGTTGATATGGTGTGAATGAACACATTTTTTTATGACTGGTAAATGCTTAGTGTATCGTTGCAACCATGTTTTTCTTCTTCGGACAGTTAAAGAAGGAAAAAATCACTATTTTATATAAATATAAAATACTGATGAAGCGCGTCATTTCCGCGTGGATTTGGCCTTCCCACCTCCTCCTTTCATCCCTGGAACAAAGCCGACTTCTATTATCAAGGTCATGAGTTCGACTCTCGCTTCCGGGTCACGTTGAATCACCTCTGACGATACAGAGAAACATATAATCTGTTAATTTAGCTTCCGTCATTGAGGCCAACTCGAACGGCTTTCATTTTTATTTCGCTTTACTTCAGACTTTAAATCGAACGCTACGTTAGTCGACTCTCTATTTAGTCAAACCATTTGATACATCGAAGAGAGCACAGTGTTGAAAGTTTTTTAATTGTAACTGGTCAGTATAAATCGATGGCGACTTAAAGCCCAAATTTTAAAAACTAATTTCATCGTAGAAATTGCAACATTATGGTTATATTGAATGATTACTAAAGCTTCCTTCAATAGCTCAAATTTAGGATCAGCGTCTGTTTTTTTTTAATTAGAAACATTTCTTTTGTTTTCAACCATGAACATCGCTGATAAAAGACATTATTATTCTATCTAACATGCGTTTGATGTATTTTTGTCTCTTATTTCTCAGTAACAACGTATGAGACTCGATGAATACTGGACATCTTAATCTAAAGATTCGATCTAAGCTCCAACCCTTAAATTACACTATACGTCACATGTAGATTAAATTAAGGCTTTCCGCCTTGATCTGTAAGTTAGGTCGAAAGGTATTTAAACTCTTCTCGATGCACAAACAGAAAGCATTAATCATCCTCTTGTGTATAATCTTAATGCATTTGTGTTTTTCTCTATCCCTCTATCAGTGTTGGATCTTCTTTTATGTTTACGTTTTATTTTTCAAAATAATGCAACTTAAATTCTCGCAGCCTCTATATTCGGAATCCCATAATTATTTAACGTTTATTTACCTAACACGCTATCATAATTGCTGTTTTGTTCTCAATAGGTGACAATATAGCTAAAGTAGCGCTCAGTGGTGAAAAGGTTTAATCGAATAAATATCCAAAGGGTAAAAAAAATATATAAGAAATAACATGACGCTAGTTTACGGAAACAATTAAATTATGTGATTGTGAAACTGTAGTTTTTGATAGTGCATTTTTCGCTACGATTAATATGTTTAAGCACAAATAGATGGCGTGGATGAGTGAGGTACGCCATTGGCTGTTTCTTCCGATGGGTCGACATTCCTTTAAAATCTCGAGGTCGAATTTTTCTTCGTTGCAGGGAATTCGCGTAGGCGTGAAAGTGAGTATCCTTTAGTGAGCGTGCGCAGAAAATTCCCGCGGATTTCAAGAGCCGCAAAAGATCGCCCATTGTCTCATTATCTCATAATTATATTCCCTTTGTTAATTTATTTAACACAGCACTTGCACTTCGTTCCTATTCGTTCACGAAGTTTTTTCTTTAATGCTGGTTATCGGGGATAGAGTTGACATAAAACTACACACTTCGCTTTCTGGGTAATCACACAAACGTATCCGAATAATAAAATCGCATCGCTTCTCTCTGATGCCTTTTATCCTCTTTGCCCTCACCAATAGAAAACATCGAAGCATCTAACGAAATTGAGTACCGAAATCAAAGCAGAAAAATTGGGGATTTGCAGTGGGAGTCACTCTCCCAGAGCAGTATTTGCAAGTAGGTCCCTTCTGTGCATCACAATTCATAGAGCTTCTTTTGTTTGGCTGCCTCATTGTTTGCCTCTACGACAATGTCTGAGTAGCGCCACCTACTCGCATTAGTACACTCGTCTAGAGATATTTCGGTCGAAAGCATTCCCTTTCTGGATCAAACTGCTCATGTTCAACGGAGTATAAAGAGAATTACTGTTCGAGGATTCCGAGGGGAATATAAAGAAGTCGTTCGATAAAGTAATCTCTCTAGAGTTAGATAAGTAAATTCATTGCGGAATATTTGTTCCCGAGAATCCTGAGTTCGAAGCGATGTGACCCAGAAAAATACCAGCTGTAGATTCGTCTTCTGTTCGTTTTCAATTGCTCAAAGAGCTTTATATTCTTGCCAGAAGAGAAATAGATTAATTTTAAGAGACCTGGCGATAAAAAACGTAATCCACTCAAACAATAAATTTTGTATTATCTATTATAATCAAAGGTAACTTCCGATCGAAGTTTTAATTTAGGATATTTTCTCAAACTCTTCATGAATCTGATAAATATAATGAAATTGAAGTTAAATTTATTGAGTACATTTGAAATTGACGCCTTCAAATAAATGAAGACGAATGAATTTTTTTTGCCTAAAAAATAAAGATTTGTTTCTCCCTTGCTGGGGAAGAGTGAAATATCCGTAGCGTAGCTATAAAATAACTTTCCTTTAAGGTAATTATTTAAACTAAATATGATTCCGAGAGTTTTACCCATTTCCGAATTTGAAGCCTCGTCTAGACAGCTAATGCCAAGGAGCACTTGTTAGGAGGAAGACGAAGGCGAGAGCAAGTGGCAACACATCTCGGCGATGTTGCCTACACCTTCAAATAGTTGACTGCCACGCTCGCGGAGATTCTCTCGTTCCGAAAAATCTTAGTCATATCACATTTTGCACCTTTGATTATACCTTGATAATTATTTTTGTCTTCTGCAAGAAATTTTATAAAAGTTCTACCGTTAGATTTTTGCAACAGATGGCCCTTTTCAGTCGCATCGGATTGCAAAATTTCTCCTTCGCTAGACACATGAGTGTACTTTCGACTTCTGTAAACAAGGCCTCGAATACTTCTGTCTTCTGATTTCTTCATACACCATGTAAAAATCAGGTAAATTTGAGCAAACATATCTTGTCTGTCATAAGTGACGTTTGTAATTCGAATTTAGACTGTCTTTTGTTTATCTTCTGCAACGCTTCCTCTTGAACCGTCCTGCTGTTGTCAGCGAAATCCTGTAATTGTTTCCTTGCTGAACTTAATTATATATGCTGAAAACTATAAGATTTAGTAAGTATTTAATGAAATTTACCGAGAATAGCCAAAGTACGGATTCACATAATATAGAAAATATTAACTCATCTATCGGTGTTTTCAAAATGTAAAATGTATTCATTATGCGACTTAGAGGGAATGTGTTTGAAAGCATTTTCGGAAAGATTCTGCCGACAAGATGGCCGCTATTACTTTTGGTGACATCATCATCCTGAAGGTTCTACTTTCTCAAAAGTTACGAGAATGTGATCTGTCTAAATAGAAAATAAAATGTAGTGAAGAATTGAAGTTCCCATCTTACGAAATTCGAAAGATCGAGTAGTTTTTACGCATACCGCGCTTATTCTCTATGAACAAGATGGCGTCCCTCTCATTCTTAGTGAGACGGGAGAATGGGGTCCTTGAGATTTAAGTGCGACCTCAATTTAGATTCTGCGAAGGCGTATGAAAGGAAGTAGGAGGGGGAGAATAGAGAAATAGGCGAAGGGAGTTGCAGAGTGCAGCGGAGATGCGATCACTGTGATTCGAAAGTGAAAGCGGTCGGTTAATGTACTTTTTGCGTTCTTCGCCATCTTTTGGTACTCGGCTAAACTACCTTCATTGAGATCGAAGCAGACACCACCCGTCTCCCTCATTGGAACTGTTTACTGTTGAATATATCGTCACATGATTTTTTTAGTTTACTTTAGTTTATTGCTTTCAAAAAATCAAATTTTACAAAAAGGCTAAAGAAAGCATTAGGTAACCTCAAAAGGTACCTGTGTGGAGGCGTGCATGTGCATGTGTCCTATGATATAATAGTCACTCATACGACTCTTCAATCCGCACGTATCTACTATGGCAATTAAGTATGAAAAGAGCAAAATTCAGTTATCATATCAGTTTAATGTTAAAGAAGCAATAACCCAGGTTTTCTGTAATTCATGATTGGTGAATTAAATTTAGATTATTGATCCCGTGGATAATGTTATGTACTTAAAAAATATGGTTTATGAAAATTTTCAGCTCCTAATTGCGACGAATATATGCTAATCTCAGAAAGATCCGTGTTTCGAGATGTGTTCCAATGGATCAAAGTTGTGGGGACTGTATCTAATTATGCGATAGTGCTGAAATTTTTCAGCAAATATGTTCACATCATCTCTCTTCTTGGTCCGCATAGAAAGGAATCCTTTGAGAGTATTGAACATTCCCAAGTGTTTCTACGACTACTTTTATTAATTTTTGAAGCACTGCCCATCGCATCATCCGTTCCAACACATCTTTCGATTTACGTGAAATGCTAATTTTCAGGTCGATCTGGTACACAAGTCAGCCTCTAGATATGATCAAGGGATGTCTTACATCAGTAAGATGAAGCTATCCCTAATGAGGCACTAGAACCTACACATACAAATTGCGGTTAGTTATGTTCTAAACAAGTGTTTTACTAAATTCGCTGTCAATTGGTAAACAGATTATCAACCACAGTTTTCTTCCTTAAAACTGTTCGACGGAAAATTGTCGCATGCTGAAATGTGCTCATTTAATGCTATTCTCAATGCAGCCTTTTATTTTCCGATCTTTTCAGCGTCGTCTCTTTGCAATCCAAGCAGCTCAAGACGCTCGCCGTCGGGATTTCGCTTTTCCCCAAATCACAGTCGCTCTTCGAGGCATTGTAAGCTAAAGTTGCACCTTCGTATGGGCTAAAGAAGCCAGAAAGACACGGACAAAATCTGCAGAATTCGAAAGATGCCAAAGGCAGTGGACGGACGAAATGACGGACAATGTAATTCTCAGTGTTTACCATTGGCTTCTGAAGTTTTCTTTTGAAACGTGTGGGAGATACTTCCAATGGACGCCTGATTTGTACTCCCTTTATGTAGCTTTGTTTGACTGCTTTAAAGACGATACATTTGCAAAAGGTAACTCTTTGGTATGGACAATGACGTGTATCTGATGAATTCCATCGTACTGTTATTATTACTAATTTTTGCATGCCTTCTATGTAAACATTTTAATTTTTCATAATTTTCTTCGAATAAAAAAACCATTTGACTAAAATAATCATCCTTTATTTTAGTTAACTTGAATATGTGAACTTTGGTGATTCTTCGCTTTCGCTATTTCATTTGTTTGTTACACTTTCCATTAAATTTTTATATTTTTACTTTGCTGTCTGATTTGAATTTTTCAATATCTTATATCTTGTAGTCAATACAATTTTGGCAACAATGTAAATCATTTACTTTACCAAAATATAACTTTCTTTCATTTTCACGCATGTTTCTGTTGTTTTTTGTTTTATTTTATTTCAATATTTCACCCCACATGGCAAACTTCTTTTAATACCTGCAATTCTTATTTAGTTAGGCAAAAAGCAAGCCCCTGACGTTATTTCCAGCTATCCCAATCTCATTCAGCAAGAAAGAAATCCGCTTTAATATTTAAGCATTTATGTATTTCTCAGTAAGAGGGAAACTAAAGGACTGCAGGCAATAAGTAAACATTCTTCCTAATGTAGGTATATAGCGGTCTAGGTATACTCATTTGCTAATATCTCAAGTTATGGTCTCAACCCAGACGGCTTCATAGAACGCAATGAGGAAATTGAAGCGTCCACTGTACTCTAGGGTGAATAAAATTTTTGTACACAGAAACAAGACGGGAAATATAACCTAAGGCTAATTCTACTTCTGCTAACGAATATTTTTGTAGAGGGATATTTTGTGGGGCCTCGAACATTGGCTTCGCGTAAGGGTAAATGTATTGAAGAAGTTACCCGTTAACTGGTGATGTCAGCTTGGCCGGACTTCCACGCTATGCACTGTGAAGAAGTAAGCACTCCCTGCAAATAAGACTTGAAATAATACGAAGGAGCGTCGTTTCATAAAAGCACGTCTGTGGCGACACATTCCGTTTTTAAATGCTTCTCATCAAAACTTCTAATCAATCGCAACTATCACAATAAATTGATCAGCACCCTTGATCTTGGGATCTTCCTTTAATCCCAATTCAGTCATAATCCCATTCAGTTTTAGTTATTTGCTTTCAGCGTCGAAATCCAATTGTGGCAGTGTGTGAGGTCTTGTCAAATAGTTTTTGCTTAACTTAAACGAGAGATAAAAGCGAAACAAATGTAAAATTATAGTTTTATTCTTTGTAGATCAGATTTTAGACTTGTAAGATTTTTCGCCTCTCCTCCATTTCATTATCCTCGTAACGACAACAACTAATTTGTTATAAGTTTGAGATGTTATGAATTTAATGGTTGATTAAATAACTTGAGAAATTTTGATTCTTAAAACTGATCAGTAACCTTATGAAATTGAATTTATTTAGAATGTTGTGCGTTGACTCAAATGTATTGAGTTTTAAACAATATCATGGATAGTGAATCTTCAATAATGTTTCGGTACATATTATTCTGAAACGTAAACTATCAACAACTATCTTCATCGGAAATTAGTAAACAGAAGATAATTCATTGAATGTTCGGTCCACCATCGGCCCACTATTTTCCAGTCCCAGTTATCTGAATATTTTACTTAAAACCTTTCGTTGACTTCTGTGTCACTTTAGCGCCACAGAAGTTCCTCCGAATGCCGTTGGTGGTGCGACCGTGCAATCGAATGGACGGAAAACTCCACTTGATCAATTGGTATGGAAGATGAAAAAGAAATCATCTAAAGTGGCGGAATACCTTCTTTATTACATTTGAACTTCTCCTTTTTTAGGTTAAATAAGCCAAATATTGGCGATGCCTGTACTGAGAATGTCTTTTATCTGACGAAATTATCTCGTTAATTTTATGAAAAAAATGAAACGAAATGAAATGAAATGCTGAAGCGGCGGATAAAGGGTTGTATATTTTTGTGGAGAAAATTCACCATCCTTACGAGATATTTTATGAAATAATATTATTAATATTGGAAATATTAAGAATTGACTGGCAATTTATTAATTATCAATGATATTAAATTTTGCTGGAAGAGCACCAATAAAAATGACTTTGTGCGTCTGGAATGTAAGGGTGGGATTTAAATAATCCGTTCTCTGAACTTACTGTGTCATATCTATAAAAGCAAGCGAAATATTTGATTCAGAAATACCATACCCTCGATGCAGCTTAAACCTTTGTTGAAATCAACTTTGAAGCAATAACTTATCGTACTAATCGTATTTAATAAAAGTTTATTGCGAAAAGTTGAAGACGAAGAAAGAATAAAAATAGATTGTAGTTTTCACACTCACGTGTAAGTTAAATGTTAACCCAATCTCTGAAGATCAAATCCTCAAGCTTAGGAAGGGGTGGATGATGTGGACCGTTTGCTCTTATACATTCTGTGCTGTGATTGTGATGCGAGTTCCATCGATGAAACGGTAAAAAGAATAAAGGTAAGGGTGGCTTTTCACCAGCATTAGGTTCATTTGTAGATCCCTGACTGCGGTCTTAACCTCGCTGCGTGAGTCCTCCATCCAAAGAGAGAAAATCTGATAGCCCGGAGGTTGTGTTGTCTTCTTCTGTTCCTTAGAATTGCGTTCTATTTCTTATCCCATCTACTTTATCAAACCTCTAAATGTTCCATAAAATGGAATTTCTTCCAGTGCGTTAGATCTGGTGTGCACATACCTGATGACCTGCTAGGGTCAAAAATGATTGGCATTAAAAACTGAGTGTGAAAACACAGAAAGTATTTTTATTCCTTCTCTACATCTACACATGTACCCTGCAAACTGCCTTTCGGCAAGTGGTAGGGGCAGCTCAATGGCGCCGAATAAAGTAAGGGTAAATCACACTGACCTCATTAAAGTCTCACGATATTGTAGTGAGACAAGTCTGCCATATGGGCTTAATCGGATCTGCCAAGAAGTCATCTCGGCTATATCTCAAGACAAAATTTTTAACCGATGGATTCCGTGAAAATTAAATGATCCGTAATTAAATGCAATTACGTATTTACGAAGCTTTGAAGACGGTGATCTACCCTTTTTATATCATACGGAGCTGGGTAAAGGTGTGGGAGACATTGGTGATAGCCCACGAAGGGCCAAATTCGTTCTAATCAGGACTGTTTATGAAGATAAACTCGTAATTACATCTCAAGAGAGTGATATTACTAATTATGTTGACGTTGATACATTATTCGAAGAATTCTTGTAATTGATTCGAGAAGGGTACATATACTTCATGGTATTCAAAGCGATTTATGCCAATTTGTTTGCATATTTTGCTGATAATTAAGGCTTCAAATTCTCAAATATGCTAAAATTAGTATTTATATTTCAATTCCTCTTATTTTGAAACGCTTAATTAACGAATCCATAATCAAATATTATTATGTACTAAATATTTTCATCAACTTAATTTTTATACATGTCTACCAATTAATATTATTTTGATTTTCTGGTTGCGTTAAGACGTAAAAAAATGATTTAATTACAAAATTAACAATGATCTCTAGAATCAGTGTCAATCAAAACACCGAAAGTACTTTGTGTGGTAAACTGAATAATTAAGGGTGGAAATATCAAATCTGTCCCCACCTATCACAGCACTACCCAGAATATTAACGATGTTCATTTGTTCTCTGCAGGGGAAAGTGTGGCGGACGTGAGCACTTCTTCGCCGGACAGCGCCGGCCCTGGCGCTCAAGGGGTACCATTCGAGGGCGCCCATTCCCCTTCCACCTCCCCACCAGTACCCTGCACCTCTTCCAGCATCCCCACCTCAACCACCAACACCCACACCATGACCACTCCTTCCGCCCCAACTTCCACGTCCCCCGCACCCCCGCAGCCCTCCTCTCCGCCCCCTCCTTGTTCCGAGCCGCACTCTGAAGTCTCCACCGAAAGGTAAATAACAACCCCTATACCCGAAAGAATCACCCCCCCTTTTGGGAAGCGAAATTGCTGACCTTACTCTGAAATTCCTTAAGTTATTTTGTTCCGGTTTCTGGAGGAAAGTAAGTTGGGGAATGGAGGGAGATCGCTCTTTAGTAGTTACAGGTGTCCCTGGAATATCAAGAGATTCCTTCAAAAACGCTTTATCTATTTCGGAGAAAATATTCCCGATTATCGAAAGCTACGTATTCAGCTCGCAAAATTTTCCGAGATATAGCTTCGAGGACTTGGTTAACTAAACCTTATGTTAATTCTATAGGCTATATTTTAGTGGTTACGTTTTATTTAAACATATATGTAAATTTCTGGTATAATAAACATCGAGGAAAATGATTAAGGTATAAAAAGGAAGAAAATAGAGTCAAAATGACGTTACCATGATGACCATATTCAATGTCTTAAGTGAAAAATCAGGACTGGGTTCAGCCTGTATTTAAGATTAACACCCACATCATAGAGCACCTATTAAGAGGGAGGTCGTAGTTAACCTATTTTTTGAAATAAATGTAAAGAAGTATTTATTAGCGTTCCATGAAAGTATCTCCAAATTAAAATGTAGATTTATGTTATAACAATTTAAATGCTAAGATATTGCTCTAACTCTAAAAGGAAGAGCGTAAAATCATTCTTTTTCATGGGTATCTTATCTGATTCTGTAGATTGCTAGAACGGGGAAGCAAATGTTGAATGTAGTTTCTTTCATGCAGATGATCATTAAATATAGCTAAACATGTCGCATTTAGAGTTATGAATTCTACAGAAAATAAAATAGAAATATGGAAATAAATATAAATAAAAATAGGAATGTTGACTGAATTTTTCATAAGCTTCCATCACGAGCCCTCAGATAAGTAGAAACAAAATTCAGCGCAAGCGTAATAAAAAATTGTAAAGTCTGTTACCAAAGTAAATTGCAAGGCCTAAATATCGAGAACACTTCAATGTGCCCTGACAAATCGTTTGGGAAGCACAGAGAGCTCTATTAAAATTATGAATTACGATAAGCTAATAAATAAATTGGCAAGATCTACGTAAAACGGATTTAAGATATTGCGCCAAAATTTAATTATAACAATCTAGATGTATTAGCACACTTGGGATACCTAAATATAACATAGTGAGAAAATACTTCGTCGCTAAAACTTTTGGAGTTAAGTTTCAGTTCAGTTAAAATCTCACCTATAGAATCATTTATCAAACATTTATTTGGTATACTTGTTCCTTCACTTTACAAAGTACATAGTGCTGCTAGTGAATGGCCCGAGGACCTACGAAGGGGACTGTAAGATACGTAAATAGAAGCAGATAACTAATTCCCAAAAAAGCCTCGGCAAAAATTGAGGTCTTGTTAAATAATTCGAATTGTGGGAGATTGGTGTTCTCAAGTGGAGAATTTGAAGGAAGATAATGAGAAGGTCCATCGTTACCGATTGGTAGATAATGGAGGAGATTTGGAAACACCTGAATTGCAGTGCTTTCAGTTGGGTTGCGACCATTCGCAGATATCTATTTCAGTGGAAATCCAATTTTCTATTATTTTTGTAATGAGTAAGCGCCAGGCATTCCTTTCAATAGAAGATAGTTTGCAAAGAAGCCTGTAAATGGGAAATTCTGGAGTGACTGACATAAGTCATAAGTAGAGGTGTTTGAAAATGTTTTTATTTTTTCTGAAATTTGTTGATTTGAAAACCAAATTGTGGTGTTTTGTGCTTTTATTATGTTTCCTAAATTTGGTGTTACTAATTTTCACAGAGTCTCATTTAAGCAAAGGAATAATATTTAGCACACTTTAGCATTAACATGATAAGCATTGAAAATATTATTAATTGTAAATTATGCAAAATATTAAACTAAATTTATTTCAAACCGTGCTGTTTACACCTAAGGAAAATTCTTTCACAGCTGCAGATCAACAAAACATGATATTTTCATTAAAAACATATTGGCACGATAGATGTTAGGAAAAACAAAACATATTTCTTCGTGGAATTAGGCGAGATTTTGTGATAATCCATAATGGAAAGAAATAAGTTTTGTAAATTTATTGAAAAAGATCAAAGCTGAATTCGCATAAGCAAAGATGTCATGAGTGATCAAAAATATGGCAAAAAATACGTAAATGTTACAATTATATAATGTACATTCATTTAAATCATACCGAAATTACATTTTCCTCTCTTTCAAATGATGAATGAAGTGAAAATCATCAAAATCCTTGCTGCTTATTAAAACTGTCGAAATTAGCGTTATTTCGCTAAATCGGCCAAAATTCGCGTTATTTGTTGGTTTTATCGCTTATTGCGAAAAACAAACACCTCTAGTCGTAAGTATTCGGCAAATCTATAAGGTGAGAGGAGCTACATTTTTATCTTGCTCATTTTTTAAAACAAACGATTTGAAATTTAAATTCCGTGGAATTCGTTAACATGAAAGACTAGCGTGGGTTAGCGGAAGACAGATTTCCAAGGATGGTCGGAACTATACGCTTCTTTGAAATGTACGTTATGTATACGTGTGGGGCATTTTCAATTACTGCCTCTTTTTAATTTGAATATGCGTTTAACACGCGATTCCCGGTGAATATACAAACATCTAACGTAGCTCATAAGTGGTACATGCTTGAGAGGCTAAGATTGAGGGACGGTCGAAATTTCGGGCTGTTACAAGTTCTGAGTCGACATCATTCTCGGTCGGCTCACTGAAGTTAGCCCCTGAACACCTATGCACGCAACACGCTGAGCATAGCTGATTTTTGAAGTAACAGAAGTTCCAGGATACTTTCATCTACTGCTGCCTTGTGCACAAGCCTGCTTCAGGGCATCGAATCGGAACCGAATTGAACACTGAAACCGAAAAAAACTGTTTTTGCCGGAGAGAAAACCAAGCCCAAACCGGTAACTTAAAATCCTTGGACTTGAACCGGAAACCGGTATTCTCCGCTCCTATCTCACGTTTTCTATCTAATCAGGTGAAACTGTTTTTTATTAACTAAACATATTAGCAAATTGCAGTACAATTTCACACAGAAAACCATCAATGACTACTTACGAGAACTAATATGTATTTCGGCTCCAAAGGAGCCATCTTCAGAGCAAGACAGACGGAAAGGTATATCCCAAGTATTAATGCTCGTAAGTAGTCATTGATGGTTTTCGGTGTGAAATTGTATTACTATTATAACCATCAGCAGCCACATCACTTCATTCATATTAGCAAATCTTCGTATTTTAATAAATAAACATATTCTTTGATAGATAAAGTTCTCTCGGGTTACAAGCCGGGTGGTTGGGCTCCGGCTTGTAACCCGAGAGAACTTTATCCATAATATTCGCCGGGAAAACACCAGATATTCTTTGATAGTCTGTATTATATCGATTTTTTCTTTAGTAAAACGTTGTAAAATATGTCCTTAAGAATTGTAAATGTGCATGAATTTTAAGTTTAAACTAGTAATTTATTTCAGATGATATAAACCTATTGGCAGAAATTTAAAAAAACTTACAATGGAAAAATTCGCACTTAAGATGGAACTTTTCCCAAGAAAGCCTGATAGGTTTATTTATTGTGTCCACTCAGTGCGAGAAAGTTGATAAGATTGATAAATCAAATATTATCGACAAATGTGTGTGTCCGAAAGCTAGAAAAATTAATGTTTAAAATTGCAGCGGTCGAAGTATTTTTTTATAAATCTATCTAAACTTTAAAAAACAGTGTATGAGTCCGTTCCATGACAATCTCTTTCTCATAGCTCTATGAATACACCTCCGTACTTTTTTCAGAATATTGAGAAATGTATTAATGCTTGAGTTATCACATTCACAAGTGAATACAGCAAATACTTGCTTACACCCTTATGACAGTTTCACCAAAATCCAGTCAAAGATTTAATAACAAACGTCTATCAGTAATTCCACAGCCGTTAAATATGATCATCATGGCTTTATAAGTTTCATAACGTTGAATCGATTTCATTTGAGATTGAGAATATATAAAACATATTTCTAATTCACCACTTATTTTTTTTATTTCGACGCTGATTTTTTTAAGGGCTAAGCCTACAGAATTACTGAATTTATTCTGTGGTTTTCGTATGAGAATACTTTCTCACCCAAAATTTCAGCTTGAAATGACATTTTAGTAACAATTAGGGTTATTCATTTATATTGGTCGATTCTATCAAACTCTATCTCAACTATCTTTTTCTCGTGGTAAAATTATAGTCTTCACGATTTTGAAATCGAAAAAAAAACATTAGCAAATAGATCATCTACTTAAAAGCTGGAGACCGAAATCGGAATGGGTTAATTCTTCATTTTCTACTAAAGTTCAAGAGTCATATTTTATTTTAATCCCATTCCCTCTTCTGCAGATATTTATCATTGATTTCGGTGTCAATTATGTTGAAGTATTTTGGTCTTTGGTGTTTTTGTGAGATAAAAAAAATTCAGATATAAAATGAGACTTAGTTGAAAAGATGGACGAAAAGAGGAAATGTGCGGGTCGCTAGTGTATGGAATAGGAAACGAAAATTGTTTTTCTGGAGTGAAAAATAACATAAAGGGATACCTTTTTATCGGGCGGAATCATTTTACAATGCTATGCTCATGCGTAAATGGGTTATAATTCTAATGATTAATTAAATTAAAGTAGGATCCATCCATTCGTGGAGTTCCATATCATTGATTGAGGGGGAAATAACTCGGCGAAAACTTCACGCAATTTGTATCCGTGGCTCACCATCTTGAATTTCATGCTTCATTTGTACGAAAACGATTTACAAAATCGGTCGTAAAAAAATTCTTAAAAGTTACCAATATACTTGACTCTTTAACTTACATTTTATCAGTTTAGCTCATATTTCTTTAATACTACTTTGGTGTAATAAATTTCATTAAAAAATTTCCGTTTTCAACGAGCTGGACCAAAACCTAAGGTTAAAAATGAATGATTGATACCCTGGTTGGAACCGCAGTCAACATTTGATCTTCATATTTCTCCAGGTTCCCTTTTTCGAGCTGAGTAGAAATAAAAAAATGCATGTGCTATTTTCTGGTTGGTAGACAAAAATAACTCTTGTTGCAGGGTTCACAAAGGCGACCCAGAAGACTGTCCCCCACGCTCTCCTCGTGGCGAAGTCCCTCGCGTCAAGAGGGAAGGTGGAGACAACAGCGTATTCGACGGCGGAGGGCTGCCATCCGGTTCGCCCCAGAAGAGCGAGGCCCCTCACTTCTGGACCCAACCGGCCCCTCCTCAATTCCCCCCCTCCCCGTCGTCCCCCTCCACCACAACCCCATCTTATCGGATCAACGGGGTAAAGCCGGAGATCATCAGCGGAGGCTACGTTAACGGCAAGGCCCCCGCTTCCCCCTCGTCCGCATCTTCTACCGCCCCCACCTCCTCCTCCACCTCCTCCCTCCAGCAGATAAGAATGCGAGCCCCCACGGTGGTCATGGGAGAGGTCGGAGGCATTCGGACAATGGTGTGGTCCCAACCGGGCCAAAGGCCCGAGACCTCTGCCGGGGACGACTCGGCGCGGCAATCGGTGGCCGTCGGAGGCCTATTGGGGCTCGCCCAGGAACCCGCCCTCAGAAGGAACTTCTCCCCTCACTTTCACCACCCAGGGAGCGGCAGTGCTGCGACCACCGTCCCCTCCGGTCAGCACCAACAGCAGCCGACGCAGCAGAGGGCGGCTGCCGCGAGGTTTCCGCCGCTGAACATGGAGAGGTTATGGGCGGGGGATCTTAGCCAACTGCCCTCGGAAGCCCTGAACCTGTCCTCGCCGTGGATGGTATCCCGGAAAGGGAAGGCGGAAGAGGGGGCAGAAGGACAAGGAGCGTCGCAGATGATAGTGTTGCCGGGAACGACGGCGGTTCACTCTTCTTCGGCGACGTCCGTCGAGGATGAGGAGCAGGAGCAGCCCATGATCTGCATGATATGCGAGGATAAAGCCACGGGACTCCATTACGGCATCATAACCTGCGAAGGGTTGGTATTGGGGCAACTCCAAATTTATGTCGGGGTATTACTGGGACAGGTTGGGTTGCCTTGGGGTAGGGGCTCCCTGATGCTTTGCACTGACACTACAATTTGTGAATAAACTTACTGCAGAGGAAAGGCCTATACCACTAACATTATTTTCGAATTTAAATCATCAGGTCGTTCGGAATCCTCATTTATATTTTGCTTTACCGTCATCTTCCTTTACTACATGTTTAATAACGGAGAACGATTACCTAATTCGAAAATTAATGATTCTTAATGCACACGCTTTAATCGGACAGAGGCCGAAAATGCCACTTATATAATAAAGGCAACTATGATTCTTCTCATCTTCTTGAATCCACAAAATAAAACTTTTTTCTATATTTTTCTCCATATTTCAAAATTTAAAATAGATGTATAAGAAGCAAAAAATGACTGACTGGGACCTGGAAACATCACTATTTTCCACTTCTTGTACAACCTTGGGTTAAGGGGCGCGCTTTTTCGAGTGCGCAAAAATTAATTTCCATCATATTTAAAGTAATTTTTTTCACATATTCATATTCTTTTAAATTTTCTCATTCTGCTTTTGTCTGCATTTCCATATGCCCTAACCATAATGACATTTTCCTTTCATTCTGCTCGCGTTGCCTTAATTTTAGTCGGCATTTGTTTATGACTCGGCCGTAATCCTCATTACAGACACGCATGCTGCCCATGCAACCCATTCCGCATCCATCCATCTTACCCGGTTATGCTTCTCCTTTTGCACTAAAGTTTTGCCGCCGTAAACAACAAAATGAGAAAAATAACACTCAATTGCAGTCTTTGTATACTCACACCCTATTTAAGAAATGCACATCCGAAAAAATATCTGTCCTCTTTAAAATACTGTGTCTAATGGTCTTCAACGAAAAACTCACCCATTTTTTTGTTTTTTTTTCAGCTGTAAAGGATTCTTCAAGCGCACAGTTCAAAACCGGCGCGTGTATACTTGTGTGGCTGACGGCAACTGTGAAATAACAAAGGCACAGCGGAATCGGTGTCAATATTGCCGTTTCAAAAAATGTATCGAACAGGGAATGGTCTTACAAGGTTAGTGCCCCTTTCTTGTTGATTTTTATTCTATAACTATTATGCAAAAGATAAACCAAAGTTCCTAACTGTAGAAGAAGAAAATTTAGTAGAGGCAGACAACCTAGGAGAAGATATTTTGCTGGATGAGATGACTGCAGGCATGAAAGACATGAAAAATGGGAAGGCATCAGGTATGGATGGGATACCGGTGAAGTTACTGAGATACCTGACAGATAAGGGAATGAAAGAGTTGACATCCTTATGTAATGACATACATAGCGGTGGAGAATGTCCAAAGGACTTCCTAAGGGCAGAAATGTTACCCTTGGCGAAGAAAAAAGGTACAAAGAAATGCGAAGAGCTCCGTACGATTAGTCTAAAAGTAAATACAAACAGCAAAGATTTTGCTCATGTCAGAATACTGAATAGAAGAATTGTAAGAAAATGGAAGAAAAAATTATGGAAGAATAGTTCGAATTTTGAAGAGGTATTGGGACAAGGGATGCCATAGGTGTAGTCAGAATCATAGGAGAAAGATATTTGGAAAAGAGCAGAAGTTTGAGTTTATGTTTGATAGATCTAGAGGAAGCTTTTGACGTTGTACAGTGAAGAAGATTAATGACTATACTAGAAAGAAAAGGGGTAGACTGGAGAAACAGGAGGTTAATAAGAGTAAGGAGTAAGCATTGGGGGGGGAAAAGAGTGGAATGCTTTAGATTCGCTGGTGACATTAATTGCAGAAAACATAGACGAAATGAAGGAAATATGAACCAGCTAGAGAACGTAGCAGAAGATTATGGCCTCCACATAAATCAAAAGAAGACCAAAGTTATGAAAGTGGGAGATGATGAAGTAATGAATGAGAAAATAAAAAATGTGCAATTAGAACGAGTAGAAATATCTAGACGTGGAGGTGACGAAGGATTGGAGAAGTGAGAAAGAAGTCAGGTTAAAAATAGGAATGGCAAAGGAAGCGTTCAGAAAAAAGAGAAGCGTTTTAAGCAGTAACACCAATGTTGAACTAAGGAAAATAATGATTAAATGATTTGTGTGGAGTGTGTTCCTGCATGGCTGTGAGACATGGACCCCGAAGAAGAAAGAGAGAAGTAGAATAGAGGCGTTTGAAATGTGGATTTGGAGAAGAATGTTGAACATCAATTGGATGGACAGAGTTAGGAATGAAGAGGGTAAATAAAAAAGAAGATTGGTCGATTTGATAATCCAAAGGAAGAAGAATTGGATAGGGCATGCAATGAGAAGGAACTGCTTACTTAAGGATATACTGGAAGGCACAGTGGAAGTGAAAAGTGAAGAGAGGAAGGAGAAAAGTGAAGTTCATAGATTGCTTAAATAACGGGTACCGTGGGATGAAGAGAAGAGAGGAGGATAAATTGGATAAACAACACCTAGGGCCAGAGAGAGCAGACTACCCGTGATGATGATTATAAGATAACTAACAAGAAGGACAAATGAAGATAATATTATATTTGTAACAAAAATAATAACAGCAATGAAATATTCTTTTTGCCGTAACGGAATAAAAAACGAAAAAGCTTTTATTCGCCATCATTTACTTGAGAATTTTCAGGATAGTCAAATTATTCAAACACTCGAAGTAAAAGTAAGCTTTTAACAAAAACCTCTTCCAGCCTCGGAATACAGCTTCCGATGGAAGTTCTTTTGATGGATATCATATATTTTCCAGTGGCATTCACGATGTATGGTAAAATTTTACAGTAATGATGAAAAAATGTTGTAATGCAAATAGGAAACGTCTTACGTGATGCAAATATGAAAAAAAACTTAATTATGTTAAAATAGATTTACATTCCAATTTCTCAATGTGTTCAATAGTTTTCCTTTATAAATTAGTGCTACGAGTATTCCATCTAACACTATGTCTGTTTCCTTTTAAGCTGTCAGAGAGGATCGCATGCCTGGCGGAAGGAACTCCGGAGCGGTGTACAACCTTTATAAGGTACTTGCGCATTGAATCTTATCTAATACTGAGTAATCCCTTTCATCGTCCTTCGAACCGCTTTCCAATCATTCTTTTTTCGGTCAAATTGCTATCAAATTCATCTTAAAATGGCGTCATGGGTCCCATTATTTGTACAGGGAGATTCCTATTCCATTTTATACGCATATCTGAAAGGAAATTGTAAACCCTCACAGATACTACCAGGAAAAAAATAATTGAATGACTCAATTTGTATATTAGATACATAAATAATGACGATGAGATCGTTGAGTAGAGATGATATTATTTGACAGCCACGGACTTCATATAGTGGAATATCATAACGTTAAACTTAAAATTAATAATTCTTACTTCATAGCTTTATTTAAATATCTCTACCTTACGGTAGGATTAGTGAATGGGACTCATTACAGTTCAAAAGAATAACAGTCAACTTCAAATTTATAGTGATGACTTATTCCGAACGTGTAGATAAAAAATGACTGTTGTTCTATCAAGACGCTGGCATATACGCTATATTTTCCAGGGGACTATTTTCATTAGCCCTTTTAAAAATAAGGCATAATGTTTTTTCCTCTTGTCCAAACCTACATAAATGGCGCATAGTGATCGTAGGCTCGAGGATCCAACATTATTACAGCATTTTATTCTAGCCCCACAGAGTTTGTGTACAGTATTGCTATATAGAGAAAATTAAAGTGCATAAATATTTTTATTCTATTTTTAATTAGCTACGAGCATATTATTAGCATATTCTAATTGATTTGAATTGTTTATTTTTAATAATATGAAAACAAATGTTTTCTTTCTGAATTTTGCGAGGTTATCTGATGTTACTGACACTTATAAAGAGTGAGCTAACATTTTGAAGCTAGTTCTCACATATTTCACCTAACTTCCAACGTGAAATCCAATTACTAAATACTCCAACTGCTGAGCTTCGTCCGACTACGATATCCTTTTCAATGGAAATCCATCTTTAATGTTGATTAAAGCACGTTTTCATGACAGGGAATTAAAGAAACAAAAATGTGCCATCGTGCAAAAACATTTTACATTCTCGGTAAATGAAACGGATACGTTTTAGAGTGAATAATTTTTAATGAAGTTCCTCTGTGTCTTTGAGGAAACCATAGGTCTTCTCCATCTACAATGAGTGTTTCTCTCGTGATCAACAATCTCCGATTTATCTAATTTTTTCATGCAGTGACGTACTTGACCGTTAATCTTTTAGCAAAATCGGAAGAGCGCCATGGTGCAGCGAGCAGAGTCATTCGAATGTAAAAATACGGCGAAAAGTGAAAAGTCGTGAACTTTCTCTTCCGCGGAGAAAGTGGACATCAAAATGAACCAGGAAGAGGAGCGAAAAGCCAGTGAAACTTTGGCTGACGTCATGAAGATAAAAAGCTCTATTGTTTGCGCTGTTTTACCTATCCGAATTTGATCCGAAGTATTTTTTTTTATTTTCGGTCCATGCACGTTTACGTTTACTTTGAAATGGAAATCTATTTCTACGAACCATGTGTGCATATATACTGGTGTACGCTTGATTCGAAAAATTAGAAAATGCGGTTTTCTAATTCTAAAGTTGATTAAGGTTGACATAAACTTTACTCATTGGTAAAATCACTGCCTTCAAACATTTTCATTGGCTATCTCTTTGAACAGATTTGTGGCTACGTAAAGTAACGAGTTTCCTATAGTTTTCTAGTTTTAAAATTCAAACAACTTTCATTATTTTTGAATCCGCAAGCGGAAACATTTTCCCACCCATTGCTTTCCTAACAATCCTCCAATTGACTCTCATATGTTATCTTTTTAGGTTGTAACCATAGATCTATTAGAGCAAAATGTTTGGTAGAAAGAATTTCTTTCAAACTTATCCCACGAATTCCCACGCTCTCCAAAGTTTCATCATATCTTCTAATTTTTGACCTCTCTCCCAATAGCCGAAGTCTTATTTCATTAAAATTGTCCATTCCAACCCTCTTTTTTGAATTTGAACTTTCACTTAATTTTTCCCTAAAAAGAAGCGAAGTATCGTAGTTTTCTGCTTAGACTTCGTATATTATAATTTTGACACAAATGCAAGGGAAATTTTGGATAACAAGCATTGAGATAAAGATAAGAATGGCAGAGAAGAGAATAGCTTGAAAAACAGCTATGAGTGAAAACATTAGTGAGCTTCTTTCTTAGAAAATATTAGCTGAAAGAGTAGTGAACAAGTGGAAGAAAAATGATTAAACCAAATAAGAATGCTAAATCGAACATATTTTGTGAGTTACTTCAGAACGTAGAAGAACGTAGAACGTAGAACGTAGAACGTAGAACGTACTATTTGATCTTACATCCCAAGATCCGAATTGATAATCGTTTTAAATCACTATTCCATTAATTACATTCATTCATTACTTCTACTAACGTCATGGTAACTGCTTAGCGGTCCTATGTATGTATTTAGATGAGATAAACCACAATTTAATCTCTAGAGTAAACTGTATTCGCGTGTTTATTCGTGATAAACATATATTTTGACGAATAAGCAAAATTACTTTAATATTTCATTTGATGATTATTAAAATATTATCCTTAAAAATCTCAATTTTTTGTCTAACTAACCTCATTCATTTTTTCACGAACTATAACTTTTCTATCAGTGAGGAAATATCGAATTAAATAGTTATGTTCGTAATAATTACTGTTCTTATTTAAATTAAGACGAGCAAAAGGGTAGCGAAGCACAGGTTCTCTTTTCTAGATGTTGGTAGGTTATTTAGAAAATGTAATCTGGATTTAATCCTTCCTCTTTCATACATATGAAAATGAGTAATTGTTGACTTACGTTTCATACTTGCGTTTTTTAAGCTAAAATCAATAATTAATTTGAAAAAACAGTAAATTCTGTGACAATACTTATTTCACTTTTTTAGTTATTCATATATTAAATGTGAAACTTAATGTTAATGTTTATACTTGCACTAACTTGGACTTCATTCATTATGATTATCATACAAGCGACCATCGGTTAATGAATGTTTGCAAGGAGCTGCAAAAGAACTGCATTTAAGTAAACGTGTATAACATAAACTAAAGGAAAGTTATTAGATATTATATCTTTTTGCGAATTCGTACGATTTTGTTGTAAAAATACACAAGTAACAATGAGTAATACGAAGAGAAAATTTTATCATTTTCCAATTTTTCCTTTGTGATTCATTTTCTTCCATAGATTTATATTTTTTGAAGAACTTGTTTTTTTTTTAAAGCATGTCTTCTGTCTGATTTTAGGTGAAATATAAGAAGCATAAGAAAACTGGAGGGAAGAATGGACAGGTAAAATCTGAGAAAGGCAGTGTGACAGCAGCTTCGGGTGGGGCAACGGGTGGTCAGCAATCACCCCAGTTGCAGCAGCAGAAGCAAATGATGCTGATGCCCGTAACGAGCACCCCATCTGGGAGTAGTCAGGGATTGCCATCGGTGGTGCAGGCCACAGTTATGGGCACAACAGGGGTTGGTCTGTCTCCAGTGGCATCCACTGTACCAACTTCTTTATCTTCCTCTTCGTCATCTTCCTCTTCAACTTCATCCTCATCCTCGCACTGTACCACATCTCCTCAGGAGCATCTTCCAAATGGACCCCAACTCCACTTGCAACAGCATTACCACTACCTCCAGCAAACACAGCAGACCCAACAGTCACATCTTCATCCAGGGACCAACATTAGTAACATCCCAGTGAGTTATCTAATTTGGATCACAGCATATGCCAACGTGAAAATTCTTTGCAATTTATGATCAATATTAAAACTGGAATATACAAGGGCTGACTGAAAAGTAATGTCTCTTCGTAACATTGGTTTGGATGGGAATATTTTAGGAAATCAAACGCAGAAATAATCCTCAGAATGTGTTCTGTAATTCCAGATATTCCACATAATCACCAAATACGTGTATACACTCTACCAATTATGAACATTTTCATTTTCTGATG
Source organism: Sympetrum striolatum (assembly GCA_947579665.1). Classification (NCBI taxonomy): domain Eukaryota; kingdom Metazoa; phylum Arthropoda; class Insecta; order Odonata; family Libellulidae; genus Sympetrum; species Sympetrum striolatum. The sequence continues at coordinate 19,552,267 of OX388342.1, read as the reverse complement.
CAGTCTCCGAAGAATTTGACACACTGTTTCTGTAACCAGCCCCTCAACTTCTTTAGCAGATGCACAATGATTTCCTCATAGATTCCGTTTAGTATCTGACCTTACTGATCTGTGGGGACATCACTGAGAGACTTGTAAGATGTTGGTTGCAGAAACAGTGTCGAATTCTTCAGTGACGGCTTCAGAAAAATTGTTCATTGTTGTCAGAGTATATACAGGTATATGGTGATTATGTGAAATTGTGAATATCTGTAATTATAGAGTTCATTCTACGAATTATTTCTGTGTTTGATTTACTAAAATATTGCCATCCAAACCCAAGTTACAAAGGTGAAGGCATTACTTTTCAGTCAGCCCTCAAATATCTGAAATGTTTATCAACTGCATTAGCTACTAAGTAATCCTCGAGTCTTTTAGATTAGAATATGCAATAATAGTATTGAACCACATACAAGACTATCTTGCCCAAACTACCTAGTTTAGTAAAGTAAAATCGCATTTTATCAATCAGGTAATGCAGCCACCATCTTCACCCCACCATCAGCAGCAGCAACAGGTGCAGCAGCAAACACAACAGCTTGTACAACAGCAGAACCCGCCACCACAACAGTCTTCACCTCATCATTTAGTGAATGGTCAAATACTAAAAACAGCGCTCACTAACCCAAGTGAGGTAAGACACTTATGCATTTTGAGGATATGAGTATTCTAATGCTCTCTCTGGTTCACTTTCTTTCTTACAAGCATCCATTTTATGTCCCTGTTAGTTCACAGGCTTCAGCTCATAAATTTTCAACTTACTAAAGAAACCAATTCCTTTTGATCCTTTTAAATTTTTCAAAAAATTGCATTTTTTTAAAGTGCTTTGATAGCTTAGGTAATTTTGCACAAATGGGCTCCATTCAGGAATTTAACCCGGGAACACTTTCACCATGACAGATCACACTGCCCACTTGGCTATCTGGGAGCCTGCATTATAAAATTATTTCTATTTTTTTATCTTTTGGAATTCTTGGCATTGCTTGAATTCATTATTGTCATGTGATTATCTAAACAGTTTTTTCATCCTCTTATATTCTTAATATCATTCTGGAAAGAAATTGCTTTTCAACAAGAAATTGAGGAAATATTTATCAACAAAATGTTCATTTTGTGTTATAAAGTACTGCATTTGTAGTGGGAAACAACCAGTCAGTTACCAGTGTAAGGCTTTGATATACTTCTATTTTTGTATGATTTAGTAGCAAAATCTTTTGGTGATGTAGACCTCTAAAATTACCATTATGATTATTGTTTAAATTAGAATAAAAGCTACGAAACTAAATTTTTCTTTAAGGAGGTTATACTTGTCAGATTCGACTGACCCCATTTTTCAACATTGACACTTTGAATTATTTTTTGTGCCATCATATTTAAGCTTCAATTTCTTTTTTAATAGGTGGTTCATCTGAGACAAAGGATTGACCATGCTGTTGTCAGTTCCTCCAGGGACAGATCCGCTCCTGCCTTTGAAGCCATGATTCAGACTCTATGTGACTGTGATGAATTCCAAGACATTGCTACTCTTAGGGTAAGAGAGATTTAACTTCGCTTGCAATCAATTATAAAACCAAACAATGGAAACAAATTACAAATGATGTCTGGATATCAGAGACCACTCCATGTTGTAGAAATCATATTTGCACTATTCCTCAATCAGTTTTTGAGAAGGGAATCCATGGTCATAATCCATTAGAGAGGAATTTAATTGTGATGATATTTTTTCCAATTATACTTAAGTACATGTTCAACTTTAATGACTATTTTTAAGCTAAGATATGTTAAATTTAATGAGAACAACATAATCTTCAACATTGCTAATTTCTCCAAAAGAATTTAGATGAACTTCTGGATCATAAATCCGACCTCTCTGAAAAACTGTGTCAGATTGGAGATTCAATTGTCTACAAACTGGTGCAGTGGACCAAACGTCTTCCTTTTTATCTAGAATTACCAGTTGAGGTAAGTAATAAATGGATGTTCAATCATCATAAAAACAATATTTACTAAATTTAGTTACTCTTATACAACTAAAATTATATCTTGCCTAAAGATTTACATCATAGTTAAAGAAGTTAATTCAAATAACAAATATTTGTCAATTTCAACACTAACCAAATTTACTTCCTAAAACCTTCACTGATGTTCCTTTACCATCAAATTACATAGTACTTGAATGAAATGAAAATCTGGAAAATGAATAGTTGAGTAAAGATATCAGAATTATTAATTCAGATTAAATAATGATGAGCTGAAATATTTTTATTAATGAAGGAATTTGTTTCACAGCTCTTTGGATATTTATTTCATGTTACTTTCATTCAAGTGATCAAAAATAATTATGAGAGGTGTTAATTAGGGTACCTGTCTAAAATTTTAATATTCTTAAGGAAGATTTTTCACTCAGATCACGTTTTATTATAGGTCCATACAAGGCTTTTGACTCATAAGTGGCATGAACTTCTTGTCCTCACTACATCAGCATATAAAGCCATACATGGTTCACATAAAGTTGGCAGTGGAGAAATCACTGATGCAGACTTTCCTCAAGAGGTAAGCTTAAGAAAGTTGATATCATCAACAAGGTACTGATTTCATTAGATAAGTAAAACTTGCTGGTAAAGAACTGGAAGGGAAGTGAGTCAGTTTTCAGTTGTACATGATTGCTCATGTATATAATAAAAGAAAAATATATACCTATTTATTCGGCATTCATTTATGAAGCAGTCCATCTTATCCCAGTGAAGAAGAATATTCACAGTAAAAATGCAGCACAATTTTTGGTATTAGGTCCTTCATCAAATACCCAGAGTGGATTTAAAGAAACAATGACAAGTTCTTCATTTTGGAATTGCCAATCTTAACCAAATTTAGCTACATATGATAACTTTTGTGAGTAATTTTTTATTACTGACTCAATTAAATATATCAAGGTTATTAATTATGATGTTTTCAGCCTTCATCTCTTAGACGAAGTTACTCTCAAATTCAGTATGAAATTTTAGCAATTATTATTTTAAATTGTTATATTAAATAACAGCACTTAGTGATTTTTTTAATTACTCCACTGTAATTAAATTATTTGTTTTTCAAAGAGCAAGACTAACATATTTGTATTTCATCAACAATACTCAGAAAATGTTGCTGAAAATTAATGAAAACTGAATTTTTAAAACAAATTAAAATGCATCTATTAAAAAATGTAATGATTACCTTGAGTAATGGAAACAATTGTATTCTTTGGCTCAATCACAGAATTTTTTCACTTGTTAACTACTTTAATATGTTCTTGTAATTAGTTACTTTCTCTTTTCAATTCAGGTATCAAACAATTTATGCACGCTGCAGGCTTGTCTTAGATCAATGATGGGCCGTCCAATCACACTGGACCAATTGAGGCAAGATGTGGGTCTTATGGTCGAAAGAATAACGCAGGTGACTCTTGCCTTTCGTAGGATTCGGCTGAGAATGGAAGAATATGTATGTCTCAAAGTGATCACCATGTTGAATCAAGGTTTGTTTTTATTTGTTGAGATTTTCTTTTGGGTTGGATACTGAGAAAATCCACAAGGAATTGAACCTTAGACTTATTTGGATTATGGAAACATTTTCTATTTGGCCATATGGAGGAACAGGAATAATAAGCAAAATTCATAAGAAATTACTTGTGATTGAGATTTAATTGCTATGAAAAAATTTTAATCAAGCAGAAGCATTTGTTTTACGTTTCAGTATAATTTATAAATATTCCATTTTATAGATATTATTAGTTAATTAAGATTTTATAGTCCATATGATAACTTTTAACTCCTAACTAGATAGTCTCTGCACATGTTTCTCAAGGAAATAGTATTTTAATTTAAAATACATTTTTGCAGGAAGAGGAGGGTCAAGGGAGCTGGAGATTATACAGGAGAGGTATATGAATTGTCTCCGCAGCTATGTTGATCATCATTTTCCTCAGCAGCCAACTCGTTACCATGAGCTTCTTCTCAGATTGCCAGAGGTAGGTCTTTTGTTTCTTGCTAAGTAAGCAAATATCTCTTAAGTATCTATTATCATCAAATTTTACGATATATTCATATTGTCTTTGATTTAATAATGAAAATAAACTCTCAGAACCCAAAATAAATTCGAAGTTACCCAGTTACATCCCTTTGGGATACGTAAGGTGTAAAATACCTTGGTAGCCGAAGGGTTAAGAAACATTGTGTAACAATTTTCTTAAAACATCTTCTAGATGAAAATTAGAAAACAAATGAATCATGCATTGCAAATAAATCTTGTCTTATAATGGTGTTATGCCTTTGAAAATTCTGTACAAGAAAAGTATTAAGGATAATGCAAAATGCAGTTTGAATTATAATTATTAAATCTTCTAAAAACTAGGCATTTAAGACCATAAAATCTTTTCTGGGTACTTCAGTTGATTGCATTGCCTCAACCTCACTTTTTAGAAAAGATTAGTTTCATCTTGGAAACAAATTTCAACTCATTTTCTATTGAAATCTAGAATATACCTCAATTATAATAAAAGTTTTACTATTACTTAGTGTTAACTTTCATTCTTCTTTCGTACCTGCTCTCAGAAATGAAAAAAATTATTTAGCAGCTATGATATTCACCAGTATTGTGTAACAGCACAAGCAATAATCCATTACACAAACATTGACATGCAAAGACACTTTGCCTCTATTTATTATTCAAATTCAAACAATGGTAGAATCATTTCTCCTTTAGCTGTATATTTCCATGGCCTTGTTTTTTCTATGGATTACAATTACATTATAGTATTTTATTATTCTAAATTTGTTTCCCATTTTCTAAATACATCTGTCTTAATAGAAGGATAAAATTATACAAGTTTAAAGTCAATGAAGCCATAATTATGCCAAGTATAACATTTTTAAATGAGTTCTCTCAGATAAGAAGAGGGTTAACACTTTCCAAGTATCTTCTGTTTATCTTTTCTTCTTTCCAAGTCTCTTGCTATTATATTTTGCACTTTTGGTCTCTATATAATTTCTGGGGGAGCAATGAGACATTAGGAATAATCCAAGTTTTGCTTCATCTGCAGGTGCAGTCAGCTGCTGCTCTCCTTTTAGAAAGCAAAATGTTCTATGTGCCGTTCCTTCTAAACTCAGCCATTCAGAGGTAGTACCTACCACAAAGGCTGTTGCACTTCAAGCAGAGGATAGTCTTTCTCTTTTATTTGACGGCTCTGTCCTCTGGGTCTACATAATCTTTTGATAGAGAGTGTGAAACAGCAGGTTGAGAGTGGATGATGTGGAACATCATCTGTGTAGCTCCTTCCCATTCATAGAAACAGCTCAACTAGTGGAGTTCAATTGGTTGGGCCAAGTGGGCTCATTCTGAGGTAAGTTTGGTGAAAGTTTCACCAAATTTTTCAAAGGAGACAAAATGACACCGTGGCAGGAATCTCTGGCATTAAGCAACTACCCCAGTGGATTCGTGAAAAATGCCTAGTAAAATGGCTATCACTGCTTTTGCTGTGAAGGAATTAAACTCTGTGTTTAGCCTGTGTGATAAGATTTGCTGTTGTAAATGTTGTTTCTGAAACAGTGTGAAATTATGTGGGATAATCTCTTTGCCTTTGATATATGGCAAAGAATGAAATAGCTCCTCAAGATTTTTTCTCCAAGAAGATCGATTGCTAATTGAAGTTACCTTTTTGAGGCAACTGCTACAGATGATTCATTAGCTGTTCGTCTATTAAAATCTCACAGTTATAATGTCAAGAAGATTTGACAGTCAATTTTGCAGTGTTGTCGGCTGCGTGGTATGAATATTTGATAAGCCTAGCTCAGGAACAATAGTTACCATTTAACATTTAAACCAGAGTAACTGTCAATGAAGTCCAACTTGTGAATGTTTCCTAATGAGTCATGTTACTCACATATGTGCAAGGAGAATGTAATTATTACAGACACAAACGGTGGTCAAGCGTTACCTACACATGAAATGCATAGCATATGCACATCAGTGATATTTTGTTACTAGCCATCTTTGAAATACATTTGGAGACTGAGAGTACCACTTTTCCTGAATGAAAGTCATCATGAAGATCCTAGAAATATTCCTTTAGAAGTGTTGTAAGATCACACTTGATTGTTGTTCCCAAAAAGTGAAATGGTGGGATGGTTCTTTTTGAAATTCCTTCTAACGTTCATTTTGTCCTTCTTTTAAAGAAGCAACTCAAGTTCTTAATGTTATTGCAATGGAAAAGTGGTAGTTTGTTTGCATGCGTACCACTCCGTGAAAAAAGCATTGTGATAGATGATTTCCTTACTGCCTTACCAGTAAATGCAAGAGGTTATTTGTGGTTGTGTTGACCTTTCCTGTGTCAAGGCTGCCTTGAGAAGTGCAGCTGAAGAGAGACAAGATGGCAAGCTACACCATGAAGAAATCATTCAGCATGTATTCTTGCCCTTCTTAATTTTTGTACTCTGCATTTCTTTACTCTGTGTTGTTTCTTGCTCTAAGCGATACAATATAACTGTAAGTCTGATTTTTTAAACCATGAAAATGCTTTCACTTCTAATGAGGATTTAAAAAATTATCTTATAATGGACTCGTGTACACTTTGCAAGATTATCATTCAAAACTAACAAGTATTGCTTAAAGTAATCCAAATGCTAACTACATTTGACACATTTCTTGGCAACTTTAAATTATTCAATTATACTTCTTCTTATTTATTAAGTCAAAAAACTCAATGGCTTTAAATTTACAATATACTCTGAGAACATAATGTTATGTTTGATTGCAAATACCTTACATCCCAGTCACATTTCAAGTGGAAGCATATTTCAACTGCCATACTGATATTTTCCTTCCATTTTGTGTCATGTTATTGCAAGTGTTTTAAGTTCCCTGTGAGATCCACTATAGAAACTGAGGCTCTAGTTACCAACATGAGTGAGCAAGTGCATGAAGAGAGTGATACTTTCCTTGCCATTTGATGACTGAGGATGCTACATTCTAGACATCTTTTAATACTTATTTGCCTTACTCATTGATTTTCTATAAGGTCAAATCCTCTTAAAAATAAACAGAGAATGCACAGATCCACTCTCATGATTTGCTTAAAGCAGGCTGAAGAAACATTATCTTTCCAATGGAATAAAGAAAGCATATGATCTCCATATTCTCTGTCCTTTTTATATTTGCTGTTTTATTTTATGGTGAATGTTTGAGGAAACTTTCCCGAGTACAAGTGTGGACATTTCTGTTAAAAAATTTTCAAAAATTGCTCTGTAAGGGTGATTAAAAGAGAGGATGAGGGCATTTTGAATGTCAGACATTGTCAAAGTTTGTGGATTAAAAGAAATATGAATTTTAATTGAAAGTGACTTTTTAAAAATCTATAAATATTATATTGCATGTTTGTTGTCAGTATTGTCAGAGAATTTATATACATATTATATATTATATATTATATCTATATAATGATGAGATATATAATGGCCAAAACATTTCTGCGCCAAAAATTCCTTGCCAATAAGCTGGAACTTTCTTTATTTGGTGAGCCTGTACATTGAAATGGTTGTTTCTCAGTGAAAATGAAACATTTCTATGAGGAAGACTGGATGATAAAATGATGCTTTCAAGTTACCAACCACATTGTCAAAGATGAAGGGACTTCATAGGAGCAGCGCCAAGGTTGGTGATAAACTTGCTCTTGGAAAATGTTGCACCTTTAAAAGATATTTTACTTCATACCAGACAAACTTTATAGTATTCTATCTTTCAGCACTCATTTTTCTAAGAATTTCTGTATCAAATTAGCTCTCCTTAACTTCTGTTTTCCCTAATGATGGTAATGCAATTACAGACTGTCCCTGATTCTTTATCATGCCTAGCTAAACAATTCACATGAATTGGAAGATAGAGCTCTTCTTTTATTAAAGAGGGATTCATTCATTGCATTGGTAAGGAAAATAATTTAAATAAACAATGGAAATAAAAAATTTAATGCCAATAAATGTCAAGGAGGTTGCGTATCTGACTGAAAAAAATCTATCTAATCAATCTATCAAAAAGTGAATGTGGTTCTGATGATTGAACTTTTAATGGTTTCCTTTTACTCAGCCTTAAGTTGTATCATACAATGTTCAAAATATCCAAGGTTTTTATCTTCAAATCTTGTAAAACAACTCTAGCATAGTTCTAGTTTTGTTTCTGGATCTATATGATGAATTAATTTTACATAGCAATATTTGGAATTTCCTTAGTCTTTCAGTGTTGTATTGCTTTCAAATTGTATCCTCATGTGAGTGGATGCACATTCTGTTGCACTGTAAGATACCTCTGTTTATTTGTCTCGTTTTTACTAAATCTGTTGAAAATGTGTAAGACTGTGAGAGGCATTTTGCTGGTGGAGGCTTTTATTTGTTCATTCTTACATTTCCTGTCCATTCATACACATCAAGTGTAACTGAAGACTGACTGAAATCTACTGGGAGCATGGGTGATTAAAACCTGGGAGGCTGGTCATGAATATTTAGATATTTAAATGAAATACATGACATTAGAAGATGGACAAAGGTCAAAATAGTTTGGAGAGAGAGACAAGCAAACTTTTCAATTTTCATTCTCATTCAGTTAAGGATGAGATTATTGAATTTGTTGTTTGCAATTTGAGAATCAAGCTCACCATTGATGCCTTGTCTTGCGTCTCTCTCTCTGTATCCAAGATCTTTGTTTCTGCACATAAGTGCCCAATCCTGCATTTTGAGAAAGGATTTTATTCTCTTGGTACATATGTGCAATTATGTCCAAAAATGCACACAATTCTGAGGCTGTGGGAGAGAGAGAGTGAAATTTGTAAAGCAAAGAATTAAAACTGCTTACATAAAAGAAGACTGTAAATGGATCCTAGGCAGTTATGGGGCCTTGGTAAGTGTGAATGAATTACCCTTTCCTTTGAAATTCCCACATTTTTAATGAAATTCCCTTTTTTAGCTATATAATGAAGCTATATTATCTTACCATAAGACAATGTGTGATTTTTTTACATAAAGAAAGGAGACCTGTAATTTAATATGAAAATGTGACTGGCTGATGGTTAAAGTTGAAAAAAAAATCCTAGTTCACCATGCTCCCAACCTTAATGAGAAATTGATAACCACCCAATATTAATGATTAAAATGAACAAAAAGAGATTTGTAAAAATGTGAAGGAGAAAGAAAGACAGATACCAATCTAAGAATTATCACTTTCTGGTTGTTAAGTTTTCTCTGTGTTAGGGGGCCCTGAAAGTCTGTAGTGTTTGTAGAAAATGAAACCTTGTAAGGATAAAAAAAGTTGATGCTTGTGTATTTAAAATAAAATCCTTGAGTAGGTCACTGTCTTTGTTTTGTCATTTACACTACATCGAAGGTTCCATCCTCATTCCTTATTCTTCTGTCTACTGCCTATCCATTTACTTTCCTATTCCCTACCTTTTTAACTTGGGTAATTAATTAGATTTTTGATTTATGTAACCAGTAAAATATTTATAGTGGCACATTAACCACTAAATTATAATAAATGAGTGGAAATAACTGTGCAAAAATTCCACTTTTCCACTTTCAGTTATTTCCAGCCATTTATTAGGATGGAGTTCCACAAAGTTAATGCTTCTTTGATTGATTTCACTAAATTATAGTTTTTCTGATTAGAAATAAAGTGTAAGTTCTGCAGATTTTGCCAAAGTCATTGCTAACCTCATATCAAATGGCTTTTAGGATCTGTATAAGTCTCAAGAAAAACAAATTCTCACTAAATGCGATTTGATTAGTGGGAGTAACTCAAATACTTGGGCTAATCTAGCATCTGTTGAACAAAACCAATTAGACAAAAATTTATCAAATAAAGGAAAAACAGCTTTGTTAACACTCAAACATTTCTCCAAGTAAATTAATTGGTGTATTCAGTTCACAATCATAATAGAATTAAAGCAACAATGTACAACATAATTTGTTGTTTAGAAACTCAACAATGGTATTCACAGGTTTAAATCTGGTTTTGTTGCCATTTTAAGAAGGTGTTGTTTACCCTCTTTCGCTGTCTTCCAAGACTTCAGTAATATTTCTCTGAGTGAACATTTAGAGGCTAGTGGGGAGAAAATATACAATAAGTTTAGATTAATGAGCCTGATTTAAAACAGTTAGCTTGGAAAGTCAGTTTCTTATTGTTACTCATATTTCTGTAAATATTTTATTGCAAAAGTTCTTATCCAAAGAAACTTACTTATTCCTTCCTTTTTCATATATACTTTGATGAAGATTCTATTAAAGGTCTTTAGTATTTCACACACATAATATTTCACACACATAGTATTTCATCCTATTTATCTAATCCAAGTTCAGTTTTACCATCTGTGAATTCAAATATGTAATATTATACTTTATTCTGTTTACGTTTCTGTATATTATCTGACCTTTTCTTCTGTCTCTGTATTTATTGTAAAAAGGTATCATGTTTCAAAATCAGCATATTTGAATGAGATATCATCCCTAGACAGAAGTTTAAGAATCCCTCATTATTTTTTTCATTCATCGTCAAAAACATTTTTGGTAAATTTGTGTCACATGATAACTTGTTGATTTAACTCATATGTTTATCACACAAGTTATAGTTTTAAATAGTATGTTCTCTTTTCTTTCAAGATTATTATATTTCAGCAAAATTAGATCTAATTTATTTTTATTTCCTATAGAATTCTTTTAAAATGATTAAATACTATTACTGAAAATATATGGAGAGATTTTACATTCTCATGTAAATTTAGACATTTTGGAAATCTTTAAATTTTCATTAACAATTGCATATTTTCCCAATAAATAAATAATTTTCATTCATCAGAAGATCCATAACACAAGAATATCAGAACTATCTTTCTAAGCCATTTCAGTAAGTTGAAAATTTTTATCTTTATCATAGAGTAACTATACTGTATGTCTTTATCTACGCTAGCTAAAAGGTTTGTTATAATCTAAAGAAAGCTCTACCTGAACTATTTAACCTTAATACAAATGAATTAACCCTCTAAATAAAGAACTATATGGTTGGAAGAACATTTCAAGCCATATATTTAAAGCCCTTTGGAAAATAAATTCATTACATATATGTAACTTACTCTAAAATATTGTACATAATTTTCTAGAAACTTGATTTTGTTGAAACTGTTTTCATCGAGCTTTAGTCATACTACATGTGCCCAGTACATGCCTTCAGAAAGATAAAATTCTTCAAGGAAGTCTGTGATGTCAAGTGAGATGCAATAATGAAACCAAAATTGTCAAAGAAAACAAAATAGTGATCAACAAAGTGGATTCACAAGTCCATAGCTCCTATCCATAAGAGTGACCTCAAGATGTCTTTATTGTCATGTACTTGCCTTATTTACTTACTTTGGGTACTAAGGACCCATCTGCTGGAGGAAGAAGACTGTTTGTGTGGAATATTGGAGGAATTCTGAAAAAGCTAGTCTATTGCCCAGATAATCGAAATATCACTACAAATTCATGAAGTTTAATGCTGGATTCAATTCTATATACTACTAACTGCATCTCCATTTTGTAAGCAATTTATTTTACGCATAAGCCAATACATATTTTGCAAACTTCTATGCATTTGGTCAGAGAATCTAAACTTTTATAAGGGAATTACGTATATAAATTAAAATAATTAATATTGAACTTTTATAAGCCATTGATCTATCTTTATGTCATATACATTTAATTTCACAGGCCAACAAGCATTCAGTAGCAATGATGTAGGCACTTCTTCATTAATATAGTTTCTTTTATAAATTCAGTTTGTGCAAATTGGCTACTATGTACACTTTTTGAGAAGTTAGCATAAAACTTTAAAAACAAAGTAAATTTACATCTTGAGGGTTACCAACAAAAAATATTGTAAGATAAAAAGAACAAAGAATTTAAACTGTTTATCAGTTCATTAATTCATTATACTGACATATAATTTATAATCCTAGACCAAATTCAAAGAGCAACTAGATGTTGAGTTGACTAGGTCCCCAAAAAAGAATAGATACTAAATAGTATAATACTAGAGTAGTACAAATGTTAGATGTGTTGTACCCAAATAGGAAGTTTTAATTGGTGAGATAATGTTTTACAAACATCAAGAAATTGCAAAATTATTGTTCATATTTACTTTCACGCAACTTGAATACAGATAAAACTTATCGCATGCAAAATGAACACTGTTTCAGAAGTAAATATCCATAAAGAGAATTTAGTCAGGTATGAAGTCAAGAAAGAATTTCCACCAACAGAGAGGAGTGAGTAGGAAGATAAAGGGTAAGTGAATAGAACCGGAAAAAAGTGAAACGAAAATGTGAACAACCGATGAAAAATTCAAGGCCAATGAGTTATTGCAAAATTCTTAAATTAAACAAATAACGATCTTTAAGTGATTCCGTATAAAAATCAGCCAAATTCAATCTTGTTGCGTCTCTTTTTAATTCTGACTCTCTTTCTAAACCTATGGAAAAACTTTTTTGTCTCAACTGTTATTGCAAAATACTAACATTAAACAAATAAAGATTTTAAACTTTCCCCGATAATAATACTCTTAATTTGATTTAGTTTCGTCTTGTTTTAATGCTGAACATAATTTTAAACATCTAATGACAATTTCAACGCTAATTTGTTTTCGTAAAATACTAAAATTGAACAAATAAGGATTTTTAACTTTCTCCGTTAATAATCAACATTATTCGGTCTAGTCTCGTCTTGATTTAATGCTAACTCTTCTTTTAAACATCCAATGAAAAATTCAAAGCCAATTTGTTATTGAAAAATACTTATATTAAAAACATAATGATCTTTAACTTTCTCGGAAAATAATCAGCTAAATACAATCTAGTTTCCTCTCGATTTAATTCTGACAATGTTTTCAAACTTCTAATGAAAATTTTGAGGATATTTATTATTGCAGAATACTTAAATCAAATATATAAAGATATTTTTACTGTTTTCGTTAAAAATCGACTAAGTTCGATCTACTTTCGTCTTGTTATAACTGACACTCCTTTTAAACATCTGACGAAAAATTCAAAGCCAATTTGTTATTGCAAAATACTTAAATTAAACAAATAATGATTTTTAAAAGTCTCCGTTAAAATTCGACCAAATTAAATCTAGTCTCGTCGCTTTTTTATGCTGACAATGTTTTAAATCCTCCCATGAAAATTTGGGGGACAAATTGCAATTGCAAAATACTTTTAATGGTCTGAATGCGAGGCTGTGGGAGTTCTGTCGGGACATGGGAGGACTTACTCCCTCGCCTTGAACGGCTCTGGGGTCCACGATGCTGCTGAAGAGGCGAGCGGAGTGGCTCGTAGGATTTACGAGCATAGTAGGTATTTTTTAGGCTAAAGGGAAATGGAGAATGCTTCTAATTTAAGTGGCTACGATATAGGAAGTAATGTTAATAAACAATCGAATACCGTAAACTGAGTATTACTGAGAAAGATGAAAATGAGCCACAACGCGTTTCTCGGGCTTCTCCCATTGTAAATGAACTATCGATTGCCATTATTAATTGTAGAAGCATTAAAAACTATGAACCTAATCGATCTAAAGCATCTCATCGGAAGTTCGACTCCGACATAATTATAGGCACCGAAAGCTGGCTAACAGACGATATTAATGACTACGAAGTATTTCCTAAAGATTTTAAGATTTATCGAAAGGACCGTCAGGATAATGTGGGTGGAGTAGTATTTATAGTGGTTAAAAGTTCTCTACGTATTATTTCACATACGTATCCTAACATTTGCATCGAGAGCATATGGTGTACTATTAGTCAGCCAAATAAACCAAATCTACATGGGTCATTCCATACCAATTCGACAAGGTGATGTCCCTTGAGGTGACCATTTTGATCAAGTTTTGCAAATTGCTTTGAATTGATAAAAAAAATGACAACCCCCGAACCGCATTGTAATTTACGCAATTGTTTGGGAAATTTATGCAAAGTTCTTCGACAAAACGAGTTTTTTGGTTAGGTTCACTTGAATTTGAAACAAAAAACTAATAATTTGGACCAAAATGCCCAATTTTTGTCAATTTCTTCCTATATCGATTGAAAAATGAAATTATTTTAATATTTGGATATATCTCTTAGACATCTACAAACCGAGTTTAAATTCGACTAGGCGTACTGATAATATAAGCAAGAAAGCTTCATAATACTGAAAATTTTGCCAAAATACCCATTTTTCGCTACTTCGTAAATTGGTGGAAAAATAAACCTTTTTATCTAAATTTGAGAAAACTCGGTGTAAATTTTCCAAGCGAGTCGAAATACGAATAGGCGTACTCGAATTTTAAGAAAAGTTAGAAAAATATAGAACATTTTGGTGAAAATCCAGTTTTCGCTATTTCTGCGTAAATTGCTTTAAAAAATGTAATCTTTGTCAATATTTTGAACGACCTCTAAGAAATCTTCAAAGCGAGGCCATATTTCACTACGTTTACTTGGATTCGAAGCTATAAAGAGCCAAAGTAATTTGGGCTAAAATTCCGTATTACGCGGATTTCTTCGTAAACTGATGATAAAATATTTTTTTATTTATTTATTTCAAGTATATTTCCCAAAAACATTAGTTTTATGGACTTTTACAATAATAATTGTTAAAAACAACAATCAAAAAGGACCATTCTCTAATCAGACTAGCCCGGATTCGAACCCACTACCGTGAGGTTAGATCGATACCTTGAGAGGGACGCTAACAACTCGGCCACCACGGCCGGTTACGTATTTATTTGTAAATTGCCCGGGAAAAATGAAATTCTTTAAACAATATTTGGAAAGATCACGTTAAATCTTCTTAACGGGTCCAATTTCGACTGTTTTTACTTAAATTCTAAGAAAAAAGGGAATTAAAACAGAAAATTTTGGCGAAAATGCACAATTATCTCCATTTTCAAAAAATTTAAAATGTAAAATTAATTTTCATGTTTATGAAAGCAAATCCCACTTGGTTTTATCTAATTTTAAGCAAGTTTACTCCAGAAAACTGTAAATGTTTGCAGAGATGCCCAGATTTCCAAAATTTACATCCTATATTGCTCGGAAAAATTATCATTTTTTAATTATTTCCAAGTTCATCTGGAAATATTTGAAACGAGTCCAATTCCGTCTGAAAGTGCTCAGTTTTTTTAAGCAAGTAAGGTCAAAACCCTGAAAATTATGGCGAAAATGCCCAGTTTTCGCTAATTTCTTCGTAAAATTCTTGAAAACCTGAAATTCTATGGACAATGTTCTGACAGTTCTCGTAGACATCTTCAAAACGAGTTTTAATTCGACTAGTGGTACTGGTTTTTCAAGCAAGTAAGCTACATAAGACTGAATATTTTTGCCAAAATGCCCAGTTTTCGAAAATGAATATCTTCGTTGATACTAATAAATGATAATAAGGTAATTTTTTGAGCAAATTTTAGAATAAATATTTGAAACGAGTAAAATTTCAACGAAGTAAGCACGGTTTTTTAAGCAAGTAGGGTCCAATAACTTAAACATTTTCTATATAGTCATAAAATCATTTTCTATATAGTTATTAAAATAGAAATTTCAAAAATTTATTATAAATAGACATTTTAAAAATGAAAAAACTTGGTATCTTACACAAAGATAAAAAAATCTCTATGGAAGATACCAAGTTTTTTCATTTTATGTAATTTTTATTTATTTGCTGAGTTCTCTTGGAAATATTCAAAACGAGTCCAATTTCGAGTAGGTTTGCTCCGTTTTTAAAGCATATTAGATCCAAATAATGGATCCAAATGTTTTGCAAATATTGTAAGTTTTCTCCCATTCCATCGAACATTGCTGGAAAAAATTAACTTTTCTTCAATATACCGAAAATTCCGTGTACACTTTCAAAGCAATTCGAAATACGTATAGGCGTACTTGAAGTTAAAGAATAGATCATTTTGGCGAAAATTCCCAGTTTTCGCTATTTCCGCGTATTTTGCTTTAAAATGCATTTTTTTATCATTTTGGAATGTTCCCGTATATCTCTTCAAAACAAGTAAATTTAGAATTAGATTACAAAAATGTTCAGTAAAGGGAGCAAAAAAAGTTACTATTGTGGCCAAAATTTCAAGTTTTCGCCGATTTCTGCGTAAATTGCTTTAAAAAATGTAATCTTTGTCAATATTTTGAACGACCTCTAAGAAATCTTCAAAGCGAGGCCATATTTCACTACGTTTACTTGGATTCGAAGCTATAAAGAGCCAATGTAATTTCGGCTGAAATGCGGTATTCGCGGATTTCTTCGTAAACTGATGGTAAAAATGGTTTCTTTAATTTATTTATTTCAAGTATATTTCCTTCAAACATTAGTTTTATGGACTTTTACATTAAAAGGTGCTAACAACAACAATCAAACAATCAAAAAAATCACTATGAATAACTTTTTTATTCTGCGTGTAACAAAACATAAACTTGCTTTACCTTTTTCGATGGAGGGATACGATGAAGGAGATTTGCTACAGCTTTACTAATTTCTAATTTGACTCCAACACTGAATTTGGGAAATCTTTAGGAAATGCTCTAAATCAATTTTCGCCAATCACTAAATATGTATCGATATAAATTGATTAGATGTAATACTTAATTCAGAAGATTATATTAAAAACATCCCCAACTTACCAGGTTTTTTATACACATTCAGTTGAATTAATCGATAGAAAGCAATTTCATGAAACAAACTACTATAAAACCTATTTATTCCACGGAATAGTCAGTGAACAATTACCTTGATGTAAATAAAATTTTGTTGCTACAGACGCTTAAATTAAAAAAATGTCTGAAATACTCTTATGTTAGTAGGCGCGATTCTTCACAACATATCAGTCAGAACTGTAAATGATGATATCCTATATAATTTCTTCCTCTTCGAATTAAAAATCTAATATTAACTTAATCTTGGTATTGATTTTAAGCTGGCATACATGTGTTCTAACGGATGAATACATTAGCTCGGAATCAACAATCGCCTTGATTCTCAATGGAATGGGTTGTTTATAACCTCAAAATTTAGATAGAATATACACGTACTTTATCAAAATATGCGCAATTTTGTAACGAAAATGATATTCCACAACCAAATAAATAATTCTTATTTTATTTTCCTTCTTTTGGTGCTTCATTCGACTTTCTAGGACCATTATTTCTAATTCAATTTTGCAAAAGAAATGAACCCTGCAACGGAAAATATGAACTTGACGTGTGTTTCTTATTAAAAGGTTTTGACCCGTCTGGGTTCGAACAGTGGACTTTAGGGAAATAAAACTTAGCATATACTCTGCGCGAGGTCTTCTTTTAATAATGTAGAAAATTTAAAAGTTTTGCAACTCTCGGTTCTCGAATTTTTAGCGAACATACATACATGCACACACACACCCACATTCCCACACTCCATTTTATATTATAGATTTCAAGTATATTTTCCACAAAGATTCATTTTATGGACTATTACAATAATAGGTGATAACAACAACAATCAAACTAGACCATTCCCTAATCGAAAAGAATTAGACTAGCCGGGATTCGAACCCGCGTCCGTGTGGTTGGATAGATACCATGAGGTTGACGCTAACCACTCGGCCATCGTGGCCGGTGACGAAATTTCTTTGTAAATTCCCCGGGAAAAATGAAATTCTTTAGATAACATTTGGAAAGTTCACGTTAAATCTTCTAAACGAGTCAAATTTCGACTACGTTTACTCAATATCTAAGTAAAAAGGGAAATAAAACTGAAAAATTTGGCCAAAATGCCCAGTTTTCGGAAATATCTTCAATGATTGTAATCTATGATAATAAGGTAATTTTTCAGCAAATTTCTAGCGGAAATATTTAAACGAGTCCAATTTTAACTAGATAGGACGGTTATTTTTAGCAAGAAAGGTCCAAAAACTTGAAAATTGTGGTCAGAATGCCCATTTTTCGAACATTTCGACGTTAATTGTTGAAAACATTACCTTTTATTTATTTTTGGCTGAGTTCTCGTGGAAATATTCAAAACGAGTCCAATTTCGAGCAGGTTTGCTCTGTTTTAAGTTTACGCTGTTTAAGCATACTAGATCCATAATAACGGAAAATATTTGCAAATATTGTAAGTTTTCTCCCATTCCATCCAACATTGCTGGAAAAAATTAACTTTTCTTCAATATACCGAAAATTCCGTGTAAACATTCCAAACAAGTCGAAATACTTATAGGCGTGCTCGAATTTTAAGAAAAGTTATAAATAAATAGAATATTATTTCAAAAATTCCCAGTTTTCGCTGATTTCTGCGAAAATTTAAAATGCAATTTGTTTATCATTCTTTGGAATGTCCTCGTATATCTCTTCAAAACTAGTAAAATTAGAATTAGTTTACAAAAATTTTCAGTAAAGGGAGCAAAAAAAGTTACTATTTTGGCCAAAATGCCAAGTTTTCGCCGATTTCTTCGTAAATTGCTTAAAAAAATGTAATTTTTGTCAATATTTTGAACGACCTCTAAGAAATCTTCAAAGCGAGGCCATATTTCACTACGTTTACTTGGATTCGAAGCTATAAAGAGCCAAAGTAATTTGGGCTGAAATTCCGTATTCGCGGATTTCTTCGTAAACTGATGATAAAATATTTTTTTATTTATTTATTTCAAGTATATTTCCCACAAACATTCATTTCGTAGACTTTTAAAATAATAGGTGGTAACCACAACAATTAAAAAAGACCATTCCCTTTTTAGAAAAGTCAGACTAGCCGGGATTGGAACCCGCGACCGAGAGGTTGTAGAGAAACCGTGAGGGAGACGCTAACCTTCGGCCACCACGGCCGGTAAAGTAATTACTTTGTAAAATGCCCGGGTAAAATTAAATTCTTTTGAAAATATTTGGAAAGATCACGTTTAATCTTCTAAACGGATCCAATTTCCACTACGTTTACTCAAATACTAAGTAAAAATGGCAATAAAATTGAAGATTTTGGCCAAAATAATTTTTCTTTATCAAATTCTATAGAAAATGGAGAAAACAATGCAATTTTTTATCAATTTTTGGAATATTTTCGTGTAAATCTTCATATCAAAGTAAGGTCGACTCGGTTTTATCCAGTTTTTAAGCAAGTTAACTCCAGAAACTGTAAATGTTTGCAGAAATGCCCAGATTTCCCCAATTTATATCCTAGATTGCGCGGAAAAACTATAATTATTCTCAATCATTTCAAAGTTTATCTGGAAATATTTGATACTAGTCCAATTTCGACTAGCTCAGCTCAGTTTTATTAAGCAAGTCAGGTCCAAATCCCGAAAATTATGGCGAAAATGCCCAGTTTTCGCATATTTCTGAAACCAATCTTGAAAACCTGACATTCTATAGACAACGTTCTAACAGATTTGGTAGACAACTTTGACACGAGTTGAAATTCAACTAGGAGAACTGGTATTTTAAGCAAGAATTAGAAATTAATATTTTGGACAAAATGCCCAGTTTTCGAAAATATCTTCGTTAATTGTTGATAATAATATATTTTTTCTTATTTATTGCTAAGTTCTCGTGGAAATATTTAAAAAAAGTCCAATTTCGTTCAGGTTTGCTCGGTTTTTTATGCATATTTGGTCATTATTTACATTAGATCAGTTTTAATTGTAAGCCTGTCAGAAAATTTGATTTCATTATCTATGTATTAGCTATTTATTCAATTGAATGCGTCACATACCGAACATTCAAAATTCGGCTGCATTAAAAAATATTGTAAACTCTTGATTATAGTTGTATTTATAATTTAATTTGCTGAATTAAAGTTACAAACCAAGGTGAAAGAAAACGAAGACGTCAACTTTCAATTATTTAGACTGTGCAAGATGGTTTAACCAGCAGAGAGCTGAAGCAAACCCAGTACTACGCACTGAGTGTTCAAAGAAAACAAAAATGTTCCATAAATTGGGGCAAGGGCTTTGCATGACCACGTGTTTAACAGGATAAGTCATGAAATTCGTTGGATTCTATCACCAGAGAAAAATTGGTTACATTGAAAAGGAAGCCGAAGAGTTTAAATCACAGTTTTAACATTTTATAAACTTTATTTTAAGTCATCAAATCACAGTTCCAATATCCGAAATTAATTTTTACTGGTATCTTGTATTGCTCCAATACTTTTTCAAATTTCTATGGAAATTCGGTGATCGAACTATTTTAGAAAATATACTGATCCTAATTTTAAGATTACCTGTTGATTTGCTTTATATTTACGATCATCCCAAGTAATGAAGAGTCTACTGTACAGACTTTTAATCGTTTAGAATCCTTAATAAGGGAACCAATACCTTTGGAATTGTCGTTAAACTCATCTTGAGATTTATTTTATGCCTATTTTCGGAGGGAAAGACAATCCTAATTTAGGCATCTAATAATGGTAATTTCACAAGAAAACACATAGCCATTAACTTATATTTTTCAGATAGAGGCCTCGAGCTATTAGCGGACTGTGAAATGTATTTTCGGAAGTCCATCGGTACACTATGAAATCCAAAGTAAACTTTCCTTTGAATTTCTTAAATCACTACTCAAGAGCCTAGCTTTGCATTCACACCCTTAAAACAGTCACATGCAAAAGATATGAGCGTTTTATCAATCTGTTTGTCTCTCAAACGTAATCTTCGTCTCTATTTTCAGGGTGTAAGTTTCGAATTACTTCTCGGACCTTCCCTTGAATTTTGGCGAGGAGTAAATAAAGTTTTCTCATTGGAATCTTATCTTATGGTGATCTAACTAAAGGATAGGCTTAAGAATTGGACGCGTTGAGCATTGCAAGCGAAACAATCGTATCGTAGCGTCCCATTGATATCGATGTCGGCTCTAGGCCTACTCTGTTACCGAAAACATCACCTTGGGTTCAATTCAGTAATGATTCCGACCCGAATGTAATTCAGTTTTCGTCGGAATTGTACGTCATCTTGGCGCTTTCTTCGAGTGGAATTGCTGGAGCGATTCAGTAACCCACAATTCCGATTTCCGCCGGAATTAAATTCCGCCTGTGAAAAAATTTCTCTCACCTACAAAAAGTAAGTGGAATCTTTTGTAAACAAGAAACATGGCGGAAAATCTGATCGCTTCGATCAAATATTGGAAGAATAGAATGAAGTAGTGGACTGAAGAAACTTCAACGATTCTTTAAATCTATTTTCAAGTCAACAAAACTTTTTTTTAGGAGATATTAAGATTATCCTGATATATTTAAACATATCGAACCCCTTAATACCCCAGATGGGGCAATCGGTAATGAATGTGTAATTATTTGTTCTTTATATAAAATATTAATTTCTTTGAAGTTAAATTTATTAGCAATTAGTATAAATGTATTTATGTTGTGCAGGGGTGATTCCTCCTCTTGCTGATTCGTTGTGCCCTTTCGTTGTCGTAATGGGAAGCAAGACAGAGATTAGTGAACGATACAATTAGTTATCTTTTCCTTTCAACTGCGAACTTTAGAATATATACTTCATATATATTACTGTAAATTGTAAAGTTCAATATTTATACTTTACTATAATTCAGTATAGGAGCGTGCCAAGGAGCGGTATTAGAATATTGCGTCTGATGTAAATTCGTACCTGTGGTATCTTTTACTACGAATGTAAAGTACACGGAAAAAACATTATCATTGGTTAAGTGTGTTACCGATGGCATTCAAATAGTTATTGTTTATCCTTTTGGCGAAAAGGACTACATATATTTAAAAAGGGAAGGCAATTTACAGTTATAACGTCCAAATTGTGTCATCGGTTATGGGTATATAAAACTTCTCTTTGGTGCATAGGTTTTACAGTTAAATAAATTGAATGATTATTACTTATTGATATGATGAATCGATATATTTAATGCCATGCTATAACACTAAAATCCACTGAAGTAAGTTCTGCAAGGTCAAACAGCAACATAATAATTGGTTGCAGAATCAAACTACCTGCTAAGAACTATCCTTAATAATCCTACTTGAAATTATAAGCTGTCGTTATCTCCCCTTTATTATATTACGATGTTAAATAAATCAAAATAAACGAACTAAGAGCTAGCAGACTACCAATTCTCGTCAATGCGCATGTGCATGGATGCGCAGAATTTCGGGAAATTCCATTCCACTCGTAACGGGATTACTACAGAATTCACGCGCCCTTAGCTGAAACCGGAGCCATATTTACGGGTATGCGAAGCTATCGCTGAATTTATCAAGCAACACATGACTAGCTGTGTATGGAATTGACTCTTGGGGGGGGGGGGGGGTTAAACCCTAAAACCAATGCGGAGATCCCATTTTGTAGCTCTACTCTTTCATTCATTCCCTCAGATGTTTATGCAAACATCGATACTATTAACAGGTTATTTTTACAAATTTTCATGACATGCTCCATCAACGTAAGATCTTACGTGGTCGGAGTACTTTCGTCGGTACTTTTGATATCCTTGTTCCGAGCTTCAAAAGCGCCTTCGGATACTTTGCCGATTGGTAATAATGCATGAGCTATTATTTGAGAATCATGGATTAGAAGTTTGTGCACCGGGGTAAGCATATAACACCACGAGTAAAGTTTGACAAATAATCATATTCTTAACATTTGTCGGAATTAATCTTATTTCCACTCGAAATAGCTTGCAGAATATCGTAAAAGCGTGTGATTATTTTTTTGTTGACTCCCGTTATCATAGCGGGCACTTTCGAATTTTCGGAAAAGCGCCGAGCTGTGTTCCCATCATTAGTGATGCCGAATCCAGGCTTCGAAAAATCGGCGATTAGTCCTAATTGCGTACGAAAACCCTTTTTAACAACCCTCTAGTACAATCCGCTTTTCTTCCTCAGTACTTACTTGCCATTTTTCGATTTTCACTTTGTTGGACAAAAGCATCATTCTTCAACTTATCACTGGTAAAGTACTTTACCTTGTTACACTTTAGGTAAAGAAACACTAAACAAAAATGCCCGCACACGATTGACGTAGGGCTTTGTAATGGCAAACTGTTGTACACACACTGGCCGGAATTTCTTTTAATGAACATTTTGTGATGGCTGATGGTCGGCGGCCCGCCAAAACTATCGAAATATTCACACACGCCGTTGTCACCGATGAAGAATGCCACCCAATGCTCGCCAGGCTTATTTTTCGGGTGGGTATTAGCAATATAGGCACACGGTCGCTCAGCATGTATTGGGAGTGTATCAGCCGCATAAACGCCAGTATTGATGTCCTGAAACACTCTGCACTTCCTCAGCACCGATCTCAGCTGCAACGAATTCATTTTTCACTTTGTGTCGTATGTAGTAAACCACATGGCCATCTGATATACGTTTGAGAGCGCACAGGAAAACCTCGACGTTTTATGATTTTTGTGGAAGCACCTTGGAGCCGCGGCACTCATCTTCTTTAGCGGTGGACACCCCGCCGATTCGAGATCGATGACAGTCACTCGCAGTAAGCGGGATAAGTATTTAGCCTTCTCAGAACCTTTGGTGTAAAAGTTTTCATAGCGATGGCAGATATTGTGTAACATTCCGACAAGAACAGGGTATGATATGTACCCCTCCTCCCAACTTATTCCGTGATGAAATGCTTCCAACCAACTGTTTTGCTTCTTTGCTCCTTTGTTCAAATATTCACTCGCAAATGGTGGTGTAACTATCCAATGTTGCATTAAAAAGTTCTCCCTATCAAGAACAGCCACTTCTTTTAGAACGAATTTCCCAACATCATCGACGCACGCTTGAAAGTCTATGAAGAGATTCTCTTCTAAGAGATTATCCATAGTTATATCTATGTTATCGATAGAGGTACCAGACTCAAAATGACTAGGTTGGGTGCAGTCATTCTATTTTAACCACCAAAGTCGACCAACACATTGCGATGACGATCGATTTCGATTATGTTATCGAATTCTGCATAGATGACACAGGTCAAAGTTTCCGGTAGCGGTTGTTCAAATCGAACATCGATTCGAAGACTTCCCTGCCTCACGAGATTCCAATGTGAATGTAGGTTAGATGATAAGTCTTGACTTAGATCGAAAGCGGTGAGACAATAACCGTGTGGATACTTTTCCCTGGAAATATCATTTCCTTCATTAAGAAAATGGATACCTGTGCCGCTGAACAATGTATGGTACGCCATGACATGTAATTTATCGTTCGTAAAATCCGTTTGAAGGGGTTTGGAGGGTATCTGCTGACCATCGATATAGAGAGATAAGTGAGTCATCGAGAAATGTTGGAAATTAAATGGGTTTTTTACTACGTCACCATTAAAAGATGTATTCGTTACGAAACCTATGATACAACGTTTAGGTAACTGGCCGATGAAAATATTGTCTATAACTTTACTTTGTACCCCTGAAGAGATCGTAAGGACTTTAACTTAGCTGGTGACTTCTCTAGAGTTTTACTATGCGCAATGAGAACGCTAGGATTAATACAAACTCACCTCACTAAAAGAGTCGCATCCATTATCTTTACCTTCGCATACGGTGTCTCAGATATGAGGCAGAATGCGTCCCGCGATCGGATCATTTTAATGCGCAGTTCGACACCGTTTAAAAGAAATTTATCTTGATTGAATATATCCGAATGAATGCAACCGATCATGTCGAATGGTTTTTGTAAAATTTCTTCTTTTTGTTAGGCCAGCATTATGATGCTCCAGATTATCCATTAGCCCTGCTGTATCATCGTACCATAACGACATTGTTAAGTGCGATTTTTTCGCCGCAGGGCCGTATGAAAGTAAATTTTCAATGTAAGATCTATAAGCATAAGTGTTGCTAGGCGGTGAAACCAACTTTTGATTCAAATACACATCCACTTGCGAGAAGAGGGAATGTAAAAAGTTATTTACAGGTCCGACTTTGTTTTCCTCCGCAGTATCGGTACCATCTGTTCTTATGATTTTAGCTACTACATGAATTAATGTATGTCCGAGATCGATATATTCGTCACCAGCACCGCTAACAACAAACTCCAAGGGTGAATCGTCATTTATTGACGAAAGAGGTTTATAATGGACCCATTGGGATTTGCGAATGCTAGTTTGAGTGGGCGGGATCGTGAAAAGATCCAACTCTGATTTCGTGCATTCACAAGAATGAGAATGCAAGCACGACATTTTAATCAAAAATATCCAACTCGCGCTTCACCAGCTGACGACCCCCTTTTCTTTTGATATTGTTCCCTTTTCTCTTTGGCTTTACCTGCTTCTTCTTCTTCTTCTTCCTCTTCCCTTTCTGAGACTCCTTTCTTCTCTGAGACACGAGTGAAGAATGCCTGCGATTGACGATTCGACGCTTCTTATATCCCGAACCTCTCATTAATTTGTCAATCGAATCAACAGCTTTTCTCTTAAGATTATCCCCGGCTTCATCGACGCGCCTCAACACTGATTCACGGATAGGTTTATTCTGGGCTACATCACTCAGTAAGTGGACCCCTGTACGTAAAACCTCCTTACCGACAGCTTTAGCACCTCTCGAAAGAAATGGTAAAGCAGCCCTGAAGATACCGCCCAAGAAACTTCCAATACCATGCCCGCGCTGGTATTCAGCGCCCCTATATACGTTTGATATCCCCATTCCCGCCTGATTCTCGTAATATTGCATGATGAATCATCGGCTTTTCTCTGACCATTTTAAACTGATTTTCGGAAATGTAGTTTCACGACCGACATTCCAAACTCAAAAGGGATCCGATTACCTGTGTCGTCCCTTAAATCGATCTCAATGTTATCAAATTCTCGACGCATTAGAGGTATGTAATGGGGAGAATCGAAACTTATCAATTTTTGCGAGCCGTAAACATATTTTCTAGTGTCCATATCCACCATCCTAAGGAGTGGTGCGCATGTGTCGTCAATTAATTGTTGTTCTACGATATCGCAGTATATCAGAATTTGATGCGGAAATCCTAAGAATAAATTGGCCGGATGGTTTGAGATGAGGCCCGTGGATATTTGCAGTTTTGGATCAAAACCGAGTTGTAGGGACAACCTCGGTGTAAAAGTCATGTACTGTTTCTTTGGCTTGTCTGTTATAAGGTTTATAGAATCCCGGCCGGCATTTATAAAAACGCGCTGGGTATTCGTATCCATTTCAAAAATGAAGCGAAAAGAAATTTTATCTATACTATTTATCTCGTGAATAACTGATGAAATGCTTTCATAATTTCCAGGTTTAATCCTAAACTTTTCGTTTCCTCCTTGTTCGTTCCGCAGTCTTATGATGTTATTTCCATTGCTTATGGTTAAGAGCGAGCATGGATATTGAAATTCTACAACGGCAACCTCCCATTCTCCGTATAGTTCGATTCTTTGAGGTAGTTGCGTTCGAAACTTGGTCGTTGTATTGTCCGGGAATGAAAGCATACTACTGTTGCTAGGTAAAGTTATGTAAAACTGATCCTTCATCTCAACTTCTTTATATATTTAATATCGACCCAAGAGTTGAAACTATCGGGGTATCCTTTCCACTTGACGAACGCTTCTCGTTTGACCCCTCTACCTCTATAGTCGAGTATTTTATCAATTTTATAGTTATGTGTTCTAGTAACTCTAACGCGCTGTAGTTCCGGTGCATAAAATCGACCTTCGATCTCTACCCCGCTTTGATCTTCAACAACGTAAACTACAGGTTTTCTATTTATTACTTTTCGTACTTTAAATATTTCTTCGGTCCAGTTGCTTTCATATCCTTTATCAAAGGCCGCTTTTATTCTGGACAGACGAACCATATCACCAATTCGTAATACCGGTTTTGAGGGTTTATCTTTAACATTTCCATATAAATGTTTCCATACCTCATAAATATTTTTCTCATTTACGTCTATTGGCGTCATTTTGATGCTACAATGGTATGTATGATTGTAACCATGCAATAATTTTGGTAAAATTTCTATGTACCGTCGCGTGTTATTGTCTGTAAAGTAACGCCACATTCTCGTTTTGAGAGTTCTGTTGAATCGTTCAACGATGCTCGCCTTCACATCGGGATTTTGCGTCACATAATAGTTTATACTGTTTTCTTTGAAAAACTTTTTTACCAGGTTAGAAGTGAATTCACCCCCTTTATCGGATTGAATGTTGAGTGGTTTTCTACCGGTTTTCTTAAATATTTTCCGGAAAGCAGATTTTACGTATTCACCTGTTTTTAATTTAATGGGCGTTACCCAGGCGAACTTACTAAAAGTATCAATTACAGCTAATAAGTACCCATAACCATCGTTGTGGTTTTTTAGATTACGCATATCAATGAGATTACATTGCCAAAGATCGTCTATATTCGTTATGTGATAGCGATTTCTCGGAAATTTGCGACGAATAGGTTTGTGAAGAGTGTAAGCATCCAAACCTTCAAGCCACTCCCGAACTTCTTTGGATGAAAACTTTCCTTTAAGGTTATTAATTAGTGCGGATGCGCCAGAATAGCCAGAAGGATTAATATCGAAGGGATCGATTGAAATTCAGAGTAACACCAAATGATCAAATTGTGATCAAATTCCGTATCGATAAGAAAATCTATTGAATTGATAAACTTCTCCATCCATACAGATTTACCACTCATAGTCGGACCACTTATGGTCATTGTGAAAGGAGCGCTCAGAGGGAGTGACATGTTGTAAATGAGCAAGAACATCAAGAGGTTCGTTTAATATATACTTTTATTTTCCCCACGGTAATTAGGGAAGACCAATCAGGGCTGAAGCGATAGAGGAAAAGGGAATACAAGTGAAAGAACTTTTCGTTGAGTGCTTTAGAAATAAAAGATTAACTCTCAAATTTTTTACATTTTGTTTATTTTACAACAATTTTTTCATTAGGGGCTACAAGGGGCCGAAGAAGAATAGAGATTACAAGGATAATTAGACATGTGAATTAAGGAGAAATCTTCCTCATCGGCCCCTCGCAGCCACAGGTAGCGACCAAGTAAGATTCTGTAAGATTAACAATAATAATAATTTAATTATTCTAAACAACATCAACAACAACACCAACCGGTAAATATAAAAATAAATGTATAAATATATATAAATAAATACATACATATAGAAATAAATAAATAAATATATATATATGTAATAAATTAATATATAAAATAAATAGATACATAAATAAATAAATGCATAAATACATAAATAGATAAATGAATGCATTGATAGATAAATACATATGTAATAAATGAATACATAAAATAAATAGATAAATAAATAAATAAATGCATAAATACATAAATAGATAAATTAATGTCTATGTCTATGTCTATGTCTATGTAAGAACCCTGCAAGCCGCCTTTCGGCGTGTGGCAGGGGGTGCAAGCACCTTGACTCTATTTTCCTAAACGGTTGCTTTCGTGAATACTTCGCGGAAAAAATGAATTTTTGAAACGATTCGTTTTAGCATCTATTTCCCTAATCTTTCGGGCAGTATCAGCACGGCCCATATAACAGGGGGGTCGCATTTTATCGGTTACATCATCTGAAAACGTAATTTCTCTGAACTTATTTAATAAATTTATCCTTTGAATTTTTCTTCTATCTTCTAATGATTCCCATCCCGCGTCCTGTAACATCTGAGTGACACTCGCTGTTTTATCGTAGCAATTCTTTACAAATCGTATCGCCTTCCGTTGTACTTTTTCTAAATCCCGAATATGACATTTCTCGGCGGGGTCCCATACACTACATGCATACTCAAGGTGAGGCCTAACTAACGCTAAGTAACATCGCTCGCGAACCTTTTCTTCGCTCCTACCGACTATTCTTTTAACGAAGCCGAGTTTCTTAAGTGCTTTTCCACATATATTTCGGATGTGGGCACTCCATGATAGATTATTCGTGAGAGTTACTCCAAGATACTTTACCGATTCTACTGACATTAGGTTTACCCCTCGGATACTATAAGAATAATCATTTATTATAGATTTACTTTTGAAGAAGTTAACTACCGAACACTTTTCTACATTAAGCTCTAATCGCCAATCATCGCACCAATTCATAATTCTATCTAAGTCGTTCGAAAGGGTTAATCTATCCTCTGAACTAACTATTTCCCTGTAAATGACTGTGTCGTCTGCGAATATCCTAACATTGCTTTCAATGTGATTGCTGAGGTCGTTGATGTATACTAAAAATAACAACGGTCCAATTACACTGCCCTGAGGGACGCCCGAGGTCACCTTAACCAAGTTGGAACTAATACCATCGAGTACTACTCGTTGCTCTCTATCGGTCAGAAAGTCTTTTATCCAGTTAATAACTTGTGCATTGATACCCGCAACTTCTAATTTGTACAGCAATTTATGATGAGGTACCTTATCGAAAGCCTTCCGAAAATCTAAAAATATCGCATCGACTTGCTTATGTTTTTCAGCAGAGTTTAGAACATCGTGTACTAATAAAGCCAGCTGAGACTCGCAAAATTGTCGCAAATTAATGAATTGATATATAAATACATACTTAAATAAAAATAAATACAATAAATACTTATATAAATTCACAGCCTATACCTCCTCTTCATCTTTGTACCCAAAGGAGAGCGTGTCAAATCCACCCACAAGTCGTTTTTTTGTGTAGACCACTCTATATATTTTCGACTCCGCCTTCGTAACAACTAAATGGTCACTCGTTCTTCGAATTTGATTCGGTATATACACTTTCACTGGACCCGACTCATTATTTACCACGTCTCTTAGGGTACTAAAGCATACTTTATCGCTATTTAAGCAGTTGACCCGTATACCCTTCACTTTACATAGAGTTGCAACATTTGTGGGATCCCCATGGCAAGCCACTTTGTACGCATAGTTCTTTGGGCCTCCAGATACAAATTCGGTGATATAGCTGCCCTCACCGTAGCTTGTTAATTCATCTGTCATATCACCCAAAAATGACCCAACAGGGGGTTACCACTCACCTTCTTTCTCAATAAAAATGATGCTGTCTGTATCCCAGTAAAGGGCGCGATCACCTATCTTATCAAGGTACTCATACAGAGTTAGCCGAGCCTGTGCGGTCGTGTAGCAGGCTATTGGAACACATACGTTAAGGGATGGCCTTATCGACTCCTTTCTTGTGACCGTGTTCACGAAAAGCACCTCGTCAACCGGTATAGTACCTGCTACTTCGACGTTTGGGTCGGTTAATAATTTGGCCAGTCCTTCGTAATCTTTAACAACGGTCGTTTGAGGTAGATCCTCCCGCTGCCCAAATTTCCCCCAAAGCGAATTAAGGGCTAATTTAGAAATATAGCGGAACACGGGATTCGACTCCATTTTTTCAGGGTCTATCTCAACACCCTCCTTTTCATAGAACCCCCTTATGTACTACGTTTTTTGAGCTGACGACTTGCAATCCTTGGGCCATCCACTTGCCTCCACTTTGAGTTTTAAACACTTGTTTATATACCCCCCGAACAGACCACCTTCATCGCTCGATTTATTGTAGCATGTGGTTTTATAATGCCACACTTCATGGATTTTTTTAATGGTGTACCCTTTCACCGCAGCCATTTTAATCTCATCTGATACCCACGTTCCCACCAACAATCTCTCCTCCTCATCCTCATGTGGACAGCTCGACATCACACTATCTTCTAGGCAGCTCCGACAGAGTGGAAACGTCAGTTTACCCATAAAGCGGTACGGGAGCACAGGATGATACAAATTTCTTGGGGGCAAAATGGTGCATTTCATTAACCCCTCGCAATCTTTTAGTTGCGGGCAGTCATCACCGACATAGACCTTCGGGTGTCCAACAGGGTACTTCTTCCATTTATTAATGAACGGGTACAAAGAACAGATGTCAATGTAGCGAATCTTCTCGCCTCTTTTAGCGCTGTAGTACAGCTTACCGGCATTCGTTCTACCCCTGTAAAACCCATCTCGAGGATTCAAGGGTTTGTTTAACATCAAAGGATGGTTCTCAAGAAAATTTGCCATTTCTGGATCACCCTTTAAGAGGCTTAGGAACTTGAATTCCCACATCTCCACCAAAACACATCCGCTTCTAAGAAGCTCCTCCCGTCGTGACATGGTGGTTTCAAACCTAGTTTCCATCGTCTCCGACGAATTATTGTAGATGGGGATGTTCCGTCCATTTGGGAAGCAGTTCTTACATCCATGGTAGAAACAACCATAGAATTCATAGACTGTGTCTACGCCGGCATCACTGGAGAATCCATCCGCTTTTCTACCCGCAACCTTAACTTCGCGTCCATTTCCGGCGTGTTTGATCTGTATCCCCCTCCGACGCCCCTCAAAAATCAACCACATCACAGCTTTATGCGACTGGTTGTCCCGCCACCTATACCCCCCCAGCTGGAACTATCCCTATTGTTTCCTCTTTTAAGATATTCTTCTTAAATGTAATGAGACATGCCCCTGCAATTGTAATTGCCTCTTTAAAAGGATTGACACTGGTAAGTTTCTCATAAAGCGTTGCAAATGTTGTACACGCCATTCTAAGTGTAAATACATCGTTTTGACAGTATTCAACCATCTCCGTTCTAAGATTGATAGGTGTGCTTTTTCTTTCATCGTACCACTTGTCGAAGATATCTTTCTCTTCGCGCGACATGGCCTCGTATCCATAAAACTTTTTTTCAGGTAACACGCCGACATAATTTTTATTTTCTAATGTATTAAAAAAATTAGGAAAAAACCCCTTTTTAACATTTAAGTTGAGATTTAGGCTCTTTGGCAGCTTGGATAGAGGCATTGGTAGAAAATTTTAAAGTTCGAAGGGGTTACATTTATAGACTCTTTGAGACATAATTTGTGTGCTGGTCATAATTACCTGGGGTATTATTTTCATTGCACTGCTGATGTATCTAAGAATAAATTGTCCATCATAACCTTTGAGATTATGGGCCACACAGATAATTTCCTTGAAATTACTTCTGGGAAGTAATATATAGGAGAAAAATTCTGCGACAGGGTCTGACCCCATGAAACGATGCTCCCTACAACCGCAACTACTGCAATTATACATCGAATCTTCGACGGCCCAACAATCCATGCATGCTTGCTGGGCAACGCACAATACAGGTATATGTTGGAAAATATTATTTTCTCCAGACAATGGTGTGTCCTGTCGACATTCAAAATCAAAGAAAAGAAATAAAATGTTATTTTTCATCCTTTTACAATCCTTAATTTTCTGCATAAAACAAAAATGATCACCCACATAATGGGTGTCGCAATTGAAACAAAACATCTCGCCACATGCATGCTCTGTTTTTCGGCCAGCCCTTTTAAAAACTTTCCCACATGAGTCGCATCTTTTAACCGATGCACACATTGATGTCTCAGACGAATGAATCCCCCTTGCTTTAATGTGATTATTGAAACAGTCCACACCATAAAAATCTCTACCGCATTCGTTGCAACGGATGATTTGAGGATCGTTGCAAGCGTTTTTACCCCCACATCGTTTGCAGTGTTGAATACTCGTGCACGAATGGTCCTTTATGTTATTATACGGTAGTTTGCATAAGATGCAGTAGTACGAACAACTAAACGCTCCGGTCAAACTGGTGATCACATTAAAATGGTTTTTGCCAAATATTAGATTGATTCTTCGTCTCTCTCTGCCAAAATCATCCTTATCATCATTGCTGTTGGATCCATCGAAGAGGACTTCACGCCCTTTCCTGTCCGTATAAACGGTGATAATCCAGTCTGGGAGTCCCTCTTGGAAGGCCCTGATTTCCTCAATGCCACCACCATTGGATAAATCTACACCTATTTTTTGACATAATTCACGAGCTCTTATTGACTGGATGAATCCCGTATCTTTCACCATTCTCTGTTGTGTAGCATTGTCGTCATAACACCTGTTTAAATCACAATTATGAATGGCAAATTTAAATAAGAACAATAATAATAATAATAACGATAACCATGCTAATATTTTAAAAACCATATCTAACCTTTTCCCTCTTCTTTTTCTTCCTCTCCCCAATTATCCAAGTTCTGTAGCAATGCAATAGTTTCCGAAATTTCATTTTCCTCTTCATCTACTTCTTCCTCACCCCAATTATCCAAGTTCTGCAGCAATTTAATTGTTTCTGAAATTTCCTTTCTCACCACTTTTACTCTTCCAGCATCTTCTTCCTTCAACTCTTCCAGACGTCTTTTCTTCTCCTTTACCTCGCTGCAGTTTCTCAGGACTTTTTCCACCATGGAAAGGTACTTACCGCAGCGCCATGTAAACTCAAAAACCGGACGTTCGATTACAGTGAGGTAATCTAACGTCTCACCAACCAACTTGAGCGTCGTCACAAAACTCCTTCTGCAAAAAGGCACCGCAGTGATGATCTTCTCCTTCGACCCCTTCACCTCGTTGCACTTCCCGACGATCCGTTCCACCATGGATACATATTTCTTACACCGCCCTCTAAGTTCGTACACAGGTCGCTCGCTAACCACGAGGAAATCGAAAACCTCGACACCCAACTTGATCGCTGTTGCGAAGCTCATTATCAAAAGTAATGTAAAATACTAGTGATAACTACAAAAAGAAAACCTACGCTGAAGTTGACGAAGTAACCTTGCAGTATTCGCGCTAAAGGGCTAGAACACAGAGGATGTTTTCCTAAGAAAAGCACCATCTGCCTGGAATAAATTGGTTTTATACCGGTGTTCTGACTTCGAATTTCAACTTTCTAAGGAATTTGCATTGGTCGATGCATTTTAGAAAACATGTTCATTGGCTTTCCGAATATTTACTTTAGCCAATAGGTGAATAGTCACTCACTCCCATATTTGCCAATATAGTGACCCTCAAACTCGTCACCTACACCATCCCCAACCCTTCGAATAATTTTGGCGCTAGCTAACAATAGTGCCGCCTAATGACGGCGTTGCAATCGTTTAGGGTTAATTTGTAAATTTTCTATTTTCCTTGGGAAACGCTTGTATTACGACGTATGGGTCTAGAAACTCATTAGTGAGATGTTCTCTTTTGAAAATCCCCGTGAAAGGGTTTGCGTGGTTGCTGGAAACGCAGGTATTACGTTGGGCGGGTCAAGGAACTCGTGAATGGGTCTGCGAGGCTGTTGAAGATGTAGGTATTA
This sequence comes from Sympetrum striolatum, assembly GCA_947579665.1. Lineage (NCBI taxonomy): Eukaryota > Metazoa > Arthropoda > Insecta > Odonata > Libellulidae > Sympetrum > Sympetrum striolatum. The sequence goes on along the minus strand of OX388342.1, from coordinate 19,518,095 downwards.
CACGGATGGGTTAAGAAACTCGCAAATGTGTTGTTCTCTTACGAAAATCACCTGGAAGGGCCAGCGAGGGTGTTTTGTCATTAGGCGTAATCATAGGGGAAAAGGGAGTGCCTATTACCGATCTTCTGTACGTGTGAAATATTCTCGTTTAAGGTGAGGGAGTCGAAACTTAAGTAATGGCCTGGTCGCGGAATTCGTTAATGACAATACGTAATATTTGCAATCTCCGTGATGTCGTCGGATTGTCCCGGGGGGTGCTTGCATGAGAGTGTGTCTGAGTGAGGTTATTATTATTTTAAATTTTGTCACATAGAACTTCATACCATTAGTTGGGATGGAAATAGTCATGGTGAAAGTTGATTTAAACACACCAATAAGGAAAGCTTTTCTTGCGTAGTATTATTCGGTCATAATGAGAGTCTCATACCTCTTTCAGTATGCAAGTCTACGACGCCTTTAGGCTATCAACCTGTCGAAACATGTCTTTACACCGGGGGCCTTCATCAGCGGCTGTCGGGAGCAGTGACTGTGATATAAAACTTCTGCCTCCAGAAAAGTGTAAAATGATCATGTGTCGTATTTGTGATTTAAATCGTTCCGGCTCGAAAAAGATTTTGATCGGGCTAGATGCTGAGGATGGACTTCGACCAAAACTATTCATCGCCAAAAACGGTAATGCTGGGGTTACAATTTCGGAAAACGTGTGGACGTCATTAATGGATCAGAAACTAACAATTACAGACTAATTTGAGCGTGAACAAACTTTATCTGTGAGCACAAATGTGGTATTATGTGAAAATATCCACATGAACTTTATAAAACTTCATGGTGAAAAAATCATCCAGGTTGTGAAGAATAATCATTACTGTGTTTACCTAGGTCGCGAATCATGGCGTGGACTCATTGGTTTATATAAATGTGTGCAAAATGCTATCGAGGAAATTTGTGTATGGAGTGCACAAACTAATTCCGCAATAATAAATGATATCGTTCGTAACCTTAAGCTTTACATTAGTACTGCTTGTAATGGCTGTGATGGTGGATACCTAGACAATACTCATGACTGTACGAATGTTGATTTTATTGTAAAACAAATTGATGATTATGTGGAATGTTATGATGATTATGTTGATGGGATCGAAGACACTACTGAAAATTACAATTGTAAATTTCCTAGGAAAAGGTTTCTATATGAATTGTACAAACAGAATCCTGATTTACTCATCCAACTTGTTACAAAAGAGTGAATAAATTTTCGTTAAAGTAACATGTATTTCATTTCATTTCAAACTACCTACTATATCCAGCTGTTGCTTAAGTCTTTAAATGACCCGTTCCGTATAACGAGTAGTCTCTAAATGAAAATAGAACATGTAGACAAAATGGAGGTATGTAATTTTCCTCGCAGTATAACATAAAGATGCAGGTCCAAATCTTGTTCGAAAAGTATGTTTTCAAGCTTTAATTTTCAGAGCAATATCTAGACGCCTGTGTGATAAAGGTTTGATGCTGTTGGTCCAGGTTCGAGCCCTGTGACGTGAATTTGTGGTGGTTACTTTAGAATGCTCGGAAAAATTACAAGTCTTGTATATACGGGCTTGAGTTCAATTATCATTAATACCGGGCATTTAAAACAACCGCCATGGACAACGTCATAGGTTGGGATTCAAAAACAAGTCATATACCTTATTTATCATGAAATTTTTAATTTGTGCTGGCCGCGTGGTTAAGGCGCATGGCACATGTTCTATTGTTGGTATGACAGGTGGTTCAAATCCTGCTTAGGTAAAATATTTTTCCAGAAAATAAATTTGTATTTAAATGTGACGTCGAACTTATGGTGGGTGAACTTATTCTGGACTTAGCCTCAGGAGGAGAGCATCGGTGGTTGAAGTCCCAGGTTCGATGATGGTGGGTGGGGGGTTGGGGGGAAATGCCACGTCACTGGGGCTCTTGGAGTTGGGTGACGTCATCTGGGTTGGAAGTGCCCCGCGTACCTGGGTTAGATCGGCGCCAGAAGGGGGTGGTGGGTGGAAAATTGGGGGAGGGATAGATTTTACTGTCAACTTCTAGTAGCCCATACACTACTTTCCTCTTCATTCGTTTTGAGGAGACCCAAGATTTTCCATCATATAATTTCAGGCTCCCTTGAATACTGACGACTGCAATACATTTATAAAATTATATTTATTATTAAATTATAGGAAAGGAATTAAGATTCTGATTCGGTCAAGTTTTCAAATAGCAGGAAATCCTGAACTATCATGTTTAAAATACTCTAAATCCGTCAGAATTTCAAATAGTAATTATACCCCGATATTTCGGTAGCAGAAAGAAATCACGACAGATATTAATTGCTTACATAAGAAAAATCGGATGAATTGCCTTGCCTGCGGGCGGAAACAATGTAAACAACTGTTTCATTAGTTTGAGGCTCTGATGCGAGGTTGCCAAATCGAGAATGTCACTTTCCGCCGTACAACTGTTGTCTATGTAGCAACCTCTAGTTACACGCTAGTTGAAATCTATGAATAACTATGTTACATTCCTCTCTTTTCTTACTATTTTCCAAAAATATGCACTAATATTTATTAACTGTAATATCAAAAATAAATAAAATCTCAAGTAATATTTAATTTTTGAGCCTCTATCGATTTCGTAGCTAACCATTTTCTGGTCGACTTAGACCAACCATTCTTTATATTTTTATAAAAATATATCATCTAGTGACAAGGAATATATGTTCTCTCAACAGAGATGTACACTTCTGCTTTCCCTTGGGTTTCTCCCGATTGAGCCTGAAGCTCTTTGTTGAAAAGCCAAGTGAAAATCAAAGTTTTCAAACTGTTTCTGATATAATGAGGGACGTCACACTGATTCTGCTTTTTATAAAGATTAGGTTTGAATGGAGTCTGCAAGAGCGAGTCCCGACATTAGATTAGATTTGATTAGAACCTCGAATGTTAAAAATTACGCTAGTTTTCGTATAGTGAACTGAAAAGAAAAATTCTATCCAAGATATCAGCATATTGTGGCACGTTTAACATACCGTCCAATTAATTAGCAATATCTAAATTTTAACTAGTGCTTGAATTTAGAAAAAGATATTTATAATAACCCAAACATTCCACTAATAAATCTCGAATTCTGTTTAAGGACACTCCCAAACGCAGTAAAAGTAAGAATTACTTTCCTCAATTCTAAAATCTGATTTAATTCGTTCTTCCCATGATAAAATTACGTATCACGAATAGAATTCTTATCCTGAAGTGAATAGCGTTAATCTCTTATGTTCAACGTTCCCCAATTCTTTGGAATCCACCCCCATCCAACAGACAACCAAATATTCCCCTTAATTATAACAACAAACACTTCTGCATCTCAATCCCCACTTTCCACCATCTTTTTAATGTGAATTCTCTCCATATAGAAAAATCTACAATACCCCATATCAGCCTTACTTACAAAACCCTTTCCAAGTTATCACAAAAAAACACCTTAAAATATACCATACACGGTACATGCATACCTTTGGCACGGTGCTGGCTACTATAGGGCGATATTTGGTCTGGCAAATCCTCTCAGTGCAGGAATGGTTACCATTTCCGAGAGTGGTGCTAAGTCGCCAACAAGATTCATATCGACGATGTCTTCTTCCACAGAATGAGTGAACCGTATGGGGTCTCTTGAGTCTAACACTTGGCCATAACTTTGGAGCTCCGTTCGGTACAACCCATCTGGCCACGGTTGGTGCGATCAAGCTTCTGTCGCCGTGCATCGAAGCCTCCCGCAATGAAGGCTGGGAGTAAGACGTCCCCAAACGAAGATTGTCGGAAGCGATGTTGCGGTGGTAAATAACACGAGGCAACCTGGATCTCTCGCAGGTAGCGATGATGTTTATAGTCTCCAGCGAGTGAATCGAGGTAAGCTGAGGGCAAGGTGAATAAAGAGACCTCTCTATAGAGGGCCATGGGTTTAGCAGCCTGGTTTCGAGATTATAGGAGACCTTGGCAGCAGATCTATACGAGACAGATATCGTCTGGGTTTTCTGGGCGATTTTGTCGATAGAAAAGCTGAAGTATTCCAGCGGATATGCGGAGGAAAATGTTTCCTGGATGACATCGAAGTTCTGATAACTATCCATGAAGAAGTTCCGTTATAATCCCACTCTTAGCTATTGTCCGGAAGGAGTTCGAACAGGCGTTGGTGCTGGGTGCAGGAGCAGGGTGGAAGGTAGGTGCCGCTGGTGCTGGTCACTGCAAGGGACTGCTGGCGGGTGTGGCTGCAAATTCTGCGCTTTATGGTGAAGTGAATGCGAAAACCGGTACAGCATTCCTGTCCTTATCCTGGAATTTTTCGCACTGGTATGCCGAGTGCGGCAAGTTCTCACTATATAAGCCGTGAAACAGGGAGGGAGTGTAGTATGTCCTGCCACTCACCTCACGTGGAGTAGGCGATGCCTTGATAGACAAGGAATCCATGCACATTACGATAATCGGCCAAGGTAATTACAGATATACGGCACGTTTCCCCTCTCTAGGCGACGTACTAGGGAGACCGCCACGTGTTCCCACTAACTAACGATATGGCTGGCAGGCGGTGCGGTGGTTGTGGTGGATGCCTCCGGAGGGGAGGGTACCTCCCCTCTACTACCTCTCGGGCTAAGCTCGTCAAGAGCGTATTGCTTTCAATTTTCGCCTCTGAGGGCACAATTGCATCGTCGCTGAGTGGTAGAGGAGCGACCGCAGCAATAGATTTGTCTTCGATGTTGAGGGAACAGTATTTTTCTGGTCTTTGCAGGGATGGAGTACCTAATCTTCTTCTGCGGTCTTGGCGATATCCACAGCGTCAACGCTTTAAGGCGCGGGAGATAGAAGGCGGCGGACGAACTTGCAGTTGGCGGCGGAGATGCTAATTCCTGTGGTAGAGATGATGCGGATGACTATTAATAGGTCGAATCGACCCATGTGAATTTTAAAATTCCACATCTTTTTATTAGTGCTTTTTTACTTCTTTCTCATAGTAGTTGAGTTTTAGAATGTTTTGATCAGTCATGCATTTTTGCCTGGTCGGAAATGGATGTTTAAAAATTCAGGTGGAAACAAGGTCAAAAATGCAATATTTTACGTAGAGGTCTTTCATCTACCTGGCACTACCGCTACGAAAATTTTTTTTAAATAATTAGAGTTATTATATTAATTTTATGCAATTAACAATTATTATTAATATATTGAATTTATTTTATTATAAAACAGTTTTCTTTTTATACGCAATATTCCAAATTCATCAGCGTCAGGGATATCGAACCTTTTAGAGAATCTTTTTGCTATATATTTTGCTTGTCATTTTAATAACCAGGTTAACCATTAATATGACACCATCAAATTTGAATGAAAAATTTATTCACTGCATTTTGAGACAATTTTCCCCTTTGTAAGATGTCGGGTCGATTCCACCCAACGAGAGTACTGACGTGACAATTTGGGATGCGAGTACTCGAGGGTTAAGGTGCGGTAGGAGTCTCTTGGGCAGTCTATGTTACCATCAGACCCTAGGAGGACGTAGAAAAAGTATAGAGATCGGCATCCCCTCAGCCGAGAGTAGTTTCCTTGAAATGAATTAGCACTTCTCCACGAATGCGCAGTTTGACGGGAGATTCACTTGCTACCGAACGGTGATCCTCTAATAGTATTAAGGAAAACAGCAAATCAGCCTAGAAGCTCGGCTGATTCATGATCATTTATGACTTGACGAGCTTTCGGTTTGAAAAGAAATTAAGGACGAGAAAACCTGAAAGTTTATCTTCTTTATTGGGAAATCAACGATTTATACCTCTTTCATTTGAAGTATAATGAACCTACTTTTTTAATTTAATTTTACAACTGCGAGTGTGACGAAAACTAGGAAGAACAATCCGTGAACGAATGAAATTAAGACTGCTGATAAACAGCCTTTTGCACCATAGACATGTTCCCCTCCTTTCCTGTGCTCACCAAGACCCAGCATACAAAAGTAAGGAGTAGTTCGAATTACAGGTACGAATCCAAATTAAGGCGGCAAATCTATTCTATAATTATAGCGGAGATAGTTACTTAACCTTATCCAGGCCATTTGCAGCGAAGTGATTACAGTATTCCTGTATCCTGAAAAACAATATATAGCCACTGGAAAATTTCTCCCTCCATTCCATGATCTTAGCTCAGCATTCCCTAGAAATCCTCTCAAACATACCGAGTTTCGGTGATTACATACAGTGGACCAGCAGCAGATTTCATTTCTCAATTGATTCAATTCGATGAATCATTTCCAACCGTGACTCATTTGAAAGTGGATTTCATTTCTCAAAAGCGTGACATCAACTGCTCTCTCTCAATTTTTGCAATGAAACGTGAAGCGTGTTTCCTCCAACAATTGCGTGGATAAGGTACGTTTTTATTGAATAAAACGCGCTTTTTAATCGCGAAAGTATAATTACGTCGCCAAAATTTATTTCTCCCGTCATTTCGTCTATTTTCTATCTTTTCTTCGGACCCATGACCCTGAGGCGCGTAATCCATAGCATAAGTACCACACCTTTTTAAATTGCTTTCGTTTGAGTTAAATTTGTAGTATTTGCTTAAAGATGCGTCTTTCGTGGCATTTTCTTCCAATTCCACCGTTTGCAGTGGAAAGGGGCTTCTAAGAAAAGCATTTCCATGCGCCTTACCATCGTCTCATTTAGTTAAGGGGCAGCAGAGAAATCCCTCAGACAAACGCAACAACAAACGACTCCATAATATTTTTAATAATATTTTCCTGGTCAATTTCGATGGACAGAAAATTGCTTTTTCGAGGACAAAGGCTGGTAGGTACAAAACCGATTTCACCTTCCGAAAACATCTCGAGATTCAAAACAACGCACGGTCGAAATTCAACCAACGTTCTTTCCTTTTTGGTTCTTTGGCTTTTTGAATAAAAATTCAAAGGATTTATTTTTTCGTTCTCAAAACATGGAAAATTTGGTCTTCAAAATCAATCGATTGGCAACAATTTATACAATCTCGATATTGTTCTAGCAAACAAATAATACATTATTACGGTTAACAAGCAGTATTTGTGACAACCGTTCATTAGATAGATACAACATTTGTAAATAAAGCATTTATAAATTGGAAAAGTATGTAACGTTTAATTATAGTATATAAATATAAGGGCGTAAAGAAGAGCAGAATTTATACCGAAAATTCCGGTTCCTTTTTAGTTTTTAATTTCAATTATACTTAACAGGGCTATTATTTTTGTTTTAATAATATTTACTGATTTGAATGATAAAATATTTTCTTTTATCATGCGTTGTAAGGAAATGGATTCATCGCATAGGGCGTGAACCCAGGTGAAAGCCCTAAGAAAAACGAACTTGAAAAGGGGTCTGACGGGACCGGGTATCGAACCCGGGATCTTCCCCTATCCGGGAAGCTGCCATAACCTATTTAACTTATGAATTATAAACTGACAATAGTTCTTCATAATTTTAACAGAGAAGCGGCTGACCACAGAAGTGTGTAGTTGCGTACTGTAGCAATAATAGTTATTATTACATATATACACAACTATGTAAACTGCTTGGTTTACTCTGAACGACAGCATTGAGAAGGAAAGAGAATTACTTTATACAGATAATTCCCTACCATTATATGTATGATCCGGAGAGAACCGTTTGGAAACCACGTCAGAGAGGAACAAATAAAGTTATATTCAGGTTATATACACTGAACACAAATGATCAAGAGAAATTTTATTAGTGGTTAATACTTTTGTTTGTAAAGGGAGCTAGTACTTTTGAATATCTGAAAACTTTTTTGTATTTTTATTTTTATAACTAAATTCAATTTAAATTCCATCATTTTTGATTGGGGAATTCACCAGTTGTTTATAAAGCAAACTCCGTCTCCCTATACATATCTGAAACTGTTTTACGAAGAGCTGTGAAACAAACTGCATTGTATTTCTAATAAAACCCGGTTCAAACCAATAACTCCATAATTAATGTTTCCATAAGAAATTAACGTAAAGTTTGTTTACGTGCTTTGCAGGCTTGAATCGAAAATACGAGAGCTTAAGAAATAAATATATATAAAATAAAATTTCGTCATAGTAAACAGTATCAGTTTTCGTCATAGTAAACAGTAGTATCCCTGACGACAAAGGCAATTATAGAATCCATTCTCCCATTAGAATACACGAAAATTTTAAGTCAATTCCGAATTAACAGTAGGAACTTATGACTGAATCTATGAAAAAGGGACTATGTATCATAGATGCATATGTTGGATTCTCGGTAAATTAGGAGCAGGGAAAAAATTTGAGTTATCTTGGGATGTTTCTTAAAGCGATTTAAAAAGAAAGTTTATGAGTTAGTTTGTGGTGTTCAAAATGACAAAGAAATAATGCTTTGTGGAAAAATTAAAGGGGCCAATGTGGTCTTAACACAAACGAGATTTTATAGCAGTGCGTTTGTCACGATCTTCATAATGAAGAACGAAGTCGGATGCATAACTTTTCGAAATTCTGCTGAATTTATTACACTAATCCTATACTTATAAGAGATGAGATTAAGAAGAGTGTTAGGGTAAGAATGTACATTCATACGATACTAAAAGAACAGGCTTTTAATTTAAAATTCGAATTAATAATAATAATAATAATAAAACGGCTTTATTCGGGCGAGATTGACACAAAGTCTTCACTTCCATCTAACCCATGTCTCAAGTTTAGTTACTGAAAATTATGTCAATAAGGATTTTATAGTTATAATTGGCAAAATATTCCTTCGGTTCATGTGCAAATTTATTTATTTTTACCCTGTAAGCTCCGTCATGTTTGACGGAGGAGTTGACTATCATGAACCACCGCAAGGACTAAAGTGTGATCGCATTCGACAAGAAGAACCGTTGCAGACATCGTCAGGATGCTGTTAAGATTAGGATGCAATCGTAAGGTTCAAACAACAAAGAATGTTTTCAATTAGTTTTTATAATTATCCGCGAAAATAACTTGTTGCAACGTAAATTATAAAGTTGCGATAGAAGCATCACACTTTTTGGACCGCGAAAGGGTCTGCCTCACAGTCTGTCGGACAACTCCTGGAACAGGTTCTTTGTGACCACTTATACCAAAGAATACGGATCATGGATTGACCGCCCGTTACCCGAAGAAAATGAGAGCATGCAATTTGAGATATTTATTCAAATTACGCTGCGATTAGGCCATAAGGCCTGGTGGCAGCGGTGTAGGGCGAAATACAAAATTACAAAGGATTGCATTCGCCCAAAGACGGGAGGGAAACCCCTCCAAAAACCTCCCGCAGGCAATTAAATACTTTTATATACACATGCACAATAGATAATATAACATGTAATACTAATGTTGTATTATCATCTATTGGGAAATTACCGTAATATTAAACTATTTACAATTTTAGATCGTACAGTATGCAGATCTTAAGTGGCAAATTCCATAGAAGATAATCAGCATAATTTGATTACATGAAATTTTCACGGTGATATCATCCTGCCACGGAATCCTACCAATAACAGTTGACCGTCAATGCCGGAAAACGAAAAATAATATTGGAGTATTAATTGATAAATAATACTGAGATATTTTCGGAGTGATATCAGGTATCGTAGAATTGCCTAGAACATCACTACGCAGGATCACTTTGGGAAGACAGTGAAGATCTTCCCATCTCTCAAGAAGCGATATTTCTCAGATAGAGTTATATTATATATAGATGAACTATTTAATCAATTGCACGATCTCGAAAACGCTTCATTGTTTTTATCAAGACTGGGCATCGAACGGTGACTGAACTGGATTTGAAGTTAAACGTTTTTTGCGTGAAAACCGAAGATTAACAAAAACTATCATCAGATTCATATTCATTTCGTTCCGATTTTTGGTTTATAAATGTAATGAAGAATTCTACTCACTATGAAAAGCCTTTCACATTATATAAGTGTAAGCTGTTCCATTACACACCAGTTTCACTACATTGTATGTATCTGGTGGTCCCTTCTCAAAGTTCAATACGTTGTATTCACCCTTTCTGATATAAAAACACACTCTTAGCATAGTATCGATCAGCCCACCGTTGCTCCATCTTTAGCATCATAATTTATGCTTTCTAATTTATTTTTGCAAAAGAAATAAAGCCTGCAAGCGGTAAAAGTGAACTTTCATATCTGAATTTCATATCTGAATACTTGGCATCGTCTAGGATTGAACCGAAGAATATAAGAACTGTACTAAGAAGTACATGGAAAGATGACATGGATATAATCATATGCCAACATTGAAAATTGGGTAGCAATTGGTTGCTGCATTTTAGAGGAAAATAGAGCTGCCATCTCCCATACCCCCCTCCCCTCTCTGCTCATTGCTATTTCAGATCATTATGATCCATTTTCCCACTGAAAGATGTAAACTATCGGGATGAAAAGTAGCCTATGTCTCAATTTGACAGGCAAATTATCATCCTATCAAATTGCATCGAAATCCGTTGGGTAGTGTGATATGATAACAGACAGACATAAATAGACAAACATACATACAAAAGTTTGCAGACACAGCTCAGTTGTAGATTTATTATCAATTGTGCAGTATATATAAGGGGAATATATTAATACTGTACCCAATCTTTTAACTCTGGCCCAATGTATCTCCAAATAGGAGAAATATGAATCCAAGTCAAAGAACAAGTTCGTATACCGCCAGACAAGTCCGAAAACCGTTGATCTATTAATTTTCCCCAAGTTAAAGCGTGCTCTCTTTCGAAACGATTAAATTTATTACTTGGCTTCGTTTGGGATTGAACCGAAGACTAAAAGATACTTGGAGAGAGGCCTATTATCTGCGTAGGGAGGAGATTTGATCTTGTGACAAATTTGGTAGCAGAGTTTTAAAAATATATATATATATGGCATTTACATATATGTAAATGCCACCTCCTCAACCTCCCCTTCTTCCCATTTCAGATCATTATGGTCCATTTACCCATACAAAGATTTAACTTATCGCGTAAAATACACTTTTGTGTTCGTTTCGTTAATTCATATTTTTAAATATTATAACTCGATGATTTACACGTGGAAAATGCTAAAATTACGGAAGGATATCATGCAGACAACGATTCCAATGCACGCAACAAAAACGAAGGGTCTGAAGGAAATTCAGCCCATATTTGGCCCACACCAAGAAGTGTGGTGAATACGGCAGAGTGCTTCATATTCAAAAGTTCGTTTCTCGGATAGAGAAAATGGTTTGAGCACAAGGGGGGAGGTATGCACCTTTTTTACACAAAAACTTGATAAAACTAAGACTAACTTAATGTCTATCACAAAAAGCAATTTAAAATTATATCTATAAAAGATTCATATCAACTGGTAGAAATGTTAAATTATTATTATTATTATTTTGGCACAAATAATAATTCAAATTATGTGCATTGTTAGATATATATATTATATATAGATATATAAGCAATATATTATGAAGATATATATTCTTTTCTTACGATATTTCCTCAATTTTAAGCCATTTTTAATTATGTTTCCATTTTTCTTTTGATTTGATTTTCCTTCTTTTGGTAATTGTTTTTTTTCCTTTTTATTCTTTGAATACATATTTTTTAGTTTATTCTTTTGAACAGCTTTCTTGAACTGCTTTTAATATTTTTTTATTTTCTTATTAAGAGTACGTTAACAACAGAAAATTAAGCAAATCCAGCATAAAAACATGCACTCCACATATTACATTTCACCCATTCTATTGGCACTTACACAAAAACCCTGCGTATCAACAAACTAAAGCTAACTTAAAGACTAGAAAGAATATAATTATTATCAACACTTATAAAATTTGTAAACTACTACTTGAAATAATTCAGAGAAATACTCTTACTTATAGAGATATTTAAGTATTTTCTTTTGGTATTGAACCCATTTTTGTTAGCAGTTTAATTTTTTCTCCATTTTCCTTTTTATTATTTACCAACACATTATCTCTCTTAGTTCAATGTTTTTATTTGACGGCATAGCATTCATTACTATTTGATGAGAGTATTATATCAAACAATGGAAAAGGATGATCCCCAGAATTGCAATATCATATCCTGGATTTACAGTTTGCCCTTTCAATTAAAGATTGGCACTTATTTCCAAGAAATAATACAAACTAACTAAACCTAACTTAATTCCTAATAAAAACTGCAGCTACAAACTATATTAACAAAACATATACATCAACTTGTAGGTGGAATACATGATTGTGATACTCTTATTATAGAAAATATTAAGATATTTTTAAATATTTTCTTTTTCATTGCCTTTAAATAATTCTTTTTAAAATTTCTTCTCCATTCTATTATTTTTTAGCTATGCCAATTTTTTTCTTTTGTTTTTACATTAAATATTTTTTTAGTAAGAGTACCAAAACAAAATTAAAATATCACAGCATTGAAATATAGACTCAAGGTATTACAGAGATCCTTGCAATTCTATTTAGAGTTGACACTTATATCTACACATGGTCTACTTATGAAGTAACTAAAACTAGGAATCATGTTAAAATACAGTACAGTAACTCACGTTTCTGAAGTATTTTACGAAGTACTTTCGACATGATCAAAAATTATGGAATTCAGTGGAATCGAAGCAAACAATGGAATTTAACTAAATCTAACTTAACATATAATACAGTTTTCAGGGACAAATTATGTACACCAACTCTTAGATATAATTGATTATAATCAATACATTATAATGAAGAAAATAAAATATTTTTCCTCTTTTCATAAGATAGTTTCATTAGTAAGCCAGTTATTTTTTCTTTCTTTTTTTTCATTTATGTTTTTCCATTCTTTAAATTTTTTTTCTTTTTTTTTCATTTTTTTCTTTTTTTTTTCATTTTTTCTTTTTTCATATTTTTTTATTTTTATCATTATTTTTCTTTCTTTTTTCTTCTTTTTTCATTTTACTGTTTATTTTTTTAAACTTGTCATTCTATATTTTATTTTTTTTTATTTTTTTTTTGGCTTAGCTTAAAAAAATATATTTTAAAGAAGGTACTAGATCTAAACACAATAGTAATATACCTAAAACAAGTAGGTTTTCTCAGAATGGCGTAAGCCCTCGTGAAGATACTGCAAGGGAGCTTCAGCTGTAGGCAAGGAGCAGGGATTGTGTTCAGCGAAGACTGGGATGAATCGCCGACAGTCTTGTGGAGCGGCATCGTCAGATGACTCGAGCGGAGCATCGGTCACTTGGTGCAGCATGCCGGGTGCGGGTCTGCTGCCAGCCATTGTGACTAGACTGGCGGCGGGATTACGTTGACTTGTTTCCATCCCCAAGCCGATGTTGCGGGGGGTGTTGGCATAGTCGAGTCGTGGATGCTGTACCAGCGGTGCTGCGGCAGGGGAGCTCGCATCCGATCTCCATTAATGGGGAGAATGGCTACGGTCAGGCACTTTGGAGGTGCTTTTTCTGCACTTGCGGCGGGATAAAGGAGAGAGGATTCTCCCAGGCCTTCTTCTGTGGCGCAGCATTTGCAAAATGTGGTGGTGTCTTCCTTAGTGACAATCAGTGATGAGACCCGGCACATCTGGGAACCAGCACGAATTAGTGCACTGATGAATGGCCAACCGGACTGCTTTCTTGACTTATCTGAGGAGTGTCGTGAAGAAATTTCCGCACTGTGATGCGGCAATATGCGGTAGGTGCTACTTTCAGGATTTTCACCGGGTCATCCCGGCGGGGAGGGTGCAGTGGAGGAGCAGAGCTCTGCTCTTTGGCCATCGTGTGTCCGATATTGCAGCACTTTCCGGAGAAGGATGCCTTCTTACTTATGAAGGCGATATTTGGTAGCACATCTGTTCACCTCCAGAAGACACTCCAGGCTTTACAATTCAGGATGGGCACTTTTTTACACAAAAAACTGCTCAAACTGAGATTCACTTAATGTCTAGTACAACATCCAATTACAAATGATGATTACTAGACAAACATCAACTGGTAGAAAGATTAAATACTATCGAATCCCTTATTATTTAAAATTGTCTTTTGTATTGTGATTTTTTAATTTTAGATTCTGAGCTAACGATTTGTTATTTTTCGTTTTGCTAAATATGTTTTTTTTGTAGACTTATGAATTTTTAACTGTTATTAGTTTTTTTTTAATTTTCTTAAGAGTTATGTATCAAACAAAAGAAAAGAATACCCCCGTATTACAATATTGTATCCTGGATTTACAGTTTGCCCATTCAATTAAATATTTTCACTTGTTTCCAAGAAAAAATACAAACTAACTAAAACTAACTAAACTTACTTAATTCCTAATAAAAGTGCAATTACAAACTACATTTACAAAACATATACATCAACTGGTGGGCAGAATTAATGATTATTATATCCTTACTATGGAGAATTTAAAGATAATTATTTTAAAATTTTCTTTTTCATTGGCTTTCGATTTTTTAAAAATATCTTCTCTGTTCCCTTATTTTTTTAGTTAAGCAACATTTTTTTCTTTTGGTTTTTTGCATTAAACATTTTTTCGTAAGAGTAACAAAACAAACAAAATTAAAATACCCCAGCATTGAAATGAAAACTCAAGGTATTACAGAGATATGGGCAATTCAGTTTAGAGTTTGCACTTATATCTACACATGATCTACTTATAAATTCACTAAAACTAGGAATCATTTAAAATACAGTACAGTAACTCACGTTTCTGTAGTATTTTGCATAGTAATTTCAACATGATCATGATTATGAAATAAAGACAAATCTAAGTAAATACGATGGAATTTAAGTAAATTAACTTAAAATACAATACTGTTTGCAGGTACAAATTACCTACATCGACTCTTAGATTTAATTAATTATAAGCAATACATTATAATGAAGAAAATTAATTTTTTTTCCATAAAATACTGTTTCATTGATAAGCCATTTTTTAAATTTATTCTTTTTTTTCATTTATTTTTTTTACTTTATTTTTATTTTTTTCTTTTTCTTCATATTTTTATTTTTTTTTTATTTTTTCTATTTTTACCATTTTTATTTTTTTTTTCATTTTTTTTACATTTTTTTTTTCATTTTTTTTTTTCATTTTTTTTTCATTTTTCTATTTAATTTTTTTTACTTATCCTTCTATTTTTTTATTTTTGGCATGGCTTAGAATGTATATTTAAGAAAAGTACTATATCTAAACAAAATTGTAATATACCTACAACAAGTAGGTTCTCCCGGAAGGGCGTAAGCCCTCGTGAAGATGCTGCAAGGGAGCTTCAGCTGTAGGCAAGGAGCTGGGATCGTGTTCAGCGAAGACTGGGATGAATAGCCGACGGTCTTGTGGAGAGTCTTCGTAAGACGACTCGAGCGTAGCATCAGTCACTTGGTGCTGCATGCCGGGTGCGGGTCTGCTGCCAGCAATTGTGACTAGACTAGCGGCGGGATTAGCTCGACTCGTTTCCATCCCAAAGCCGATGTTGCAGGTGGTGTTGGCATCGTCTAGTCGTGGAAGATATACATTTGTTTGAAGACGCGACATTAAAATGAGGATTCCAAGCACTTCAGGACGCCCGATCTCCGATCCGGACTGGATGCTGTATCAGCAGGTTGTAAGGCAGAAGCTCGGCAGGGATTTTGAGAAACGCAACCGTTTCTTTGGTCAGCTGTTGTGGGGGCTGTAGCTCAGGGAAGTCTCTGTGGTGCCGTATGCCAATTCGGGAGATGTGATGATATTTCCGCAATGTGATGCGGCAATATGCGGTAGGTGCTACTTTGAGGATTTTCGACGGGGCATCCCGGCGGGGAGGGTGCAGTGGAGGAGCAGAGCTCTGCTCTTTTGCCATCGTATGTCCGATATTGCAGCACTTTGTGGAAAAGGATGCCTTCTTCACCTCCAGAAGACACTCCAGACTTTACAATTCACGGGTGGCACTTTTTACACAAAAAACTGCTCAATCTGAGATTCACTTAATGTCTAATAGAACATTCAATTGCAAATTATGTTTTTTCAAACATAAGCATCAACTGGTAGATAGATTAAATACTAACAATACCCTTATAATTTAACATTTTCTTTACTATCGTGATGTTAACTTTAGATGCTGAGGAAATGATTTGTTATCTTTCGTTTTGTTAAATATATTGTTTTACACTTATGATTTTTTTAACCGGTTTTAATTTTTTTTTATTTTCTTAGTACGATTATTATATCAAACAAAAGAAAAGGATGATACCCCAGCATTGCCATATTATATCCTGGATTTACAGTTTGCCCATTTAATTAATGACTGACACTCATTTCTAAGAAATAATTCTTAAAAACTAACTAAACCTAACTTAATTCCTAATTAAAAATGCAATTACAAACTATATTTAAAAACATGTACATCAACTTGTGCGTAGAATTAATTATTATTATACCTTTACTATGGAGAATTTTAAGATATTTATTTTAAAATTTTTCCATTGGCTTTCAATAATTATTTTTGAAATGTCTTCTCCGTTCTCTTATATTTTCAATTATGCCACATTAATTACTTTTGGTTATTTAAATTAAACATTTTTTCGTAAGAATACCAAAACAAACAAAATTAAAATACCCCAGCATTGAAATATAGACTTAAGGTATTACAGAGATCCTTGCAATTCTATTTAGAGTTGACACTTATATCTACACATGGTCTACTTATGAAGTAACTAAAACTAGGAATCATGTTAAAATACAGTACAGTAACTCACGTTTCTGAAGTAATTTGCATAGTACTTTCAACATCTTGATTATGGAATTCAGACATCTCAAAGTAAATACAGTGGAATTTAACTAAATCTAACTTAAAATATAATACAGTGTGCAGGTACAAATTATGTACATCAAATTATACATATAATAAATTATAAGCAATACATCATAATGAAGAAATTGAAATATTTTGTTTTATTTATAAGATATTGTTTCATTGACAAGCCATTTTTAAAATTTATTCTTTCTTTTTTTCATTTGTTATTTTATTTCCCTTTATTTTTTCTTTTTTCTATTTATTCTTTTTTCGCTTTTTTTTTCTTTTTTCATATTTTTTCTTATTTTTTTTAAATTTTTATTTCGATTTTCTTTTCGCATTTTTCTATTTATTTTTTTAAACTTATCTATTTTTTATTTTTCTTGGCTTAACTTAATATTTAACTATAAATGGTATCCAGGATTTACAGTTTATCCATTCAATTAATAATTGGCACTTGTTTCCAAGAAATAATACTTACAAACTATATAAAATTAACTAAACCTAACTTAATTCCTAATAAAAACTGAAATTACGAACTATATTTACAAAATATGTAAATCAACATGTAGGTAGAATTAGTGATTATGATACTCTTATGGAGAATATGAAGATATTTCTTTTAGACAAATCGAAGCAAACACAATGAAATTTAACAAAATCTAACTTAATATATTACACAATATGCAGTTACAAATTATGTACATCAACTTTTATATATAGTTAATTATAAGCAATACATTATAATGAAGAAATTTAAATATTTTATTTTATTTCTTTAGATATTTTTTCATTAGTAAGCCATTTTTTAACCGAATTTATTTTGTATTTTTTGTTTTTTTTTCTTATTTTTTTTCCTTTATTTTTTCTTTTTTCTTTTTTTTTCTTTTTTAATTCTTTTTTTTTCCCTATTTTATCATTTTTTTCTTTTTCTTTTTGTTTTCAATTTTTTTTTCATCGTATAATTCTATTTTTTAAATATTTTTTTTAGCTTGGCTTAAAATAATGTTTTTAAGAAAGGTACTAAATCTAAACAAAATTGTAATATACCTACAACAAGTAGGTTCTCCCGGAAGGGCGTAAAGCCCTCGTGAAGATGCTGCAAGGGAGCTTCAGCTGTAGGCAAGGAGCTGGGCTCGTGTTCAGCGAAGACTGGGATGAATAGCCGACGGTCTTGTGGAGCAGCATCATCAGATGACTCGAGCGTAGCATCAGTCACCGGGAGCTGCATTCTGGGTGCGGGTCTGCTGCCAGCCATTGTGACTATACTGGCGGCGGGATTACGTTGACCCCCAAGCCGAAGTTGCGGGTGGTGTTGGCATAGTCGAGTCGTGGATGCTGAACCAGTGGTGGGGCGGCAGTGGAGCTCGCATCCGATCTCCGTTCTCTCTCTGCCATCCAAACTTGACATGAGCTGTATTTGGCAGCGTCCTCTCCGCCTCAGTGGGATCAGAGTGGTTCTATCCGCTTCTGGCATTTCCATGGGAGATGTTTTCATGCTCGTCAGATGGTGTACAGACAGGCGAAGAAGTTGGCTCAGGAGAAGCCGAAGAAGGTGCATCTGGAGCACATCATGGGCTCGGAATGGTGGTACATTCGTATGATGATGCGGCAGTGAAAGAGGGAGTCCAAGCTCTTCATCCCTCAAATCGCCAATACGGACTGGATGAAGCTGTGCAAATTGAGTTGGATCCTCCGCCTCTCGTTGGGCCCATCTTGTTCACATATGAAATTGTTCCATTGTGCGGACGACGTGGCGGTAGGATTCGCTAAGAAGTCTCGTCCAGGTGGATCCGGTAGTATAGTTTCGACCAAAGCATTATAGAGATCATCTTAATGGCGATATCTCGGGCGATGAGAGGAAGGAGGGTCCTCCGTTCGCACCGCGGCTTTCCTCGACTGGTCCTCGATTTTCTGGAAGAGGATGGGTTTAATCAGGTTTCCAAGTGCGGCAAGTGGATGCAATTGCTTCTGTGCCGCGGGGGCGGGAGTTTGCTCCTCTGGTACAGGTGCTGAGCGGTGGTTCATGTGACCAGCGGGGTCGTCGTGACGTGGCTGCAATTCCGCTTCTGTGCCCCTGCATCCGAGAGGCATCTCTCTGGAGCTGTGATCTACCAAATTGAGAGCCACCTTCGGGAGGGAAGGCATGCTCGAGATCTGCGAAGACGCATATTTCCGCATGGAGCCGCCCTCTTCATTCAAGGAAGCGAGTTTCGTCTCCCATTATACCTATGAAGGAGAGAAAGCAAAACTGGTTAACTTATTTTGCTCGCTCATACGTTCTCACCATGATCCTTTATACATAAACATTGATTAGAACCTATTACAGAAACGGATACAAGAGATTAACCATTAATTTCATTTAAGCTAAGCAGAGACGGTGCATGAATATATCACTGAGCATGCCTATCGCACTCTTTTCCTCCATCCTCAAACACCTTATAGGAAAATTACTCTATCATCTCTGCTTCAATTCAATGATTTTATATGTCTAGCTATCCTCTCAAAATCTTTTTGTACTTCCATTTCTCAGTGGTTATTACATACAATAGATCCTCTTCCTGCAGGTACTTAAGCATTTTATCCGATCTAATATTCTCATTCGATCTTCGTGACTCATTTGAAAT
The DNA here is from genome assembly GCA_947579665.1 of Sympetrum striolatum. Taxonomy (NCBI): domain Eukaryota; kingdom Metazoa; phylum Arthropoda; class Insecta; order Odonata; family Libellulidae; genus Sympetrum; species Sympetrum striolatum. The sequence goes on along the minus strand of OX388342.1, from coordinate 19,498,643 downwards.
TCGAAAGCGGGTCACTCAATCGGGAGTTGAGAATTTATTCCTCTTAAAAATTAGCAGTTTTATTAGGGTGGTCATAATTAATGCCTTAAAATGCCTTAAATGCCTTTTTACTTTAGCGATTCAATTTTTCAAGAGGCGATCTAACTTCTCGGATGTGATAATATTAACTTTGAATATGTATGATGAGGCTAAAATTACAAAAAAGGAAAATTTATGATAATCTCAATGCAAGCCATGCTGAAATCTTTTCTGCAAGGAATTGTGGTGAAAAGTAAAGGAGGGTAAACTTCGAGTAAAAGGTGATGCTAATCCCTGTTTTAAAATGCTTGTTATCGGAATGCAGACATTGCATTATATTGATATTGATTATTGACATTGCATATACTAAAGGGAAATCAACTTCCAATTTAGTCTACCAGTCTTAGGCCGGGTGGCCACCAAATGCGAAGCGAAGCTAAGTTGAGCGAAGTTACGCCGAGCGGACTACGCTTTGACAACGAACTTATACTTTTGAATGCTGTTCCAGCCACCAGATACGAACCGGAGTTGAGCTGCTAATTGTGACGTCATTCAGATTCGCACGGTTCATCTTCCGAACGGACGTGGTTCGTGCTTAAGCGAAGTCAGCTTCAGTGCAATAGCGGTGGAGGGAGGAGCATCTCGCTTCATTCCTCGGCAGTATCCGAATTGATATCAGTGTGTTCACAAGCGTGAAATGTGTGATTAATTCTCAATTACAGCTTTCTTTCAGAAACAATGTAATTATTGAAGACCGATTCCATTTCACAAAAAGTAATCACTTTCAGTCAATCTTTGATAATTGATCCAACCACCTAATTTAAGTACTTCCAATGTCGTTACACTTCAAGTAAGTCCCAATTTAAGATACTCACTCGTCTTAGCGGAACGCAATCATTATAAAAATGTCGTCGGAAAGGTTCACTACAGCCGAGAAAAATTCTTGTAAATTTAGTCATTGAACGCAGATCAGTTTTTGAAAATAAAAAAACTAATGCTGTGACATCGTCAGCAGGTAATTGTCTCGGAGAGGAACACCGGCTTAGACACCATAGCATTAAAATCATTAACAGTAGGGATATTCATTTATGCACCATTAAAAAGAATAAAAATACGACGATATTGAAGTAGGTTTAAAATAATGGCTTGAGTTCTCCTCAGAGATATTTACACATCAGCAAAAGTTAGATGTTGGATGAAGAGTGAAGAAAAATTTGATTTCCATGGCGAGTAAATTGATTATTTTTGTGATGCTCCTTTCAGAATAATTTATCTATGCATTGATATTGAACTAAGAACTATTTATACTATCAGTTCCGTCATTACAAAATAAAAAGAGTTGCTTTTAGCAAAATAGATAATTTTGTGTCTAATGGCTATAAATAATATCTTAATTAAAGTGGGCCAGCAAAATTAATATAACGGAATCAGTCTGAAATTCCGTAATTTAATCGTTATATCAGAGAATTAAATTCTCAGCCGGCAACTAAAGGCTAGATCTTACGCCATCTTGTCTTTGTACCTTATTGCACTATTGTTGCTGCATTATTATCGTCTTATAGCTTAATAAACAGGTAACTAGTCGCTTTAAACTTAAATCGGTGGTCTTTTCTCGTGTGAATTTATTTTGATCATTTATACCTTTATCTTGCACTCCTGGATAACAATCTTTTCAGCTAAACTATCTTGCTCAAAAAATGCATCCAAATTATCCCCATCGACTTAATTATATTCAGGAAATTCATCCCGAAAAATTCTTCCTACACGTTCTGTTTCTGTTCTGCAGATATATTTTCTAATCGCATCAATTGTTTGCGTCGATCCTTCATCCGATTGTTTACCTCAACAAGTCGCATCGAGTTGGAACTTTTCTTCGAAGAATCGGAAATTATTTAAGTTTAACAAACCCTTTTCTTGTAAACTCGTAAAGTCATCGCATATATAACACACATTCAGCGAGAAACAGCGCAAACGGAACAATCTTTTCTGAATAAACATACAAAATGTCCAACACAATTTGGACTTTTGTATTTTCATTTTAGATTCAAATGTATTCTAGACGAAATGCACTCTTGCTCATTGCCATTTCTCTGCACATCCCTCGTACCTTTGATTTCTTCTAAGAAATGTTTATCACTGAAATGCTACGGCTTTTCCGAATGTTTTTTTTAGAGAAATCTTTCGGTTGCATTACTTATTCGTTACTTTTCGAAGTTTAACTCCGCTGTCTTCAGTAAGAAAGAAAATGTTTTTTTTTCCAGTTAAGCAGAGCTCTGTTTACAACTCCATCCAGTGGCGCAGCCAGGATTTGCCAATGGGGGGGGTCCAAGGAAACGAAAAATGCCTAACTTACAGGGGCTAGTATATCCATGCCCGTTACTTACTGCAAATATGTATGTCAATTCTTTCAAAAACTAAATGCATTGAAAACTAGAGGATTTAACGCTTATATGGCCACCTTATTAATCTTTCCAACATAGTAGTTTACATAACCGAACTTTTGAAAACTTATCCTAAAACGTAATATCCACTCATAAATGGATGGAAAAAACTGTGCAAAATTCCACTTCAAAAGTTTTTTTAATACCGCGACCGGTATCGGACTTTAGCAGGTTTCTTAGGAGTGACTTCATCCCTTGTTTTTAAAATTAACTCCTCTTCTAAGAAACAAAATATAATTTTTATCAGATGGTTTCGCTTTGTTAAAAAATCATTTATATCAGAATTTTCTGGCAGGCTTACAATTAAGTCTCATTTCGTTACTTATGTATTAGCTAAGTAATCAATTAAATGTGTCACAAACCGAGCATGAAAAATTTGGCTACATTAAAAAATACAGTATACTCATGATTATTGTTGATATTATAATTGAATTTGCAGAATTAAAGTTACATACCAAGGTGAAAAAATGAAGTCGTCAATTTACAATTATTTAGACTAATTAATAGTTAGGTTGCATTACCAGCAGAGAGCTGACGCAAACCCAGTATTACGCACTGTGTTCAAAGAAAAGAAATTTTCATGAATTGAAATTTTGAAGGGGCATTGCATGACCACGCGGTTGACAGGATAAGTCGTGAGATTCGTTGGATTCTATTACCAGAGAAAAATTGGCTGCATCGAAAAGGAAGCTAAAGAATTTAAGTGACAGTTTTAATAATTTATAAAATTTAATTCAGTCATCAAGTCACAGTTCTAATATATATGTGCGTAACTTACGCGCACAATACCTTTCAGCTGACTGATTTGCTTCTAAATGGTATATTATTAATAATATCATAGCAAATAAATTTTTACTGATATATTTTATTGCTCCAATACTTTTTCAAATTGCTACGGAAATTCGGTTAGCGAAAAATTTTTGTAAATATACATCAAATTCAAAAAATGATCAGTATATTTTCTATCGTCCCGAGTAATGAAGAGTCTACTGTGCAGACTTTTAATCGTCCAGAATTCTTAGTAAAAGAACAAGTATCTTTGCAATTGTCGCTAAACTCTACTTGAGATGTGCCCTCTGATAACAGCCTTGAAATAAGACAATCCTAATTTATGCATATAATAATGATTATTTCACAAAAAAACACATAGAAATTAACTTACGTTTTTTTCCGATAGCTGTTAGCGGACTGTGAAAGCAATTTTCGGATGACCATCTGTATGTACCTTGTGAAATCCAAGCTAAACTCTCTTCTTACTAAACTCTCTTCTAAACTAAAGCTTCGAACTGTTCACTGTGAATTTCTCAAAAGCACTCACGAGCCTAGTTTTACATTCACACCCTTAAAAGAGTAACATTCAAAAGATCTAACTGAGCGTTTTATCAATCTGTTTGTCTCTCATACGTAATCTTAATCTGTTTTCACGATGTAAGATTCGAGTTACTTCTCGAATCTTCCCTTTAATTTTTCGACGAGTAAACAAATCAGCACTTTCGAATTTTTCTCATGGGAATCTTATCTTATGGCGTGAGTTATCTAACTATAATATAGGCTTAAGAAGCGCACGCGTTGAACATTGTGCACAAAACACTCGTATCATAGCGTCCCATTGATATCGATGCCGAATCTAGGCCTACTCTGCCACCGAAAACATCACCTTAACTGAAATCGGAGCCATATTTACGGGTACGCGAAGCTTTCGCTGAATTTATCAAGCAAACACATGACAAGCAGTGTATCTCTGTAAGACTTGCGTGATAACCCCCCCTTAGCGAGGGGGGGTTTTGTACTCTTCAGCAGAAATAAAAGTACAAAGCTAGTCATAGGACTTGACTCTTGGGGGGGGTTTGAACCCCTAAAACCCCCCCCTCGCTGCGCCACTGACTCCATCCACTGCAACGACGGGCAAATTACGCAGTGGTTGTGATAATAGTTTCCGGAAGACTTTAGAGTAGAGCTTTTTCCAGCATTCAATTATAATTATCCTATGGATTATGTAACCAGCAAGCCGCGGAAGCAATGCCGGTTGGTATTAATCAAAGGGGAAATCAGGTGATTGAGGTCAATGACCTCTTCTAAAGTAGGTCATATCACAAACACGCACATATTCATTACTCTCGCCGAAGGTTTTAGACTAAAATTATTTTTTGAAACACACAGTTATATTACGATGTATACATTAGAAGCAATATCCGTCCGTCCGTCCCCTCTCTATCTCAAACTTTTTGTCGTAGGGAAATTCTGTTCTCACGGAGGTATTATATTGCCACTGAATCCAACCATTAATAACGGTCAACTATTTGTTCGGGCAAGAGAATAAAAATTTTGTTCATCGTCCGAGTATTTACCAATGCGTAATTCTCCGCGATCTTTATCTAAGACTTTGCAAACTCCGGAGGATACACTCCGGTGAATATTAAAATATTTTGCATTTTTCACCCCAACGCAAACATCACACAAATTTAAAACCATCTAAAGACATTAACATTGTTGAAAGGTAATTATGCATTAATTTTAAAAACAGGAGAGTCCGATATAATGGACGTACAAAATTAATAATAATAATAATTCCATTAATTAATGGACGTAAAAAAGGACCCGATAATTCCATAATAAACGCTTCGGAACACTACCGATGGTAGTAATAATAATCCTGCCGTAATAAAAAATCTACTAGTTCAGTATTTATGCCAAACATATCAAGTATTGATCTTTACGGACCAATCGTATCAGCCTTGCGTTTCCCCACTGTTCATCTCAATGATCATCTCCTTCCGAACCGCGTTTATTTTTCAATATTTGCTAAAAAATTCGAAAGCGTTAACCGATGGACTTTTACCGACACTTAAGTTTACATCGCGATTACTACGACCGTCTCCTTGGTTCGGGATGCTTGCAATGTGATTCACTATCAAAGGGATAATTACAGTAAATCGGAAAGAAAGTTACAGACTTAAAAGGCTGAACCTGCGCTTTAAGGCGGAGTATGTTGAAATGATTGACGGCTCTGGCTTTCGATAGCCCAGGCGACTTCTGGAAGGTGATGGATAATAATAAACTTTAATTAAAAATAATTTAATACCCAATTTACTAACGAGCAAAACCGATGGGGCATGCCCCAAAGCAGACAATAGATGTAAATAAAACTGCTTCAGGGGTGGAAATTCTGAAGAGGGACACTTCTGATTTGGAATTTTTTTTAAATATTAAAACACGAAATATACCTATTTAAGGACGTAATTTTTGACTGCGCAGTTTACAGAGCGAGACAAGACACTCATGGACTCAAGGACAAGGCTCATGAACTTAACCGCTTCTCTTTAAATATTCGATGAAGTGAGCATGTCTGAATTCACGGACTTAATAAAAATATAAAATTTACTCGCAACAAATACTGCGCCGTTAGTGAATATGAGAATGCCACTGAGGGACACTTCTGACTTGATTACGATGGCATTTGTTCGGAAGTTCAGAAGCCTACAGTAATAAGCTAGTAAATCTAAATGCTTGGACTCTCGGCCACCGTGGCTGCCAACCTGGTCGCGGGGAACGGCAGTCTGTCGGCAACTAGTTTGTCCCAAACCAATCAATCTATCAATGCCCAATAACGAGAAAAGTCACCGGTGGCACAGCTGGTTGCGCCGTCTGGCGGCCTAATACGGGCCTTACACATCAATAGGACCTGACAAACACACGAAGCAATTCGAAACAATGCAAAATATAACACTACGACACAACACAGGAATGCTCGTCCGAATCAAAAAAAAATAAAAACTGCGCCTTCCAAAACCCATTTTTAAACACGTTATTTTTCTCCGCGATCTTTATCTACACGATTTCCAACACAAGAGGTCTCCAAACCACGGAAAAGAATCACGGAAATTGACGTGTAACCTGCCAAGATCAGCCGCCGCTTACGTGGACGTAATGTTTTTACTGAATTGAAATAAAATTATTATTATATTTAATTATATTTAATTAATAATCATAAATAACAACTATGTTTTGGTTCTTTTTTATTTGGACCTCGAGTGTGTAGTCACCCCCCAAACAGCTGTTCGATAGCGGCCCTCGGGCTGAAAGATATGGAATTGGCTGGCCTACACCGCAGGATACACTCCCGATAAATTTCTAATATATAAATAAATATAGAATAAATTTCAGGAAATACCTTACATAAATAATCTATAAGCCTCTACTCTATCAGTGATTGAAATAATTTTTATTTAAATTCTTAAAATTTAATTTCGGATCTGAAAGAGTACAGAAAAAAGAAAGAAAGGGGCTTCTCTTTCCTCCTTTCCCATCCCTCCCTACCCCTTCCCTGGCACACGTCAAAACTTCCCTGAATATAATTGACAGTGAAATTCGTTGTGGTTAAGAAAAACAGAATGGAAAACTTGTTTTAGTAATTGGTATTATCAGTAGTAGTATTCTATAAACTACTCCGGCTGTCGTCAAATTGAGGAGCGGCGTGTGTATTGAAATGACATTCCATTGAATGACCTGAATGAAGCTTCCCTCCGATGTGCAGAACGAATTAATCGGTACAAACCTCTCAGCAATTAATTAACACCAACGGAATTCTTATCACAATCTGCGTGCATTGGATTAGGCACTCCGCGCTTCGAAATAAATCTTTGAATCGCGTAATAAAATCTTGGGTAGACAGCAGATGGACAGTTACCAAGCGGATTAAAATACAAATATAAAGCTAGGCAATAACCGCCATGCGAGGTATGCTGGTCTTATAGATAAATGGGCCTTCGTAATCAACTCCTACTTGGGCAAATGGCTCTTGGGGGAATGAGCACGATAGGCGTAAAAGCGGGCGTGATGCATTGCTTGGTTATTACTAGGTACCGTGAGGAGACCACACGTATTACAATTAGCGAACGAATCAACAATAAAATGATCCGAAATTGCGAGATTAAAGTACTTCGAAAGCTCTGGGCCCGCGAACGGACATCAATCTAGAGAAACAGTCGTCCGGTCAAATTTTCCCCACGTGGTCTGTAGTTAGCAAGCGCGAGTAATTTACTTAAAAGGAGTAGAAAGCATTTCAGGAACATTTCCTACTATCATTCAACCAAACCCGGAATTCAATAAGCTCACGCTAATGAAATTTTTTTTCGCCCACCTAAAAGAATCCGAGGAAATAAATCCAAAAGAAAATCAACTTCCGCGGGATTGTCAGATCCGGTAATTGAAGGTGACAATATTCCTTAATGACTGCGAAATATGAGGACCTCGTTCTCTCTCTAGTACTCGGCAAGTGGGTGAAGGGCCGTAATTATAAAATAAACTAAATCAGCACTAAAATATGTAAGTACAACAGTTATAAGCAATCTTTCCGTAACGTCCGGATTAACACTATCATTACGTACTAAATAATTCCACCCTAATTGCTATAGAACTTACCATGGAAGCCCTCGAGAAGAGTGGACGAAGGGAGGACGTTCACTCTCCGGCGGTTCTTAGCAGAATGAGCCTCGAGCTCAGTTTTCGACTCGGCCCCCTCTCCCGAATGCCTCCCCTGAAACCCCGAAAGCGGCCGAGCAATCGCTTCAAATAGCTTCCATAAGAAAAGACAAATGAAGAACGGAAGGGCATTGGATACCTAGCTCGAAAAAGCTTTTTTGGACCGTTGCAGTTTACATCGCTACGTAGGTATTAATGCAAATAATATATCCACGTTTTACCATGCGACATTAAAAGATGAAGCTACAACCGAAAGTTTTGTTCAATTACACAACTGTAAGCATATCGTATTTAAACATTCTTAAGAATCGATCATTTTCTTTCAAGTGGTGCTCTGCTATGAGAGGTGATAAGGAAATTAACTTTCGTTTGAGGTGAAGCTACATTCTTTATCTTTGAACGGAAATATTTAATGAAAAGGTAAGTATGACACAATCGCTATAATCACGCAACACACGAAGATGTTTAGCGCATTTTAAGGAAGAAGCTTTACTGGAGGAAAGGTACTACAGTCGAGACTCTCGGTAGGCTCCCCAAACAACTACTCCCCACTCTTCTCACTCTATTGACAACCGTGGGCCACGGTGTGATCAGAAAAAGGGAAGATACAAAAGGATTATAAGGGTATGGTCTGGGCCTGGGCAGCGCGTGGATTTCAACTCCAAATGAAAACGGATTTACTTCGTCTAAAGGGAAGAAGCCTCCTCGTAAGGAAAAGTTCTTTTTCTGCGTTACGTTATTTACCTTTCGGGTAAATGACTACGGAATGAAGTTTTTATTAGGATATTAATAATTAATAAATCCTAATTATCCTTATATATAATTTGCGAAGAGTCCGTCCGTCCATCCCCCTTTATTTCAGAAACGGTTTGACTTAGAGATTCGAAACAAACTGCATTGTGTTTCTAAGAGTAAGAAACCAATAGGAAAACTATTCACAATACTTAGAAGGCTCGGGTTCGAACCCAGGAGTCCATAACACGTTTCCATAAGGAATGCACGTAAAGTTAGTTTTTGTACAGTCCTGGCCAAAATTAACGCAGCGCCAGCCGTACGAATCGCTAGGGAGGTGTTGCGTTAATTTTAGCCAGGATTGTACCTTTCAGGCTTTGTTACTTTTACAGAATTTAATTGGAAATAATGGTCCTATGAAGTTAAGACATGTACCCACAGGGAGAGTCTACCGGCAGAAAAGTGAAGCCAAAAATAACGCAACCCGCAGAGCACTGGGTTGCACTTTTCTCCAGCTCCCCTTTAACTACATGTATTTTTGGGGTTTTATTTTCCTCTCATACGGGACTCAGAAGCTTGTCTATCCTATGAAATGGACTCAGATAGTTTAAATGAACCTTTTACTTAACGATCATGTTCGATTTTTTTTCTCTAAGTCTTCTTGATTCCTTTTATCATGGAAAATAAAACATGCCTGCAACGTCAACTTCTCGGATGCCGGTGTCGTCTGCTAGTGCGATAGAGAAAACGCATCATCTGCCAGCCTCCCGCAAACTCTATTAAAACCTCGTTGATTATTCTAATGTTGATTTTATGTATATTCTAATGCATTAATCCGTCTTAGTTTTTAATTGATAAATACAAAGGCATAAAAATTCCTTAATAATCGTTTACAGCTATGAAATGAAGCTAGTCTATAATACATTATAATAGCTTATCGGGGCAATTAGAGATTTTCCGCTTGTGCAAATGTTTGTTCTAATTCATAATTAGGGCTCAATGCAGTAAAAGTTGTCAAAATGACGAATACGAGAGCTTGTATACCATGCAAGACCTGCAGGTGCAGCCGAGAACACAATGAAATGCTCATTAAAACGCCTTGAATTAATACTGACGTTCGTTCTGCTTCATAGATATCAGATGATTAATGAAATAATAAAATTAAGGAAGATGTATAGATTCTAGTTCGGAACATTTTGTGGGGGCAGCTGTTCTGATGCACAGCAATTGACCATGCTGCAGGCAGAAACAAGCCCCTGCTTATTTACCTATAAAACCTTTAGAAACGCGAAAATAACAAAATTGCTTTGTGTTACGCATTGCTCAAACTAAATTTTGTGTTTCAGAACGTTCGAATTACCCAATCAAACCTTGATAACTCTGTATCAAAGCCGCAAAATCACGAAAAACCAATGTATTGGTATAGGGAGATACGAAAAGTGCTACCCAGCATGGCTAAATGCGCAATCTGCTGCTTTACCCCTGGGTTCACTTTTGGGCGCGAGAGGGAGATAGCAATACTACCCCTTTGCATGTACCAAACGAAGGTAAATTAAATATGGAATCTTATTTTTGTCGTAACAATACACATATTGAATCGATATTACGAGAACTATGACAAAATAAACGAAATATTTGTAAAATTTCGCCGAGGTAAACAACCAGTCCCCCTGACGACCAAGGTGATTCCAGATATTCCTGAATCCGATACATTCATTTTCCCACGAGAATATACCCACAGGATTTTAAGTCCATGCCGAATTAATAAATAGTGTCAGAAATTATGAAGAGGAGGCAATTTATTGAGATTTAAGCGAATTTTAACAATGACATTTAAAGAGCATGAACAAAATTACAGCCATTTTGCAGTTTTTCTTTATCAAACAAATTTACAAAGGGACATGTATACGTTCGTTGGTGGTAATCAAGATGACGAAGAAATATTACTTCGAGGAGGGGGAAAATTTTGAGAGACAGAATTTTCACGCAAGCTAATACCAGAGATATTAAAGCAATGTGTTTGTGTGATCCTCACGATCTGCATAACTCACCCGCGCCTGCCAAATCGGTAGAGAATAAACCGCTTTTTGCGAGTAATTCTATAATATTATTTTCATTTTCTTCTTTTATATATTTTTCTTCTTACTCACTGATAGACTTAAGAGCAATATTTCCATTTCTTGCACTCGATATCCGATCAAATAACCTTATTTCAACCAAATGAACTTCGATGACGGAGAGCCTCACTTAAAGAATGATGAATGGTGGTTCGTAACATAGCTTTCTGGAATCCTCTGGTATTCGGTGGTTATAATTACATTGGCTATCCTCTTAAAATTGATAGAAGCCCCGTAAAATATCATTCACAAGCGCGATTTTTCATTTAAGGTTCATAGCTCAAAAAAAGGAAAAGAAACTTGCGTTCGACTGATTCAAGATTTCGTAATTAAAAGTAGCGGAATACTTCCATAATTTAATTTCTATACCAATCACTAGATGCTTTATACATATTTGTTGACTGGATAATGAGCAATCAGCTCTGACTACATATACGCCAGGGTCGTTCCATATCAAGTGATCACAACATTTTTACCTCACCATTTCAGATTTCTTTCATAATTGGCTCATTAATTACTTGCCCCAAGATAAGTAAAAGTCCAATTTTTTAGATTTTTCTGTTTATTAGTTTTGTTGCTATTGGGATTCAAAGTTTACAAAAAAACGTAAAAATAAGCATGCACTTGGAAATAAAGTTTAACATAACTCCTGAACTGTAAAAGTTAGAAAGCTCAAACAAACATTAATTTGTAGCTATTTTCTTAAGCTTTAATATGATATGCAACATGACTGCTTTTATGGAAAATTTAATTTCGAGGTCATGGGGGTCAAATTTAAAATTTGAATATCTCAGAAAAGCTATAATATTTTTTTTCAAAAAATATCAAAGAATCTATTACGTTTTGACTCCATTTCCACCAAATCTCAACTTGGGATCACAATGGGATCATGCACATTTTTAATATTTAAATCACCTCTCCAGGCCCAAAAGGGTATTTTTCACATGTAAATATTTACTAGGCTTGCATATCCTTTGTGCCACTAGGCTTTGTAAAAGTTGTTTATTTTCTGTTGAATTGTTGGAATATTGTATTGTTGAGTTGATTATTGGTTCTGTACTAGAGTAGATATCTTGAAACAAATAGTTAGTTCGATTTGTGTTCTCAACACTTAAATACCTGTGTGTTTTTAGCTGACAAGATTGCGCTGTTTGCAAGAAGAGTTGTGTTATACAGTTTGATCATTCTTTTAAAAAGTTTGCCAAATTCAGGTGTGGGCCGTGAAAAACATAATCATGGCTGAAACTCAGGAAGTGTCATCCTATAATAGGTACTGCTGTAATCCATTTGCAAAAACTGGCCACAAATGTTTAAAAAAAACTGAGGACTGTTCAAATGTGGATGTGTGAGGAAAAAATTTTAATTTAACCTGGAATGAAACTTTGTGATAGTTGCAGGAAACTGCTTGGTAAGAAAAATTCCACATCACAAGAGAACTGAAATTGAAGTCTCAGTGAATAATGATTCTAAACCGTTTTCCGAGCAACAAACTGCAGTTGATGTTACATTTGTTGATCCCAGTTCATCTGTAGATTATTTGAACAAATCTCTTACATTTCTTGAAGAGTCCCCCATCAATAAGAAAAGAATACATGTTGACCCTGGATATTGTTCAAGGAAACTGGATAAAGTGAAACAGAAACTCTAAGAGAAATTATTGGACAGTAATATGGGACAAAGGCAGACTGAAGAGGACCCTGACTCTGAAATATTAGCTCAGCTGAAGGAAAAATTTCAGCAAACTGAAAGTAGGAGTGAAAAACTACTTGTTTTAACTGTTTTACCTCAGAGCTGGACTCTTGCAAGAATTGAAAATGAATTTGGAGTGAGTAATAGGATGGCTAGAAGAACTAAGACCCTGGTTAGGGAAAAAGGAATCCTCAGTACACCTGATGCAAAACCAGGGAAAAATCTGAAGGAGTCTGTTGTAAACAAAGTAATACCCCAGACAACACAGGATATGTAATACATCTGTATTAAATAAAGAATACGCAGGAAATACGTCACGAGATACATATGTATAAGTTGGAATACGCGCGAAATTCGTACGTATATTTGACAGGAAAAGTGGCTCAAAAGTTCCATCAGATATATGTATACGCGCGTATTACGAATTGTAAAATTGAGTAGCCTTACGCGAATAATACATTTGTATGTATACGTCAAATTTTCAAATTGATATTCAGGCCTACATACACAAACTTTAAATGACAATATATTTGTGCAACAATTTCCCAGTTAACTGGGAAATTGTTGCATAATTAAATTATTAAATTAAATTTTCCATTTTCATACACTACTAAAATAGGCATATTAACAATTTTATTATTTTCCCATAGTCAACATTAATATTAAAATATTAAAATTAATACATGAAAAACCAGTCAATATGAAAAAATGAGGGTCATGGGGTATGTAAGAAATTGAAACCAGCACATTTGGATAACATAAAATTTATTCATACCAAGATAATAAAAAATTAAATACAAACAAAATACAACTGTACATTGTAGGTAGGCATCCCAGGGCCAGATTACAGGACAAATCTCTCATAGAACAATGGCTGCACTATCCCGACACAGCTGCTGGCTAATATCCAGCATTGGAAATCAGTCACACTTCAATCCAGGAAACAGATCAAGAGTCTGCATCATCCAAAATATCCTTGAAAAGGAGAAGCACAAGTTAAAAAAACATCTACACAAAAATATTAGGCCCTTTTTAAGATTTGCTCTCTTAATGAGATATAAGTTTGTGATCAATATATCACTAAGTGAATTAAATGCTTATATTGAGTATATGGAAATGTATTCAAAGCAGTAAGGTCATGTGAACTATGATGAAGTCTTCACACAGTCAATATGACAATTTGAATTAATGTAATGCCTCTAATGAACTTAAAGGTATATAATGGAAACTTCTCCAAATGAGTCAGGCCTATAATAAGCCTTAAGGTAATAAAATAATTTTTCGCTTTTGGGAGCTCATTACTGATCAAAGCTATCTATAAAAATAGAGTGATATTTAGTCGTAAATCTCTATATGCAGAGCGTACAGACACATAACTTTAACTATTAGAAGCAGAGCTGCTATGCAACCTGGCAATCCACCATGATTATAACTACACAAATGTTTAAATTAGGTACTTACATTGGGACCAGCTGAAGATTCGAGAAAGCAGAAGGAGCATGAAAAAAATAAATCATCATTAATGACTTCGATGTACACACGTTATCGTTCATAAAATGCACTACTTCAATAAGTACGTAAAGACTTAATTGAACTAAGGTTTAAGATACTTATAAAAGGTACATTTTTCTGAGAACAGAGGTAATTAGAACAAATACATTGGTCATTTAGATAGTGGAAAACAAACATTTATGTAAGATTGTTGAGAATAAAATAATTAAATTTTGAAGGTAACTAGCAAGGCTTGATAATTAAGGTTTTAATAACAAGGCTACTCCGATTTGATTACAGTCAACTCAACAAATGGCGATAGATAAACTCTGGATGCACGTACAGTTCATTTTCGTCGCAGCAGGCTTTATTTCGTTTTAAAATTTAAATTAGAAATAATAATTGCACAAAGTCGAATCAAGCACCAAAAGAATGGGAATAGAATAAATATTCTTATTTTGGTCGTGAAATATCGTTTACGAATCGAAATTTCGAGAATCTTGATAAAATGCGTGAATATTTTATCAAAATTTCGAGGTTGTAAACAACCCATATCCCCCTTGACAACGAAGGCGATTGTTTTAATTTTAGGTGGTACGAAGTTCACCGGTTCATCTAGTACAGTGGTTCCCAAGGGGGGCACTACCGCCCCCCGGTGGGCGCTGAGAAGTCTGAGGGGGGCGTTCTGTGCTCCAGTCATATTGAGGGGGCGTTGAGTTCCAGCCGCCGCCCCCTTGAGCAGTTGGCGTATTTAATGGTCACTGACGGCATTACTGACATCTTTTTTTCGATTCTTCAACTTTTGACGCTACAGCCTTTTGGTTCCAGGTGTCAGAAACATTGTCATAAATGCTTTCTCAGCTCTCGCAAAAGCTTTTGGCAGAAGGATGCGTCACGAATGGGGTTGACCTAATCTGTGGAATACTGATGGAATGGAGGGGAGGGGTACGGAGGAATAGGGCGGAAATTAATAGTGCGTTTTCAATGGAAACATTGTAACTGCCGTTAAAATTCTGCATAAAGGTTTTTTGGCAAAAGGAGAATGAAACTCAACCCTATTAAAAAACACATATCACCTCGAGATATAGTTTTAAATCATCTCTCTACTTTGGAATATACGTAGTAGTCCCAAGGATTTTTTCTGTTGATGACACGACCCTATCAAAAACTTTTTAAAACTTTTATTGCATTTCTTCATCGGCCTCCTTCCACGTACACATAATGACGTTATAATTAATTTTCGTTCTTCGCTGTAAAGCGATTAAAGATTCCCAATCTTGGATAATTCGTAATTTGTATTTGAAAATTATAGGAAAAATGAAAGTACGAATATGACGGAAAGAGAGGAAAGTGTGGAAATGATTAAATGGAATGAAAATAAGTACAGGGCAATGAATTGAAAGTGAAAATAAGAAGGTGGGGGAATTATAAAATGAAGTGTTTAATAACCATGAGGATTAGAACCAGGCTTAAAGGCAACAAGGCGTAGGGACGGAGCAGACATTACATTGTACATGCTCTCTGCATTTTTTCGGGTGTCCGTCCGAGTAGGATGGCTTGGTGACAACAGTTTCGCTGACTATCCTGTCAGCGTCTTCAGGTCGAAGGATTAACTTTGACCTGAAGACGCCGACAAGGTAGTCAGCGAAACTGTTGTCACCAAGCCAACCTACTCGGACGGACACCCGAAAAAATGCAGAGAGCATCTACCAACGCCGCGGAAACCTTCGAGCTTACATGTCATTGTAAAATTATAAAAGTAAAGAAGGCATCCTCTCTGGCCAGAAGCAATCCATAAAAAATAGGCTATCGAATAAAAGGTACCTCGAGCCCCGAAATCTTCCACTCAATGCGAATCAAAGTAGCTATAGATAGAAATAGTAGCATTCTGAAGCTAGCAGCGAAGGCAATCTGGGAGGGGCACATACAGTCATTATTTTTCCACCCGCAGAGACCGTGTTTTAGAAATCAAGACCTGTGTACACTTCTCGTGTACACCTTACCGTCAGATTGTGTTGTACTATTAGAATAAAGTCTGCGAAGAGACAAGCAGGAAGGGGCGCATATAGTCATTATTTTTCCAACCGCATTGACCGGGTTTTAGAAACGGACATATCCGGCACCAGATCGTCCTCTGCGCATCAGCCACGAGCTTGTATGTGAGAAGCTGTGTGAGGATTAAATTCATCAGTCATCCATCGCCCGTCGTTTTTGTAGTACTGATACCTGATAGTTTCGGAATTTCCTTAGTGCAAGTGCAATTTGGCGCAATAATTGTTATCACATTAAGAATGTATTTATTATTATAATTTTTAATTCAATTAAAATAGCATACATCATAGCTTTTAGCATACATGAAATTTTATTTTAATAAAAGCGACCTGTTTTGGACATCTCTGTCAGCAGGCATGTAAAAGTAGAAAGAAAAGGAAAAAAATATATCTTTAGTTACTAAATTTACAAATTATAAGTGTATCGGTCGCATAATCAAATAGCAGTATTTTGAAGTATTACCACTGATTGTGAGAAAAAAATATTTCTCGAACTGGGACTCGGACTCAATTTTATTCATCATCGTTTTAATTTAAAAATCTTCCAAATATCAGTGAACTATATCGAATTTGGTTAACACTGATACAGTGTGATAACATCATCGGCTTTTACTCGTAGTTTGGTTAATGAAGTTTGACAATGACTGACATAGAGAATAGAAATTAATAATAACAAAACTTTTTATGATTTCTGCTCTGACGCAAATTGTTGGCAAATTAATTATTCACTTTACGTTGATTTTTACATAAGTAAATACGGAAATTTTTATCTCCGAAACAAATTTTCTTATTAGTACAATATTTCCGCACATATCTATCTCATAATAATCATATTATTGTGTTATTTCTACAGATAGATCCCTGTGGGAACCAAAGAAAAAATGTAGACAATACAATGTCGAATATTTAAAATATGGTTTCATTCAATCGCCCACAAACAAGACACTACAAATGTGCCTAATTTGCCACAAGGTGTTTTCCAATGAAGCTATGAAACCTTTGCGATTAGAAGAGCACTTGAGCATCCTGAGAAAACATATAAAAATATATCTTACTTTTAAATGCTCAGAGCTCAACATTCGAGACGTCCTACTTTGGGTGATATGTTTTCGGCCGCATCAAAATAAGAAAATAATGGATTACGTGCATTCTAAATCGGGAAAACCACACACAATTGGCAAAGAATTCATAATTCCAGCTTTGAGTGAAGCTCTGCGTACCGTGCTGCATAAGCCACCGTCTAATATATTTTTTTTTAATTCGTTGAGTAATAATACAGTGCAGAGGCGAATAGACGAAATGTCCGAGGATGTGGAGACTTCTCTAGCTGATTTTTTTAAGACTACCGAGTTTTCATTACAGCTTGATGAATCTACTTTGCCAGAAAACGAGTCTTTACTTCTGGTGTACGTTCGCTTCGTAAAAGATGAAAGCATTTATCAAGAATTATTATTCGCAAGAACGTTAGAAACGGACACTAAAGGAAAATCTGTTTTTGGCGTTTTGAAACACTATTTTGAAGAAAAAGGAATTCCTCTGAATAATATCTTGTCTGTTGCTACCGATGGTGCTCCGGCAATGGTTGGACGTCACCGTGGTTTTATTTCATATTTGAAAAGAGAGGTACCAAATGTAGTCGCCGTGCATTGTGTAATTCACCGACAACATTTGGTAACAAAACACCTTAGTGATCGCCTTCACCGCTCGCTACAGTATGTAATTACTGCAGTTAACAGGATCAGAAGCAATGCTCTCGATGATAGATTATTTAGAAAGCTTTGTGATGAAAACGACGAAGACTTTAATCGGTTACTATTACACACAGAAGTTCGTTGGTTGTCAAAAGGTACTTGTCTAAAACGATTTTTTGAACTCTTTGAAGCAGTTACTAAGTTTTTGAAAGCAAAGATGATTTATTAAGAGTGAATTTATTGAAATGAAAGGGCGATATTGCTTATTTGACAGATTTATACAACACATTTAGTGAAGCAAACTTACAGCTGCAAGGGAATGATTTAAATTTTATCAAAGCTAATTATCTCTGCGTTTGTGTTAAAACTTGCTTTGTACAAACAAAATTTGGGTGGAACACAATTTCATCAGTTTCCAAATCTTTCTTCAATGGAAACTAATGATAACGACATTCTCGCTTACTATCAGCATTTGGAAGCACTAAAAAAAGACTCTATAATTAGAGTTGAGTTTGAGGAGTTTATTTAATTGTCAACAAATGAAGAGTTGAAATTTAAATTTTAAAATGGGTATCAAGAATTTTGGCTTCAACATCAAATTCCAATATTATATCCAGCCGTATGGGCTGCAGTAAAGAAATTTTTAATTGCTTTTCCGTCCTTGTATTTAGCAGAAAGAGGGTCTAGCATGGTGACCAATCTATAAACTAAGAAAAAAACAGGTTGTCAATAGTGGAACGCGGTGACTTAAGGTTATTAATGACTAAAATTACACCAAATATTGATAAATCAGTTTCATCGCATCGAGCTCAGCTGTTTCATTAATGATATTACATTAATTATTAAAAATATGTTTCAATCGTTCTATAAACAATATTTCATTATCTTAAGATGAAAGAAAATTAAAAATTTGTTCTTGTTTTTGAATATATAGCATGTACAATGTAGTTAACCTAAGGGGGGCACTATCAAATTGTTGACTGAAAAAGTGGGCGCTGACTTAAAAAAGGTTGGGAACCTATGATCTAGTATAATCAAATATAATAAAATGAACGGAAATATCGTTTGAAGGAAAGCACAAAAGCAATAATAGTAAGGACGTATGAACGCGATGATGCAAAGCGAGCATATGCAATGGTCAATAAAGTTCACACTAAAGTGCAAATTGCAAAGAAATTTAAAAAAACAATATCAATATATATATGATACATCAATGATTTTATATATAGTCTAACTAACTATAGTCACATTTTATTTAGCCGTTAAAACATTAAAGGAAACTTATGAAAACGATCAACAGGTGATCGATCATATCTGAGAAAATCATCTCATATCACATTGAATAAAAGAAATCACACATTACCTTGATAAATCAGGAACAGGAAACCACTGGATCACGAGTTATGAAAACGCCCGAACACAGGAGAAGGGAAGCCAAACTCCAGATTGCATGATGCTGACCAATGCTGACGACGAAGTCAACGAAATTTGTCGATCTTGATGAATTCAAAATTCATGAGTTCCGAGATTGTGCCGACAGATAGCGTTACCGCGTTACAATATGTGCGCTCCGTACGCTCACTTCCACTTAAAATTAAATTTGTGTGCCACTTCCGAGAATATATAATACATGGTGAACAGATCATTTAAATTAGGAAAACTTGCAAATTTGTTCTAGGTAATAATTTCCGGTAAAACTTAAACAAACATTTCTTAATGCGAAAATACAAGAAATATACGTATATGTATTTTTTGTGTATTTCTGCATCATTTTTACAAATGTATCCATGCATGAAAAATACATAATGTATTTTTCATGCATGGATACATATGTATAAATGTTCAATAAATACATGTATTACAAATGTAATACAATTCATAAATACATATGTATGCATCCAGTTAAAATACATCACAAATACATATGTATATCCAAATGTGTGTTGTAGGGGACAGTTTTACAACAGTGATGAAGTTAGCAGGATGATGCCAGGGAAAAAAGATTATGTTTCAGTGAAGAGAGGAAATGTGCGTACTAATATTCAAAAAAGATTAATTTTAGGAAACCTGAAAGAAGTGTATCACCTATTTAAGTGTCAAAACCCAGAGGACTAAGTAGAATTTTTTAAGTTTGCTGAGCTCCTCCCCCAGAACTGTGTTTTAGCAGGTGGAAGCGGCACTCATACAGTATGTGTATGTACAATTTATCAGAACATTAAATTAATGTTAATTGTGAAAGAGGTTAAAGAGATAACTTCAGAAGATGGGTCATATCTAAGTGATTGCAAAGCATGTCTTTCTAAATTAACGTGTTCTGGTCCAAGTTCAAAATGTCACTTAAATAAATGTAGCAACTGTCCTGGTATTGATCAATTAAAAGAAACTTTACAAGATGCTTTGGAGGAAAAGATGGTTGAAAAAATTTCATACAAACAGTAGATTTCAGCAGATAGATGCAGTTTTGAAACTATCACAAAAACCACTGAAGAATTTGTTCAGACATTGTGTGAACGACTTTTAGTTCTGAAAAAAACATGCCTTTATGGCTGCTCAACAGTTATTGTGCTTATCACATCTAAAAGAAACTATGGGAGTGAATGAGGCTGTCATCTCCTTAGATTTTTCAGAAAATTATTCATTTCTTATTCAAGATGAAGCAACTATGCATCCGTTAGCTGCCTATTACAGGGATCAGGAGGCTGTCAAGTACAAAAGCTTTGTTATAATTTCAGAATGTTTAATACATAACACTGTGGCTGTTCATGTCTTTCAGAAGAAAGTTATCAATTTCCTGAAGAATAGCATACTAAGATCCTTGAAAAAATGCTACTACTTCTCAGATGGGTCAGCTGCCCAATATAAGAATAGGAAAAACTTTTCCAACTTCTGCCACCATAAAGAAGACTTTAATGTGGAAGCAGAATGGCACTTCCATGCCACGACCCATGGAAAAGGTATTTGTGATGGTTTAGGAGGAACAGTTAAACGTCTTGCAGATAGAGCTAGCCTTCAGAGACCATATTCAAACCAATTTTGGCACCATATCAGCTCTTCAACTGGTGTGAATCCAACATATCTTCTATTCAGTTCTTTTACTCAAGCATTACAGAGCATAATGAGGGATAAGAGTTTATGAAAACTAGATTTTATGAAGCACTCCCCATTGAAGGAACACAGCAGCATAATAAACTTTCATTCCATCCACCCAAAGCAAAATTATTACAAAGATATTCTCCTTTGACACCGAGTTTCAGGAGCATATTTTGAAAGGAGGCACAAGAACCTGTGAAACACTGAATAAATTGGGAGGCTACATCACTTGTGCATATGATAGAAAGTGGTGGCTGAGATATTTTTGAAGATGTGAAACACAACAAAGTGACAGTGAATTTCTTGCACCCATCAGGACAATCACCATCTTTAGTGTAACCAGAAAAGAAGACATCCTGTCTGTATCGGGAGATCGAGTGCTTACTTGTTTTGATGCAAAAACCCCAACCGGCCGCACTTCTTTTCTGACACAGATAGATATTAACCTAGCAAAAAAAAACTCTCAATGAAAGACTATTCACAAAGTGATGAAAATCTGTGTGAAGTACACTACAAGCAAAGTGAAACAAGAATTAATGTATGCTATATGTCGGTCAAGTATTTAATTAAGAGAGGTTGAGAGAAAAAAGTATGTGACATTTTGTATTTTGAATAATGACACAAATATGTGTGTAGTTTGTTCATTTCTCAATACTGAATTACTCTAGTAAGTTTCTTGTTATATTAAAGTAGTTAATGAAGTATGAAATGTGATGAAATATACCAAAAATACCCATTTTGGGCTTGGAGAGGTAAATTAAAAATTCAAAATGTGCATGATCCCATTGTGATCCCAAGTTGAGATTTGGTGGAAATGGAGTCAAAACATGATAGATTCTTTGATATTTTTTGAAAAAAAATATTTTGCCTTTTCTGAGATATTCAAATTTTAAATTTGACCCCCATGACCTCAAAATTAAATTTTCCATAAAAGCAGTCATGTTGCATATCATATTAAAGCTTAAGAAAATAGCTACAAATTAATGTTTGTTTGAGCTTTCTAACTTTTACAGTTCAGGAGTTATGTTAAACTTTATTTCCAAGTGCATGCTTATTTTTACGTTTTTTTGTAAACTTTGAATCCCAATAGCAACAAAACTAATAAACAGAAAAATCTAAAAAAATGGACTTTTACTTATCTTGGGGCAAGTAATTAATGAGCCAATTATGAAAGAAATCTGAAATGGTTAGGTAAAATTTTATGTTTACTTTGGTTCAGTTGATGTGGATTTACCCGCCAGCAACTCCTTGGTTAATGGGAAACTTTCCAGAGCTTCCATCTTACTTGACATCACCTCTGCTATTGAAGATACTCAAACATACCATTTATCCAAAAATATAAGAATATTCGAAGATAAACGTCCCTTCGTTGGAAAATGAGAATATATTTGAAGAAAAAATGTGGCTGTGTGCAGTGCACATTTTTCACACTGTGCCTGCGACGGGCGCGTGATCATGAGGGTGTCATAAAATGTGCACATCTGTGTTTGAGTACCATTAGTCTTTGGACACTCCCCTGGTTTTAAGTCCTTCCCAAGTATGCTGCTTGCGCTTCAAACTAAATTTTAGTTATTTTAATGATTTTTACTTTATCGAGAGAATAGTCTTAAATTATGACTTAAATTAATCTAAAATTTTTAATTTTAATAATTAATGGAATCGTTAAATTCAATAATAAGAAGATATTATTTTTCTTCTTGAGAGCAAGTGAAGTTTTATCCAAAGTAAATAAATTTCCTTACTCAACTCTACAAAAACACTTCTATTGCAATGTTCTTTGAAGTTGATACTAATTACAGGATCTGATTTTGGTGACATTTAATAACAGTTAGTTCATGAAATTTAATTGGTTGTGCAATTCAGTGAAATAATGCGATTTATTGGTATGTTTTTGATTTATTGGTATGTTTTAATTTGTCTTTATTTTTTCTGTTATTCATAACATTGTGCTCCTTTTCAAGTATCAGGATGAAATTTATCAAAAATCAACAAAAACACATACATGTACAGCACCATGAGCATCTTATAAAGCATAGTCTTTCACAAGCGCAATTCTTCTTTAGCACTTCATCTGGGAAACATCTGGTGCACATTTTGAAAGAAACTTCTTTCCTCCGCAAGATTTGGCATGTTCCAAGCATATTGCAGCATGTCTCTGAATTTCGGAGAGGAAAGCTGATTATGCACAATTGAATGAATACAAATTCCATCTTCTCTGGAACTTATTTCCCATTTCTCCTGGATGAGTTAAGTACAGTTTTGCAGCCTTGAAATGAATATCTTGATTTGTCTATAAAAATACACATCACAAAATCTATGAGGCATGACAGACATGGTAAACACAACCACACTCTTTCTACACTGGAAACAGACAAGTCAAGATTCCTTCAAACTTGACACTATCTATCTCAGAGGATCATGCTATCGGACTTATTACTTCAAAAGCTATAACATCAGTGGATACTGCTATAAAAATATACCGTAAATGTCCGAATATAGCCCCCGTGCGAATATAACCCCCCCCCCAACTTTTGAGTCTCAATTTTGGAAAAAATTTAACATCCACTGTTGATATGTTCCTTTTCTGGTAAAACACACTTTTGTGTCAAAAATAGAATATGTGCCTGATTTAGGGACATACATACCAGTTTTACATGATTTTTTAAAAATATCTAAGCATGGGAATGAAATACAACTACTTTGAACTTTTACAAATTTTAAATAATTTTGAGCCTCCACATATTTTATAAAAAATGTTTTTAACTATTTTTTTCAGGAATAATTAGATTAAAGTATAGTTTTCCCTCTAAATGCAACAGTAATAATATGGAGAAATGCTTTTTTTATCTTTTTGTCTGATTGCTTTCTCTATTCTCTATCACCTGTCACATCAATTTCTTCTTGATCACAAGGAGACCAGTATTTATCATCATCATCATCTGAGCCCATCCAAATAATGTCATCCTCTGTACCATTAAGTTCATTAGACATGAACATTTTTTAATACTCTTCATCGCAATATTTTCAGGAATTCCATTCCAACACTTTAGCACCCACTGAGTGATGAGAGGTTTTTATTTTTCCTGATAGAGTGTATTCCATTTCCTCCTCCAGCATCCACTCAGCATAAGTTGCCTTCAACCTGTCCTTAAATGGCTTATTTATTGACAAGTGGCTGAAGCAGGCTCGTGATTCCTCCAGGGATCACATGTCAGAATTTCCTGCCCCTATATCATTTTTTACTTCCTCAGTAACATGACCCTTGAAGGAATCTAGCACAAGCATTGATGGCATGTTGAGGAGAGCTCCTGATCTTCTCTGCCAAACCACTTTCACCCAGTCTCTCACTAACTCTTCAGTCATCCACCCTTTCTCTTGAACCCTTACATGAATCCCAGGAGGAAACTTGTCTTTTGGCAGAGATTTCCTCTTAAATATTATATAAGGTGGTAGCTTCCCTCCATCAGCTGTGATGCCCAACATGCACGTAATTCTCGTCTTTTCATTTCCTGTGGTTTTAATTGTCACTGATTCTGATACCCTCGCTTCGACAGTAGTAGACCTGGGCACGTCAAAATAGATTGGTCAGCATTGCCAATTCGCCCCAACAGGTAACGTTGCCGCTGCCGTAGGTGAACGATGAATCGCTGAAAACGCAGCATCTTCTCTTCGTAGAATTGCGGTAGCCGCTGAGCGACCGTCGTTCGCCTTCGTAGGGAAAACCCATTCCTCTTCATCATCCTCCGTAACCACCCAGAACTCGCTCGGAAATCCGCCCTCGAAATATCCATTTCACATGCAATCTTTCTAGCTTCCGTACAGATCATATTGCGAGTGATGGCTAAACCGTTCCTTCGATTTTCGCGTACAAATCTGACAACATGCACTTCCAATTCCGTGTGTCTGCCGGTAGTTGGATCCCGAAATGCGCAGCGAGATGCAGAGGTTAGCAGAGGAAGCAGTTCTCGCCAAAGTCGGACACTCTTTCTGTTCACATGGTATTTTTCAGCTGCTGAATGTTTCCCATGAACATCGGCATATTTTGCTCGAACGATTTTAAAATTTGCGTCGTAGCTCCTACGTTGGTGGGTCTTTAATTGCCGTATCGTAGACGTCCTTCTTTCATTCATATTTACGTCTACAAACAGCAGCTTCACAGACAAACTGTGAAACTTCTGTCACTTCTTGACGTAATCTCTCTGCAGCGGTAAACATTTTTTACATTGGCGATGCTATGATTCCATGACCGCTGCGAACGCTTCTTTAGGGGTTTGCTTTGAAACTGGAAAATCGCTGATGCAATTGCAGCACGGCTAGTCTTCATTTTTGGAAAAAGTCACATCCATGACACCATCACCACATGTCTCACTCAGCTGGCGATGCGTTTTAAACGGTGGCACAGCACGAAAATTGAGAAAAAGAATGATTACGCACTGTCCCTGTATTGAAAACGGCGCAATTTTAAGTGTCAAAAACAGTCCTTACTGTCTCTGCTGCCACAGGAATTCTATCTGCCGTACAGTGCTGAAATCTCTATCACGCATATATAATGATTGTGCGCGTATTTTAAAGCAAACCGCATGTTTCTATCAGTAGCCAGTCTTGAGAAAAAAATCGGAGGTGTTATAACTTGAATGCACCACGTATAAGGAATTTCAAACTAATTATTCTGAAGAGAAAATAATGAAATGGCAGTAACATTTCAAAACATTTTCGCCCGAATCATTGTATTTATTACTGCAGAGTATGTTTACGTATTATTTCGCAATTTTCTTATCGTTTTGGGAGACAAATATTCAATAAACGTCGGTGTTAACTATCGTAGTGCCCGAAAATAGCCCCCACCATCACTTTTACGGCCGATATTTTTGCAAAAAAGGGGGGCTTATATTCGGACAAATACGGTATTCACAGTATTTTTTAATCACATCTTGTAAATAACTTTTTGTGCAGAGTTAAAATTAAGAAAAACAAAACACTCTCGACAGTTAAGGATTTTAGTTTTTCCTCAAATGCAGTAATTGGTGCCTGTCTTTTATATGCTTAAACTTGAATTTCTTATCACAAAAACTGCAAGAAAACGGTCTCTCTTCGGAATGAATAACCATATGTTGTTTCAGATTACTTTTACGACAGAAATTTTTGAGACAGACTTCACATTGGAAAGGAGTTTCACTAGTGTGTATTACTGAGTGCTCCTTAAGATGATATTTACAACCAAACCCTTTCCCACAAACAGTACATGAGTACTTTTTGTTATGTCTATGTTGATGACTAACCAAAGATTTTTCTAAAGAAAAATTCTTCCCACAAATACCACAAGTGTAAGGCTTTTTTATGATACCCTCTTCACTGTCTCTGAGGTGCCTGAGCTGATGCTCATTCCTCACCTGATCCTGTTTGAATGCCTGACCACAAACAGAACAAATAAAAGGTCTAACATCATAATGTATCCTCACATGTCTCCCTACGCCTACCTTGGTCGGAAAACTCTTTTCACAAATATCACAATTAAACTCACATTTTCTACTATTAAAAGGGAAATTTAAACCATTGAACTCTGATTCTGCAACGTTCCTATTGCTCAGTATTGCAGGCACAGCCTCCGCAGATTCCAGTTTATAATCTCTTGCATAATTTTCTGCCATTCTTCCACACATTTTCTCCACTGCAAACATTCTCCCTTGGTTGATATCCTCTTCTACAGGTGAATTGTTCACAGTAGCATGATTACCTTCCAGATGAGAATTAAATTCGGATGAGCACTGAAATGAAACAAATAACACTTATAAGTGTCGGCTGGATCAGCAAAAGTGTTTTCCCACCCTCTCCTCTGAGAACAACTCTTAGCATGGGAA
The DNA here is from genome assembly GCA_947579665.1 of Sympetrum striolatum. Lineage (NCBI taxonomy): Eukaryota > Metazoa > Arthropoda > Insecta > Odonata > Libellulidae > Sympetrum > Sympetrum striolatum. Next base: position 19,471,984 of record OX388342.1, on the reverse strand, counting down.
GATGAATTTTTTGCACGTTTGACAATATACCCCTCCCCTACCTCATTTTGAGAAGCATCTCTTCGCAGAACTATTGGGAAAATGCCAAGGAAGAGACAGGAGTTGGTTGGGAAATATGTGAGGAGATGGACCTCGTATTATGATGTGAAAGAAAAATAAACAGTTTTCTTGCCAATAAGCTGTTCTCTGTTCCAAAGAGCAAAGCAAAGCCAAGCTAATTCGAAAACGTTAAATCCATCCCATTTGAGTCAAGGATCTTCCAATTAAAAATCAAGAATATTTAAGCAATAAGAGAAAAAATGATTCATAACTAGAAAAAATAGAATCATTGCAACATTCAGTTGAATGTACCACATTGATTACTTCTGATATGATGATGATGATGTGCATTAAAAACTAAAAATTCAAGCTCAAAAAGATAACTATCCCTACTAACTAACAACACTTGTGCTCAGAAATTCTGAGGACTAAAGATAAAAATACTTTTCGTTTTCAAAAGATCCAAATTTTGATTTACAAAACCATACCCCTTATTGAAAAACTCAAAATTGTACAACAATCTTCTTCTGAGATATGAAGGACGGATATTCTTTGGCAGGGGTACCAAGGAAGGAAGACTTGGAGGAATTGGATTTTTAATCAACTAGAGATGTAAAGTTAATGTGGTCAAAATCGATGGTGTATCTGACAGAATTTGCAAACTCGTACTAAAGATAAATGAGTTTAACTCAGTACTGAAACCTTTGCAAGAAGACAGAAAGTGCCGAAGAGAAGAACCAAGAGAAAAGCGAACACTTAAAAGATACAGCATCAATTCCCCAGAAGAAGTAATGGTGATGAATAAGGAGATGAAGAATGGGAAAGCAGGAGGAGTAGATGGGGTGTTGGCAGAGTATATGTAATCCAGTGGAACAAAGAATTCTAACCTTATAGCACAATTATTCACTAATTGTCTAAAACTAGGGAGAATCCCCAAGGAATGGAACCACGACAGGATTGTTCTTATCCACACGAAAGGAAGTAAAGAAGATCTGAAGAACTCCTGCCCCATCAGTCTTCTTCCAGTTGTCTATTAGACATTCATAAAGATAATAGTTGAATGCCCTGTCTGCAGCCTAGCCTAGGTGAAGCTCTGTGCTTCAACTGTGTGGACAGCTGAGTCTTTGGAAAATGATTACATTGTCATTTTTTTCCCGTCAGGGGTATCAAACCCTAACTCGGACTAGTTGAGTTGTTGGAAAAGTTTAGTCGTGTCTACTGAAGACAGTTCTCAATTTTTGGCGAGTTTTCGTTTTATATGGGCTGCGATGAATCCGAAGCGTAAATCAAGTAAGGAGAAAAGTATTGTCACCAAACATGCAGCAAGAGTAATGACACTCCATAAGAAATTTGAGGTTCTCGACAGACTAGCCCACGGAGAATCCTATGCATCAGTTACCAGATCGATGGGAGTGAAGAGTCCACTATTAGGGCAATTAAAAAAAGTGAGTTGTCAATCAGAACTAGTGCTCAGAGTGGAAGTAGGGCAAGTGTTAAAGTGTCCTACGCGCCACAAGATATTGTCAAAAGAACAGAAAAGGGTCTGAATATATGGCTTGAATCGCAGACACAAAACAGAGTGCCATTAAGCACCTTAATTATACAAGAAAAAGCCTTGCGATTATATAAACATATCGCTTCTTCAGGTGAAAGCAGTGGCAAAAAAGAATTCATTGCAAGTAAGGGCTGGTTTGAGAATTTTAAGAAAAGACATAGACCTATATAATGTGAAGATTTCCAGTGAAATTGCATATGCGGACCACAAAGCTGCGAATGAGTTTCCCAATTTGTTTATGAAGCTTATTAAAGAGAAGAGTTACTTCAAAAAGCAAGTGTTTAATGCCAATGAAACTGGACTCTTCTGGTATAGAATGCCTTCCCAGACTTTTATCTCCAAGTCTGAGAGAACTGCTCTGGGATTTAAGGTTAGCAAAGACCGCGTCACACTTCTTTTATTGTAGTAGGCAACTTTAAAGTAAAGCCTCTGCTAATTTACCACTTGCAGAACCTGCGAGCACTGGCTGGGAAAATAAAAAATAATCTTCCAGTGTTTTGGCAGTCTAACTGAAAGGCTTGGGTGAGTCGAAATATGTTCATGGACTGGTTTAACAATTGCTTTGTTCCCGAAGTTGATAAATATATATCATCAAAAGAATTGCCTTTTAAAGCCCCTAAACACGTCCCAATCCGATCACCCGACATGACCGAACTTCCCGATCATCCCTGTTGGGGCCTGCTCTACAGAAGACCCAACCAATCTTATCACCCGACCCGACCAACTCACGAAAATTTCTCAGTAGACATCGAAATCTCTGGAGGGAACTCTGATTTGACTTGCTTGATTTGATTTTATTTGATTTGTTTGATTTGACCAGAGATAAACTGAGTTGGGTCAGAATCGGGAGTCTGCTGACAATGCCGATGACGATTCACACGTGTATTGTTCTCGGTCTTATCGGTAACAATACACAGAAATCGGGGCTGGGTGGTCGGCGGTTGGATGGTCTGGCAGGACCAACCACCCAACCGTCGTGTTGGATTGTTTTTGTTGGGCGACAGGACTACACACCTTCCAACTGTCGGGGCAAATGGTGTTGGTCCCGACACTTGGGTGAATTGGTCGGAACGTATGTAGGGGCTTTTAAAGTTCTACTCGTTTTGGATAATGCCCCAGGCCATCATCAGGAACTTAAATCTGCTCACCAAAGTGGAGAGGTATTATTCTTCCCACCTAAACCCACATCACTCTTCCAGACTCTAGATCAGGGTATCATTTCTACCTTCAAGAGTTATTATATTCGGTGTACCTTCTCTTTCTTGTTAGAAATGATAGAGAAAAACAACTCTCTCTCTCTCTGTAACTGATTTTTGGAAAATATTCAATATTGCTGACAGCATAAATTTAATTAAAGAATCACTAGACGAGATTAAACCATCGACAGTGAATTCATGTTGGTGGAAATTCTGGCCAGAGGCAATCATTGATTTTAAATAATTTCCTAAGCATGTCGGTGAACTAAATCTTTTATTGTTTCACATGGAAGATGTCTGAAAGGGGAAGGACTAAAAGACTTGAAGCTAAAAGATGTTGAAGAACTTATAAATGCAAGCAATAAAGAGTTGAGAGAGGAAGATCTGGAGCAGCTCATTGACAAGCAGGACAAGGCTGAGGAAAAGGATGAAGAAGAAAAACCTTCAACAGAAATTAATTTGACGGATTCTAGCGCACTGTGCCTGGGTTCAATTCTCATTGTAGTTATATATTAACAAATTATAGGAAATTGATGACATATGGGAAGCATAACATCAAGGAAATATTTTTTTCTGAAACTTATTCCTGGTAAGCTTGCAGTTAGTAATTAAAATTTTTCTCGTATAAACACACTAAAATTTGTGAAAGAATTTGTGATTAAACCACACATCTGGAAAATAAGAAGGAATATCACTGACAATCACAGATAACGAAAGGAGAAAATAAACAGAGAAACTACCATAATCTAATGAACAAGGATAAGTGTACAAAACACTGATGACTTACTTCTCGTAACGGCTGACAAAAGACTCGTTCATTGCCGCAGTCATCAAATTCCTCAGCAGGAATTTCCACTGGCTCCTTAAAATAAGGTTTCAGACAAACAAAATTAATTTTACTATCTATCCTACAGAAATTCTTATCTATAACAACAAAAGCAGTATAAGGACATCAAATACATATATAACATATAATAAGTAGTGTTTTGTAGCAAGTGGTAATTTTTTAAGCGTAAATATTATAGATAAGAAAATGTATTCTGTTAAAGTTATCACGGTTGAGGTTTAGTGAGGATGCTTTGAACTTGGGCCTTCGCAGGGCCGGATGAGAGCCATAAGGCCAGCATGAGAAAGCTTATTCTTCATAAGTGCAAAAATGTATAAGAATAGAAAGCATCGTCACTCCTTCTCCCACAGCAAGTGCAATTGGAGTCGAGGAGGCAAGTAAAAAGGGGACCTTCCCATGCTCTTGCGGCAGAGGGGCCTAACCCCACTGAGGGCGTCTTGCCGAGCCTTGATTTCCCTTATAAGGGAGGTACAGAGGGCTTGGGTCAGTCTCTTACTTTCTTCTTTGCGTCGGAATGAAGGTTCTCAAGTGCTCATGGAGTTCATCATCAAATTTAAGGAAGCATGTAATGGTAAGTAAACGACAATTTCTTTGTATCAACAACTTTCTAGTTCTTCAGTCTGTATTTCTTCATTCTTTCTAACATTCATTTCAATTTTTTAAACGTACGTGGGAGATATTGTAAGTGAAGTAATTTACTTCATCAAAAAATTTCCCCTGTCTCATTTCAATTTAGTGTTTCATTTTTAATATCAAAGGGTTCCTTAAATCATGCCAGAAACCATGAGTCTGAAATATCTTAATAATTTCACTATTTAGTGCCTATACTTTGTTCAGTAACCATTGCTATAGCAATGTTAGGACAATCCATGCATCGGCGCCTAATTGTATAATAAACATTCACCAATAATTTTGAAAGGTGTAAATATGCTAAATCGCGTTTATGTGTGAATGTATGTGGGCTATTAGGCTGTTTTACATGGTTACTTGTAACTACGTGGGTTCATGTGTGGATTAGTGCATGCTTTTTTAAATATTCACTGTGTAAACACCAAAATTTCCGCAAATTCAGGAGCACTTGCTGTAAAAATTCCCCTCTGTTCTAATTGAGTTTATTTCAAGCCAGCGTTCAATCGTTAATCTGCGCAGTCACAAAATTGTGCAGTAAAGACTGCCTTAAATTCCTACCACGGTTTCTCTTCACTGGCAATGTGCTATTAAAATGCAAACATTTCGAGTTAATTGTATAATCTACAAATATAGTTTAATGTAACTAAAGCTCTCCAGCGTATTTAAAGGAAGGTTATTTCATTTGAGGTCATTCCTCCTATTCAAATTATGATATGAAATGAATTAATCTTTTTGTAGCCCCTAATTTTAGTTTTCATTTCACTAGCAGACCTATTTTCGACTAATGAAGTCTATATTTAGGCCATTAATTTTATTTTCGGAAGTATATAATTTTACCAAACTATTTCAGGTGATGGCGTTCAATCGCGAAAGAATTGCAGATCATGTGAGCTTGATAAAAAAAATCGTTAACATGCAAAAAGACATTAGTCCCCTTAGTGCAAATACATTGTCACTGGCTTGATTTCCAATGTTGTGCATTTTTCATTTAATTGCTAGAAAGTTTTTGTCCCCATTGAATATACCGAATACTGGGATTTGAAAATGAGGTTGATGTTTCTTTCAGAGGGTGCTTCCAGCCAAAGTCTCTGAGATGGACAAATTGCAAAAAACGAGAGGAATCAAGAGGCAATTAGGCAAAGACCCTGTTGCTAGTGATTTAAAGCAGCCCACAGTACATTTTTCACTTGAAAGAGTCGTCAGCCAGAGGTTTTGGACAAACTGATAGTGAATTTTGTTTGTGGATCTCTGCAGCCTTTATCACTGGTAGAGGAAGAATTCTTCAGAAATTTAATTAATGGCCTGGCACCAAATCGAAAAAATATGCAGGAAAACTTTGGCAGTCAAACTGAGAGAGAAACACGGCTTTTTAAAGAACAGCCTTATTGAGAAACTGGGGGAACAAAGTTCAGTGTGTATAAGAGCTGAATGTTGGTCACATTCCAGCAGATCATATCTGGGGATGATGGTGCACTGGGTGAACAGCGAAACCTTGAAACACGAGAGTGCAATGCTGGCAGTACAGCGCTTAAAAGGACGGCATATGTTCGATATTTTGGCTGCTGCAATAGAAAATATTTGCAGGAGCTTCGGCATCCAGAACAAACTAACTTTGTGTGTCACAGATAATGGTTCCAATTTTGTTAAAGCCTTCACGTAAGTATAATATTACTATCATAAATTTCTCTTGATGGTGTATTTGCTCCTTGTTATTAGAATATTGAGCCAACTTTCTTTTTCAGGATGTTTTGGGAGAAGCATGAGCAATCGGAGGAAGATGATCGTGTTGTCCAATTTCTTGAAGTAGGAGGAATTTTGGATGAGGGAGTGCAAAACTTCCAATACATGCTACCTCGTCATCAAAGGTGTGCCGCCCACACACTTAATCTGGTGACTACTAAGGTGAGACTTAATGTTTTTAAATGGTTGTAGAAAGTGTTCATTTTATGCCTTTGCATGTTTAAGGCCATAATTGGATAAATATAAGCGATAAAACCTTGAAGTGGAATGCTCATACGTTTTTCTCATTTTAGGATGCCCAACAAGCAGAAAGTAATGGAGTTTTCAAAAAAATTTCTAGGCCTGCCTTTGCCAAATGCCAGGCATTATGGAATAAGCAGCGGAGCACTGTTTGTGCCGGCTCCATCAAGGCAGCCTTTGATAAGCTGCTTTCAGTACCCACAATAACCAGGTGGAACAGCATGTATGAAAGCATTCATTGTCTTGTGGGAGTCATCGATAAGTTTGCCCAACATGTGATGGATTGTCTGGTGGATTTGATAGGTTTAAGCCCGTTTAAGGCCAGCAGAATTGGCATTTTTGAAGGAGTATATTCTGGTAAGTAAATGCATGTATGTAACTCCATTTGGATAAAGAGCCGGCTGGTCACCAGACTGCCTCCCACTGCCGTCAGTTAGTGTGTGCAGAATTCACAAAGGAAGAAACATGTCCTGAGTATAATCTGGATTCTTTCTCAATAGTGTCCTCATTGTGCAAGTGAAAAGGAACCTTTAGTATAATCAGGACATGTTTGCTTGCTTTTTGGATTTTGAAAAAATTATTTGAAGTACAGCTAATGAGCTTTCTTTAGAAAATGGGCATAGATTGGAGGGACAGACAACTTATTTGTAACTTATACATGGGTCAGACCGCTGAAGTTGGTGGCATGTACTATTATTAATCTCCATAGTTATTGACATTTCTTTTGTATGTTTTCTTTCTGTCAGCATGCTGACTATTTCTATATTATCAAAGGCTGTTCAAGTCGCTGTGTATGAGTGGGAAGTGTTGGTAAAATTTATCTTGTTGAATGTCATTTAGACGAGTACATTATAAGCCTATACTTTCTCTTTTAGGTTATGAAGCCATTGGCCACAGCTTTAAACATTCTGCAGGCCCATAAAAATATGTACCAAGGGTATTTGCTGCCAACCATTAGATGTCTTGAGCGAGAGCTCTCTAAAATGTCAAAGGAGAGTTCTTTGGTGTTTTGTAGGCCATTGGCAAGAAGTCTGTTGGAAGGAATTTCCAAAAGGTTTTCCACTGTTATGGAAGATGGAAAACTTCTAATGGCCGCTGGCCTGATACCTACCCTTAAGTACTCCTGGCTAAAAGGTGGTGAAAAAGATGTGGCTATTCGTGGGCTGAAGGAGGAAGTGAGAAGCAGCTGCTCCCTTCCTCCAGAGACCAATGGAGAGAATACCTGAGATGAAAGTGAAGGGAATGACGAGGAAACACTCTTCTTCCTAGTTGCCAAGGCAGCACAACCTGCCCCAGTTGTCGAGGCTTATTTTGGGAATGAGGGAACTGATCTGTCAGTATTATTGTCATATCCAATAATGAAAGATAAAGTCCGTCCCCTCTCTACCTCAGAAAATATTTGTGGTAGAGCTATAAGACAAACTGCATTGTATTTCTAATAAGCTGAAAGCCCCATGAAAACTATTCTAATCTCTAAGAAGGCTCGGGTTCAAACCAAGGACTCCATAATACGATTCCATAAGGAATGCACGTAAAGATCGTTTTTGTACCTTGCAGGCTTTGTTACTTTCACAGAATTAAATTGGAAATAATGGTCCTACGAAGTCAACAAAAGTACCAAATTAAGGTAAATTAAATAAAGAATCTTAGTATTATTGTATAATAATTAATCAAAATTGTGAGAACTATGACAAAATAAACGGAAATTTTCTAAAATTTTGCCGTAGTAAACAACTAGTCCCCCAGACGACCAATGTGATTGTTGAATCCGATACATTAATTTTCCCCAAGAATACACGGGGGTTTTAAGACCATACCGAATTATTGGTAGGAGCTAATGTCAGAAATGAAGAGGAGGCAATTTACTGAGATTTCAGTGAATGTAAACTATAATATTTAAAGATCAGGAACAAAATTACGGCCATTTTGGAGTTTATCAAACCAATTCATAAAAGGACATTTACACATTCGTTTGTGATGATCAAGATTACAAAGAAATATTACGTCAAGGAAGGGGAAGATTTTTGAGTGACAGAATTTTAACGCAAACTTTATTTTATAGCAGTGCGTTTGTGTGATTCTCAAGAACTGAATAATGTTCAATGGAGTTGAATTCGTATTTTTAACAAGTAAACTCCTCTCTGATTGGCGTGTTCATCGCATGCCTTTGGTTAGGCACTGAGATTTTTGACATTTTTCCACATAAATGGAAAATAAGTTTTTAGGGACTGGTGGAGGTGTTTGTTATTTGGGAGTCTTTGGAATTCGCGAGTTTGTTGTAGGAAGGTTCTCATACGTACAATAAAATGGGAAATTAGTGAGACTGGGAAATTTGTTAGTTACTTGGAGGTAATTGTTATATAGGAGTTCGTAAAGTAGAGGCTTTGGTGTATATTAACATGTTGAACGCTGACCGACGCCGATCGTCATCCACTGAGTGCCATCCGGTGACGGCGATTGTCGCCTAAGTTCAGTTTGCTTTTTGAGGGCAGTTTTCAAGCAGCGCCATCCCATAGCACTTCCGTTATCCATCTCAGTTGTTGGTAAGGCTCTTTTGCGTAAATATCTCTGGTAGTTTCGCTGTGCGACCGATGTTTTTTGGTGAATTGTTTTCTAGTGGTAATTAAGCACATTTTTTCTAGTTCTTTCATTTCTTTTGAAGAACCTATTTATTTTATTTCTTCCTAATGTTTATTATTTTGAGTTACTTGATAAAAATATACATGGTCAATTTCTTTTTGTTATATAATATTACCATGAGAATGCGCCCCCCCCCTCCCCGATTGTTGCAATTATATTTTTACATTTTAGTTTATCACTGTTCTACATGCGTTTTCTCTCTAATCTATAATGTTTATCATTTTAAGTTACTTGATAAATACAAACAAATGTGTTGTAGATTTAGATCCGTTTAGTAATATTACCATGGGAATTTGCCTCGCCCCTCCTCCATTATCGCAATTATATTTTTTATGAGACGGAGTGAAGAGTTCTTCGCACAGAAATACTTAGCGATTAGGAGAATTTTGCAAATCCTGATTCTTTAGGCTTAAAATCCAAACCCTGGAGAACCTTCCAGCTTGGTTTTAAGATTTCTCGTAATACTGGATCTTCTGATTATTATGTAGGCAGGTTGGGCCATGTCAGCAATGTTGTATTGAAGTTAATGGAAGGAAGATTGGACGGTGGAAGGTCTCTTTTCATGGACAACTATTACAACAGTGTTGATTCATCTCACTGTTTACTAGAGCGAAGGACTCATTGTACGGGAACTCGTAGAGATAATCAGAAGGGGAGCTCTCCTGCGGTGATAACTAGAAAACTAAAGCAGGGAGAGGTTATGGATATTTTCAGCACTGAAGGAGTCTCCATAGTGAAGTGGAAAGATAAAAGGGATGTTCTGAAGATCAGCTCCAAATTTGGAATCAATATGGTCGATGTTTGCCACCAGAGGGGGGTTGGTATCACCTCAAAACCGGAGGCCATTGCTCAATACAATGAGTCAAGAGTTTCCGTAATTAAATCCCTCCTCCTTCCATCCTTTTCTGAACCTATGCCCTGTTACCTCCATAGTCAGGCCTCCATGTCTCTTGGATTATCGAGGCATTTTCCGCAGAAGAATGACTCCTCAGAAAAACTAAAACTTGTGCCCCAAAAATGATTTATATAATGCCAAACAAGGGGGTTCAGGAAAGATACTATGTTTTTTTTGCCCCGACTGCAACCGATTGCCCCCACTCTGCTTATTCCCATGTTTTGTGGAGTTTCATTGTAATATAAAATGTTAATTTAGTGTAAATATTTAGTTTTGATTTTTTGTTGTAAATACTTATAAATAATGAACATATCACAAAAATTGTAATTGTTAACAAACTAAGTACCAATATAAGTATAAGTATACATCCCATTAAATTTAAATAAAATTAAAGAAAGATAACGATATACCTCTTGTGAGGACATTTTACAAGAAGAAAAGAAGCAATCTCTCCACATCCGTCTGAGCAAAATCATCTTTAGACTCCAATAATTTTCTTCTCAACTAGTAAATAATCAGAAACAAAGAATGTAATTAAAGTGTAATTATCATTAAAGAAAAATATTATTAAAATAATATCCCGAAATTATAATCTGAAAGCAAAAGATTGAACGCAAAATTGAAGCCAAAAAAAATGGACGTATTGTGAGGATAAGTGGTCCCATTGAGGACCACTTATTGTGTTTTCTCAGTTTTGCAATAAACAGAAGGGCATAAAATGTCTCTTTCAACTAGAGAATGATGAGCAAAGAGTGGGACACTAAGTCTGTGAAGAAATTTTCCTCAAATATGGCCAGAAAAAAGTGGTTCCTACATGGACCAGTGCCCTATCTGCCGGTTAAGTAGCATCTGAAAATGAGAAATTAGAAATTCCCTCATATCTCTGTAAAATGTCATCATTCCGGCTAAACTAGAAATTTACCGTAAATCTAATACCCTATCAATCATAGATTCAATTCCCTCACTATTTCCAAATTTCTTCCATGAGATGGAATTGCAATGATTTTTCATTTTTTTTCAATTACTTGCCAGAATAGAAGAGACATAAACATCTATATAGTGTTAGTAGATAAGCTCTTGTAATATAAATGGCAAAGTTTTCTTCCAAAATGGTCTTTGGTTAGGTTAATATACTCATTTCCTCAAAAAATTCTTATTCAATTTAACCACTCACCACTTGTGTCTCAAAATAATCTTCTTCCCCATCATCATCTTTAAAATGCTCCACTGAGACCTGTGTCTAAAAGAAAAATCTCACATTTTATAAATAAATTATGCAATGGAATACGCAATTTCATCATCAATGTATTTACCTTGAAGGCAGTCTCTAAGGGAATTTCCCCATCCAAAATGTCTGTTTCTTCTTTGATTGGGACTGGGACCTAGAGAAAAGAAACATTATTTGTAATAAGACAACTCATAAATATTAAAGTTCGGCTGACTAAAGAATCATTCAAACATGCAGTTGAGTTGTATGATTACAATACATATCTGTAAGGTCTAGAGATCGAGGTTTGATTAGAAGGATAACAAAGGATCGAATTATCATAATATAGGCGTATAAAAGTAGGGAATAATCTAGGCTCACACTGATGATGCAGATTCCCAACAATCCTCACCTCAGATTGAACGATATTACACTCCATTCTAAACTTCGTAAGTTTACTAGCTCCATCCTGTAAAAAAACAGCGATTAAAGTAACTGCCACTTGTCACAAATTTTTGTAACTCCCTAGGATGCTATATGTAGTCGTACCATTTGTGTCCCTGTCGTTACTGCACCATCATCGGACACTTTGTTAGAACGCTAAAATGAACAGGAAATGATTTATTTAAATACACCTCAATGATATTCTATTTAATGAACGATAATTCATAGAAAGCATGGCAATCATGGAGTTAACAGAAGTCGACTTACAGGTCTTGCTGCGCTCATCAATTTCATGATCTCTGCCTCCGCAGAACGGACGTTTTTCTTGCAAGCGTCGAATTCTATCATTCTCCACATGCAAGGGGTGCATATTTGTGAGGGAAAACCATCATCCTCGAATACCTGCATCGTAAAATGCATTTGATTACGCACAAACATCGTAAGTACATGCTACGTAAGGTAGATTCAAAATAAACTATTTCAGTGTACCATAATCACTTTCGAATAGCATTTATGCAATCAAGATATAAACTAGAATCATTTAAATTACACATAAACAACCTACACGACACCTTGAATAAAGGTCGATTTTGGTACTTCGGACGTCGTAACCTATTCTCGGAAACGGATGAATATAGGAAAACTAAACCATTCCCTTTAAGTGCTAGCATAAATAACATAATAACAATCATTATACGTACCTCGATATCGTAAATAAAATTAAGAATCCGATACAAAGGATCTCCAGCTGCAGATCGGTACGAGAATATGTTTATGAGCGAAAACCCTTCCTTCAAGCAAAGCCTACAACAGTCATCCAACCTAATTTCGCCCATTTTGTCAAACTTCAGGGCAAATTGAGCAAAATAAATCGCCTAAAAGGCAAACAAGAACTATTATCAATAATAATTCCAAAGATATCATACTAGTTCCGTTAGCGTCCTAATATTGTAATACCTGCGATAGGGGATTTTAACGCCGGTTTTATTGATTATTATAATATATAGTCCTGCAGCAATTATTGACGCGTTATTTTTCAGAAAGATTAAATACTACTTTAAAATCGACGTTAAATCCATTGGCTGGTTGTGCCCTGGGAACCTTATGACGCAAATGTCAATACTATGTGTGTGACCAGGGTTGCCAGATTGGGCGGATTTCCGCGAATTGGGCTATCTTCAGGTGCTCAGGGGCGGGTTTGAAAGTCCCTATGGCGGTATTCCCAATTACTTATTCAATGACCGCGATTTGGGCTACCTTCGAAAACTGCGACTACGTTTTTTTTTCGAGCGCAATTATTTTAATATTCAGTCTCACGGTTCTTCCGTTCCTCCCCCCGAAAAGCAAATAAGTACCGTAATTAACCATATATAATACGCATTTCTTTCCACGAAAATACGTCAAGAAAGTAGGGTGCGTATCATACATGGTTACAAGCATCATCTTTTTATTCCGGCTGTAGATGACATTTGAAGTAAATAACTCAACATACATATATGTATTCTGAATTGACGTTTATTCTGAAAAGAACACTGCTGCATATTAAAAAAAATATTAAATTAAAACAAAAATTCAGAGGGGAAGAACCTGTTACTAATAGATCGTCAATAATAGCGTAAATAGCGTAGAATTCCATTCTATAAAAGCCAAATGCGTATTATACATGGCGATAAGAAAATTCTCAAATTGCGCTCATAGTAACGAAGGTGCGCCTTATAGTGGGTGCGTATTATAATTGGAAAATTACGGTACGTTGTTCGTCGAAAATGGAAAGTAGCCGCTAGCGCGATTACAGCTGAAAGGGCTGATTATGGATTATATGACCGTGATTTGGGTTTTCTCAGAAAAAATATTCCTTTTTCCAGCGCAGTTGTTCTTACATTCGGACATAGTATCCTTAGCGTGCCTACATCGTGTCATTAAAAAAACAACAGTTTCAAGTGCCTTCATACAGTTGTGGCAGTGGCGCAGCCAGGATTTGCCAATTGGGAGGGGGTCCAAGGCAAACCAGAAACCGAAAAATGTCTATCTTACAGGGGCTAGTTTATTCATGCCCGCTTTTTACTACAAATATGTCAAATCTTTCAAAAAATAAACACAAAGGACGCAAACTAAATTCAAATTTAAACTCGAACAAATAGAAATAATGCACCACTTAAAAACAATTACACACTCTCTAACATCCATCTTTTCCCTAATTATTCTCCCCTGCTTTCCATTGTTAACCTGCTTCCGCTTCCTCCTCCCCCATAGCTAATTGGTGGCTGGTTTTTGTACCTTGTGTATATATATGTGTACTCGTGTATTATTCATCGCTTGATAATGGACCGGTCCGAAACCGGTCGCGGTATTTAAAACTTCTAAAGTGGAATTTTGCAAAGTTATTTCCACCCATTTATTACGTCTCAATAGATCACCACATTGGCGCACCCTTGCTTATTTGAATATCTTTCTTTATTAGACTATGTCATCAGCAGCTTTCTTAGGAGAGCACTGGGCACACTGTCTCTGCATGAGGTTTGTCCTGAAGCTGTCGATCCATCAGAAATCGACGTTGTGAGGTTTTGGACATGAGTTCGGAACCTCAGAAATGCAGCAAAAGAACAGACATAAAAGGATCTTGCTGGTTTTGCCATAAAAGCGCTTACCCTACCGATAAGCAACGCCGTCGTAGAAAGAGTCTTCGGCGTAATTAACGCTGTAAAGACAAAGCCGAGGAACAGAATGAAGACTATTATGCTGGAATCAATTTTGCGAATCCGTATTCATCTAAAATAAGTATAATACCAGCATTCTACTGAAAATAAGTTGAGAAATTATATTGCCATTTTATAATTTTCCAAGTCCAAAATATATTAATTCCTAAAGTACTTTAAAATTTTAATTAGGTCATTAACGTTTCCTGCGATCACTTTACTCCCTCCGAGGAGATGCTATTTCGCTATTCATCTCAAACGTACGAGAGCTTGAAAGATCCCTCTCAGGCTGCTAGCACGAGCAGAAGTGAAGAGAACGGAGACAATCTCTTTGAAGCGCTAATAATATTTGACGAGGAAAGAACTGATTTATGAAAAGAATATATCGGAAACGACTGTTAAAAGTTTTATTGTTTATTTATATTTTGTAATTATTTAGTTAAAAATAAATGTCAATTGAATGTGCAATAAGTGTTTATATCCTAATGACTCATGGTTAATAAAAGAAAATTTTTCAATTAATAATTTGGAAATATTATTTAATTCTTCATATTCTTAATGTACCAAAATTAATATGCTGCATGCATTCACTTGCGAAATAAAGGTCTTTAGATGTTTATTTAGGCATATATTTATATGAATTTCCCATATGCTGTTTGAAAGTGAACATTGGGCGGATTGGGCTATCTCAGCGCGATCTGGAGGCGGTTTTTTCGGATCTGGATCTGGCAACCCTGTGTGTGAATCGTGTGACTAACACGATGCGCAATGAAAACACTCAATGCGATTCCTATGAACTGTGACATGCTGTGAAAGAATGGCATCTATTTGTGAAAGAAACTTCGAACACCGCGTCCCAGAATCCACATCTTGTGCCTTCGCACATATATTCAGTTCTGTTTCAGTTTTAATGAATATCCCAGCAATGTAAGCTCTCAATACCTTATGTAATTGTATTTTTTTATTATTAAGGAATGTTTTTAAAGATCTTGATAAACTTTCTACTTAATTGTATGTGTGCATATCATGTTTTCTCAGGTATCCCGTTTGAGAAAAAAAAGGCTGACTGTGTGAAACTAGAAATTCACCGGGCGGAATTTGCTGGAATGAACACGGAAGAAACAATGTTACTTATGTCCAAAAAGTTCCGGAAGGAAGTATTTCTACATCCGTGGTAGGAAGCAATTCATGCAGTATAAGGTATTTTGACTGGTACCCGCAATAACTCGCGAAGGTACATGGTTAAGTAGTTAATTGACTTCAAATCCGGGCACTGTGGGAAACTGGAAATTTACCCAAATCCGTACTTCCAAATGTTGATACTTCAGCAATATCTTGAATAATATCACCCACTGAAACCTCATCTTCTATGTAAGTTTATATAACGTGCCTATTTGTCGCCATAGCCGTCGTCCAGTTTTAATTTTTTCCTACGATTGTGGAATTATTGTCAACCAAATGAAGTTAACTCTTTGTTTAGTCTAATCAAAACATATTCCTAAAATAAGTTTTATTTTCTGTCACGCTCTTAGCCAAAAGTTTCTTGATGAATATCTAATATTTTGAAGGACGAAATAGGTATCATTATTTTCTGATTGTGGAATTAATCAAAAGGACATGAAGTTTGTTGTTAGAGCTTTATTTCATGGTTCAACTGAAGTTATGATTTTGTGGGTTATCTTGTGAATTTCCGTGATATGTTATTTAGGTTGCAGAGAAATGTTTGGGTAAATATCCCGAAGACCTGGTTTATGACGTTTTTTTCTCACTCTAGAATGTGCCTGATTTAAACAAAATTTTCTCAATTGAAGGATTCATCCTTGCGCTTTAAAACGTTGAATTTATTTTTGCGAAATAAGGAAAACTGTAGAAATGACCGTGTTTTATGAGCGACAACTACCGAAATGTGTGTGTGTCCATGTTGAATTTGCATATAGTTACTTCTCGTAACGGACATCGCAACGATCGAGGAGTGCAATCTTTTTTGCCGGCATTCATGGTATTCATAGTCACAAATAATCATCGATTAGTTTCAATCTTCGATTATATCTATCATTAATTGTGGCTTTCTATTCATAGTCGCTCGTGAATCTCAAATTAACGAATCTGCGATTAAAGAATCTGAGATTGACGTATCTCAGTATCAGAATCTTTAGTATTCATAGTCATCGAATAATCTACAATTATTTTGTTAAGTATTCATAACTAACAATAAATTACTTGAAAAATTTCAAAGGAGTTTAAATGTTAACTTTTTCAGAAATACAATTGCTAATTATAGCAAAAATGGTGATATTAATACTTGATGTGAATATACATTCAAAACATTTGAATTAATATTGTTTTTAATTACTCTAAGAGCTATTTAATATAATAATTAAAAATAACTCATCTTCCTCATTCCTAATATAATGATATGCATTAAGTCAACTTCAGTATTTTTAGGTACTTCATTTTGATTGATAATAGTACATTTATCATACGTTTCAGGCTGTTGTTGGACTTGAAAGAGATTTTACCATTTCTCCTCATGGCCTCCATTTTCAATGTAAATTCAAGATAAACTAATCACTTTGAACATAGAACAACAAGTATAAGGTGATGCCAAATTAAATTGTCATTTGTTAAAAATACTGTATTCGTGCAAAAGTAACACCTCACCGAAAAGAAATATTGCATTTATGAAATAACCAGGCATTATCTAAAGAGTATGGAAATTATTGTGAATCTGAAAACAGAAGAAATAACGTCTAGCATTTAAAATATTATCATTGTATTGACTTAAAATTCTATGTTACCTAAATTTCTCATACTTTCTTAAATAATCATAGATTCAATCTGTCATTCACCAATTACAGATCTCTAGCAAAGAATGACACATTGAATCAGATTGTTTGTTGACTATGAATACTTGTTCGAAATAATCAGAGATCAATCACTGATTTGTGAATCTAATTATTTGACAAATAGCTTTGTGACTATGAATTTCACCCTATGTCAGAGAATTTAGTAGTGGGAATAATAATAATATTATATCTATTAATACATTATTATTTTATAATAAATTACTTTGTCCTAATACATAAGTGCCCTTTGAATTTGTCACTGTGTTCACTGATAACAAATTTCTTGTGTGGTCAGGTACATAAGAAACTTCTTCTAAAGTGCACTTTTCAAACTCTGCAGTCCCACTCCTTTTGTTTGACATAAATTCATTTATTCATTCATTTCTTTGGCTGTCTTAACCCTTTTTGTGTATTTTTTCATCCCTGAAGTAATGTTTTCTTCATTGACCAACATTTTATAACAGCCACTGTCAACTACCATTTTAATGTGTTTTCCTTATATGTATTTCTTCACATTTTGATTCAATGCAGTAAGCAAGGAAGACAACATTTCCATTGTTAGAATTTTTCTTGTATTTTTCATGTTGTTCCTTAAACTTGCAGTCATCCAATTTATGATTAGTCTTCTTGCAGTACTAGCAAGCGTGATTTCTGAAAAAAGCATTATCAGAATTGTGATTCATTCTTATATTTCCCATGTGTTTGCATATTGCACATGGTTTCATGTTCACATTCATGGTGGATATTTGGAATGACTTCTTACTATTACTAACATTCTGTGGACACTTAGGTTTGATGTTTCCTTTTTCTCCACAACCATAACATCTACATGGGTCTTTCTATTGTTTGCTGCTTTGAGTGACACTAGTGATTCTTGGTGTTTAAACTTGTGTTTGTCTTCTTGCAGTGAGAGCCTTGCCAGCAGATTTTCCATTGTTTTGTCAGCAGCAGGTGTTTAATAGAAAACGCAGAAATTTTCTGGCAAAATTGTTAGGATTTTTGGCATTGTCTCAGAAATGTCCTCATTGAGCACTTTTAACTTGAATAATAGGTTTTGAATCTCACTTATGTTTAGTTGTAAATCCTTGTTTTCATCAAATCTGTAGTTCTAGTATTCTTGAAGCAAGAGACACTTACTGTGCAGTGCCTTTCTTATATATGTGGACAAGCATATAATACATTTCTTTTGACATTTCACATGTCATTAGATGGACTTTCACAGTGTTATCTATGGTTCTCAGAATCACGTTGAGCAGTGGCATCCTTTGTTTTCCATTTTGCAATTTTCTTAGCATTGATATTCCATCAACTATTTAGAAAAGTTGCTTGACTTTGAATAATATTTTTATTTTGGAGTTCCACATGGGAAATACTTTGTCGTTTTTCAATTTAGTTATGCTAGCAATGTCATTACTGTCTCCTTTGTTTGATTGCACCATGTTTCACAACACTCGCAGATTTTAATCAATACTTTTTTTACACTTACTTTACGTTGTTTGCCAGATCTGACTCAACCTTGGCCATAACCTGATGATTTGTAGTGTATAATTCATCCACTAAACATATCAGGGATAAATAAGCAACATCGCTACTTTTATGGTATTGTATGCTCATAAAGGGAATTACACACTTTTTATTTTTAAGAAATTATTGTAACAGAGAAAGTACCATCTTCTTCAAAATAAACCGTACAAGTTTAATGCCAACACAATATTTCAGCACTTTCCCATGAACGTAAGACTATTTATTTCAAGTAACAATAAAATTTTAGAACAAAAAGGAAATTGAGGCAGTATAACAAATCCAAACTTCTGATTATTTATATAATTAGTAACATAATTAAGAATCAACAATATTGCTTATTACAACAAAGTCTTCAAATAAAATCATGTCTTTCAAATTGTATGTACTTAAGAGTTTAATGCCAATGCAGTATTTCAACAGAATTGCATTGATTCTCTTCATTTTTTGTTTATCTGTTGCTGCCTTAAAATGTTTGCAATACTAATTTCTGTTTTGTAGCTAATATTTTGTGTTCTCAAATCCATCTTGCAGCTGTTCCTGATGAAGATATTGAACACAAGCAGATGAGAGCATTTAAGTTTCCTTGATACTTAAGCAGACTAACCTTATGGAATCTTTGAAAGTTTGGATGGCAACAGGAAGAGCCTCTGAGGAAGACTACTGGCTTAATCATGCAAAACTTAAGAAGGTTTTAGACATAGTGGTGAAGCCATCAAGGTATATAATGGGTTTATTCAATGCGTGCATGAATGCAGAATCTCTTCATTAATTAATAGAGGTGAGACATAGCATATTAGTATTTCTCAATAGGTTTTCAAAATTAATGGAATAAAAAGGCATAACATATCATGAAATGTTCCTCATGTGCCATTTATATTATTTTATATCTACTATAATTGGAGTCAAGTAGTAAATTTGATTTTTAATATATATATTCTTTTCAAAGAAACCACACAAATTAATTCTGTCAAATGTAACATGCAACCAAACTAAAACATTCATGTTTTATGTTGGTATGACCAAAAATTTTAAACTCGATTGCAAGCTACTGAAGCTAATGAAGCACAATGTGAAAGTTAACGATTATAAATGGAAAGCATGTTAAATTTTATAAGTCAACAAGACAAAGTTTAATCATAGTTTTACACATGAAAGTAAATTTTCAAATTGCACAAGATACGTTGAATTGTGAGGTGCTTCAGATTTTTGGTTGTTGTTGGAGGCAAGAAAGGTGCTTCTTGGATTTGAGAATATATGGTACCGTCCAATATCCATATTTATAAATATGGACGACTTGCATGGGCGATAAAACTTCTATAGTAGCACAGACACATAGGCTACGTGAGCTCTGAGACATCTTTGGTTCAAGCTGTCACTGAGGACTGAATCTTATTAACCCCCCTCAATAATCCTCCCTCTAAATCATTGTAGTTAAGGTATGTGAAGAATTATGCAACCGAAGAATGCTAATAAACAAATCAGTATGATCTAATCAGAAATCCCAACTCATCATGCTTAGGAGTTGAATCTGTTTTTGTACTTCTGTGCTCCTTCCTCTGGGCAACTCGTTAACATGCCAAATTGGTTCTTTCTGTTCATGAGGCTGGTGTAAGGTGCTGCTCTGGATGGTCCACTTTCTGGTTCATTAAGGGAGATTCCCAAATGATTGACCATGATTCCGGCTAAGATCTGGAGAGAGATTGGTGATAATAATACTCAGATGAGTCCATCTCTGTGTTGTGATCATCTCCTATAGATGGTAATGTTAAATGGGGGAAGTGTAGCTTAGAGAGTGAATCTGCTGTTCGTGAAACAGGGCTACTGCTCTCAGGATGACTATTCTTCTCAGGTGACGTTTCATTTGGCAGATTGCTTGAGATGCCTTCTGTGATTCCTATTTTGTGTGGGATCCTTTGAAGTTGTTACCCTCTACTCCACACTGAAAAAACTGGTTATCACTTTGAGGAATATTCTATGTGGCCTTTGTAGAGGTAGGATTACATGAGTTTAAAACCCTCTCGTAGGACAACGTGTACCGATCTTTGCCATGACAAAATGTGGGTGTTGTCTTCCCTCTTTATTCCCAAACTGAGATTGGAGATGGGTATACCGCCTTCCTAGCTTGACTTCTGTATAATGGATCTTTACGATGTCCTACTGTCGTATGGATATCATATCTTAATTCCATTCCATGTGTGCTATGGTCTCCCAAAGATGACAATATATTTGTTTATTAGCCTTTCTTTAGAATCCATGTTGCTATACTCAGGTTGGTGGTTGGATGTTGGGGACATAATTAGTCACTTCTGTGATGCAGACCTCTTTTTAAGGGGGTTAATGATTACTTATTGGGGTTCTTGCCGTTGGTTGTCTTGGGTAGTCATAGAAGTAAATACTCTCCTTTAGATAACAAAGAATGGTTCTTAATTACCTTTCCTCTTGGAGGGCACAAGAACATAGCGCATTCAGTGAAGTGGGTTGTTGTTGGCTGGAGAGCGGTTGAGCTTGAAGAGCCAGTGGCTTTGAGCTTGTAGATGAAGGAGAACAGAGAGTAGACTTCAACAGGTTGGTTTTACTGGCGATAGGTCTCGAGGCAACGATGGAGAGTGAGAGGAAAAGAGTCCCTCTCCATCTTCCCCTGGCATATATATGCCTAGATTTGGTAATTATCCCTATTGGGAGGGACGGAAAAAGTGTTGCAAAGGGGTAATGTGTGAGGGAGTCCAAAAGGGCGATATGTGATCAAACTTAATGACTAACCCTTAAATTAACTCCCTTGGATTGTGCACCCTCCATATACTAATCTTCTAGCACCATCATTACCTCAATTTGCTTGTTAAGGTGACACAAAAACTTTTGGTAGATTGAGTAATTCAAGCATTAATAGGAAAGACAAATATCGCGATAAAGCCTCCCATACATGATCAAACCATTTGCGCAACAACTGTGTTGTACAACTCCCTGTTTGCACCAACGTGAGAACATACACCTTGCAACCTGTTGAGGAAACCTTTTTATCTTAATTGCCATTTCCTGGGCGGTGGGGAACTCACCAAATCTATAAGGAAACTCTGGATGTGTGAGTATGGTGAAGTTGAGTACAGGAACAATACACTTACAGAATTAACACTAACCTAATATGAAAGGCACCCGATTAACTCTTGTTGTACCTGCCTTGTCTCCTGGAGGGTGTTCCTAGCATACTCTACCTTTAGCAAGTTTGGTTGCATGCCTTCATCAATCTGCACATCATGGTCCTCGAATGAAATTCCCCCATGTATGCAAATATTGTGTGTGTGTATGCATTTGTTATGAGGCACACTTTAAGTGGCTCGTATTCTAGCTTCCTCGCCAGCAAAAGGCATCTGAATCTTCCTTTTAGAAGGTCGATGCATTGCTCCACCGCTGAGCTTGCCTTGATGTGCAGCTTTGTGTAATTGGCATTTGGTGTACCTTCAGGTGCATTGAGTATCGGTGTCTGCAGCCACGGCTCATGAGGGTAAATGTTGGATTGCACAGATTGGGGCAAACTGGGTTTATCATCCCTTCCTCCTCTAAAATCAGGAACTTACCCTGTGTGAAGATATAGAGAGAGTCATGGTTTCCACAGGCGTTTGCATATTCCGTTTCCAGCTTTAGCCTTTTATTCAACATGGTGGAAAAAGCAATCTACATTTGCCTTCTTTCCACGGAAGAAGGCATCCAATTCATTTTTTATAACAGTCTTGGCGAGGGTGATGATGGAATTAGCTAGCCTGGTGGCAAGGTTAGCTGGACCCGTCTGGTTATCCCAAAATACATTACAACTCGTATTGACATCAATAAGTTTCTTTTGCCTGAGCATGTAGGGTGCCAGAAGGGCCATAAATCCCTCCGCTAAGAAAATAGGCATTTCATTATCAAAACAATGGGAATATTCAATATCTGAACTAGGTACAACTATTCCCCCTTGAAAGGGGGTGGCATCAGTATAAACATCAATAGTAACAACATTTCTAATATCTATTTTACTTACCCTTGAGAATACACTCACGTTATGAAGCTCAAGCAACCATTTGGTCTCCCTTCTATATGCATTGCTGATAAGGAAGTGCGGAAGGTTCAATATATAAATTCCCCAACTTAGATAGCCTGCCGCTTTGGGTATATCAATTGCACGCAAGAGGGGTAACAGACAAATGATCATGTGAATATCATTTTGGTGAGACACTAATTGCCATCTTTTTGGTATCAATAAATATACCCAAATATTCAGTGGCTGTGGCAGGATTTAATTTACATTTATGATGATTAAGAGTTGTTCCAAGTTCTAATTCTAAAAAAATTACTACATCTAACATAATATTTACACTCAGTTCCGCCCCGACAATTAGCCAGTCATCCAAATATAATACAAAATAAACTCCAAAAACCATCAAGGGCTACTTAAGGCACTTATACGTATTTCAGCCCCAAAGGAGCCATCTTCTGAGCACGGCAGTCGGAGACAAATTGCGATGAAGCAGGGTACTTGAACAACGAGCGTAACAAAAACAATTGAGGAACAAAAAACGTCAAGAATCTAATAATTTGTTTAAATTTTCGTTGAATTCCAGGTCTTGATTCATTAAAACGTTTCAATGTAAAAGGCAAATCAGTCTGAAAAAACTTGCTGATGAAAGCTAAGCATTCTCCCAGATTATTTCAACTATATGAAGAAAAATGAATTGTGAATTCAATTAAATAGTTAACCATGATACAATCAATTTTGACTTTACCAGGAAAACTTGCTGTTGACTTTGTGCCTGATGCATTGTTAACCAACGCAGAGGCACCATAGGTTGCATGGAGAGTGGCCAGAGCTTCCGGCAAAGCCGTACTTGTATATCATGGAATTGAATTTCCTGCCTGAAGACGGAACATTCTAGACTGATGTTACAATAAGGGATGCTGTGCTCAATAGAAGTTCTTGCAAATTGACCATACTTTCTTTGGTAACACAAATCCCATCCCGATATGCAGCAGATTTGCCTTTCTTTACTATCTCATAGCTAGGATACTGCCTATGACCATGACTTTCTTTTAGGAAAAGTAACGTGAACCTGCCAGATTGTCAAAGGTCTCGTCCATATTCGGTATGGAGAATACCTCTTTCTTGGTCATGCTGTTTAAGGCTCGATAATCTATGCAAGGATGGTATTGAATTGGCTCTCCTTGAATGGCCTTTTCCTCACTAAGATCAATGGCACTGACCATGGGCTACTCAACAGTGATATCACTCCTTGGCTAAGCATATCTGCAATTGCTTAATAGAGTGCCACTCTCTGAGAATGAGGTACTCAGTATGGTGGCCTTTTTATCAGTCTCACTCCTTCGAAATTGATCGAGTGCTTAACTAAGTTAGTACAGCCAAGGGGGACATCAGTATACACAAATATGTCGGAGAATTCAGTAATGAATCTCTTCAATGGATCTATTGCTTCAGGTGATACATCACTGAAATCAAACAAGGGTATTAAATCTTCCCTGCCCACATTCTCTGGCCAGATTTCTATGTTCTCAGCACGATTTCATTTACGAAAGGAATGGTTAGACCTTCTTCAAACATTCCATCCTTGTTGCTGATACTCCACGGAACTACATCTTTGAGAATAGATGGCACTGCTTGGTCCTTGCCCTTCCCTCTTGCCGGCAACCCCATATTCGAACCGGGGAAAACTGCATACCCTTCGTCTACATTGCCATCGTACTGTGGAATAACATATTCTACATGCCCCTTCTCGTCCTGTCTATCACTTTCCTTGACTTTCTCCAGACCGTCCCTAACTGGTAGATTCTGGTTGGTACACAAAGGAGCTGAGCAAAACCCTTTGTCGCCCAAAATACCCTCACGTTCAGCTACTAATAATTCGGTAAACTAGCTAACTAACGGTTAGTAAATAAGCCCATTTGGGATAAGAGCTAACCGACAGCAGGTGTAAACTTGAAAACATCCATAAGGTGTCAGTGATCACCAAAGTTAAGAGATTCACCGATAAAATCTAAGGAGTATCGGTTTCACACATTTCTACGGCTCACAGATTCTCAACGAATCTGATGTGTCAACTCACTGATGTATTTCAGTGCCAACTTATCTGTCTGGTACTTGGTCAGTCTCAGATCAATTTCATGGAATGGTAGAACTGCTCTCAGACAATCGTAGGTGTTTTTCAGGACCTGATAGTGCCATCTGTCTTCTTCCCTTAAATTGCTCACCAATGAGGGGCAGAGGAACCTTAAAGGGGCCTTTGAGCGGGCCTTTGGGGATCAGACAATCGTAGGTGTTTTTCAGGACCCGATAGTGCCATCTGTCCTCTTCCCTTAACTTGCTCACCAATGAGGGGCAGAGGAACCTTAAAGGGGCCTTTGAGTGGGCTTTAGGGGATCTGCCACTGGACTGGATCTGACCGGTGGCCGTCAGGGTGCAGAAGGCGCTGCAAATCTTCTTGACGATGGCCACCTGATCCTGCCTTTGGACGTCAGCATTCTTAACAATTCCCGAGTGGTGACAGCAAGGGAGAGCCACTGCCAATTTTCTTGACAGCGGCCACTTCATCATAATCACTGGCCTCCGAAACCAAAAAAATTGCTCCGATGGCGACTTCTAAATCACTCAATACCAGTGACAACAAAGAAGAGCCACTGCCAATGTTGTTAATGATGGCCACATCCTCATCATTGGCCTCCGAAATCCAAAAAAATTGCTCCGATGTAGACTTCTAAATCACTCAATACCGGTGACAACAAAGGTGAGCCAGTGCCCATGTTGTTAACCGTGGCCACATCCTGATCACTGGCCTCTGAAATCGAAAAAATTGCTCCGATGTCGACTTCTAAATCACTCAATACCGGTGACAACAAAGGTGAGCCACTGCCTATGTTGTTAATGATGGCCACATCCTGATCACTGGCCTCTGATACCGAAAAAATTGCTCCGATGTCGACTTCTAAATCACTCAGTACCGGTGACAACAAAGGTGAGCCACTGCCAATGTTGTTAATGATGGCCACATCCTGATCACTGGCCTCCGATACCAAAAAAATTGCTCCGATGTCGACTTCTAAATCACTCAATACCGGTGACAACAAAGGTGAGCCACTGCCTATGTTGTTAACGGTGGCCACATCCTGATCACTGGCCTCCGATATCCAAAAAATTGCTCCGATGTCGACTTCTAAATCACTCAATACCGGTGACACAAAGGTGAGCCACTGCCTATGTTGTTAACGGTGGCCACATCCTGATCACTGGCCTCCGAAATCGAAAAAATTGATCCGATGTCGACTTCTAAATCACTCAATACCGGTGACAACAAAGGTGAGCCACTGCCAATGTTGTTAATGATGGCCACATCCTGATCACTGGCCTCCGATACCGAAAAAATTGCTCCGATGTCGACTTCTAAATCACTCAATACCGGTGACAACAAAGGTGAGCCACTGCCTATGTTGTTAACGGTGGCCACATCCTGATCACTGGCCTCCGATACCGAAAAAATTGCTCCGATGTCAACTTCTAAATCACTCAATACCGGTGACAACAAAGGTGAGCCACTGCCTATGTTGTTAACGGTGGCCACATCCTCATCAGTGGCCTCCGATATCCAAAAAATTGCTCCGATGTCGACTTCTAAATCACTCAATACCGGTGACAACAAAGGTGAGCCACTGCCTATGTTGTTAACGGTGGCCACATCCTGATCACTGGCCTCCGATACCGAAAAAATTGCTCCGATGTCGACTTCTAAATCACTCAATACCGGTGACAACAAAGGTGAGCCACTGCCTATGTTGTTGATGATGGCCACATCCTGATCACTGGCCTCCGATACCGAAAAAATTGCTCCCATGTCGACTTCTAAATCACTCAATACCGGTGACAACAAAGGTGAGCCACTGCCTATGTTGTTAACGGTGGCCACATCCTGATCACTGGCCTCCGATATCCAAAAAATTGCTCCGATGTCGACTTCTAAATCACTCAATACCGGTGACAACAAAGGTGAGCCACTGCCTATGTTGTTAATGATGGCCACATCCTGATCACTGGCCTCCGATACCGAAAAAATTGCTCCGATGTCGACTTCTAAATCACTCAATACCGGTGACAACAAAGGTGAGCCACTGCCTATGTTGTTAACGGTGGCCACATCCTGATCACTGGCCTCCGATATCCAAAAAATTGCTCCGATGTCGACTTCTAAATCACTCAATACCGGTGACAACAAAGGTGAGCCACTGCCAATGTTGTTAATGATGGCCACATCCTGATCACTGGCCTCCGATACCGAAAAAATTGCTCCGATGTCGACTTCTAAATCACTCAATACCGGTGACAACAAAGGTGAGCCACTGCCTATGTTGTTAACGGTGGCCACATCCTGATCACTGGCCTCCGATATCCAAAAAATTGCTCCGATGTCGACTTCTAAATCACTCAATACCGGTGACAACAAAGGTGAGCCACTGCCAATGTTGTTAATGATGGCCACATTCTGATCACTGGCCTCCGATACCGAAAAAATTGCTCCGATGTCGACTTCTAAATCACTCAATACCGGTGACAACAAAGGTGAGCCACTGCCTATGTTGTTAACGGTGGCCACATCCTGATCACTGGCCTCCGATATCCAAAAAATTGCTCCGATGTCGACTTCTAAATCACTCAATACCGGTGACAACAAAGGTGAGCCACTGCCTATGTTGTTAATGATGGCCACATCCTGATCACTGGCCTCTGATACCAAAAAAATTGCTCCGATGTCGACTTCTAAATCACTCAATACCGGTGACAACAAAGGTGAGCCACTGCCAATGTTGTTAATGATGGCCACATCCTGATCACTGGCCTCCGATACCGAAAAATTTGCTCCGATGTCGACTTCTAAATCACTCAATACCGGTGACAACAAAGGTGAGCCACTGCCTATGTTGTTAATGATGGCCACATCCTGATCACTGGCCTCCGATACCGAAAAAATTGCTCCGATGTCGACTTCTAAATCACTCAATACCGGTGACAACAAAGGTGAGCCACTGCCTATGTTGTTAACGGTGGCCACATCCTGATCACTGGCCTCCGATATCCAAAAAATTGCTCCGATGTCGACTTCTAAATCACTCAATACCGGTGACAACAAAGGTGAGCCACTGCCTATGTTGTTAATGATGGCCACATCCTGATCACTGGCCTCTGATACCGAAAAAATTGCTCCGATGTCGACTTCTAAATCACTCAATACCGGTGACAACAAAGGTGAGCCACTGCCAATGTTGTTAATGATGGCCACATCCTGATCACTGGCCTCCGATACCAAAAAATTTGCTCCGATGTCGACTTCTAAATCACTCAATACCGGTGACAACAAAGGTGAGCCACTGCCTATGTTGTTAACGGTGGCCACATCCTGATCACTGGCCTCCGATATCCAAAAAATTGCTCCGATGTCGACTTCTAAATCACTCAATACCGGTGACAACAAAGGTGAGCCACTGCCAATGTTGTTAACGGTGGCCACATCCTGATCACTGGCCTCCGAAATTGAAAAAATTGATCCGATGTCGACTTCTAAATCACTCAATACCGGTGACAACAAAGGTGAGCCACTGCCAATGTTGTTAACGGTGGCCACATCCTGATCACTGGCCTCCGAAATCGAAAAAATTGATCCGATGTCGACTTCTAAATCACTCAATACCGGTGACAACAAAGGTGAGCCACTGCCAATGTTGTTAATGATGGCCACATCCTGATCACTGGCCTCCGATACCGAAAAAATTGCTCCGATGTCGACTTCTAAATCACTCAATACCGGTGACAACAAAGGTGAGCCACTGCCTATGTTGTTAACGGTGGCCACATCCTGATCACTGGCCTCCGATACCGAAAAAATTGCTCCGATGTCAACTTCTAAATCACTCAATACCGGTGACAACAAAGGTGAGCCACTGCCTATGTTGTTAACGGTGGCCACATCCTCATCAGTGGCCTCCGATATCCAAAAAATTGCTCCGATGTCGACTTCTAAATCACTCAATACCGGTGACAACAAAGGTGAGCCACTGCCTATGTTGTTAACGGTGGCCACATCCTGATCACTGGCCTCCGATACCGAAAAAATTGCTCCGATGTCGACTTCTAAATCACTCAATACCGGTGACAACAAAGGTGAGCCACTGCCTATGTTGTTGATGATGGCCACATCCTGATCACTGGCCTCCGATACCGAAAAAATTGCTCCCATGTCGACTTCTAAATCACTCAATACCGGTGACAACAAAGGTGAGCCACTGCCTATGTTGTTAACGGTGGCCACATCCTGATCACTGGCCTCCGATATCCAAAAAATTGCTCCGATGTCGACTTCTAAATCACTCAATACCGGTGACAACAAAGGTGAGCCACTGCCTATGTTGTTAACGGTGGCCACATCCTGATCACCGGCCTCCGATATCCAAAAAATTGCTCCGATGTCGACTTCTAAATCACTCAATACCGGTGACAACAAAGGTGAGCCACTGCCTATGTTGTTAACGGTGGCCACATCCTGATCACTGGCCTCCGATATCCAAAAAATTGCTCCCATGTCGACTTCTAAATCACTCAATACCGGTGACAACAAAGGTGAGCCACTGCCTATGTTGTTAACGGTGACCACATCCTGATCACTGGCCTCCGATATCCAAAAAATTGCTCCGATGTCGACTTCTAAATCACTCAATACCGGTGACAACAAAGGTGAGCCACTGCCTATGTTGTTAACGGTGGCCACATCCTGATCACTGGCCTCCGATATCCAAAAAATTGCTCCCATGTCGACTTCTAAATCACTCAATACCGGTGACAACAAAGGTGAGCCACTGCCTATGTTGTTAACGGTGGCCACATCCTGATCACTGGCCTCCGATATCCAAAAAATTGCTCCGATGTCGACTTCTAAATCACTCAATACCGGTGACAACAAAGGTGAGCCACTGCCTATGTTGTTAATGGTGGCCACATCCTGATCACTGGCCTCCGATATCCAAAAAATTGCTCCGATGTCGACTTCTAAATCACTCAATACCGGTGACAACAAAGGTGAGCCACTGCCTATGTTGTTAATGATGGCCACATCCTGATCACTGGCCTCCGATACCGAAAAAATTGCTCCGA
Organism: Sympetrum striolatum; assembly: GCA_947579665.1. Taxonomy (NCBI): domain Eukaryota; kingdom Metazoa; phylum Arthropoda; class Insecta; order Odonata; family Libellulidae; genus Sympetrum; species Sympetrum striolatum. Next base: position 19,442,312 of record OX388342.1, on the reverse strand, counting down.
TGTCGACTTCTAAATCACTCAATACCGGTGACAACAAAGGTGAGCCACTGCCTATGTTGTTAACGGTGGCCACATCCTGATCACTGGCCTCCGATATCCAAAAAATTGCTCCGATGTCGACTTCTAAATCACTCAATACCGGTGACAACAAAGGTGAGCCACTGCCAATGTTGTTAATGATGGCCACATCCTGATCACTGGCCTCCGATACCGAAAAAATTGCTCCGATGTCGACTTCTAAATCACTCAATACCGGTGACAACAAAGGTGAGCCACTGCCTATGTTGTTAACGGTGGCCACATCCTGATCACTGGCCTCCGATATCCAAAAAATTGCTCCGATGTCGACTTCTAAATCACTCAATACCGGTGACAACAAAGGTGAGCCACTGCCAATGTTGTTAATGATGGCCACATCCTGATCACTGGCCTCCGATACCGAAAAAATTGCTCCGATGTCGACTTCTAAATCACTCAATACCGGTGACAACAAAGGTGAGCCACTGCCTATGTTGTTAACGGTGGCCACATCCTGATCACTGGCCTCCGATATCCAAAAAATTGCTCCGATGTCGACTTCTAAATCACTCAATACCGGTGACAACAAAGGTGAGCCACTGCCTATGTTGTTAATGATGGCCACATCCTGATCACTGGCCTCTGATACCAAAAAAATTGCTCCGATGTCGACTTCTAAATCACTCAATACCGGTGACAACAAAGGTGAGCCACTGCCAATGTTGTTAATGATGGCCACATCCTGATCACTGGCCTCCGATACCGAAAAATTTGCTCCGATGTCGACTTCTAAATCACTCAATACCGGTGACAACAAAGGTGAGCCACTGCCTATGTTGTTAATGATGGCCACATCCTGATCACTGGCCTCCGATACCGAAAAAATTGCTCCGTTGTCGACTTCTAAATCACTCAATACCGGTGACAACAAAGGTGAGCCACTGCCTATGTTGTTAACGGTGGCCACATCCTGATCACTGGCCTCCGATATCCAAAAAATTGCTCCGATGTCGACTTCTAAATCACTCAATACCGGTGACAACAAAGGTGAGCCACTGCCTATGTTGTTAATGATGGCCACATCCTGATCACTGGCCTCTGATACCAAAAAAATTGCTCCGATGTCGACTTCTAAATCACCCAATACCGGTGACAACAAAGGTGAGCCACTGCCAATGTTGTTAATGATGGCCACATCCTGATCACTGGCCTCTGATACCAAAAAATTTGCTCCGATGTCGACTTCTAAATCACTCAATACCGGTGACAACAAAGGTGAGCCACTGCCTATGTTGTTAACGGTGGCCACATCCTGATCACTGGCCTCCGATATCCAAAAAATTGCTCCGATGTCGACTTCTAAATCACTCAATACCGGTGACAACAAAGGTGAGCCACTGCCAATGTTGTTAACGGTGGCCACATCCTGATCACTGGCCTCCGAAATTGAAAAAATTGATCCGATGTCGACTTCTAAATCACTCAATACCGGTGACAACAAAGGTGAGCCACTGCCAATGTTGTTAACGGTGGCCACATCCTGATCACTGGCCTCCGAAATTGAAAAAATTGATCCGATGTCGACTTCTAAATCACTCAATACCGGTGACAACAAAGGTGAGCCACTGCCAATGTTGTTAACGGTGGCCACATCCTGATCACTGGCCTCCGATACCGAAAAAATTGCTCCGATGTCGACTTCTAAATCACTCAATACCGGTGACAACAAAGGTGAGCCACTGCCAATGTTGTTAATGATGGCCACATCCTGATCACTGGCCTCCGATATCCAAAAAATTGCTCCGATGTCGACTTCTAAATCACTCAATACCGGTGACAACAAAGGTGAGCCACTGCCTATGTTGTTAATGATGGCCACATCCTGATCACTGGCCTCTGATACAAAAAAAATTGCTCCGATGTCGACTTCTAAATCACTCAATACCGGTGACAACAAAGGTGAGCCACTGCCAATGTTGTTAATGATGGCCACATCCTGATCACTGGCCTCTGATACCGAAAAATTTGCTCCGATGTCGACTTCTAAATCACTCAATACCGGTGACAACAAAGGTGAGCCACTGCCTATGTTGTTAATGATGGCCACATCCTGATCACTGGCCTCCGATACCGAAAAAATTGCTCCGATGTCGACTTCTAAATCACTCAATACCGGTGACAACAAAGGTGAGCCACTGCCTATGTTGTTAACGGTGGCCACATCCTGATCACTGGCCTCCGATATCCAAAAAATTGCTCCGATGTCGACTTCTAAATCACTCAATACCGGTGACAACAAAGGTGAGCCACTGCCAATGTTGTTAACGGTGGCCACATCCTGATCACTGGCCTCCGAAATTGAAAAAATTGATCCGATGTCGACTTCTAAATCACTCAATACCGGTGACAACAAAGGTGAGCCACTGCCAATGTTGTTAACGGTGGCCACATCCTGATCACTGGCCTCCGAAATTGAAAAAATTGATCCGATGTCGACTTCTAAATCACTCAATACCGGTGACAACAAAGGTGAGCCACTGCCTATGTTGTTAACGGTGGCCACATCCTGATCACTGGCCTCCGATACCGAAAAAATTGCTCCGATGTCGACTTCTAAATCACTCAATACCGGTGACAACAAAGGTGAGCCACTGCCAATGTTGTTAATGATGGCCACATCCTGATCACTGGCCTCCGATACCGAAAAATTTGCTCCGATGTCGACTTCTAAATTACTCAATACCGGTGACAACAAAGGTGAGCCACTGCCTATGTTGTTAACGGTGGCCACATCCTGATCACTGGCCTCCGATATCCAAAAAATTGCTCCGATGTCGACTTCTAAATCACTCAATACCGGTGACAACAAAGGTGAGCCACTGCCAATGTTGTTAATGATGGCCACATCCTGATCACTGGCCTCCGAAATTGAAAAAATTGATCCGATGTCGACTTCTAAATCACTCAATACCGGTGACAACAAAGGTGAGCCACTGCCAATGTTGTTAACGGTGGCCACATCCTGATCACTGGCCTCCGATACCGAAAAAATTGCTCCGATGTCGACTTCTAAATCACTCAATACCGGTGACAACAAAGGTGAGCCACTGCCAATGTTGTTAATGATGGCCACATCCTGATCACTGGCCTCCGATACCGAAAAATTTGCTCCGATGTCGACTTCTAAATTACTCAATACCGGTGACAACAAAGGTGAGCCACTGCCTATGTTGTTAACGGTGGCCACATCCTGATCACTGGCCTCCGATATCCAAAAAATTGCTCCGATGTCGACTTCTAAATCACTCAATACCGGTGACAACAAAGGTGAGCCACTGCCAATGTTGTTAACGGTGGCCACATCCTGATCACTGGCCTCCGATACCGAAAAAATTGCTCCGATGTCGACTTCTAAATCACTCAATACCGGTGACAACAAAGGTGAGCCACTGCCATTGTTGTTAATGATGGCCACATCCTGATCACTGGCCTCCGATATCCAAAAAATTGCTCCGATGTCGACTTCTAAATCACTCAATACCGGTGACAACAAAGGTGAGCCACTGCCTATGTTGTTAATGATGGCCACATCCTGATCACTGGCCTCTGATACCAAAAAAATTGCTCCGATGTCGACTTCTAAATCACTCAATACCGGTGACAACAAAGGTGAGCCACTGCCAATGTTGTTAATGATGGCCACATCCTGATCACTGGCCTCTGATACCGAAAAATTTGCTCCGATGTCGACTTCTAAATCACTCAATACCGGTGACAACAAAGGTGAGCCACTGCCTATGTTGTTAATGATGGCCACATCCTGATCACTGGCCTCCGATACCGAAAAAATTGCTCCGATGTCGACTTCTAAATCACTCAATACCGGTGACAACAAAGGTGAGCCACTGCCTATGTTGTTAACGGTGGCCACATCCTGATCACTGGCCTCCGATATCCAAAAAATTGCTCCGATGTCGACTTCTAAATCACTCAATACCGGTGACAACAAAGGTGAGCCACTGCCAATGTTGTTAACGGTGGCCACATCCTGATCACTGGCCTCCGAAATTGAAAAAATTGATCCGATGTCGACTTCTAAATCACTCAATACCGGTGACAACAAAGGTGAGCCACTGCCAATGTTGTTAACGGTGGCCACATCCTGATCACTGGCCTCCGAAATTGAAAAAATTGATCCGATGTCGACTTCTAAATCACTCAATACCGGTGACAACAAAGGTGAGCCACTGCCAATGTTGTTAACGGTGGCCACATCCTGATCACTGGCCTCCGATACCGAAAAAATTGCTCCGATGTCGACTTCTAAATCACTCAATACCGGTGACAACAAAGGTGAGCCACTGCCAATGTTGTTAACGGTGGCCACATCCTGATCACTGGCCTCCGATATCCAAAAAATTGCTCCGATGTCGACTTCTAAATCACTCAATACCGGTGACAACAAAGGTGAGCCACTGCCAATGTTGTTAATGATGGCCACATCCTGATCACTGGCCTCCGAAATTGAAAAAATTGATCCGATGTCGACTTCTAAATCACTCAATACCGGTGACAACAAAGGTGAGCCACTGCCAATGTTGTTAACGGTGGCCACATCCTGATCACTGGCCTCCGATACCGAAAAAATTGCTCCGATGTCGACTTCTAAATCACTCAATACTGGTGACAACAAAGGTGAGCCACTGCCAATGTTGTTAATGATGGCCACATCCTGATCACTGGCCTCCGATACCGAAAAATTTGCTCCGATGTCGACTTCTAAATTACTCAATACCGGTGACAACAAAGGTGAGCCACTGCCTATGTTGTTAACGGTGGCCACATCCTGATCACTGGCCTCCGATATCCAAAAAATTGCTCCGATGTCGACTTCTAAATCACTCAATACCGGTGACAACAAAGGTGAGCCACTGCCAATGTTGTTAACGGTGGCCACATCCTGATCACTGGCCTCCGAAATTGAAAAAATTGATCCGATGTCGACTTCTAAATCACTCAATACCGGTGACAACAAAGGTGAGCCACTGCCAATGTTGTTAACGGTGGCCACATCCTGATCACTGGCCTCCGAAATTGAAAAAATTGATCCGATGTCGACTTCTAAATCACTCAATACCGGTGACAACAAAGGTGAGCCACTGCCAATGTTGTTAACGGTGGCCACATCCTGATCACTGGCCTCCGATACCGAAAAAATTGCTCCGATGTCGACTTCTAAATCACTCAATACCGGTGACAACAAAGGTGAGCCACTGCCAATGTTGTTAACGGTGGCCACATCCTGATCACTGGCCTCCGATATCCAAAAAATTGCTCCGATGTCGACTTCTAAATCACTCAATACCGGTGACAACAAAGGTGAGCCACTGCCAATGTTGTTAATGATGGCCACATCCTGATCACTGGCCTCCGAAATTGAAAAAATTGATCCGATGTCGACTTCTAAATCACTCAATACCGGTGACAACAAAGGTGAGCCACTGCCAATGTTGTTAACGGTGGCCACATCCTGATCACTGGCCTCCGATACCGAAAAAATTGCTCCGATGTCGACTTCTAAATCACTCAATACTGGTGACAACAAAGGTGAGCCACTGCCAATGTTGTTAATGATGGCCACATCCTGATCACTGGCCTCCGATACCGAAAAATTTGCTCCGATGTCGACTTCTAAATTACTCAATACCGGTGACAACAAAGGTGAGCCACTGCCTATGTTGTTAACGGTGGCCACATCCTGATCACTGGCCTCCGATATCCAAAAAATTGCTCCGATGTCGACTTCTAAATCACTCAATACCGGTGACAACAAAGGTGAGCCACTGCCAATGTTGTTAACGGTGGCCACATCCTGATCACTGGCCTCCGAAATTGAAAAAATTGATCCGATGTCGACTTCTAAATCACTCAATACCGGTGACAACAAAGGTGAGCCACTGCCAATGTTGTTAACGGTGGCCACATCCTGATCACTGGCCTCCGATACCGAAAAAATTGCTCCGATGTCGACTTCTAAATCACTCAATACCGGTGACAACAAAGGTGAGCCACTGCCAATGCCCTGATGGTGGTCACTTCATGACCTTCTGTTTTCATCAGTGATTACTCACTGTGATATCTATAAGTGCCAGGGCACCAGGGGTGAGGGTATGGCATGGGACTATTTCCCCGATGGATATACCAGCAGAGTGATTCCTTCTTTATTGAAATAAAATTGACTCTTCTTTAGTCTTACTTAGAAACTTCCATCAATAGGTACTTAAACCTTATAATTACAAAACATCTAAATTTTTATAGTATATATTGACATTAAAATGAAACAAAACACTAATTCTTAGAATGCAAAAAGTAATTTAAAACAAAATAACTTTTTAAAATTTAAGTACCAATGCATTTACTCAGTCAGTGATGACTTGATACCTAGATCTAGCCTTGTGAGAGAAGCTGTGACTGATGCCGAGGGTTGTCCTTGAGAATTGTCTTAGGGTCCCTTTATAAGTTAGCCTTTTCTTTTATCAACGCCAATAATGGACCCCCAGTATCCAGCCATTGAACAGCCCAGGATATCTGTACGACCTCCTCTATGGATCTTTTTCATTGCATCCTTGTGTAATGCCTGTCCCCTTAATTAAATGGAGACAATTTGATTACTTAGATTTACGGGTTCTTTGCCAGGTGTTGGCGAATCCAGCGAATCAAATATCTTAAGTTTTGAAAAGATAAAAAAAGATTTATTTCCTTACTTTTCTGTTTCCACAATGCGGCAAGGCAAGGCGAAGTATCCAATACAGAAATGAGCAGCACTTTGTCAGGCGACACAACAGAGAGACCAAATGGCTCGTTTAAGGCGAGGCTTTTATACCTGTTTGTAACTAAAATTATGAAAAGGGGGACATCTATTATTACTTCAGGTATTTGTGAAAACAAGAAAGTGTGTCAGGACAGCATAGTTAACAACAAGAAGCTCTGACATTAAAAGGTTAAAGTTACTGTTACTCGGTGAAACTTTAGGTGGCCTTTCCCATCCTGAAGGGAAAAATTGTCGAAAATATTAGACTATTTCGGAAAGGCCTAAATTCGCGATCTAAAAGCAAAATGAAAGCGTGCTTTTTGCGATTGCAGCAGTTTCTCTCATCTCCGCATTCATTTATCTCCCACTTATGAATAAACCAAAAAAAGAATATACAAGAAATAACAACAAAAACAAAGAAAAAACCCTGGCCACTACACTTGTTAACTATATACGTGAATTAGCGTTGGTAGTAAGTATGAAGGAAAAACAATTCCTTTGTGCAATTGATGTTTGGGCAGATTATTGCAGGGAAGAATGGGTTTGACAGATACATGGGAAGACTTTCTGGCAGTGCTGCCTTGGGGACAACACAAGGACCATATTGATTTATTAGTGTGGCGTTGGCTGTGTTATCCGTCCAGATGGTTCCTCCAACATAAGCCGCTTTTGCGGGTTGGAGGTGGAAGGGCAGCTGGAACTTGCTGAGTCCTGACCAGGGATTTGTTGAGCCCGTTCTGGGGCTGATGAATCCTGCTTGGGTCTGCCACAGTAAAAACGATGCTGCTGTTGGTCTTGTTGGACAGGCTGGTCAGCCTATGGGTTGGGATGCTGTGTATCATCCAAATTTACTCAATCTGAGGTTCTGCACACAAAAAGGATAGCAGCATTGAGAATATATGTAGAGAGACTAGTGAAGAGATATACAGAGCGAGTTGTTAAAGAAGTAATATGCCTTGCTTATGTATGGAATGCATTTGAAAATTGACTGAGGTTATGTGTACATACGACTACTTCTGGTATCATTCAAATTCAATTCAATAAAGTGCATAAAAGCTTTTGTTTACAATGCTAGGAAAAAATATGCAATTAACATCTCATTAGACCCCTATAAATTTTCAGTTTCAAGTTCATTCATACGTGGAAATTGAAACTGGAGGTTAAAAATTCAGTTGTCCTAAATAGTTCATTGGCCACAAATTCTGCATCACATTGTTCCCAGTGGTACAAAAAATAATTGTCCCTTTCAAAGGAAGGATGTGCAACACAAAACACTCCCTTTTGCTACTTCGTCAAATGTATCAGAAGCATCTTTACTTAGAAATTCTTCCCTCAGCCACATTGTTTTCAATTGTGCTTTCCTTGGAGTGGCATTTCATTTCAACATCACAGACATTACACACACTATCTGCTGATGCTGCAAAAATACGACAACTAGAATCTAGTTGCACCCCATATTGATACAAATGTATTTTCAGGGCCTTGGATAATGCTACAGCCAGTCCTCTAGCATTCTACCCTGCAGCATTGCTGCCGATTCAAACATTTCCCCCACCTTCTTTTTGGTTTACCAAAGTGCCAGTTGTATAGCCTTGATGATGCTTCTTTCAGTCTAGAGGCAGTAGCCCTTCCAAAGTATAGCTCACATCACAGGGGACAATCACTCTGGCTAACTAAGTCTCTGTGCCTTTTCACATAATTCGGCGTCCATGTTTGAGGCAGCAAAAGATATAAAATCATCAGGGATGACGTCATCATTCTCAATGGTTTTTAAAAATTTTGTGGCTATATAATGATGCCCTTATTTTATATCTTCTGAAAAAGACTTGTATAGCAATGGTGAGACTTTCTTCTTCTTAGATTCCTGCAAAATATCTTGCAGAAACATTGAAGTATCCAGCATCAATAGACCTCTGGAAAAATTTTTAATTAGCCTTCAAACATATTCTAAAATATCAAGAAGGGTAAATACATACATAAAACATATATTTTATGTAATAATTTGCCATGGATTTTTTTAAATCGGAAAATAAGATATTTTTTAATAAGAAAACGAAGCTATTTGGCTCAGCAGACACGCCCACCTCAATACGTATTTCCATTGGCTGACGGAAATGTGACGTCTGCTACCACATCCGCACAGCCCTTTGGTACCATGCGGTACGGTCCATTCGTTATTTTATGTTTGTATTTAACTTCTGTGGACATCATGGAGCCTGGTTTTGATAAGAGAGACGCAAGAAACTTGCCTTAAATTTCAATTGCCTCAATGTTTACTTTCATTAGCAGAAACAGTAAACAGCCATCTGGTGATGCACAAATTAAGAATTTCAGGGTGTTACATTTTTTATATTCTGAGTAAGTCTCACATTGATCAAAGGTATTCGATGGCTTTTCAATTTCTATTTCAAATGTGTCTATAATGGCATATAACAGTTAGTGGGGGTAGCCACCTAATCAGTTGCCTCATGGCTGAAGACAAACATTTAATGTGCTGCTTGAATAATTTCGCAGCCTATGATTCTAAAACTCCAAATTGGTGACCCAAAGTTTTGAAGTGCAAATCACCTTTCATCTTCCTAAGGATAAGGGACACAACGTCTCTCTTCTCCAGGTGCTTCCCACTTAAAGCAATTCTTTTCTCCAGAAGTCTTACAATAAACAAAAACTTACTGGGTATGCCTAAATAGTGCATGCTGTCATCCAAGTCATGATACCTAATGGCCATCAAAGAATAATGTTTTATATTATATTTTTCAGTATGTAAATCGCAATTCAAAGATTCAGGTTCTCAAAGATTCATGCTTCTCTTGTTTCCAAGAATTTTGGTCTTCACAAGCAGATCTTCTCTGCTTTTGGTCATCTGTCAAGACGGGAAGAGTTTGGCAAAGATCTTTCGCATCGCCAAATTTTCAGTGATAATGGTGTGCACTGACATCTAATCAATTCCAATTCGATCTGCTATCATGTGCACACTCAATCAACGGTCTGAATTCAGCACTTCACGCACCTGTTGCACATTGATGTCAGTTCTTTACGTTGACGGCCGTCCAGCACGGGCCTCGTCCTCCACCCTCTCTCGGCCATCTTTGAAGAACTTGTGCCACTTGAAAACTACACTTTGTGACATGAACTGATATGATTTTGCCATAGCAAAGGTGCAAAATGACCTTGGTGTCGAGGCACCTTACAAATCTACTACTACTACTTTGTGATATGCTTTCATCCTTAAACACTTGGTGAATCATGAGAAAAGATAGATTAATACTGGAATTAAGATAAACTTTTCCATAAATGTGTGTTCTTTATTTTAAAACAAACTTTAACTTTTCAAACAGTGGCTGGTTGGAGTAATATCGAATAATGCCTTTATAACGCATTGTGAACACCAATTTTTCTTACCCTGAATCTCAGATATCATATCTTTCGGATATTTTACACTTATATGCATGATTGTTCTTTTCCATCCATAAGTCATAATGTTCAAATTTATAACGGCTGAAACACAATCACTGCAGAAATTGTTTTTTCCCCATTCACAATTTTCGTACTTAACTACATCGATGCACCAATAAGTAGATGGCAAAAATGATGGTAGGGTATAATCCTCAGATGATATGCACATAAGAGCGTAATATGTTTCTGAGTCAACATTTGCGAAAGAAGTTCTGTATGCTTTTGAAATCAAGTTAGACCTTAGATTTTCACACAAAAACCTACATTCGTTAACGCCTAACAATTTCCTACTTGCACACTCGGACCAGAATAATCTTTTTAAATCTTCAAAAATGTTTTCTGGTAGATTTTCTCACAGAAGTCTCAAGTACTCACAATAAACACGCAACCTTTTCTTCTTAGAAAACTCCAGCAGCGTCTTTGGGTTAAATACCGCCATTTTATAGCAATAGAGTACATACACTCAGATTGGCCTCATCCTCCACACTCTCTCGGCCATCTTTGAAGAACTTGTGCCACTTGAAAACTGCACTTTGTGACATGCCTGCATCCTTAAACACTTGGCGAATCATGCCCATTTCTCTGTACCTGATTTCCCTTGTCCAGCAAAAGATTTGATGGCGAACCGCTATTCAATCATTTGCTGCATTTTGAGCTTACACCAAGTCACTCGACAGGGGTTCTGAAAATTCAATCTAACCTGAACAAACGCTCGCAGGCGACTGATGCTTGGTGCGTTTTGGAGGTTAGACATCCCACCACGAAGCCCACAGGGCGCATGCGTGCCGGGACGTACAGTCACTAAGTCACCGTACACTATGCAGGCATAAGGCTCTCCACTGGTGCATTCAGGACTAGCCCCATCCTGAGCCTATATTCTGAATCTGGTGAACCTCCACTGTGGGCTCATAGAAACGCTCTGATGTGCAATTATGCAGCCAAACTCTTCTCCATGCGATCTCACCCCTGTTTTAACATTGTTTTCAAGCCAAAGCTTTTAGATGTTTTTATCAGACGACCAAGAGCCACCAAGCCTCTTGGGATAAGATTTTATATTTTTATGGAGACGACTGGATTCAGTTTTCCAGAAGTATGCCCTGAAGGTTTTCCTAGGGACCCACCGTGGAAATTACCAGAGCCTCACTGTGATAACAGTTTGGCCACAGAAACAAAGTCATCAACATCTGACATATTATTCCAGCAAAGATACAAGGAGATGTCTGAATTTTACAAAAGTTACACTCCTATCTTCACAGATGGCTCAAAGTCAGATGGAGGGACGGGGTGTGCACTTGTGTCCAAAGATCTAGGAACGGTGAGAGTAAAACTACACCCACTGTGTAGTATTTTTACTGCTGAGCTAGTCGGAATACAAATGGCATTATCAAATATCAAGGGCAGACAAGGGCGATACATGATATGTACAGATTCCATGAGTGCGCTGCACTCCATAGCTCAGTTTTCTTCTTTCCACCCAATAGTCCAGAACATACAATCCATCCTGAAAGATCTAAAAGAAAAGGGCATTAACATCACCTTTATATGGGTTCCTGGACATGCTGGAATTCCAGGAAACGAAAAGGCAGACCTGGCAGCAAAAGAGGCCATCCATAGGTGGGATATAGAGTGGGATCAGGTACCAGCTCAGGATCTCAAGGGCATCCTGAGAAATACAGCTCACTCTCAATGGAGAGATTTGTGGCAAGCACAACTCGGGAACAAGCTTAAATCTTTGAAGGATGGCATAACATCTTGGGGTACATCCATTAGGCGCTGTCGGAGAGAGGAAATTGCTATCACTCGTCTCAGGATTGGGCATTGCTCTCTCACACACTCTTATTTATTCACAGAGACGAAGGATCCTCCCATATGCCAGACCTGCAGTGAGCCATTAACAGTTGCACATTTGTTTGAAAACTGTGACAAATATCAAAATGTACGAGAGAGGTTAAGCATTCAGGGTAGCCTTAAGGACATTTTAAAAAATGGCATAAGCTCGGTAGAGAAAGTAATCAAGTTTATAAGGGAGACCAAGCTCATAAACCAAATATAACAACCTAACAAGAAGCTCATAGTGCTGTTGCAATTTTCTTAAGCTTTATAAAATTAAATGTGTCTATTACAGTAAATTCTACTTACATAAGGAATCTTGTGTGTGTGGTGCAAATAACCCTAGCTGTTGACGCACCCTCAAACCATAATACTACTACTACTGCAGTAACTCAGCAATATAAAAAACATTATCATCCTCAGGAAGAGGAATCTCCATCGCCTTACTCCTACACTCTTCAAGAGACCATTTTTCGGGGTCTCCTAATTTTCCATCTTTAATACTCCTATTTCACTGGGGCCAATCCATGAGTTTCCGAACTGCAAAATGGCTCCAAATCTTCAAACTCCTGGCCAAGAAAAGTAATGCCAGAATCACTAGTGCCGATGAACACTACCAATATAACCGACCCGTTTTGCATAACAATGCAGTTTTTAAGATGTTTTCTGGACACTTCCATTCCTGTAATTTTAATTTTTTTGAAGACCAGGAACATACTCTGGGACATCAATTTCTGCTTCATTTACAAAAAATTCCTTTAGTCCAACTGTCACTTGACTTCTCAACATTGAAGCAGCAAATTTCCTCTCCATTATTTGCCTTGCCATTTGCTTCAATGTATAGCTATACAATATATAAATTAAACATAGCCCCGCCTTTACACATCATAACAAATCTATAGATTCTGCAATAGTTAGTTTGGCTAAGGGCGAAAAGTTTATTTTATCCATTTTATATACATTTCAAGTCATGGAACACTATACAAATTCCGGCCTTACAAATTTTCATACTATACATAATTGAAAATATATTTTGGCTCGGAAGAAAAAAAATATATTTTACTTCTTATTCATCTTCCAGGGTAGAGTGATGCTTTAGAGGTTACGGAAGAACCTCAGCTATTGCCTGCTCCTGGAGGCTTCACTTCTCTTCACAACTTCTTTCACTTAGCCATCAAAGGCTTTTTCCTGCTTTTTTAAGGCCCCCATGAAGTTCTATAGGTTTCCATATGCATTTACTTATCCTTAAGCCAGAAATAACTTTTTAGTCCACATACCCCATATCTGAGCCCCGATTTACTATACCATCTTGCCAAGGTACTGTACCACTAGTAGTAAAGAAGTTGGCGAGGTCATCCCTGAGCTGTGCTGCTCGTCTGCCATGGTTATTCGTACCCAGCCTTCCCATTTCAGTTAGTGCACAACATTCAGTCATCTCGCTGTGCCAGTCTACAAGTCTTATATCCCCATTTTTATCCTCAACATAAAGATAAGTTGTAAGATAATTCAATCTTCCAGCATTGGATGACTGAATGTAATTATGTAACACAACACAAGTCCTTACAATTGATATGATGGTAGAAATCCTAGCTTCCATAGGCTTCTTAAATATCCTCCATCGTGAGCACATGATGCCAAAAGTATTTTCCACAACACGATGAGCATGTGACAAACGATAACTAAAAACTTTCTGTTGGTATGAAATATTTCGCCTAGGATAAGGTCTCGTTAAGTAATCTTTTAATGGGAAAGCTGCATCCCTAACAAAGTAGTAGTACTATACATAATTGAAAATATATTTTGGCTCGGAAAAAAAAATGTATTTTACTTCTTATTCATCTTCTGGGGTAGAGTGATGCTTTAGAGGTTAGGGAAGAACCTCGGCTATTTCCCACACCTGGAGGCACTGTGCAACTTCTTCCCCTTCTTTCACTTAGCCGTCAAAGGGTTTATCCTGCTTTTTGAAGGGTACCATGGAGTCATCCAATTCTCTCTCTCATTAATTATCATTCTATTCTCAGTAAGTTGGAACTCTGACGTCTCCATGAGCATCTTCAGTGATCGATTTTCTCTGTGCCAGTAGCTTTTGATTGAGTAGTCACATTACTCCTGGGCAATATAAAAGGGTTTTCCTCAAATTGTTATTCTGGAAGTGTACCACCAGGTCCTTCTCTCACCAAGTCTCATCGGAAACTCATCAGGTCCCTGGTTTCCTCGGGAATCTCATAAGATCCTGAAATTTATTTTTATACTTAAAAGCGCTGAAGTTATCTAATGACCCAAATTTTTTTGCATCCTCAACTATGTGGATTAAGTTTTGCACATGAAGGGAAATTATTTCTGTTCCATAGAAGAACCCATAATTTTTAATGAAGTTTAACAAAAGCTCTTTGGCATAGTTCTCATTGTTTTCTAAAAGTATCTCATTAACAAGGATACAACTGGCAAAATGAAAGTATAGAAGATGCTTGTAGACGTCTTGTGGGACAATGTTTTGAAGTGCTAAAGGTCCAACGTACAAGAGAAATAGCCTCAATTCTATTGCCTTCGTTCAGAGCAGATCTTTAAGAGATCTTGGCTTTCGGGCAAACTCACAAGGAATGTGTGAAATTGTACTTTCCTGTCTTGCAGATATCCAGTCCACCTTAGCATTATGAAGCCGCACTTTTAGATTTTCATTCAAGAATTAAACTTTCCTTATCACACCCAGAAACATAAGGTACATGTAATACAGTGGAAACTGGGTTACCATTTGGATACCCGGAATAGATTCAAGTGGAGATATGGTACTCCTCATCAGCCTGGTTCCTAAAGCAGTCATTGATCCTTAAATGGGAATCTGTGTCTGGAAATGAGATTCTTCGCTCTAAGTACACATAGCACTTTGGGCATCTGTTATATCCTGTGTGTGACTTAGTTTGAATTATGAAAGCCCTAGCAGGTGCATCACACACAAAGGAATGGCATGAATTGGAAAAGTGCTTGCCTCCAATAATTACCACAGTTTTCATAAGCCCAGCAATGTCATCCACAAAAGGCGGAAGGAACTCTGTGGCAGACTGTTTTTTCTTGCCTTGGTATATTCTAGCCACAAATGGCTCAATATGGCAAAAATCAGCCATACCTATGAGTATGGGCCAAACTTGACTCCCACTACTTTTTGAAATTGTCAAACCATCAACATTTATTTGCAATTTCAGAACGTTGACATTGCCCAAGTCATGTTTTCGTATGATGTTCACTAGGCCATACTAAATAGCAGTACTCTCCTCCACCTTCTAAGGTATTTACCTTGGTATTCCTTTGTGTGTTCACCAACGTTCTACAATCCATAGGCAATTCCTCAAAATCAGGATGCTGCTTCAAGAGTTTCAGCAATTCCGAGAACCACATCTTGGTTCACCCAAATCAACCAGATCACGAAACAATCCATCAACTCTGGCAGACAAAATTTTCCTTCACCATCTGATTTAGTCAGTGGCTCTAAACTCTCCACTATGTAACATCTTTCAATTTTAAACCTTCACAAACATCTCCTGATCCACTGACCACTTTAGGAATACAATTATTCCCAACACAGGTGTTGCTCATGGAAGCAGGCTCATCATGACTACTAGTGGCAGCAACACAGTCAGAAACATCCCTTTTTAACTGACTATCAGTGCTACAAAGGGTAAATCTACATCACTTCTGTTGGCGACATAAACTATTGGCAGGCTTAAAAACTGACTTAGGCATGGCTTTTCGATGAGTCTAACTAGATTACAGTCTAGAATAACAAGATATGGCAAATGCTGGAATTGAAATAGAATTATTAATCTAATAAATATATATTTAAAATTACTTAGCCTACTGTCTTCAAAATTGTAATTAACATAATACAATGCAAATAAGTTTGGAAAGTTTAAGTATAAAGAGGTATGCCACTGTTACTTACTCAATAGAAGTGGCTTATTAACTATGGAGTGGACTGATTGCAATGATAAGTTACATTACTTAAGAGAGTGATGAGCTTGGACTATATGCCTGTACCTCATGCTGTGGTACAAATGAAGTGAATTTAGGTTATATATTCAATGCAAACTTATGAATGTATTGATAGCTCCAGGCCTTTCTAATATAGTCCTAACTTTTAGTATCAACTACAAATTAAGAGAAGCATAAATGTCTTAAATTATTCCTGTAAAACTGTCTCAAATTATCTTAAATATATTAAATTATCTGAATTTTAGGAATTTGTCCTATCTCACTCCCATTTACTCTCAATCAACTTCAAAATATAGTTCCCTCAGTCTCCCCAGATTTCCAACAACACCACACCGTCAAACTGGTCTTAGCACACACACCCAGTACCGTGAAGATATGGTATAAAATGTTGTATACTAATATATGATCATTATATATGAGTAGATAAAATAAATATGAATATGAAATACAAATATATACTATCGTATATTAACGATGATCAAAATGAAATGTCACTATCAACTTCAACATATTGGGTACGACATATGGGTCTAGGTAAACTCTTCTGGGAAGACTCGTAACAGCACTCGTCGCCATTGGTCCATTAGATTCCAAGGGCATTTACTGAAGAGGTGGTTAAGATGTGAAAGATTCACTTGCTTCCAATTAGGTTTGGAATACACCGACTTCAGGAGACGAAGAACATTAGTAAATTTAACGTGACACCCAATGAGGCTGTGGTCGGAGAGAGGAAAATGGAAAGGGTGGTTATCAGATACTGAGAAACTAGACGTTGAATCATTTTTCTGCATCAGGAAAATAAGATCCAGGAGATTGTTGTTGCAGGAAGGAAAGTTAACAATCTGTTTCAAACAGAATTCGTTCATAATGTCATACAAAAAGTTCAGTTGCTGGGTCCCTTTTGTGCTCACTGGGAGTAAGTTGCCACTAGGAGGGCCCACTGTCCAAGAGACATCGGCGAAGTTGAAAATCACCAAGTAACATAAGTGAGTCACCTTTACGAATGTTATTTCGAATTAGCTGCATAGAAGAGTGAAGTTACTTGAGGTCGTTCTGAGATAGAGGTGGAGGGAGATAGACACAGGCCACAAACAATCTTCCGCGCACTAATTTGCTTAAACGAATTTCAACAACAAAAATTTCATAATTACTTTTAATGGCAGTTTGCCTTAGAGATAGTAGGGCTGCGGATGCAGCAATTAAACAGCCTCCACCTTTTTTACTCTCACGACTATCGACATCAGTGGTAGTGTGGGGTGTTGTTCTATAAGCAAAGAGGTACTTGTAATTCTTCTTTCCAATTCTGATTACAACAATGGGCAATGGGCATACACTTGAGAGTGGACCTGTTTTGTCTTTTGACCTCCCCATTGGCTTCAGGCCATAACAGAGTGGTGTGGTGGTGGTGAATGACGCTTTCATTGAGAAAGACCTTGAATTTCCTATTGATCATTGCAGGCCTATTATCACTAACCACAAAAGATGGATATCTATATTTAGAAAATAAAGATTCTAGCTTGCACATTAGTGTGTCAACTGTGATACTCATGGTAATGAAGACTTCATAATATCTACTATATTAATCAACCACAACTCAGAGATAATCTCTGCTGGTGCCCCAATGCAGCCTCAGCCCACACCTAGCACCATTTATGTCTCTTTGTGCAATCTATCAATTAGCTGTGGCAGAGGAGGCCCACACACAAACCAGCTGGCAAGGGTGAAGGGATAGAGTGGGTTCATGGGTCTGGTGCAAGCCCACCAAATGCATTACATTTTGATGTCAGAAGAGGGAAACTTTCTTTTCAATTCATTTAAAGAGTGCAAAAAGCTGGATGTATCAATCAGTTTTCTAGTCTCAGTACTTTGGAAGGCGAATCACATCTTGTCTTCAATGATTTCTGCATTTAGTTTATTAATTGTACTAATTGCAAGGACAATTGAATTCATCCAACACTTTGCTAATCTGTTATATGACATCAACCCGACAAGTGCATAAAGCGTAACTGCAAAATCACAATCTTTGAAGATACTCTTAACTTATAAAATTATATATATAACTTAACATTAAAAATCCTACTCAGGAAGGAATCCAAATGACTAGGGGCCATATATATGTCACTTGAAGCTGGGGTTACATTTGACATTTTGCACAAAACTCCTCAAACCTTTTATGCTGCATCATCTGTCTTAATCCAAGGTTCGGGTCAAATGATTCGACAGTTGATGAGCCAAATGTTTCTGCCTCAAGATGTGATGAATGTTTGATCCAATACGTTTGGCTCAAACATTTGCTTGCTGCTTTGTTTGCTGTGGGAAATGGCGGAAGATAGGGAGATTGCCACGGCTGCTGCCACAGTAGTGGTATTATCCTGTTCAAAGTTATTACTTGAAAAATTGAAACATAAAAGACGTGCTAGGAGGTGCTGGCTCTTATGAAGTGGTCCATTGCATCTATTTGATGTTAAACATTCACACAGTGAGGACCAGGATTCTTTTCGACATCACCACAGAGAAGCATAAAACCAACTCATAGAAAAAAGTGGCTGAAGGTAACGACATGTCAAATATGCGAAAAATCACGGGAGCACAGGAGAGTGTTGTCCGAACACTAGGAGTACCAGTTACTCATGTATTCATGCCATTCTATTGTGATTAATGAAAATTTTTGAACATAGCAAAACAATTCCTGGAGTATAATCTAATATGAGAGATCTACCAACAAAATCATGCATCTTCCATGAAATTGGGTCGACATGAAGGCCCCCCACCAGACCAGCTGTACATATACATGTAAATAATGCACTTCCGATATCACCACCTACCACAACAAAACCTATCATCAAAGGAAAGAAATAACTAACAATGGAAGATGCAGCATTGAAAAATTTCTGAAGGGGCTGAAAACCATAAAGATGGAAACAATGGAGCTCCATTATTAATCCTGAATTAGTGAAGTTAACATTAATTTTTCAAATAAAAAAAAACTTACAGCACAAGAAACATGAAGTATTACCAAAATAAAATTGAAATGGTAACTTAATTTAGAAGACCCAACAAAACGTCTATTTGCAATGTAGCAAGATTATTTCATAGCTCTTCTTTGCTGTCCATTGTCTTCAAAAATTCTTCAACCCTTCACATCGGTCTCCTTGTTGACTCGCAAGGCTTTTAGTTCTTCCATTATTTCTGCATATGCTCCTCTTGTAAGAATAATTCCTGCCTGCTGAATAACTCCTGTATCCAATTCTGTAACGGCTCTCACATGATTGTTTTCACGGCTGTCTAAGAAGATTCTATTGGACATCTTACACTGTTTTATGTCTGTAGAAACCTTTTAAAATCCACTCCCATAACAGCAACTGCAGCAAGTGTTGCCCCAATGTTTCTCCATCCTCTGATTCCCTCTCGGTAATGGCACCATTACCCTGGCTCGCTGAGATTCTGCGTGGAGGGATGTCGAGTGACGTTAGAATTCCAACCCAGAAAGTGGGAAATTTTCATTTTATTTAACTTTATTTAACTTTAATTTTAGCTAAATTCACCTACCAAGGTGAATTTAGCTGAAATTAGTTAGATGATAACACATCCTTTCCAGTGTTGAAAATAAAGGAAAGAGCAAAGTCTAGCAAGTACAAGCAATTAGCATGAGTTTCAATACCACGCAGGACGTATGATGCTTGGTGCGTTATCTCTTTTATATGTAGAGATTCACCAGCAAACTAAGGGTTGGTACGATAAATACACTGCAAAAGTAGCGACCTCCTTACTTACAATTTGTTAGCCCTATTGAACCACACCATCTCAGCAGCGCCTTGATTTTTTCAGGATGTAAAAATCTCCATTACAGAGATTCTAATCTCCCTGAAAATATCAAGTCGCAGAGAGGTTTAAAATAGAAAAGAGGTCAGATTATTGTATCATATAGAACACAAAATCTTGAAAAGACAAATAAATAGACATTACATATACATGCATATACAAATAAATAGACATACATACATTGTATATGTAAATACATATTACAATTTATTAGAATGGATACAAAATTCAGCAAACAATTTCTACTTCGAGCCACTATAATTTTTTATTTCTTGGAATACTTGCCTCAAGGTGTAAAAACTATCTCCTCTGGAAAATTTAAAATATTGCAGCTACAGGAATTGTCTGTAGAAGAAACAATAATTGCAAATTAGGGATTGATTATTACTTGTATCGTTCAATCAGTAATGATGCTGAATGATGATGGCCCAGGTAGCAAAAAATAAATTTTTCTACATAACATACATTTCCAAATAAGATGTACCGCATAGCAATCAAGAAATTATGCATTCAATTCCACAGGATTCATTTTCTAAGAGAACTGCTCTTGAGTTCCATATTCTACAAAACTAATAAATCCTTCATGACTTCACCTCAAGTTTCTACTCTAGTTTCCTCAAGAAATTTAACCAGGCAAAGGTATAATAAACAGGATTGAGTAGTAGGCAGACTTGGAAAAGTAGATTAAATAAGTAGTAATAAGAAATATTAAAGTAGAATCTCTCATTAAGATTGGGGTTTTCCAAGTGCTCTTAAATGATCTTACTCTCTTCAGAATCTATTATTCATACATTACCGAACTAATACAGAAAATTTTTGTAAGCATTCCAGACCACATTACACATACTATTGTCTTCTTATACAATTGTTGACATTGAGTTGGTACTTCTTTTTTTCTTGCACAGTTACAAAAGCATATCCTTGATAGGCTGGACAAAGTACAAGAAATGAAAAGATGAGCCCTTATGTATTATACTTAATGCTAGCAAGCATTTAGCTTACGTCATCACTGTAAAGAACAGCAGCATATCCAAGATGTGGCGGTCTCAGCCTTCTCCTACCCCCAAGTTACTTGACTTATGTGGGCTAAAGTTGTCAACAGAGACTACAAGGGTTAACCCATGCGTTATGGATGCCTTCTAGTTGCTCTGCAATCATTTCTTCTTCAACTTTGCTAATTCGGTCAGCTCCCACTCTAATAGGTTGCAAGGTATTGGGTAAATCTTCCAGATTATTCTCATCTTCTGAGATTTCAATTTCAGATTCTCCGCAATCGATCACATCTAACAGATTTGATATTTCCTGCGAGTCCATCTGATGCTATATTTTCAAACACTGCTATTTGAAAAGGTAAATATATAAGCAAAATACAACTACAGAATCAAAGCATTCAAATAATTGAAATATTTTAAGGTAAATATTGCTTGGTGCAAATAATGTATGAGGAAAAGGTTTCATAAAAATACAAAATCAAACTCGCCAGTATACTCCAAAACTCCAACAGGACTCTGCAGACAATATTCTCTCTTCAAATGGTACACACTCAAGACAGCCTAAGTAACTTGTATGCACTCAACAGAGAAGTGAATAAAAGCACCCTAACGCAATGCATTTATATTAAATTTTGGAGATCAGGTTGGAGTACCAACCAATGATAGCGTAAGATTTGGAATATCTGGAATTAGTTGAGTCAGCACAGGTGAGAGACAGGGTTGAAAGGTTTGAAGTCAAAGGAAAAACCCTGCTGTGCGCAAACAACATTGAACTTTGTTTTTAATGACACACTAATGACATTCATTTGCTGCGAGGGTAGCTATAATCTATGAGTTGATTGTGAATGGAAAATTTGGTTTAGTATTTAGTGAGAAGAATAAAGGATAAATGTTTGAATTTGACAAACAGCTATTGAAGAATGAATGTAGGATATCGAAAAGTTTATAATGATCTCAGAAAATAATATTTTAATGTACATTCTCAATTTTCACGCAAATCTAATTCCTTGAAAGCAGATAGAAGATTTTGAGGCAAAAACTAAACATGATATGCTCAACAACATGTTTTGGGACCGAGAAAGAAAGTGACCCTTTCAGACCTGATGTCCAATATATTGGTCACCTATTTTAAACTGTCACTAACGATAAAGTTATAAACTAAAACTATGTTTGATATTCAAAAACTCATTGAGAAAACTCAAGCAACATATGATCAATAATATATAAAAAAGAATTCATAATAAGAGTAAAAATTGAAACATAAAATACCCTCCACAGGTCTTCAAAAAAAACTCATGACATTCTGTTATTCAATTAGCCATAAAATCTTATTATGAGACTACTTTGATACAGGATTAACATAATATTAAAATAAAAGAAGTAAAACCATAATAGAGTGCAAACTATAAATATTTAATTAATATAAATAGTAAAAATGAATACTGAAAATAGTGTCCAATATATTGGACACAGGTCGGAAAGGGTTAACGATGCCATACATACATGCAAGGAAACCTCACCAGGAATAGATCAGGTCCATAACGCTTTTAGGATGGCATAACATCTTGGGGTACATCGACTAGGCACTGCTGGAGAGAGGAAATTGCTATCACTCGTCTCAGGATTGGACATTGCTCTCTCACACACTCTTATTTCCCCTCATGGGGACAGTGGCTTGGTAAGCGACCGGGTTCGGATACCGGTCACCATCCACTGTTTTGAGCTACCTGCCGGGGGGTAACCCGGTGCTCTTCTACTACCTGCTGGGGGGTATCCCAGCATTTCTCTTTTGGTCTTAGGACCTTTCTTGTATCACTTGGAGTGATACCTGATAAATTCTTTTTCGCTAAAACATCTTAAAAGCGACACCGAAAGAGTAAAGAGCTCATTCCCCGCCGCCGCCTCCACGGGGCTGAGGGGGGGCAACGAGTCCTGAACTCGGCGAAGTAGCGGCTAAAAATGGAAATTGATGAAGTAGAGAGTAGAGTTGAAGGAAAAGGAAAGAGACTGCGCTCTCAGAGCCCAGTAAAAATGGTGGTTAAAGCTAATGAGGCCAAAATATCTGTGCCAAGATATCCTATAGTTAGCAGAACGGATGATGGGAAAGATTTCAACACAACTTCACCATTTGTGGTGGCTAAAGCCATAAAGAACACTGTGGGAGAAGTAGTCTCAATAAAAAAATTAAGAAACGGAACCTTGCTTGTAGAAACAGCAACAGATGCTCAGAGTAAAAAACTCCTTGATCTGAAGTCTCTTGGTCCCTTTGCAGTTAAGGTTAATGCACATCAGAGCCTAAACTACAGCAAAGGTGTTATAAAATGCTTCGAAGTGCAGCACATGGAAGTAGAGGAGTTGTGCTCAGAGCTAGCCACCGAAGGTGTCATAAAAGTAGAAAGGATAATGACGAAAAGGGATGGTGTTCTTAAACCTACTGCCTCCTTAATACTCACCTTCGGAACTCCTCAGTTGCCATCTGATATAAAGCTAGGTTACCAGGTTGAAAGAATAAGACCGTATGTGCCGAATCCAATGCGGTGTTTTAACTGCTTCAGATTCGGACATACCAAATTCACTTGCAGTCGGGAGAAGATCTGCCCAGACTGTAGCAGTAAGGCCCATGAGGGAACCCAATGTCTCTCAGGGCATCGTTGTATAAACTGTAAAGGAGAACATTCTGCCTGGTCTAAGGATTGCCCTAGTTTTCGCACTGAAAAGAAGATTCAAGAGCTCAGAGCTGTATGTAAGATCTCAGTGACAGAAGCCAGGAAACAGGTGATGGCGACTCCACCTCCTCCCATCCCTTTTTCGAAAGTAGTAGCCAGTCCTTCTTCTCAGGCAACCATGGGCGAACTATTAACCCTGGTGAAGGAACTCGTAGAAGAACAGAAGAAACTTCGAAGTGAACTATCTGAACTCAGAAGCTACCAGTCCGTTCCTCCAGGGAATAAACCTGTTACTGTTAGTGTTAGTAATGAACCAAAGGCTGTTTTAAGCAATAAAAAAGAGGCTGAAATATTAACAAGCAAGGGACACTCTAGAGCTAGTGATTCCTCATCCGAAACAAATTCTACGGAACAAAAATTGGGCAAAGAAACCAAAACACCATGCAAAGAGTCCGAAAAGTTAGTAGAGGAATTGGACTCTGATGAAATGATGGAGACTAATATAGATAAAGATATAATTGATAGGATTCGCAGAAAAAAAGGGAAAATTAAACATAAATTAAACCGTTGAACCATATACAGAACCATGAATACCATACTTCAATGGAACTGCAATGGTTTCCGATATCGCCTACCAGAATTACGTATACTTCTCTCAGAATTATCTCCAGTGTGTGTTTCTCTTCAGGAAACACGACTTAAAGAAAATGATGATGTCCACCTTCGGGGGTATGCTGTTTATAACAAGGATCTTGCCGGGGTACCTCAGGCCCATGGAGGTGTGGCTGTTCTAGTGCACGACTCTGTTCTTTCAGAAGAAGTGACTCTGACTACAGAACTGCAGGCTGTTGCAGTTAGAGTGTATCTTCCTGCTCAGATAATAATTTGCTCCATCTATCTTCCCCCTAATGAGCCCATCAATATAAATAAATTACTGGATTTAATTGAACAATTGCCATTGCCATTCCTACTTCTGGGTGACTTCAATGCCCATAATTCAGAGTGGGGATGCAAAAGAACTGATGTAAGGGGACGTCGGCTCTCAAATATATTTTCAAGTCTGGACATGATAATTCTAAATGATGGAAGCGACACACATTTTAGTGCTGGAAGCAGGTCATTTTCAGCTATTGACCTTTCTGTGTGTTCCAGCACTGTTGCTCCAACATTCAAATGGGAAGTATACAAAGATTTGTGTAGTAGCGACCATTTTCCCATTATCCTGACGCATCTGACTGCCTCCCCAATGGAGCCTCGCCCTATCAAGTGGATAACGAGAAGAGCTGATTGGGAAAAATTCTCTGAATCAATTCAGCTAGAGGAGGAGGAATTTTCCTCTGTGGATAAACATGTCCAATACTTCACAGATACCATAATAAAGGCGGCGGAAATTAGCATTCCGAAATCCTCTGCTCGGCTTCGTCGCGTCCCTGTTCCTTGGTGGAATGACGAATGTCATTCTGCCATTAAGGATAAACGACGAGCATTTAGAGCTTTCCATCTCCGACCTACAGAGGAAAACATGGTAAAATACCTTAAGTTAAAAGCTGTGGCTCGCAGGATAGTGAGGAAATGTAGGCGTGATTCATGGATGAAATATGTTTCTACCATTAACAGTTCCACTCCAGTAGCTAAAGTATGGGAAAAGGTCAGGAAGATATCCGGTCGGACATCTTCCTGTAGTATAAGTGGTTTATTGGTCAACGGGAAAACAATTACCGAAAAGGTGGATATTTCAAATGAAATTGGATTGGTTATAGAAAAGGCATCTAGTTACGAAAATTATCCACCATCCTTTCGAAATATAAAGGCTGAGAGTGAGCGGAAACAGCTAAAATTTAATTCCCGAAACAAGGAACATTACAATTGCTCCTTTAGCCAGTGGGAACTGGAGACTGCTCTACGTGAGGTACATGATAGCGCCCCTGGTGCGGATTCCATAATTTATAGTATGATGCAACACCTAAATATTACCGCCAAGAAGTATCTCTTAAGAATGTACAATAGAATCTGGGGTGATGGTTGCTACCCAACACAATGGCGGGAAGCCATTATAATCCCCATCCTCAAGCCGGGGAAAGACAAGAAACTACCAGAGAGCTATAGACCAATTTCTCTTACAAGCTGTATCTCCAAAGTGATGGAACGAATGGTCAATAGGAGGCTTGTTTGGTTCCTTGAAACAAACAACTTATTGGCCAATATTCAGTGTGGTTTCCGTCGGTATCGCTCCACCACAGACCATCTGGTGAGACTGGAGAGAGCAATATGTGATGCTTTTGTCAGAAGACAGCACTTGGTAGCAGTACTATTCGACCTTGCAAAGGCTTATGATACCACTTGGAGATTTGGCATTCTTAAGACATTACATTCTTGGGGATTACGTGGTAATCTCCCACTCTTTATTAAGAGTTTTCTAAAGGAGCGCTACTTCAGGGTACGTGTCGGGACTTTTCAGTCTCGGCTATTCACACAGGAAAATGGAATCCCTCAGGGGTCTATCTTAAGTGTATTACTGTTTGCTGTTGCTGTAAATGGACTTGCCCAATGTATTAGACATCCTATTGATGGAAGTCTCTTTGTGGATGACTATGGTATATTTCTAGCATCCCAAAATATGACTATTTTGCAACGTCAAATGCAAATGACAATTAACCGAATATACAAATGGGCAACAGAAAATGGATTCACCTTTTCGCACAGCAAGACAGTTTGTATCCATTTCTGTAGAATTCGTGGTCTACACCCAAATCCATCCCTTCTTTTAAATGGCACCGAGATACCTTGTGTTGAAAGTGCATACTTCTTGGGAATTAAATTTGATCATAAACTAACATGGAGTCCTCATCTTAAATATTTGAAATCCCGATGCCAAGCTGCCCTAAATGTATTGAGAGTTCTCAGCCACAAATCCTGGGGAGCGGATCGGACCACCCTGCTTAGAATATATCGGATGCTCATTCGATCAAAGCTCGACTATGGTAGCATAGTATATGCATCAGCAGCACCATCAGCTATTAAGGCGATTGATGTGATTCACCACACAGGGATTCGCTTGGCTACAGGTGCTTTTCGAACCAGCCCTATAGCAAGTATTCTTTGTGAGTCTGGGGAACCATCACTCTATATGCGCCGTAAACTGCTGTCTATGCGTTATGCAATAACCCTTAAATCCAAGCCAAATCATCCGGCGTATGAAGCAGTTTTTGTGCAGAGATATAGCCACCTATATGCTGTCCGGGTCCGTTCTCTAAAGCCCTTGGGTATGAGAGTCATAGGATATTTCGGAGAAATGGAATTTAATATCCCCAGGATGCCAGAAACAAAATTCTCCCAATTCCCACCATGGACATTCCCATGTCCCAACGTCCACCTCTGCCTTACCAGACTTGACAAGCAAAAAACTTCTCCTATGGAATACCAACGTGAATTTTATAGACTCCTTGCAGACTTCAGCTCTAGTACTGCCATCTATACAGATGGTTCCAAGCAGGGAAGTCAGGTTGGATGTGCATATGTGGTGAAGAAAACATCATTTCTGTTTCGACTACATCCACTCTGTGGGATATACACAGCAGAGCTATATGCTCTTTTACAATCTCTTTGTTACATATCCGCACACTCCCAGACTAAGTATGTAATCCTAAGTGATTCCTTGTCTGCTCTAAAAGCCATCGAGTCTATTGGTTCCATCCATCCACTGGTACAGAAAATCCAGTCATCTCTGGTGGACCTAAAATTTAAAGGGGTGGAAATAGATTTCATATGGTTGCCAGGCCACGTTGGTATATCAGGTAATGAAATGGCGGATGTTGCAGCTAAAGAAGCTGCTAATAAGAGGTGGACTTTTTATGACCAAGTGCCTGTGAGTGATGTGAAGACATGTATAAAGCACTTGGTTTTTAAACAATGGCAAGATGAGTGGAATGAAATAACAGAAAATAAATTAAGAATAGTGAAACCAAATGTTAATTCTTGGCAGTCATCATGTAGGCCCTCCAGACTCGAGGAAGTAGTCCTAACCAGACTACGAATCGGGCATTGCTGGTGGACTCATAAACATCTACTGTGGTCTGAGGAGGCCCCAGTATGTGAGATATGTGACACAGTATTGTCTGTGTCACATGTCTTACTGCAATGCCCCCAATTTTAAAGATGAGCGAAGGAGATTAGGCCTTTCGACGGATCTCTCGGTCGCCCTAGGTGACGACGTAGCATCTGTGGAAAAGATATTTGATTTTGTGAAGGCCACCAAACTATTAACTTACATTTAGTTAAGCCCCACTCAACTTGCCTTGTTCCAATTAATTTATAATTTTATTTATTTATCTTATTTATGGTTTTAATATTAGTTGGAGACAGTATCCTTTATTGTGAAAATGGACTCTAAGGGCTAGACCCTTTACAGTCTATGTCCTATTTTATCAAAACTTTAGAGGCCACTATACAGCCCTTTCTTGTTTTTACAAATTTTAATCAGAGCCCAATTTTAACTTTTTAACCTTATATGTTGTATGTATTGTTCGACTTGTGGATGTACTGACTTGTAATGTCCTACTACTCATGGCGATAATAGCCCGAGAGGCTGATTCGCCTGAAAACACATACATACATACATACATACATACACACTCTTATTTATTCACGGAGAGGAAAGAACCTCCCATCTGCCAGACCTGCAGAGAGCTATTAACAGTTGCACATTTGTTTGAAAACTGTGAAAAATATCAAAACGTACGAGAGAGGTTAAGCAGTTAGGGTAACCTTAAGGACATTTAAAAAAATTACAAGCTCGGTAGAGAAAGTAATCAAGTTTATAAGGGAGACCTAAATCATAAACCAAATATGACAGCCTAACAAGAAACCCATAGTGCTGTGGCAATTTTCTTAAGCTCTATAAAATCAAATGTATCTATTACAGTAAATTCTACTTACATAAGGAATTTTATTTGTGTGTAAAAATAACCTTATCTGTTGACGCACCCTCAAACCATAATACTACTACTACTACTACAATAGACCTAAGAAATTTTTTTAAACAGAAAGCAGTACAGAAATGGTGTAGTCATGGGTCCTTGATCGCAGAAAATAAGTCACGCAGTATTAAACCCGATTCAGTGGAATGGCCATCTTCTATTCAAAATAATAGGCATGAGGAAGTTGTGGTCACCAGACTAAGAATAGGGCACAGCAAACTAACTCACTCATATCTCTTCACAAGAGAGAGAAAGAGCCACCAAAATGCGAGCATTGTGAATCCCAACTAACTATAAAACACATTCTCAACGAATGACCTCATCACCTGGGGAGAAGCAATGAACACAATGTCAGAGGAGAAATGAAGGAAATAGTGGGTAATGACCCCATCATGGTGGACGAAATATTAAATTTCTTTAGGGAAGCCAAGTTATTTCCTCTCATCTGAAGACCTATAAGGAAGATCTAAATATGATTAAGATGATAGCTCTCTTAGGTTTAAATGTCTGTTAACCTTCGTACCTACTGCCATTTTGTTTGAAAATATCTAATCAGGAAAAAAATTAATTTTACCGAAGGAGCTAAATGACCTTTGCTGTCGAGCACCATAAACTCAACACCTAACCTAACCAATTTAGAATTGTAGCCAAGTTTTACAGCCGTCTGTATAATTAAATCTTGTTCCTTCTTAAAACTATCTTTTTGTAAGGGAAAATCCACTAGTCTGTGCACGAAAGAGTGGAAGGTAGCACGTTTTTGGCTAACAGGGTGGAAAGAATTATTAGGAATAAAGTTAAAACTGGCAGTGGGTTTCCTGTAGATATGATATTCTAAATTGCTGTCCTTATGAGTAATAAGCATATCAAGAAAGGGCAACCTGTGGTTAACTTCCATTTCAACTGCAAATTTAATAGATGGAAAGAGGCTATTTAGCTTTCCTAATAAAGTATTGATGTCACATTTATCTTAATCAAAAACGGTAAAAATGTCGTCAACGTACCTGTACCAAATGGTAGGGAAATAAATAAAGGTCTGAAAGCACTTTTCTTCAAAATGGGACATAAAGATATTATAAATGGAGACAAGGGATTGCCCATAGCACAACCATAAGTTTGAGTGTAGAACTTGCTGTTGAATTGGAAACAATTTTGTTCCATACAGACACTGGTCAATAATATATATTCATTAACAATATCGACACTTATATTAAAACTGGTTAACAGACTGCAAAGTACTGACAAGGTTTCAGGAATTGGAACACAAGGAAAGAGGCTACACAC
Organism: Sympetrum striolatum; assembly: GCA_947579665.1. Taxonomy (NCBI): domain Eukaryota; kingdom Metazoa; phylum Arthropoda; class Insecta; order Odonata; family Libellulidae; genus Sympetrum; species Sympetrum striolatum. Next base: position 19,412,473 of record OX388342.1, on the reverse strand, counting down.
ATCAGTGTTAATCAGTAGTTCACCAGTATGTAAAGTTCACCAGTTGGAGTCTTCACCACCCATAGATCGCTCATCTTCATAATTTTTGCCCCGCAAATATAGTATTTCATGCTTGAGTTCTTGATCAGCATATTACAGGTCTAAAAGATAACTTATAGCAGATGAAACAAAGCATTCTGTGTTATCTTTTATCAGTGTAAGAAAACTTAACCTTTCTGTTAATCATCGCAGGCTGCAAAAAAATTGATGCGGTGAATTTGGACATTAACAGGTTTTAAATTTTCTTTTTAATTGGTAATTTTCTTCCTCCTTAACAATTGCCTTCATATCTTTTGTCCGCTGAAGGCAAATCAGTCTGAAAAACCTTGCTGATGAAAGCTAAGCATTCTCCCAGATTATTTCACCTATATGAAGAAAAATGAACTGTGAATTCAATTAAATAGTTAAACATAATACAATCAATTTTGATTTTACTAGGAAAACTTGCAGTTGACTTTGTGCCTGATGCATTGTTAACCAGACGCAGAGGCACCATTGGTTGCATGGAGAGAGGCCAGAGCTTCCGGCAAAGCCGTACTTGTATATCATTGAATTTCCTGCCTGAAGATGGAACATTCAAGACTGATGTTACAATAAGTTCCTATTGATTGTAAGTTTCTATGTAAGACTAAAGAAGGGTTTATTTTATTTCAATAAAGAAGGAATCACTCTGCTGGTATATCCATCAAGGAAATAGTCCTATGCCATACCTTCACCCCTGGTGCCCTGGCACTTGTAGATATTGCAGTGAGTCATCACTGATGAACCCAGAAGGTCATGAGGTGACCACCATTGGGGGCATTGGAAGCAGCTCACCTTTGTTGTCACTGGTAGGAAGTGATTTAGAAATAGAAATTGGAGCAATTTTTTCGGTTTCGGAGGCCAGTGATAATGATGAAGTGGCCACCGTCGAGGAAATTGGCAGTGGCTCTCCCTTGTTGTCACCACTCGGGACTGATGCTGATGTCGATGGGCACAATCAGGTGGCCATTGTCGAGCAGATTGGCAGCGCCTTCTGCACCTTGAAGGCCAGTCAGATCCAGTCCAGTGGCAGATCCTAAAAGGCCCGCTCGAAGGTTCCTCTGCCCCTCAAAGGTTCCTAAGTCCCTCAGTGGTGAGCAAGTTAAGAGAAGAAGACAGATGGCGCTATCAGGTCCTGAACAACACTTACAATTGCCTGAGAGCAGTTCTGCCTTTCCATGGAATCGATCTGAGACTGACCAAGTGCCAGACAGTGAAGTTGGCACTGAAATACATCAGTGAGTTGAGTCAACAGATTCGTTGAGAATCTGTGAGATCCTGTGTGGAGAAATGTGTGAAACCGGTACTGCTTAGATTTTATCGGTGAATCTCTTAACTTTGGTGATCACTAACACCTTATGGATGTTTCAAGTTTACACCTGCTGTCGGTTAGCTCTTATCCCAAACGGGCTTATTTACCAACTGTTAGTAAGCCACCCCTGCGGGTAGGGGGATGGAGAATACTCCCGCGGCATCCCGGCCTGTCGTAAGAGGCGACTAATTGGGCGGGGAGAAAACCCCGAGAACAAACCTCTCGAACAGCAAGGGCTGAGTCCGGGCAGTCATGTGAATCAACTGTCTGTGTGAGGTCATGCCAGCTGACCGAGGATTCACCCACGTGTTTGCCGTGCGTGGAGACCCGTAAGGAGGAGATGGGTGTCCTGGAGGTTGAGTGCCAACCACAAGCAGAGTAGCTGCTGATACACTTCCAGTCCAACTGGACTACCTATTCTATCTGGCACAACACACCTCTTTGGCCCCGAATTCGCTGTAAACGGGAGGCCAGGGAATAGCACACCCTGGTCAATCGGCTACTGATGGCTGGGGATAAATTCCTTTCTAGCGTACGTCAGTCCTGTGCGAGCGCTTGGGATGCACGCACGCATTCTGCTGGAGGCCAATGGAGGAGTGTGGTTTGGAGGAGCCACCACTGTTCCGGAGGTCATTCCCAGTCTGCTTAGCGACATCCTGGGCGCTATATCCCTTTGGTAGCCCTGGCGTCCGCATCGGTTTGCGATGCGGCGTCCCAGTTTGTGTGGCTCCGTGGTGGGTGGGGAGCCCGAGGGATGAATTTCTTTCCTAATTTATGGAAACCAATCAACCTCCTCCCAAAAGACCCCGCCCAGCTGTGGGTGGGGGAGAAAATGCTAGGAAATGTAACAAATACCTTATCGTGAAATGTGCCTTGGAAGGCAAGACCCTAACTAAGATGTCTCCCTTCCTCATTCACAGGGTGCTGTCTGGCTCAATTCCGGGAAAGCTACCGTCAGTAAAAAAGCTACGGGATGGAACACTGCTAATTGAAACCGACAATGAAAAACAGAGCGATAAACTACTACTTATGAGTACCTTTCACGAAACCCCGGTGAAAGTAGAATCTCACAAAACTCTGAATACATGCCGTGGGGTAATCTCTTCGTATGATCTTCTCTATGTAAACGATGATGAGATAACGAAGGAGATGGCTTCCCAGGGAGTCATCTCCTGTCGTAGACTCCAGAGAAAACAGAACGGGGAGACAATAAATACCACCTCTGTAGTCCTAACCTTCTCAAGGGACACGCTGCCAGAGAAGGTATTTGTAGGATACGAGGCATGTAATGTAAGACCATATATCCCCAGTCCCATGCGGTGCTTTCAATGCAACCGTTATGGCCATACTGCCAATTCATGCAAGGGTAAGCCCACCTGCCCAAAGTGTGCTGGGGATAAACATGATGGAGAGCCATGTAGTGGACCAACAAAATGTACCAACTGTGAAGGAAGTCACCCTGTTTATGCCCGTGAATGCCCCAAGCTTCAGGAGGAAAAGAAAATAACAGAACTCAAAATAACAAATAAAATCTCTTATGCTGAGGCTAGGAAAAAATACAGAGAATTAGTCAGTCCTACATTCTCCCGATCATATGCAGTAGTAGCTACAGTGAAAAAATCTAATATCGGGTGCCAGACAGACCCATACATAGAAAAACCTAAGGAAAAGAAAGGAAAAACTAAAATCCCTGAAGGGACACCAGTCTGCACTAGATCCTCGACAGAGGATAGCAGCCATAAAGCTAATGCTCCCCCTCAATCTGTGGGGAAGACAGATACAGGAGGCAAGAGCACTGCCATTGCCCCCTCTTCCTCGCGTCAGCAAATTAATGCTGACTTCTCAGTAACCCCTACCAATGAGTCCTCTGACTCCTGCATGGAGGAGGATGAGGTTTTGTCTGAGACAACCCTCCGAAAGGTTCTTTTAGAGCGGAGTCAAGGTAGAAAGGTCAAGATTAAAAGGTGATACAATTTTTACTGACAAGACGGTTTTTAGATTCAGAACCATCACAATATTCTATTTTATTTTATTTATTTATTTATTTATTTATTTATTTATTTTATGTTTGCCATCCAGTGGAATATGAATGGTTTTTACAAAAGGAAAAATGAATTGGAAGTCTTAATAGGGGATTTTAGACCAGCCTGCATCTTCCTACAAGAAACGCATTTTAAATTACAAGATGAGCCAGCTTTAAGGGGATACAAATTTTATAGAAAGGACTTCCTAGACGGAGAGAGAGCCGGGGGAGGGGTTGCTATAGCCATCCAGGAGACTCTATACTCCTCTCAGGTTGCCTTACGAACCCCACTGCAGGCAATAGCTGTTAAAGTGGCTGTCCCATTCGATATAACGATTTGCAATGTATACTTTCCAGAATGGGCACCAGTCACCAAGGAAACTCTCTCTAATCTCATTAGGCAAATCCCAGTGCCTTTTATTCTCTTGGGAGATTTTAATGCTCATAATCCTCTTTGGGGATGCAACCCAAATTGTTTTAACGATTTTAATCCAAGGGGTCGGTTAATAGAAAAAGTTTTATCTAGCTTTAACCTTATTCTTTTAAATAAAAACGATAAGACACATTTTAATTCATTCACTGGAAAATTCTCTGCAATAGATTTAGTCATCTGTTGCAGTTCAGTGGCAGGTCTTTTTAAATTTAAGCCCCACGATGATCTCTGTGGAAGCGACCATTTTCCCCTTTTAATTTATAAAAAATATTTTAATGATACCTCTAATGTCCCCAAAAGATGGCTTTTGAAAAAAGCAAACTGGGAAGATTTTCAAACAAAAGTTTCAATTGAGTACGATGAATCTATAACTGCCAGCGAGAATGTGAAAGCACTCACCTCCTGTATTTTAAAAGCAGCTGAGGAAAGTATTCCAATTTCCACTGGAAGAGTGCGACATCCTCCAGTACCCTGGTGGAATGAAGAGTGTGCTGCAGCAATTAGGAAACGTAAGAAAGCATTAAGAATCTTTAGGAAATATCCTACAGACAGAAACTTACAAGCATTTCTCCAGCTTAGATCAAAGGCACGCCAATTGATAGATAAAGCAAAGAAAACCTCATGGATGAAATATGTCAGCACTATCAATGCACGCACCCCAGTTACAGAGACATGGAAAAAGGTTAAACAAATCTCTGGCATACATAACTCCTCAGTTTCATTTGTAAAAACTAATGGCACTCTGCTCACACAACAAAAGGACATTGCAGAAGCATTTGGTCAGCATTATGCAGAAATAAGCAGCTCACAAGCGTACTGTGAAACCTTTCAAGCAATTAAAGAGCAGGAGGAGAGAAAAATAATACCAGCAACACCTGGCCACTTTGGTAAAAACTATAATGATGCTCTCACTCTGCGGGAATTGAAGGAGGCAATTGCTGGCCTTAAGGATACTGCACCAGGGATAGACTATATCCATAATGCCTTCTTGAAGCATTTATCACAAGATAGGCATACAATGCTTCTGAAAATACTAAATAAGGTATGGGAGGAAGGAGATTTTCCAAAGACATGGTGCGAATCTGTGGTGGTGCCCATCCCGAAACAAGGAAAAGACAAAACCCGCATAGAGAACTATAGACCAATCTCCCTAACTTCATGTCTCTGCAAATTGATGGAGAAAATGGTCAACAGACGTCTGGTTTGGTACCTAGAAAAACGTAACCTTCTTTGTAATATACAGTGTGGCTTTCGAAAGCAGAGGAGTACCATAGATCATTTAGTTAGGATTGACTCCTTCATCCAGGAAGCTTTTATTTATGGACAACATGTGATAGGCATTTTCTTTGACTTAGAAAAGGCCTATGACACCACATGGCGATATAATATTTTAAAGAAACTGTATGACTGGGGCTTTCGAGGCAATCTATTAGTTTTTATAAAAATGTTTTTATCTGACAGAGTTTTTAGAGTAAGGGTGGGAGACTCTTACTCACATCAGTTTGTACAAGAAAATGGCATTCCACAGGGGTCTGTACTAAGTGTTACATTATTCGCCATTGCCATTAATGATGTGGTGTCCTCAATACTACCACCAGTTGAGGCCTCTCTCTTTGTTGATGATCTGGCAATTTTTTGTCGCTCTCAGAAACTCCCCACAGCTGAGCGGCAGCTGCAACTGACGCTGAAACGACTATGGAGGTGGTCTAATGAGAAAGGATTTAGATTCTCTTTGGAGAAAACCTGCTGCCTCCACTTTTATAGGCGGAGGGGCATCTACCCGCAACCAACACTCCGGCTAGGCAACCAGACTCTAACATTCGTAGAGTCTATTCGCTTCCTAGGGATGCATCTAGACAGACGACTCGACTGGAGGACACACATACTGAAACTTAGGCAAAAAGCACAGGCTGCCATGAACATACTCAAAGTGATCGCAAACAAATCCTGGGGAGCGGACCGAACGTCAATGCTTCTTATCTATAGAGCATTGATACGTTCAAAACTGGACTATGGGTGTTTTATTTATGGTGCAACAAGACCATCCTATTTACGACCCCTGACATCTTTGCACAATGCCAGTTTACGACTCGCAACTGGTGCCTTTAGGACTAGCCCAGTTGTTAGCATATATAGTGATGCTGGAGAACCACCACTGGAGATCAGGAGAAATATCCTGATGTGTAACTATGTCAGTAAAATTTTAGCCATACCTTCACACCCGAGCTTTAAATCTGTTTTTAACCGTAACTTATTAAATATTTTTAATAGAAGACCTCGTGCAATACAGCCATTAGCTGTACGAGTCCAGTCGTTTTTAGATAACAATGGCTTAATGCTCCCGAATATCATGAGAGCACGCCAAACTAGTGAACCACCATGGAAACTCCCCTTGCCAGACGTCTCATTTATCTTGGCAGACAGGCCAAAAACCAATGTACTCCCTGATGAACTCCGTTGCAGTTTTTTGAGGGTTATATCTGAATACCCTGGTTTTAACCTAGTTTATACAGATGGATCAAAGTCTAATGCAGGTTGTGCAAGTGCATATGTAAAGTCTCAGACGTCCCATGGGGCCAAATTGCACCCAATGAGCAGCATATTTGTAGCAGAGCTCATGGCCATTAAGCTAGCTGTGGAATCTTCCCTGGACGCAGAAGTGCCCATCCTAATATGCTCAGATTCAATAAGTGCCCTGAGAGCCATTACAAAATACGAACCATCACACCCACTTGTCCTGGAAGTCCAAATCCTACTGAGTACACTACGGAACAGAGGGATACAAATAAAATTTCTTTGGATCCCTGGCCATGTTAATATCCTCGGGAATGAGGCAGCTGATAGGGTAGCAAAAGAAACAGCCAAGAAGCCAGATATAGATTGGGAAGAAGTAATTGCGGATGATCTCAAATCCCATTTAAAAAGCATTGCTTTGAGAGGGTGGGAACAATGTTGGTCCTCTATTGTTGGAAACAAGCTGCGTGCCATCAAAGAGGATACTAAACCCTGGAGCTCCTCTGTTAGAAATATTAGAAGAGAAGAGGTGGTCATTAGTCGACTGAGAATAGGGCATAGTGCATATACACACACATACCTTTTCTGCAACCCCAGGATTCCACCCCAGTGTGAGGAGTGTGACTCGCACCTTACAGTGAAGCACATTCTCACAGAATGCCAAAAATATTCCCAACATAGAGCGAAACACTTCGGAACAGGCACACTGAAGGAAATCCTTGGGAACGACTCTAAGATGGTGGACAAAGTTTTAGATTTTATGAAGGATATTGAACTTTTTTCAAAAATGTAAGGGAAAACTTTTGCTCATCTTTATTCTATTCGGTCTTTTACCAATACTTATTTATTTTATTCTTTTAATATGTTTTTAAACCTATTGTTTTAATATTAATTTATTGGTTTAATTTTTTAGCACACATATGACAACCTTTTTGTATGATTAAGAAGAAGGTTTGAAACATTCAGTCTGATGTTAAATCATTTATATTAAGGAAAAGGTGCAAAATGACCTCAGCTGTCGAGGCACCTTCATAAATACTACTACTACTGTTAGTAAGCTAGTTTACCAAACTATTAGTTGCTGAAGGTGAGGGTATTTTGGGCAACAAAGGGTTTTGCTCAGCTTCTTTGTGTACCAACCAGAATCTACCAGTTAGGGACGGTCTGGAGGAAGTCAAGGAAATGGATTGACAGGACGAGAAGGGGCATGTAGAACATTTTTCTGTCTCAGATTGATCGAAGGAATTCGATGGCTTTTCAATTTCTAATTCAAATGTGTCTATAATGGCATATTTTTCCTGGAACCAGGACCAGAAAGCCATAGGAAAATGTTTGATAACAATTTGTGGGGGTAGCCACCTAATCAGTTGCCTCATGGCTGAAGACAAACATTTAATGTGCTGCTTGCATAATTTCGCAGCGTATGATTCTAAAACTCCAAATTGGTGACCCAAAGTTTTGAAGGGCAAGTCACCTTTCATCTTCCTAAGGATAAGGGACACGACATCTCTCTTCTCCAGGTGTTTCCCACTTAAAGCAATTCTTTTCTCCAGAAGTCTTACAATAAACAAAAACTTACTGGGTATGCCTAAATAGTGCATGCTGTCATCCAAGTCATGACACCTAATGGCCATCAAAGAATAATGTTTTATATTATATTTTTCAGTATGTAAATCGCAATTCAAAGATTCAGGTTCTCAAAGATTCATGCTTCTCTTGTTTCCAAGAATTTTGGTCTTCACAAGCAGATCTTCTCTGCTTTTGGTCATCCGTCAAGACCTTCGGGAAGAGTTTGGCACAGATCTTTCGCATCGCCAAATTTTCAGTGATAATGGTTTGCACTGACATCTAATCAATTCCAATTCGATCTGCTATCATGTGCACACTCAATCAAAGGTCTGAATTCAGCACTTCACGCACCTGTTGCACATTGATCTCAGTTCTTGACGTTTACGGCCGTCCAGCACGGGCCTCGTCCTCCACCCTCTCTCGGCCATCTTTGAAGAACTTGTGCCACTTGAAAACTGCACTTTGTGACATGCCTGCATCCTTAAACACTTGGCAAATCATGCCCAATGTCTCCGTACCTGATTTCCCTTGTCCAGGAAAAGATTTGATGGCGAACTGCTGTTCAATCATTCGCTGCATTTTGAGCTTACACCAAGTCACCCGATAGGGGTTCTGAAAATTCAATCAAACTTGAAAAAATGCTTGCTGGCGACTGGTGCTTGGTGCGTTTTGGAGGTTAGACATCCCACCACCAAGCCCACTTGGCACATGCGCATTTGGAAATTGGAAAAACCAATCCAAAAAAATGACATCCAAAAATATTATGAACTACTAAAACCTGGTAAAACCGTTTACACTGTTCGCTACCAACAACAAATGTTTGATTTGAATCGAGCTATATGTGAAAATCAACCGGAATATGCAAAAAGGCAACATAAAGTCACTTTGCTTCATGATAATGCCCCTCACACACAGCAAAAGGGGCCACTACTACGATCAAGGCGTTCAATTGGGAAATGCTAGTACATGCGGCTTATTTTCCAGACTTTGCTCCGTCCGATTACCATCTGTTTGCATCATTGGGACACGCACTCGCCGAACAACACTTCGATTCGTACGAAAATGTACAAGAATGGCTCAACAACTGGTTCGCTTCAAAGGAAGAATTGTTTTTTTGGCGTGGCATTCATAACCTGCCAGAGAGGTGGGAAAAATGTATAAATTCCAATGGAGATTATTTTGAATAAAATATTTTTTTATAATTTTCAAATAAAAGTTGTGTAATTTTTCCAAAAAATTTCCGGTTTCATATTTTTACACCTGGTAACTCCATAAAATAAATATTCCGGAATGTCTTTCGGTGAAGTATCCTGAATTTTCAAAGGCATCAGCAACTGATTTGTCCTCTTGCAGATTAGACACTATGGAATTGCCAGCCCTGTGGCTTCTATTTCCTCTTTTGTTATCTTTCTTTATCTCACTTAAACGTTGTCCGCCCCGGGAGAGTTTTTAGTCTCTCCTGGGGTGTTTGTTGGGAGGCCAGAGTACCATTCAACGAGAGAATGATTATTTTTAGGAAATGGAAGTTTCATAATGATTAATATCCACAAATTAAGAAGTAAAAATAAGATTGGCATTTATTAAAAAAATTCCACAAAGCAATATACATACATAACAATTCAACACATACACAATATTAAATAATTGAATTCTAGGATTGTGTAGTTAAACTAGATAAGTATATAGTGTATGAAAAACAACAAAACTTGGAGTATTAATTCAAAACAATTCAGTGCAGTTTCAATTGAAAAATATCAATAATCACATGATAGATAAAACAAAAATTTAGCATGCTATGCTAATAATTAAGAGTATTAAAACACAATTTAAGATACATCAATGTTATCCTGCTCCTTCACAATATTTCTGATTAAGTCACTTCTTCAATTCTTAAAACCAAAATAAGGTAAACTCTTAGTCTTGTAATCACCATGGATGAGGCAGCCCAGCATCCACCCAAGCAAACCACTTGCTCTATGTATCTCCAATGTGGCATGAGAGACTCCTTCCCTTGGTGAACCACTATCAAGGTACCTCATCACAAATTTATGGTGGCACTCACACAGCTTACCAAGTTCTCACTTGGGTAAGTATAGTGCTCCTCCTTGTCAATAGTCTCCACAATGAAGCACTCCCACACAGCATTTTCTTGAAGCTGCACCTCCAGCAAACCACTTCGGCTAAGCACCTCTAATTAGCCTCTCTTTCCAAAAGTTAATGTAGTCCTTCTAAAGGAAATGAAGGGAACATATTCTATAAGAATGTTGTAGAATTGTTTCTTCCTTTACCAACCTAGTCTGCACACTAGCATTCCCCAAGAATGCTACCCAAAGCTCACAATCAGAACTGAAAAAAAAAAACAATTCCAGCAATTAACAGAGGAGCAGAAGATAATTTACCAAAATGTATACCTTCCAAGACCCAAAAACTTTTTTCTGGATGCATAAACAATTATAGCAGAGGTACTCAGAACATAATGCAGTAGCCTAATGAAACTTAGTTAGCCAAAAAGTACCATAACAAAAATCCTACTACAATTCAATATAACATAGGAGTAAATAAATTTATGCAACTACACCCAAAGCAGTGAAATATAATAATTTAGAAAATTCAGGGAGCCAATAATATATGATACAATGCTACCAAAACATATAAAGCAGTAAAATATGATCATCTGGGAAACATAGATAGCCCACAATATATAAATCCATGCTTTTAGCAAACTTTTGATAAAAGAGGTATATTAAAACACTTAGAAATTACCCTTTTTGAAAGCATGCACTATCATAATCTAATTCCATCTTCCAAGTGACTAAAGATTACTTATCTGATTATTTACCTTCATAATTACTTCTCTCATCCACCTAAGGAAATGCTAAATGTTGTAACAGAAATAGAACTGAAAGTTTACAAACTATTTTGAAAATAATAATTTACAAATATGTATCCAATTGTTTTTATGTATTTGAGAATTATATTTTAGCACAAAATTTAGCATTTGAATTGTAACTGAAATCTAACTTTGAAGTAGGTCCAGAAATTGGACTAGAAAAAGTAAGCTCACTTGCATAGAATATACTGAAATTCAATCCATGTGCAGATAATTGATTAAAAAAACACAAAATATAATATCATTTGGGAAACATAGGTAGCCCAAAATATATGAAACCATGCTTATAGCAAACTTTTGATGAGAGAGATATGACAGAGTTGTTTTAAAGGACTTAGAAAGCATGCACTTAAATAATCCAACTCCATCTTCCCAGTGATAAAAAGATTACTTATCTGATTATTTATGTTCATCGTCACTTCACTCTCGTCCACCTAATAAATGGTTACCTTATTGTTGTAACTGAAATAGAACTGGAAGTTTACAAACTATTTTGAGTAATGTTTTTTATATACATGTATTCAATTTCTTTAATCTTTATGACCACATGCTGAAAAATGTGTTTTAGCACACAAAATATGTAATTGTTATAGTTTCTTAATCCCCAGTATGGAAGAAATTAAAAAATCGCAGATTAAGATTGCACACAAATATGGCGTCCTGGGAATTCAGAAGTTATTGAAAAATAGTTTAGCTTATTGCATGTCCTCGACGGCTAATAAAATGTTACTACTTCTTTAATTATCGAATTTCAAAAGTATATAACGCCGAATTTCTTTATTCTCCAGTCCCTACAATTTATATACAACAATTCTTACTTTACCTTATGTCCTCCATTTTGAACACTTATTAACCAAAATTATTCTTCTTACGTTTGCTTCGCTCTGAGAATAACAAAAAAATCTTACATCTGGCTGCTCGCTGGTGGAAGTACACCCTGATACTATACAGCGAAGCTTCTTCATCTTCACAATTTTCGGGGTAATGAAGAAAATCGCAGGACCCCGTTAGAAGCGCAATGAGAACGTCAATGGCGGCAATAGTCGCGTGAGCTCCATTGGACATCGAAGAGAACGCCTGCCCCCACCTCCTTCGGTGGCGTTGGAACCATTGGTACTAGTAGCTCCATCATTCGGTCCCCCAAAAATTCAACGGCGAAAGTAAAAATCTGACAAATGAATGCTTGTCATTGGCATGATCCAAATAGGCCAAAAACAAAAGAATTATGAAAAGCACTGCCCTCTACCATAGGTTAAACTTATTATGGAGCCACAGAAAGAAAAATACACAATACAAAAGTGATTTACCCATTATGATTGGGTCACAGAAAATAAAACTACTCCCCTCGCTGTAGGTTCCTCCAAGTGGTGAGGGGGGGGCACAGAGAGGGCTCTCATGCCTCATTTCATCTATTTTTCACTATCAATCACCCCATCATCTCTTCTTCTCTCATGAAATGCTGGCCCTCTCTGTGTGCGGAACGCCTACCCATGCGTTTGCCGTGCATGGCGACCCGTGTCGGAGGGAAGGGGGATCCTGGTGGCTGAGGGGATTGGGTCTTGGGGGGGACTTAGCCCCTCCACTTTTCCCCAACACTCCACTTTGGCCCCTGCCTCTCCTAGACGGGCGGCCGGGAACTAGCCCACTCCCGGTCAATCGGCTCCTGGCGGCTGGGGAGCCTGGCGGCTCCTTACGAGCGTACGTCAGTGGGGTAGTCTAGACCCACCAGAACCGCATTAGTCTTGCGCAGATGGTAGGATCTTAGCTATATCCTCCTGGTAGCCCTGGCGTTGAAGTTCACCGTCCCCTTGTTGGGCTCCGTGGTGGGTGGGGAGCCCGGAGGATGAAACGAAACTGCCAAATTATGGCTACCAAAAACTTAAGCATAACTATAAATGAAAAGGAAGGGAAAATTACAAAAAAACAAAGAGTAGAAGCTGAAGGAAATACTAATAGAAACAATAGCGACAATAATTGTAACAGCGAAGTTAGATACTTCGTCATTTCAAGTATCATTGAAGGAGCGCTGAAAAAATTATCTCCTTTTGCTATACATAGAGTATTGAGATTCCTGGTTGGGGATGTAGCCTCAACCAAGCGCTTGAGGGACGGATCGCTGTTGGTGGAGGCGAGGGACAAAAGGCAGGCTACCCCTGCGGGTAGGGGGATGGAGAATACTCCCGCGGCATCCCTGCCTGTCGTAAGAGGCGACTAATCGGGCGGGGAGAAAACCCCGAGAACAAACCCCTCGTTCAGCAAGGGCTGAGTCCGGGCAGTCCCGTGAATCAACTGTCTGTGTGCGGTCATGCCAGCTGACCGAGGATTCACCCACGTGTTTGCCGTGCGTGGAGACCCGTAAGAAGGAGATGGGTGTCCTGGAGGTTGAGTGCCAACCACCAGCAGAGTAACTGCTGAGGCACTTCTAGTCCAACTGGACTATTTTTATTTTCTGGCACAACACACCTCTTTGGCCCCGAATTCGCTGTAAACGGGAGGCCAGGGAATAGCACACCCTGGTCAATCGGCTACTGATGGCTGGGGATAAATTCCTTTCTAGCGTACGTCAGTCCTGTGCGAGTGCTTGGGATGCACGCACCATTCTGGTGGAGGCCAATGGGGGGGTGTGGTTTGGAGGAGCCACCACCATTCCGGAGGCCATTCCCAGTCTGTTTAGCGACATCCTGGGCGCTATATCCCTTGGGTAGCCCTGGCGACCGTATCGGTTTGCGATACGGCGTCCCAATTTGTGTGGCTCCGTGGTGGGTGGGGAGCCTGAGGGATGAAAAATCCATAATTCGTATGGATCTACAATCTCCTCCACCTAAAAGACCCCGCCCAGAAATGGGAGGGGGAGATATTGCTAAAAGATGTTAAAAATACCTAATAATGAAGTGCACAAAAGAAAATGAAGATCTGACCAAGGTGTCCCCCTTTCTAATATATAAAGTTCTTACAAATGCTGTTTCAGGGAATCTCGAATCAGTAAAAAAGCTTAGGGATGGTACCCTGTTGATAAAGGCAGCCAACGATAAACAGTCCGACAAACTCCTTGGCACAAAGATGCTGCACGATATACCAGTGATGGTAGAGGTCCATAAGAAACTTAACACCTGCCAAGGAGTTATATCCTGCTACGACCTTCTCTATGTCTCAGAAGAAGAGATAGCACAGGAGATGGCATCGCAAGGAGTCATCTCCTGCCGCAGACTTAATAAGAGACAAAATGGAGAAATGATAAAGTCCACCTCAGTCATATTAACATTCGCCCTGGAAAAGCTCCCAGAGAAGGTTCATGTTGGATATGAGGCATGCACAGTGAGGCCATACATCCCAAGTCCTCTGCGCTGCTTCAACTGCAATACCTATGGACACACTGCACAATCATGCAAGGGCAAACCCACCTGCCCTAAATGCTCCAAAGAAAAGCACGAAGGGGAACCATGCAGCAGCCCCCCTCTATGCAGGAATTGTGAAGGCAACCACCCTGTTTATGCAAGAGACTGCCCCAAACTCCTAGAAGAAAAGAAAGTCATGGAAATAAAAGTCACGGAAAGGGTACCATATTTTGAAGCCAGGAGAAAGTACAGATCACTGATCTGCCCCACATTCTCCAAATCCTATGCAGTGGTGGCAAATACCCAAGTAAGAAAGGAAAGTGTGGGATGTCAAACTGACCCTCCAGCAGACAACAGCAAGACCACCAAGTTACAACAAAAGGAGAAAATGAATACAAAAGCAACAGGCCAGAAACTAGAAAACAGTGCACAGAAAACTGAAGCTCCTCCTATTAAGAAAAACATCACACCCCCTAAATCAGTAGATAAACCAAACGTAGGAGGTAAAAGTATTACTATACCCCCCTCTTCTCTCGAATTGAGGGAATCTACGGGGGATGAGATGGAAGAAGACATACTGGATGAGGAGCAATTACGCCTTTTCCTCCAAAACAGGAAAAAGGGAAGAACGAAGCTTGTTCGGCAAGCCAAAGGCTTTTAATGTTTTTACTTATTTATTTATTTATTGTTAATGAATTTTATCTTTAGTTTTTAATGTGAAAACATTATTTATTTATTTATTTATTTATATTTATTTTAAATGTTTTTAACAATTCAATGGAATTGCAATGGTTTTTATACACGCCAGGAAGAAATTAGGATCTTGGTGAGAGATTACAACCCCTCTTGCATTTTTATCCAAGAGACCCATTTTAAACCTACTGACTCCCCAAAATTGAAGGGTTATAAGATTTTTAGAGTAGATGACCTAAGTGGCAACAGAGGTCGTGGTGGGGTCGCTGCATTCATCAGGGAGGCCCTTTACACCTCCCAGGTGAACTTGCAGACACCATTCCAGGCTTTAGCAGTCACCATCGCTTCCCCCTCTGAGGTCACATTCTGTAATCTTTACCTGCCAGAATGGGCTCCAGTGACGAGAAAAAACCTGGAAGACCTAGTTGAGCAGTTGCCTAAACCCTTTGTATTGTTGGGGGACTTCAATGCCCACAACAGTCTTTGGGGTGATGATCTAAGGGATCACAACGGAAGAGGACGTCTCTTGGAGATGTTTTTTAATGATTTTAACCTGGTTTTATTAAATGACAATGAAAAAACACATTTTAATGCTTTTACTGGTAGATACTCATCCATAGATTTATTTGTGAGCTCCAGCACTATTGCTCCACTTTTTAGTCTGTCAGCACACAAAGATTTATGTGGTAGTGACCACTTTCCCCTAATAATTAGGAAACATGGTGGTTGTGATGGCAACTATGGTCTACCTAGGACATGGATCCTCAAGAAAGCCAACTGGGCTCACTTCAGAGAGGTCTTCAGTTTTAATTTTAATGCCAATGCAGGAGCAATGCAAAATGTGGAGGATCTAACTGCAGCAATTATTAAAGCTGCGTAAGGTAGTGTACCCTTGTCATCAGGGATGCCTCGACGACCACCAGTCCCATGGTGGAACAGGGAATGTGCAGATGCCATTCAGAAAAGGAAAAAGGCCCTGCAAATCTTTAAAAAGTACCCCACCACTTCAAACTTGGCAGCCTTCAGGCGATTAAGAGCTAGAGCCAGACAAGTGGTGAGAGAGGCTAAGAAGTCTTCTTGGATGAATTTTATCTCAGAAATAAATCACCGAACCCCTATGTCAAAGGTATGGAGAAAAGTCAGGTCTATTTTGGGGAACCATCATTTCTCCCAGATACCAGCACTGAAGATCGATGACAGAATTGTAAACTCACCCCAAGAAATTGCTGATGCGTTTGGTGAAATCTTTGCCTCCATCAGCTGCACAGACAGTTACTCAAATTCATTCCAACTTTTGAAAGAACAGAAAGAAAAAACTAATCTCAATTTTTTAGATTCCGGAACCACAGTAGCATATAACAAACCTTTCAGTTTGTGGGAACTTCAGGATGCCATACATACATGCAAGGAAACCTCACCAGGAATAGATCAGGTCCATAACGCCTTTATCAAGAATCTCCCCAAGGCATCTCAGATAGATTTGCTAAAGACAGTAAATCAGATCTGGATGGAAAGGGTCTTCCCTGAGAGTTGGCAGGAATCCCTAATCATCCCCATCCTTAAACCAGGGAAAGAGAAATCTTATCCCTCAAACTACCGCCCAATATCTCTGACTAGCTGTATGTGCAAGCTGATGGAGAGAATGGTCAACAGGAGACTTGTATGGCTCTTAGAAAACCGTAATCTCTTATCAGATATTCAATGTGGATTCCGGCACAGTAGATCAAGTGTTGATCACATGGTGAGAATTGAAAACTATATTCAAGAGGCATTCCTCTTGCGACAGCATGTAGTGGCGGTCTTCTTTGACATTGAGAAGGCTTACGACACCACTTAGAGACATCAAATCCTTAAGTCAATAAACTCGTGGGGATTTAGAGGGAACCTGCCCATTTTTATACAAAACTTTTTAAAACATCGTTGCTTTCGTGTAAGGATAAACGGCCACCTTTCTAAGGTTTTTAAACAAGACAATGGAGTTCCCCAGGGATCTGTGTTGAGTGTTACTCTTAGGTTAGGTTAGGTATTGGGTTTATGGTGCATCGACGGCTGAGGTCATTTAGCACCTTCGGTAGAATTAATTTTTTTCTGATTAGTTATTTTCAAACAAAGTGGCAGTAGTTACGAAGGTTAACAAACATTTAAATGCAAGAGAGCTGTCATGTTAATCATATTTAGATCTTCCTTACTGGTTTTTAGATTAGAGGAAATAACTCGGCTTCCCTAAGGAAATTCAATATTCCGTCCACCATGATGGGGTCGTTACCCACTATTTCTTTCATTTCTCCTCTGATGTTGTGTTTATCACGTCTCTCTAGGTAATGAGGACATTCGGTGAGAATGTGTTTTATAGTTAGTTGGGATTCACAATGCTCGCATTCTGGTGGCTCTTTCTCTCTTGTGAAAAGATATGAGTGAGTTAGTTTGCTGTGCCCTATTCTTAGTCTGGTGACCACAACTTCCTCACGTCTATTATTTCGGATAGAAGATAGCCATTCCACAGTATCGGGTTTAATACTGCGTAATTTATTTTCTACGATCAAGGACCAGCGACTACACCATTTCTGTACTGTTTTCTGTATTAATAAATTTCGTAGGTCTACTGCCAATATGTGTGGGTCTCCTATTTCATTCTCTCTAAGTGCAGCTTTAGCTGCAGCATCAGCTTTCTCATTCCCAGTGATTCCCATGTGTCCAGGAATCCAGACAAAGGATACATCCACTCCCCTTGCTTTCAGAAGCAAAAGGGATGAGTGAATGCCCTGTACTAATGGGTCCATGTTGAATGTTTTGGAGATCATCTGAAGGGCACTGAGGGAGTCTGTGCAAATTAGGAATGAGGAGTTCCTGGAGTTGATAAGTTCTACTGCCTTCTTGATTGCAAATAGTTCTGCAGTGTAGATACTGCAGAAAGGGTGTAATTTTATCTGTATGGATCCAAAAGGCTCTGCTACAATAGAGCAGCCACAGGCTATCTCAGATTTCGAACCGTCTGTGTATATGGCAGTACAGTTAGTATGAGCCTCTAAAATTTCCTGAAAGCCCCTTTTGAATGTCCAAGGATGGGTATTCTCTTTGGGGTTCCTGGCCAGATCGTAAATGATTTTTGGTGTGGGAATCTGCCAAGGTGGGAATTTTGGGAAGCCAGCAGGATACAGCTTTGGCAATTGAATACCTGTGTCATTGATAAAATTCAAAAAGCGTATTCCTAGGGGAAGAGTTGCCCGAGGTCGCCTATAAAACAATTCTTTAAAATTTGGTTTAAAAAGCAGACTGTAGCAGGGGTGGTTCTTTGTCGATAAAATTTTACTTACATAGTTGCCCATTAAAATATCCCTGCGAGTTTCTAGAGGTGGCTCCCCAGATTCAGCATAAATGCTGACTACTGGGCTGGTTCTGTATGCACCTGTTGCCAGTCTTAGTCCACAGTTGTGGGTGGAGTTTAAAGGGCGTATATATGAACTCCGTGCAGAAGCATATATAAAAGAGCCATAGTCAAGCTTTGACCGTATCAGTGCCCTGTAAAGAAGAAGCATTGATCTACGGTCTGCACCCCATCTACTACTGCTTAAAAAACGTAAAATATTCAAGGTCCTTTGGCATTTATTTTTCAAGGAGTTTATGTGGGACTTCCAGTTCAGTTTTCTATCTAAAAACATTCCCAAAAATTTAACATTTTCCACGAAGGGTAAAGTGATATTCCCAAGTTTCAAGGTTGGGTTTGGGTAGATTCCTCTCAGCCTGGAAAAATGGACACACTTCGTCTTCTCACGAGAGAAAACAAACCCTGTAGTGTGTGACCAGTGCTGGAGTTTATTCAGAGTCAGCTGGATTTGTCTCTCAGCAGAAGATAACTTAGAGGACCTGCAAAATATTGCAATATCGTCTGCAAATAAGGAGGCATGAACGGGGCTTTTGATACAGTCCGCCACATCATTTATTGCTATGGCAAACAGTGTCGCACTAAGTACTGAGCCTTGAGGGACTCCGTTTTCTTGAACATGAAGCCTTGAAAGTTGGTCGCCTATCCGTACTCTAAATAACCGTTTCCTTAGAAAGTTGGATATAAAGATGGGTAAGTTTCCATGGAAATTCCATTCATGTAGCGTTTTTAAGATTTTGAAGCGCCATGCCCTGTCGTAGGCTTTTTCAATGTCAAAGAAGACACCTATTACATGCTGGTGGTGAAGAAATGCTTCCTGGAGTAAGTGTTCTATTTGCACCAGATGATCAATAGTGGACCTGCCCTGTCGGAAACCACACTGCATATTGCAAAGAAGGTTGCGGTTTTCGAGACACCAGATTAGCCTTCTATTCACCATTCTTTCCATTAGCTTGCAAAGACAGCTTGTTAAAGAAATTGGACGGTAATTTGATGGTGAAGACTTGTCCTTTCCTTGTTTAGGAATGGGCACTATAAGTGATTCGCTCCAACTTTCAGGGAATTCTCCTTCCTCCCAGACTTGGTTGAGGGTCTTCAGGAGTTCCCTCTCTGTTTCTTCTGAAAGGTTCCTTAGGAAGGCGTTATGTATAAGATCACTTCCTGGTGAGGTGTCTTTCGAGTCTTGTATGGCCAGTTTCAATTCTTGGAATGTGAATGGTTCATTATATGGGGCAGTTTGTCTTGAGTTTCTGAAATTCAGGATTCTACCTTCTGAGCGACGTTTATATGCTTTGAAGGGAGGTTGGTAATTATCTGTACTGCTGGAAATTTCATAGTGCTTTGCAAAGGTATCTGCTAGTTTGGCAGGGGATGTGATCACATTGCCATTTATTTTTAGTGCAGAGGGATTGCAGTAGTTACTGCCCATTATAGATTTCACTTTGTCCCATACTTGCTTGATTGGGGTTCGGTGGTTGATTGAAGAGGTGTATTTAATCCAGGAGGCTTTCTTGGCCTCTTTTATTACTTTCCTTGCTTTTGCCCTAAGCTGTCTGAAGGATGATAGGTTCCGTGCAGTGGGGTACGTTTTGAAGATGTGGAGGGCTTTTTTCCTCTTTCGAATTGCAACTGCACAGTCATCATTCCACCATGGAACTGGAGGTCGATGGGGGCTTCCATGGGACATTGGTATGTTTTCCTCGGCAGTTGTAATGATAGTTGTAGTTAGAGCCTCGATGTTGTGCAGTGCTCCTATGCTAGGGTCATATTTGAATTTAATCATTTCCTTAAAGTTTTGCCAGTCAGCTTTCTTTAGAATCCATCTTTTGGGAAAATAAAAATTGTGACATTGCTTTCCCGTTTTCTTGATAAGCAAGGGAAAGTGGTCACTTCCGCAGAGGTCATCATGTACAGACATTGAAAACAGCAGAGAAATTGTGCTTGAACTTATAACTAAATCAATAGATGAGTATTCTCCATTAAAAGCATTAAAACGTGTTTTCTCTTGGTTATTAAGTAAAATCAGGTTAGAATCAGTTAAAAAGTTTTCTATAAGTCTACCCCGACCATTATGATCTCCCATATTGTCGCCCCACATAGTATTGTGTGCATTAAAATCACCAAGTAAAATATATGGTTTGGGGAGCTGTCGAACTAGATCTTCTAGCGTGTCTCTCGTAAATGGCGCCCATTCTGGGAGGTATAGATTGCAGAATGTAATGTACAGACACATATACTACACATACTACACAGCCTGTAGGGGTGTCTGCAAATCCACCAGGGAGGCGTGAATGCTCTCCCTGATAAATGTGGCCACCCCACCACGGGCTCTGTTACCTCCATCGTCGTCCACCCTGAACATTTTAAAACCCCTTAGGTCCACCATGTTGGTGCCTTTAAGGTGGGTCTCCTGCAAAAAAATGCAGGCAGGGTTGAGGTTGTGAATCAAGACTTTTAACTCTTCAAGGTGAGTGTAATAGCCATTACAGTTCCACTGTAATAAGAGAGACATAAGTAAATAGATGGGAGGGTAAAAAAGGTATGTTTAAACCCTGCTAGGTTATTATGTTGTCTGTACTTATCAGCGGTTGATCCCAATTCTCCTGCTCTTTTTTCGATCCAGGAGAATTTTTCTGCGTTCAGCCTCAGTGAGGACATCATCATCCTCCAGGTCCTCCATGCAAGGGGATGTCTTGGTGGGAGGCCTCTGAGAGGGTGTAATCTCAGTTTGTGTGGGATGAGAAGATCCAGGTGGATCTGTCCTAGGCAATGCAGTGTTTGTGTTCGAAGGTTGGGTCTTCTTTGTTTTATCCTTCTTGGGCGAGTCCACTAAATTATCTTTTTCTACCTCCATTTCAGATTCCGAGCTTTCTTTCTCATTCTTGTTATTTTTTGGTTTCTTCTTTCCGTCCAGGATACCAGTTTTTTCTATGACGTTCTCTGCTTGTGTTTGTACCTTGCTTGTTAATATTTCAGCCTCTTTTTTATTGCTTAAAGCAGCCTTTGGTTCATTACTAACACCAACAGGTTTATTCCCTGGAGGAACGGACTGGTAGCTTCTGAGTTCAGATAATTCACTTCGAAGTTTCTTTTGTTCTTCTAGGAGTTCCTTAACCAGGGTAAATAGTTCGCCCATGGTTGCCTGAGAAGAGGGACTGGCTACTACTTTCGAAAAAGGGATGGGAGGAGGTGGAGTCGCCATCACCTGTTTCCTGGCTTCTGTCACTGAGATCTTACGTACAGCTCTGAGCTCTTGAATCTTCTTTTCAGTGCGAAAACTAGGGCAGTCCTTAGACCAGGCAGAATGTTCTCCTTTACAGTTTATACAACGATGCCCTGAGAGACATTGGGTTCCCTCATGGGCCTTACTGCTACAGTCTGGGCAGATCTTCTCCCGACTGCAAGTGAACTTGGTATGTCCGAATCTGAAGCAGTTAAAACACCGCATTGGATTCGGCACATACGGTCTTATTCTTTCGACCTGGTAACCTAGCTTTACATCAGATGGCAACTGAGGAGTTCCGAAGGTGAGTATTAAGGAGGCAGTAGGTTTTAGAACACCATCCCTTTTCGTCATTATTCTTTCTACTTTTATGACACCTTCGGTGGCTAGCTCTGAGCACAACTCCTCAACTTCCATGTGCTGCACTTCGAAGCATTTTATAACGCCTTTGCTGTAATTTAGGCTCTGATGTGCATCAACCTTAACTGCAAAGGGACCAAGAGACTTCAGATTAAGGAGTTTTTTACTCTGAGCATCTGTTGTTGTTTCTACAAGCAAGGTTCCGTTTCGTAACTTCTTTGTTGAGGCTACTTCTCCCACAGTGTTCTTTATGGCTTTAGCCACCACAAATGGTGAAGTTGTGTTAAAATCTTTCCCATCATCCATTCTGCTAATTATTAGGTATCTTGGCACAGATATTTTGGCCTCATTAGCTTTGGTCACCATTTTTACTGGGCTCTGTGAGCGCAGTCTCTTTCCTTTTCCTTCCACTCTACTATCCACTTCAACAACTTCCATTTTAAGCCGCTACTTCGCCGAGTTCAGGACTCGTTGCCCCCCCTCAGCCCCGTGGAGGCGGCGGCGGGGAATGAGCTCTTTACTCTTTCGGTGTCGCTTTAGAGATGTTTTAGCGAAAGAGAGTTAATAAGGTATCACTCCAAGTGATACAATAAAAGGTCCTAGGACCAAAAGAAGCGCTGGGATACCCCCCAGCAGGTAGCAGAAGAGCACCGGGTTACCCCCCGGCAGGTAGCTCAAAACAGTGGATGGTGACCGGTATCCGAACCCGGTCGCTTACCAAGCCACTGTCCCCATGAGGGGGTGTTACTCTTTTCGCCATTGCCATCAATAGCATCACAGAGTGCATCAGAACACCTGTGATAGCATCACTGTTTGTGGATGACCTTGCCATCTTCTGCCGCTCATCCAAACTCTCAATGGCGGAAAGACAAATACAGATTGCCCTGAACAAGTGGTGTCTCACCAATGGACTCCGTTTCTCCGAAGACAAAACAAGGTGCATGCATTTTTATAGACAAAGAGGCCTCTCCCCTGCACCAACCATAATGCTTGGAAGCCGGCAGCTACCTGTAGTGGATTCTATCCGATTCCTGGGTGTCCTGCTGGATAGGAGGATGGATTGGAGGAGGCACATCCAGGACTTGAGGGACAGGTGCCACAAGAAGCTTAACCTGCTAAGAGTTTTATCCGGTTTGTCATGGGGAGCAGATAGGTCTGCAATGCTGCAGTTGTACAGAGCACTGGTTCGCTCTAAACTTGATTATGGGTGCTTTATTTACTCCTCAGCCAGAGAGTCTTATTTAAAATCTCTCAGTTCTGTACACAATGCAGGCATAAGGCTCTCCACTGGTGCATTCAGGACTAGCCCCATCCTTAGCCTATATTCTGAATCTGGTGAACCTCCACTGTGGGCTCGTAGAAACGCTCTGATGTGCAACTATGCATCCAAACTCTTCTCCATGCGATCTCACCCCTGTTTTAACATTGTTTTTAAGCCAAAGTTTTTAGATGTTTTTATCAGACGACCAAGAGCCACCAAGCCTCTTGGGATAAGATTTTATATTTTTATGGAGACGACTGGATTCAGCTTTCCAGAAGTATGCCCTGAAGGTTTTCCTAGGGACCAACCGTGGACATTACCAGAGCCTGACTGTGATAACAGGTTGGCCACAGAAACAAAGTCATCAACATCTGACATGTTATTCCAGCAAAGATACAAGGAGATGTCTGAATTTTACAAAAGTTACACTCCTATCTTCACAGATGGCTCAAAGTCAGATGGAGGGACGGGGTGTGCACTTGTGTCCAAAGATCTAGGAACGGTGAGAGTAAAACTACACCCACTGTGTAGTATTTTTACTGCTGAGCTAGTCGGAATACAAATGGCATTATCAAATATCAAGGGCAGACAAGGACGATACATGATATGCACAGATTCCATGAGTGCGCTGCACTCCATAGCTCAATTTTCCTCATTCCACCCAATAGTCCAGAACATACAATCCATCCTGAAAGATCTAAAAGAAAAAGGCATTAACATCACCTTTATATGGGTTCCTGGACATGCTGGAATTCCAGGAAACGAAAAGGCAGACCTGGCAGCAAAAGAGGCCATCCATAGGTGGGATATAGAATGGGATCAGGTACCAGCTCAGGATCTCAAGGGCATCCTGAGAAATACAGCTCACTCTCAATGGAGAGAATTGTGGCAAGCACAACACGGGAACAAGCTTAAATCTGTGAAAGATGGTATAACATCTTGGGGTACATCCATTAGGCGCTGTCGGAGAGAGGAAATTGTTATCACTCGTCTCAGGATTGGGCATTGCTCTCTCACACACTCCTATTTATTTACAGAGACGAAGGATCATCCCATCTGCCAGACCTGCAGTGAGCCATTAACAGTTGCACATTTGTTTGAAAACTGTGACAAATACAAAAATGTACGAGAGAGATTAAGCATTCAGGGTAGCCTTAAGGACATTTTAAAAAATGACATAAGCTCGGTAGAGAAAATAATCAAGTTTATAAGGGAGACCAAGCTCATAAACCAAATATAACAACCTAACAAAAAGCTCATAGTCCTGTGGTAATTTTCTTAAGCTTTATAAAATTAAATGTATCTATTACAGTAAATTCTACTTACGCAAGGAATTTTATCTGTGTGTGTGGTGCAAATAACCCTAGCTGTTGACGCACCCTCAAACCATAATACTACTAATACTACTATTAAAAGGCAGGCATCAAAGATCAAGACAGCCACCATGTTCCATGATGTAGCTGTAAGAGTTGAAGCGCACAGAACGCTCAACTTCATTGAAGGCGTTATTTTCAGCTACGAGCTAGAGGGCATGGCAGAGGAGGAAATTTTAGAAGAACTAAAAGGTCAGGGAGTTGTTGGAGTACGACGTCTAAAAACTCGTCGGGAAGGTGTCCTTGTTAACACCCCCAACATAGTACTAAAATTTTCCATGACCGAACTGCCCCGAAAAATCACGGCTGGATACCTTTCCCTCCCAGTAAGACCATACATCCCTAACCCTATGAGATGTTACAGATGCCAGAGGTTCGGCCACATCTGCTCGGTGCACAGATGAAGAGATGTGTGGACGCTGCGGGAAACCTAAACATGATGGACAGTGCCCAACTGCTGCCAAATGCATTAATTGCGGAGGAGATCACCCTGCTTGGTTTAACACCTGCCCAAAATTTAAAGAGGAGAAAGCCATTCAAGAAATTAAGATTATAAAAAAACTGTCATATATGGAGGCAAAAAGAGAATTGAAATCTCTAACACCACAAAGAAAAGGTCCCTCATATGCTGCAGTAGCCAACAGGGTGGTAGAGACAAGAGAGATGGGTACCCAGACTCATCTCCCTCCAGTCTGCTCCCCCTGCAAGAGCATTATGACATCCTTCTCAGTAAGGCAAGACTCAGTAGCAGTGCAGGCAAAAAAAGCAAAAGAGGAGAGGAAAGGGATTAACTTAAATAAAACACCCAAACTCCCAGAGACAGCAAGAACACCCAAACCTCCACCTACAGATAGGACCTCTGACTCCTGCATGGAGGAGGATGGTAGTCTGTCAGAGACAGACCTCCAAAAGGTCCTTTTGGAGCGCCAAAAAGGGAGATAAGTGAAGATAAACAGATGATAGAACGCTCCATTAAACAACTTTATTTATTTATTTATTTATTTAATTTATTTATTTTATACAACAATGACTTCCAAATTTTTAATGTTGCAATGGAATTGTAATGGTTTTTATTCTCACCAAGAGGAGCTACAGCTTTTAATTAATAATTTTATCCCGACTATCATTTGTCTCCAAGAGACACATTTTAAGGCTACTGACAAAGGCAATATTAAAGGTTTTAGTGTTTTTAGATGTGATGATTTGAGTGGCAACAGAGCCAGGGGTGGAGTGGCCATTGCTGTGAGGGATCTTTTATACTCCTCCCAGGTGAGACTGAATACACCTCTGCAGGCTGTCGCGGTGAGATGTGGTGGCCCTGACAGGATAACGTTTTGCAACGTCTACCTCCCTGAATGGGCACCTGTGACTCGGACAAATCTGGAAAATCTCATCAGAGAACTACCGAAGCCATTTGTCCTCCTGGGGGACTTCAATGCCCACAATACCTTATGGGGAGACACTATGAATGACATCAACGGCCGAGGTCGCCTTTTAGAGAAACTTTTGAACGATTTTAACTTAATTTTACTCAACAATGGGGAGAAGACACGATTTAACTCTTTTAATGGTGAGACATCTGTTATTGATCTAGTCATGTGTTCAAGCTCCATTGCAACATCTTTTAACCTGACTGTCCACTCAGACTTGTGTGGCAGCGATCACTACCCATTACTCCTTGAAAAGCCTGGATATATGCTAGAGTCCTTCACTCATTCTGGCAGCTGGCTCATTCGTAAAGCCAACTGGCATCAATTCAGGACATCTTTTAATTTTTCTGACGACCCAACAGAAGAAATTTTACTTAAAATTGAGGCATTCACTGCCGCATTAACCAATGCAGCGAACTCCTGTATCCCAAAATCATCAGGCAAATCTGCTCACCACCCTGTCCCATGGTGGAACAAGGAGTGTGCTGAGGCTATCCAGAAGAGAAAAAGAGCGCTACGTATCTTCCAAAAATACCCCACCACCATGAACCTTGCTGCCTACCAGAAACTGAAAGCTAAAGCACGTCGAATTGTGAAGGATTCAAAGAGAGCCTCTTGGTTACAATACATATCCACGATAAATTATAGAACGCCGACATCAGAAGTCTGGAGGAAAGTGAAAAGCATCACAGGTACTCATAGCCTCCAACCAATCCCTTGCCTTGAAATTGGTGACCGTATACTCACTTCTTCAGAAGATATCACTAATGCTTTTGCTCAGCATTATGCAAATATGAGCAGCAATGTAATTTACGATCCTAATTTCATACGCATTAAAGAGAGAGCAGAGAGCATACCCATAAACTACAGAATGGGAAACTGCACTGAACCCTACAATGATCCATTCAACCTCTGGGAATTGCTATCGGCCATAAAAGACACCAAAGACACTTGTCCTGGCAGTGATCAAATACACAATGCCTTCCTGAGGAACCTATCTTCTCAAGGTAAGAAGCAGCTGCTGAACATGCTAAACAAACTCTGGTCCGAAGGGGTGTTTCCAGAATCATGGCGGAAATCAATAATCATTCCGATTCCAAAGCAAGGCAAAGACAAACGCCTCCCTTCCAGCTATAGGCCAATATCATTAACAAGCTGCCTCTGCAAAATCATGGAAAAAATGGTGAACCGCAGACTTGTCTGGTACCTTGAAAAACGCAAGCTGCTAAGCGAGAGCCAATGTGGGTTCCGACAGGGGCGATCCACTATGGATCATTTGGTCTACCTTGAAAACTTTCTCCAGGAAGCATTCCTCCTCCACCAACATGTTGTTGGTATATTTTTTGATATGGAACGGGCCTACGACTGCGTATGGCGACATAAGATTTTACGCACTTTGCACCAGTGGGGTTTTAGAGGTAACCTACCGATTTTTATCAAAAATTTTTTAAGAGACCGCTTTTTCAATGTAAGAATAGGGAAACACTTGTCACGGACTTTTACACAAGAAAACGGGGTTCCTCAGGGGTCAGTTTTGAGTGTGACTCTCTTTGCAATCGCAATTAATGATGTAGTTGAATGCATTCGACAACCAGTGACTGCAACACTGTATGTTGATGACCTGGCAATCTTTTGCAGATCAATAAAGTTGAGGAATGCTGAGAGACAACTACAACTCACTCTCAACAGACTGAAAATGTGGTCTCAAACTAATGGCTTTCGCTTTTCAAAAGAAAAATCCAAATGTGTTCATTTTCACAGGCTAAGGGGTCTTTTCCCCCAACCTTGCCTCAAGCTCAACAACCACCTTTTACCAGTAGTCGAAACCGTACGCTTCCTTGGTATGGACTTGGACAGGAAGCTGAACTGGCGAACGCACATCAACAACCTGAAGGACAGATGTTTTAAACTTTTAAATATCTTACGGCACCTTGCCAATCATGCATGGGGAGCTGACAGATCTTCAATGCTCAGGATTTACCGAGCTCTAGTGCGATCAAAGATGGACTATGGATGTTTCTTATACTCCTCAGCTCGAATGTCCTATCTAAGACCCTTAAACTCCATACACCACGCTGGTTTACGGCTGGCAACAGGATCCTTTAGGACTAGCCCTATTGTTAGCCTCTATGCTGACTCAGGAGAACCACCTCTCGCAACAAGAAGGGAGACTCTAATGTGCAATTACATAAGCAAGATTTTATCCCTGAAAACACACCCTTGCCATAAAATTATTTTTAAGCCACGTTTTTTAACACTTTTCAATAATAGACAAAGGGCAACCAAACCCCTGCCAGTTAGACTAAAGCAACTTTTAGAGAATATTGTGGTGGATTTACCACCAGTGTACGCTAGTGGACCTCCAGGGCATGTTCCTTGGCATGTCCCTTCCCCCAAATCCCTGACTCTACTATCCAGATTGCCAAAAGCATCAACAGCTCCACAGTTGTACCAGCAAAGCTTTGCTGAGATCCTGTCTCACTATCACAGATACACTCCTATTTTTACTGATGGGTCAAGATCCGATTCAAATGTTGCTTGTGCGGTTGTCTCTCCCACTACTGGAGTGGTGGGATTAAAATTACACCCAAACTGTAACATATACACTGCAGAACTTTATGCAATAAAGACAGCAGTGCAGCAAATGGAATCATGCGACAAGCCCGGCATAATATGCACAGACTCACTAGGTGCCATACAAGCCATCACATCCCTCTTCCCCACACATCCTCTCGTACAGGAGATTCATTCATCTCTCATAGCTCTACACTCACGTGGGAACAGAGTAATATTCTGTTGGGTACCAGGACATGTTGGCATCACAGGGAATGAGAAGGCTGATGCAGTTGCTAAGAGTGCTCTCTTAAAACCATGTACGGACTCAACATATCTCACTTCATGTGGCCTACGGATCATGCTCAGGGAAAAGATCCATCAAAAATGGCAAAAAAATTGGCAGGACTTACAGGGAAATAAACTTCGGGAGATAAAACCTACTGTGTCACAATGGCAGTCTTCCCTCCGAAACAATAGGCGAGAGGAGGTAGTGATCGCACGTCTGCGAATAGGCCACTGTAACCTGACCCACTCATTCCTTTTCAAAGGTGAACCAGCTCCCATATGCACTAAATGCAACACCCCGCTCTCTGTAAAACATATTTTGACTGACTGCGAGCAATATCAGGCTTTAAAGAACAAACTGCATATCAGAGGTGATCTCAGGGATGTTTTAGGGAATGACCCAGTAAAACTAGATAATGTCTTACAGTTTCTCAGAGAAGCAGGTCTGTACAACCATATATGAAGCTGCAGCCCTCTCTGAAGACGAGCTTAGCTCTGCTTTAGGAGGGTTACTCCTTCTGTTGTGGGTTTTTTTTTATTTACATACTTATTATTAATATTTTATACATTATTTATTTATTTATTATTTTAACCGGATATTTTATGAATTTGGGCTTATCCTGCTGGCAGGAAATAAATATGACTGCAAATTGTAGCAGTCAATAACTGATAAGCATTGGCGCAAATAACCTAGTGGTTGAGGCGCCATGAACCCCACTACTACTACTACTACTTTCCGCGATCCCCTCTCAAATCCGCCGATTAACCATTGGTTGCTGAGAAGCCTCCCCACGTTGGATATTCTTCGCACCCAAGGAGCGTTTCGTCTATCTCCACGGTTATTCCCTCTACCCTTATCCTGGTGCTTTTTGTGAGGACGTCCTCCATGCACACCTCCCAGACGAACATAAACCAATTAACGAATGTATTCGGTCCCACACCTAAATTATCACGTGCGAAATTCAAGGTCAGCATGCCATTCATGAATACATTGGCGACAAGAACGGACTTCTCCGTGGAGAGATGTGCCAGCCAAGTTCCTAAGGAGGAGAAGGAAAAAGATAGTGTAAGAGAGGGAAGTAATTCTTATATGTATAACTAATAAGGCTTTAATCTTGCATCCAAAGATGAGCACTTCTGTATCATACGTAATGTTGGCAAGAATTTAGCTTACCTCATCACTGTAAAGCACAGCAGCAGGTCCATGATGTGGAGGTCTCAGCCTTCTCCTACCCCCAAGTTACTTGACTTATGTGGGCAAAAGTTGTCAACACACCCCTGCGGGTAGGGGGATGGAGAATACTCCCGCGGCATCCCTGCCTGTCGTAAGAGGCGACTAATCGGGCGGGGAGAAAACCCCGAGAACAAACCTCTCGATCAGCAAGGGCTGAGTCCGGGCAGTCCCGTGAATCAACTGTCTGTGTGCGGTCATGCCAGCTGACAGAGGATTCACCCACGTGTTTGCCGTGCGTGGAGACCCGTAAGGAGGAGATGGGTGTCCTGGAGGTTGAGTGCCAACCACCAGCAGAGTAACTGCTGAGGCACTTCTAGTCCAACTGGACTATTTTTATTTTCTGGCACAACACACCTCTTTGGCCCCGAATTCGCTGTAAACGGGAGGCCAGGGAATAGCACACCCTGGTCAATCGGCTACTGATGGCTGGGGATAAATTCCTTTCTAGCGTACGTCAGTCCTGTGCGAGTGCTTGGGATGCACGCACCATTCTGGTGGAGGCCAATGGGGGGGTGTGGTTTGGAGGAGCCACCACCATTCCGGAGGCCATTCCCAGTCTGTTTAGCGACATCCTGGGTGCTATATCCCTTGGGTAGCCCTGGCGACCGTATCGGTTTGCGATACGGCGTCCCAATTTGTGTGGCTCCGTGGTGGGTGGGGAGCCTGAGGGATGAAAAATCCATAATTCGTATGGATCTACAATCTCCTCCACCTAAAAGACCCCGCCCAGAAATGGGAGGGGGAGATATTGCTAAAAGATGTTAAAAATACCTAATAATGAAGTGCACAAAAGAAAATGAAGATCTGACCAAGGTGTCCCCCTTTCTAATATATAAAGTTCTTACAAATGCTGTTTCAGGGAATCTCGAATCAGTAAAAAAGCTTAGGGATGGTACCCTGTTGATAAAGGCAGCCAACGATAAACAGTCCGACAAACTCCTTGGCACAAAGATGCTGCACGATATACCAGTGATGGTAGAGGTCCATAAGAAACTTAACACCTGCCAAGGAGTTATATCCTGCTACGACCTTCTCTATGTCTCAGAAGAAGAGATAGCACAGGAGATGGCATCGCAAGGAGTCATCTCCTGCCGCAGACTTAATAAGAGACAAAATGGAGAAATGATAAAGTCCACCTCAGTCATATTAACATTCGCCCTGGAAAAGCTCCCAGAGAAGGTTCATGTTGGATATGAGGCATGCACAGTGAGGCCATACATCCCAAGTCCTCTGCGCTGCTTCAACTGCAATACCTATGGACACACTGCACAATCATGCAAGGGCAAACCCACCTGCCCTAAATGCTCCAAAGAAAAGCACGAAGGGGAACCATGCAGCAGCCCCCCTCTATGCAGGAATTGTGAAGGCAACCACCCTGTTTATGCAAGAGACTGCCCCAAACTCCTAGAAGAAAAGAAAGTCATGGAAATAAAAGTCACGGAAAGGGTACCATATTTTGAAGCCAGGAGAAAGTACAGATCACTGATCTGCCCCACATTCTCCAAATCCTATGCAGTGGTGGCAAATACCCAAGTAAGAAAGGAAAGTGTGGGATGTCAAACTGACCCTCCAGCAGACAACAGCAAGACCACCAAGGTACAACAAAAGGAGAAAATTAATACAAAAGCAACAGGCCAGAAACCAGAAAACAGTGCACAGAAAACTGAAGCTCCTCCTATTAAGAAAAACATCACACCCCCTAAATCGGTAGAGAAACCAAATGTAGGAAGTAAAAGTATTACTATACCCCCCTCTTCTCTCGAATTGAGGGAATCTACGGGGGATGAGATGGAAGAAGACATACTGGATGAGGAGCAATTACGCCTTTTCCTCCAAAACAGGAAAAAGGGAAGAACGAAGCTTGTTCGGCAAGCCAAAGGCTTTTAATGTTTTTACTTATTTATTTATTTATTGTTAATGAATTTTATCTTTAGATTTTAATGTGAAAACATTATTTATTTATTTATTTATATATATTTATTTTAAATGTTTTTAACAATTCAATGGAATTGTAATGGTTTTTACACTCGCCAGGAAGAAATTAGGATCTTGGTGAGAGATTACAACCCCTCTTGCATTTTTATCCAAGAGACCCATTTTAAACCTACTGACTCCCCAAAATTGAAGGGTTATAAGATTTTTAGAGTCGATGACCTAAGTGGCAACAGAGGTCGTGGTGGGGTCGCTGCATTCATCAGGGAGGCCCTTTACACCTCCCAGGTGAACTTGCAGACACCATTCCAGGCTTTAGCAGTCACCATTGCTACCCCCTCAGAGGTCACATTCTGCAATATTTACCTGCCAGAATGGGCTCCAGTGACGAGAAAAAACCTGGAAGACCTAGTTGAGCAGTTGCCTAAACCCTTTGTATTGTTGGGGGACTTCAATGCCCACAACAGTCTTTGGGGTGATGATCTAAGGGATCACAACAGAAGAGGACGTCTCTTGGAGACGTTTTTTAATGATTTTAACCTGGTTTTATTAAATGACAATGAAAAAACACATTTTAATGCTTTTACTGGTAGATACTCATCCATAGATTTATTTGTGAGCTCCAGCACTATTGCTCCACTTTTTAGTCTGTCAGCACACAAAGATTTATGTGGTAGTGACCACTTTCCCCTAATAATTAGGAAACATGGTGGTTGTGATGGCAACTATGGTCTACCTAGGACATGGATCCTCAAGAAAGCCAACTGGGCTCACTTCAGAGAGCTCTTCAGTTTTAATTTTAATGCCAATGCAGGAGCACTGCAAAATGTGGAGGATCTAACTGCAGCAATTATTAAAGCTGCGCAAGGTAGTGTACCCTTGTCATCAGGGATGCCTCGACGACCACCAGTCCCATGGTGGAACAGGGAATGTGCAGATGCCATTCAGAAAAGGAAAAAGGCCCTGCAAATTTTTAAAAAGTACCCCACCACTTCAAACTTGGCAGCCTTCAGGCGATTAAGAGCTAGAGCCAGACAAGTGGTGAGAGAGGCTAAGAAGTCTTCTTGGATGAATTTTATCTCAGAAATAAATCACCGAACCCCTATGTCAAAGGTATGGAGAAAAGTCAGGTCTATTTTGGGGAACCATCATTTCTCCCAGATACCAGCACTGAAGATCGATGACAGAATTGTAAACTCACCCCAAGAAATTGCTGATGCGTTTGGTGAAATCTTTGCCTCCATCAGCTGCACAGACAGTTACTCAAATTCATTCCAACTTTTGAAAGAACAGAAAGAAAAAACTAATCTCAATTTTTTAGATTCCGGAACCACAGTAGCATATAACAAACCTTTCAGTTTGTGGGAACTTCAGGATGCCATACATACATGCAAGGAAACCTCACCAGGAATAGATCAGGTCCATAACGCCTTTATCAAGAATCTCCCCAAGGCATCTCAGATAGATTTGCTAAAGACAGTAAATCAGATCTGGATGGAAAGGGTCTTCCCTGAGAGTTGGCAGGAATCCCTAATCATCCCCATCCTTAAACCAGGGAAAGAGAAATCTTATCCCTCAAACTACCGCCCAATATCTCTGACTAGCTGTATGTGCAAGCTGATGGAGAGAATGGTCAACAGGAGACTTGTATGGCTCTTAGAAAACCGTAATCTCTTATCAGATATTCAATGTGGATTCCGGCACAGTAGATCAAGTGTTGATCACCTGGTGAGAATTGAAAACTATATTCAAGAGGCATTCCTCTTGCGACAGCATGTAGTGGCGGTCTTCTTTGACATTGAGAAGGCTTACGACACCACTTGGAGACATCAAATCCTTAAGTCAATACACTCGTGGGGATTTAGAGGGAACCTGCCCATTTTTATAGAAAACTTTTTAAAACATCGTTGCTTTCGCGTAAGGATAAACGGCCACCTTTCTAAGGTTTTTAAACAAGACAATGGAGTTCCCCAGGGATCTGTGTTGAGTGTTACTCTTTTCGCCATTGCCATCAATAGCATCACAGAGTGCATCAGAACACCTGTGATAGCATCACTGTTTGTGGATGACCTTGCCATCTTCTGCCGCTCATCCAAACTCTCAATGGCGGAAAGACAAATACAGATTGCCCTGAACAAGCTGAACAAGTGGTGTCTCACCAATGGACTCCGTTTCTCCGAAGACAAAACAAGGTGCATGCATTTTTATAGACAAAGAGGCCTCTCCCCTGCACCAACCATAATGCTTGGAAGCCGGCAGCTACCTGTAGTGGATTCTATCCGATTCCTGGGTGTCCTGCTGGATAGGAGGATGGATTGGAGGAGGCACATCCAGGACTTGAGGGACAGGTGCCACAAGAAGCTTAACCTGCTAAGAGTTTTATCCGGTTTGTCATGGGGAGCAGATAGGTCTGCAATGCTGCAGTTGTACAGAGCACTGGTTCGCTCTAAACTTGATTATGGGTGCTTTATTTACTCCTCAGCCAGAGAGTCTTATTTAAAATCTCTCAGTTCTGTACACAATGCAGGCATAAGGCTCTCCACTGGTGCATTCAGGACTAGCCCCATCCTTAGCCTATATTCTGAATCTGGTGAACCTCCACTGTGGGCTCGTAGAAACGCTCTGATGTGCAACTATGCATCCAAACTCTTCTCCATGCGATCTCACCCCTGTTTTAACATTGTTTTTAAGCCAAAGTTTTTAGATGTTTTTATCAGACGACCAAGAGCCACCAAGCCTCTTGGGATAAGATTTTATATTTTTATGGAGACGACTGGATTCAGCTTTCCAGAAGTATGCCCTGAAGGTTTTCCTAGGGACCAACCGTGGACATTACCAGAGCCTGACTGTGATAACAGGTTGGCCACAGAAACAAAGTCATCAACATCTGACATGTTATTCCAGCAAAGATACAAGGAGATGTCTGAATTTTACAAAAGTTACACTCCTATCTTCACAGATGGCTCAAAGTCAGATGGAGGGACGGGGTGTGCACTTGTGTCCAAAGATCTAGGAACGGTGAGAGTAAAACTACACCCACTGTGTAGTATTTTTACTGCTGAGCTAGTCGGAATACAAATGGCATTATCAAATATCAAGGGCAGACAAGGACGATACATGATATGCACAGATTCCATGAGTGCGCTGCACTCCATAGCTCAATTTTCCTCATTCCACCCAATAGTCCAGAACATACAATCCATCCTGAAAGATCTAAAAGAAAAAGGCATTAACATCACCTTTATATGGGTTCCTGGACATGCTGGAATTCCAGGAAACGAAAAGGCAGACCTGGCAGCAAAAGAGGCCATCCATAGGTGGGATATAGAATGGGATCAGGTACCAGCTCAGGATCTCAAGGGCATCCTGAGAAATACAGCTCACTCTCAATGGAGAGAATTGTGGCAAGCACAACACGGGAACAAGCTTAAATCTGTGAAAGATGGTATAACATCTTGGGGTACATCCATTAGGCGCTGTCGGAGAGAGGAAATTGTTATCACTCGTCTCAGGATTGGGCATTGCTCTCTCACACACTCCTATTTATTTACAGAGACGAAGGATCATCCCATCTGCCAGACCTGCAGTGAGCCATTAACAGTTGCACATTTGTTTGAAAACTGTGACAAATACAAAAATGTACGAGAGAGATTAAGCATTCAGGGTAGCCTTAAGGACATTTTAAAAAATGACATAAGCTCGGTAGAGAAAGTAATCAAGTTTATAAGGGAGACCAAGCTCATAAACCAAATATAACAACCTAACAAAAAGCTCATAGTCCTGTGGTAATTTTCTTAAGCTTTATAAAATTAAATGTATCTATTACAGTAAATTCTACTTACGCAAGGAATTTTATCTGTGTGTGTGGTGCAAATAACCCTAGCTGTTGACGCACCCTCAAACCATAATACTACTACTAGTTGTCAACAGAGACTTATACACACAAGGGTTAACCCTTGCATTGTGGATGCCTTGAATTCAAGAAATCAAGGGAAAGTAAGTCATTCATTAAGTAGAAAGAGAAATTACAAATTAGGGAACATTATATTTTTCGCACCTTTCATTGAGTTAAAATCCTCCAAGATGATTTCCCTAAGGTAAAAATTAAAGAGAGATAGCAAATGTTTTCTCAACTTCAGTGTAAAGATGTCAATTACCAAGCAAAATGTCAAATGAATCTTATCTTTTCTATCAATCGTTTGATTTTTGTTTTTCTTAATTGTGATAAAATAAGAGTTCAGTTGTGGTTATTATAACTCACATAACTTTTCCACCAATGCCATCTAGTCTTATGTTTGATTAGTACCTCTTTAATATACCTGATTAGATCAGTTTTCTCACCCATGAATCCTGGTTGAATCCGATCAGTTTAATGTCTTGGCGTAGGTCCAACTTCGTCTTCTTCTCCTTCAATAGAGAATAGTCTCTCTAAGCCGTCTTGGGCAACTGCCTTATATTTGTCTAAAGTAATTTGCCTTTCTGTTAAGCTCATGCCAGAATACTGGTTCTCTGCAATAGCTATGGATGCTGTTATTCTCCTGGAGGCTATATATTTCATAGCCACTTCCTGTGTTTCCAATTGAGCAGCGTTTAGATTAGTCACATAATTGTTGTACGAAGAATTTTCTGCTCTGGCTACCCCTGTTGCGACTGCGATAGCATTGATTAAGTTTTTTCGGCTGAGTGGTTCTAGATCGGCTTTCGGCTGAAGGATCTTAGCAAAATATCTTGTTTCAGCTGGGAGTGAGTCCAGATATCTATATGCCTGTGCCATTTCAGATCTACAAGTCTTTAAGGCTTTTATCGCGAGTAATTCAGGGTACTTGGCAAATAAATATTCATCTATAACCAAGATATGGTTCATTTCAGCACCTCGCATCAGACCGATCAAAGTTGTCATTACATCCGCGACAGAGGTATCAACCTTATTATGTGACAGTGCTAATAATTTAAAGAATAAGTTTGTTCTGATAGATCTCATTGAGGATATAGTGTCATTGAGTGCTTGACATCCAATAACATTTCCTATTTGGGTCTGGTCATTTACCTGGATCCACATAGTAATTCCTAATGTTTCACGCATTTCTAGCTCGATCCACTGTATTTAGGCTTCAAAATGGTACGCTGATGTTTCATGTTTGCACAAATAAGAGACAAGATTTTTCCAATTGTTGGACCCATCGCTTGCAAAGCTGTTTATTGGAAATCCAAATCAGGCCAGCGACTCTCCTTAAGGTGGGGGGGAAGCAACAATGCCGGGGTCCAAAGATAAGTGGCGTTGTTATTTGCATGCAAAGGTCTGCTACCCCGTCTGCTAACACGTCATCCACTAGCGTTCTCCGGCGGTTCGTTCAAAATTCGACTCGAGCTTTCGTACTTAGGCATAGTTAGTCAACGAGAGAATGATTATTTTTAGGAAATGGAAGTTTCATAATGATTAATATCCACCAATTAAGAAGATTAAGATTAAGATTGGCATTTATTTAAAAAATTCCACAAAGCAATATACATACATAACAATTCAACACATAAACAACATTATATAATTGAATTCTAGGATTGTGTAGTTAAACTAGATAAGTATATAGTGTATGAAAAACAACATAACTTGGAGTATTAATTCAAAACAATTCAGTGCAGTTTCAATTGAAAAATATCAATAATCACATGATAGATAAAACAAAAGTTTAGCATGTTATGCTAATAATTAAGAGTACTAAAACACACAATTTAAGATACATCAATGTTATCCTGCTCCTTCACAATATTTCTGATTAAGTCACTTCTTCAATTCTTAAAACCAAAATAAGTTAAACTCTTAGTCTTGTAATCACCATGGATGAGGCAGCCCAGCATCCACCCAAACAAACCACTTGCACTATGTATCTCCAATGTGGCATGAGAGACTCCTTCCCTTGGTGAACCACTGTCAAGGTACCTCATCACAAAATTATGGTGGCACTCACACAGCTTACCAAGTTCTCACTTGGGTAAGTATAGTGCTCCTTCTTGTCAATAGTCTCCACAATGAAGCACTCCCACACAGCATTTTCTTGAAGCTGCACCTCCAGCAAACCACTTCGGCTAAGCACCTCTAATTAGCCTCTCTTTCCAAAAGTTAATGTAGTCCTTCTCAAGGAAATGAAGGGAACATATTCTATAAGAATGTTGTAGAATTGTTTCTTCCTTTAACGACCTAGTCTGCACACTAGCATTCCCCAAGAATGCTACCCAAAGCTCACAATCAGAACTGAAAAAAAAACAATTCCAGCAATTAACAGAGGAGCAGAAGATAATTTACCAAAATGTATACCTTCCAAGACCCAAAAACTTTTTTTTCTGAATGCATAAACAATTATAGCAGAGGTACTCAGAACATAATGCAGTAGCCTAATGAAACTTAGTTAGTCAAAAAGTACCATATTCAAAAAGATTCAACGGCGAAAGCAGAATTCTGACAAATGAACGCTTGTCATTGGCATGATCCAAATAGGCCAAAAACAAAAGAATTATGAAAAGCACTGCCCTCTACCATAGGTTAAACTTATTATGGAGCCACGGAAAGAAAAATACACAATACAAAAGTGATTTACCCATTATGATTGGGTCACAGAAAATAAAACTACTACATGTCTAACCTATGGGAACATTTCAAATACCTCGGGGGTAGATAAGTGTTAAAAATGACGACAAGGTCAAAAACAAGGTATACAAAAGAATGCACAACACATCTTGCAGGTTGAATGAAGGTTGTTGGCAAGCAGCAAAATAAATAAATAAATCAATTACAAATTTTATAAAAACTTATGTTAAGAGAAACAGGAACAAACCCCGAATAAAATGGAAAGATGCCAGTACAACAAATCTACTGGGACAATTTGTATTAAAGTTGGGGAATATCCAGTAAGGGGGAGTGGGGCGGAAACAGAAACTCATTCACCACCTCGTAATTTTCAGATTTTTTTAAACTTCAAAATCTCGATTTGTTCTAATACATCCCGTCTGGGGCCTTTATTTTCTACATGAAGAATGGTAGGTATGAAGGAACTATTATGATTGTTGTCCAGCAAATGTTTGGCAAAATGATAGGATTGTCCTTCTTTCAGGAAACAATTCTTATGTTCTTTGATCCTAGTTT
This sequence comes from Sympetrum striolatum, assembly GCA_947579665.1. Classification (NCBI taxonomy): domain Eukaryota; kingdom Metazoa; phylum Arthropoda; class Insecta; order Odonata; family Libellulidae; genus Sympetrum; species Sympetrum striolatum. The sequence continues at coordinate 19,373,470 of OX388342.1, read as the reverse complement.
TAAAATTCCTTCCAGTCTGTCCTATATAGACCCCGTTACTGTCATTACAATCGAGCTTATATACCCCATTTCTTCCTTCATTTACAATTTTGTCTTTGGGGTTGGAAATTAAATTTCGCGGAGTATTACTATTATAAAAAAAACCCTGAATTTATCTTTGCACCCCTGCAGGTAGGGGGATGGAGAATACTCCCGCGGCATCCCGGCCTGTCGTAAGAGGCGACTAATCGGGTGGGGAGGAAACACCGAAAACAAACCCTGATGGCGCTGATGTAACTAGCCAGAATTCGACGAGAAACCTCCATGTTGCATGTGCTCTAATCACTCAACCTTTGGTACAATAACCCTGCTTGTACTTTTATCCTCTCTACTTCTCTTAACTTTCATTTTCATGTTCACAACAGTTCTTTTTAGGACTTCCATTACTCATTTGCATATCCTCTCCATTCCTGGTTTCATATACCTTCAAATACCATTAATCTCATTGTTTTCATTTCATATTTTTCATTTAGTCCTCTTAGGACTTTCATTTGCTCTTTCGAGCCCTTGGGTCAGGCACAGTTGCGCTGCTGAATATTATATTCAGTCGAAGGAGGATTGTCGTATCCAGTGTTGCTGATCATCCTTGCTGGATTCACTGGTAAGGTTTGCTTCATTTAGTCCAAATCTGTTTATATCATTTCATGTGTTTGCATTTAGATTTGCTATATTTCATTACAAATGACCCCTAGTATTTAAAATAAGTTTTTTGGAATGTATAGGCCACCACGTGCCGAATTAACTTCTCAGAATTCCAACCAAGCTCTTCCCCAATGCACGTTGCTTTTCTTGTTCGAATGAAATGTACTCTCACCTAAAGAGTTGTTCGATCTCTAATTTAATTTAAGTTCTGCATTTGCTATTCGCAACTATAGTTTTTATAGACTGATCTACTTTGGGGTGGAAAAATTATTCAGTGACACTGTTCCCATTTATTGTCCATTTTGTATATAATTTTTTAAATTATTGTTTATAATACGTTAACTTTGTGATTTGGTTGGACAGATATTTCATTGACATTTGTTAAGATTAGTAGAATATTATTATAGAAGGATTATTAGTAGGATAATTATGATTAGTATTTCACTTCTAAATTGTGTATATTCAAATCATTTGATTCTGTTGCGTGCCTACTTAATTAAGCCTGATTGCTTGACATTTTGCCGGAAGTTGGATGCATAGTATGTATTTATCTCAATTGATTTCTTGTAAATAACCTATATATGTGATTTACTCAAAGATGATGATTGAAATGAATGCTATAAGTTATTAAATATTGATACTCCATTCCAGAAACACCATGTGGATTATTGTTCACTTTTTAGTTGAACAAGGCCTTGCTGTTGTACCATTGTGTTGATGCAGTAATGGCAAATGCCAGTGGCCCAATCGCAAGGAAAGGGAGCCTATAAAAAGCCTGGTGGAAAGAAAGGCCAATCCGAAAGATTCTTGGCTAACATACAAGGCCAGGACACTTGGTAACACATTTTATGGTGAGTAAAATTCTAACAATAATTCAATTTCTTGAAACCTTCATATCTGCATGTCTGTTAAGGTGTAACTGTGCATGTTATTGGATGATTCTGATGCAACATATCTATGAATGAGTGAGCCTCATTTAATGGGCATTTAACTATACATTATTAACTTAAATGTCTCAGATTGTTTTAAAACAGTTACAGGGGCAATATTTGTTTAACGTGAGATCATCGGAGAAATATTACTTTCATGAATTTCATTAATATAATTTCTTTTGTTTTCAAATTTTTATAGACAATCTTCTGATAGCACACAATAAATGTGCAATTGCAGAAACCACAAGCAACTTAAATTTGGAGCCTGAACGCGGCAAAAGAAAGATATGCCATATTGAGTGGAGCTCAGAGAGTGAGGAAGAAAACAGAAGATGTGGCTGAAGGATTCCTTATGCCACCAACTCTGGGGAAGACTGAATCTGAAAAAGTAGGGGGGAAATCTGGTTCCTCTTCAGCCGATGCTCTCAGGGAAGATGGGAAAAATTCAGGTAGGTTTTTCAATATGTAAATCAGTATGCATGACCTATCACTTATTGCAGCTGTAGTAAATATACTTTCAACTTGCAGGATTTGAAGCGAAGGACACTCATGTTTATAAAACATGCACTAGTGGATGTAAGCAAGAGGCTGAGTGCTCTAGAGGCACCTGTTTCTGGTTTTAGTGGTGATGCAGCAGCTGGGGAGGTAGCAACATCACTCCTAGGATCTTACCCTATTGTGACACAGATACAATTAGAGGAGGATGAGGAGAAACTGCAGGATAAGTCTTACAGGAAGTAATTGGTAAGAAATTAATTTCATATTTGTTGTGTTTTAGTAGTTTTCATTAGTATAGATAGCTGTAGTGTTTTCAGTATGTTTTCTTTCTTTATAGGTTTCAGAGTTTAGAATAATTGGTGGAAACTCTGCGAAAGATTTAACTAGAAGGATATTGCGAGCAGTGCTCACAGATGTTGTGGCTGCAGAATATAGCTGGCAAGGATTCAAGAAGAAGAAGGTCTTTTACAAACTCCTGCTGAAGGATGTACTATTTGGTATGTAGAAAAGGATCTTTTTTCCAACACATCACATGTTAAAGTGTTAAGTACTTAGAAGTCAATACAGCAAATGTGTGTGAAATATGAGGGGATACGTAGCATGTTAGGGATCAGAGGGGACTTGTCCTCAATCCTTGGAGATGATGTTGACCGAATTTCCACAGTTTTATCTCTTCTAAAACAAATCGTACTGCTTGATAAACTCTGAATTTGAGCAACAGGGCATTAATTAGGGAAATAAGTACCTATTTATTTATTTATTTATTTATGTTAAAAATATAATATCATGTTACATATATCTCCTTTGTATATGGTGCAACATGACCTTTGCTGTTGAGGGACCTTATAACCCTTAATACTACTACTACTACAGCAAATGTGAAAGTGTGCATGTTGAACAAATTATTTGAGTACTTCAATATATATTCAAGATATAAATGGTGAATTTGGATTAATTACTGTTTAACATTACAGATGCAGTTAGGCAGTCTAAATGGGGCTCAACAACTGCCAAGGAGGTAGAAACGTATGTCAAAGACTGGCTGCGGCATGCAAAATTCCATTTTGGAGGGAGTGTTAATGTTTCAGAAAAGGAAAATTTATCCTACAATGATTAATAAATCTATTATTTATTATTAATCCATTATTATTATTCTTATTTCTTTTTGATCCTGGTTCAATATCAAATTACTAAGAAAATGGTTGTTAGACTACTTAAAATGTTAGTGAATGAATAAGGATTTCCTATAGTCAGTGAACCTGGGAAGAGAGAGAATAGTTTAGGGCCTAGATACAAATAAGTACATTTGAAGAATTCGAACTTAGGTCTAGGTATTAATATAGACGTGCCAGTTCTTAAATTCTTTTGTAAATCTTTGTACTTAATTTTGTGTCCTCCCCAATTATAAAACATTTTCAATACCTAATAGACAAATAAATGTCTTAAGGGTAAAATGCCTAGGATTATAAATAAAGGAAACTAGTGTTCTGTACTTTTTTTGAAGAATGACTCATATACACTTTTTTGGACAACACAAGTGAGATTATAATAGAAACATTAGCACCTCCCCAGCAAATTAGGCCATATTGAAGCCTAGAGTCAACAAAAGAACAATACACATAAAATAGCTTAGGTACAGAACAGAGATATCTCAGAAAGTAAATTTCCTTAAAGTTACAGTTATTTTCCCAATCAAATTTGTTTATGTGTAACTTCCAATCAATATTATTATCAATCACAAGCCCTAAATATTTAATACTTTCCACTCTTTCAATTTTTATACATTACATTTTATACATACATACAGTAGAACCCCGTTTTTACGAACCTCAATTTTACGAAGTGACACAGTTTTACGAACCATTCCGCCGGTCCCGATCTGCGTACATGTAAAATGACCTCGGTTTTACGTAAAACCTCGATTTCATGTTTTACGAAGTGAGAAGCCGGTCCCTAGGAGTGAATGAACCCCGGTTTTACGAAGTATTTGAAAAGGTTTTGTCGCAATGAGCTCAATACAATGGGATGACGATCGCCGTAAGCAGGAGCAGCTGAATCCAGATCGTCTATGATGGGAGGACCCTCATCCCATGTATTTTAGATGAGAAAATGTGAAAATTTCGTGAGATACAAACATTTTGATTACAGTTTTCGCGAAAAATGATAGCTAATTAGACGTAGCCGTGCTCTTTCTTTCTTCATCAAGCTTTCTTGTAATATCGCGAATCCGCGACGTGGGATCGTATAGATCAGCAGTTTCCAGGAGTACTATATGGTTTCTATTTGGACGAGAGATTGAGAGAATAGAGATGATAAGAATTTGTTTTTGACTTGGGGAGTTTTTGGCTCAGGTCTTGGCTGCTGAATTGGAGTGCGACAACTTAAAATGCTTGAGGCTGCTGCAGGGATTTCGGATTTTTAATTGGTTAGTAAAAGATTGAAAAATAATGGTTGGATGGTGGACACCCTGAAAAATTTCTGTCTCCAAGCGAGGAAAAGTTGCGCGTGTACAGTCAGAATCACTCTCTGCGCGAGGTGGCCCGTGTTGTGATATCCTGTGTGCCTATTAGTAAAATGATGGATAAAACATCGCTGACCAAGAAAAAGAGGAAGTCCCTGAGTTTGGTCACCAAAATGTCAATTATCAAGGAAGTACGTGATCGCGGGCAGACAAAAACAGAAATTGCTCGGAAGTATGGCATTTCTTTACCTACATTGGCAGCAATCGTCAATTCAAGTGAAAAAATTTTGAGTCACACAACAATATCATTAAATACAAAGTACGTTGCAATTTGATCGACTTGATAGTCAGCTGCATATTTTTTTTTAAGTCTAGTGCGTGAAAATTGCCTATACGTGGACCAATTCTGAAGGTGAAGGCTCAGGTTTTGGCTCTTAAACTGAAGTGCGACAACTTTAAAGCCTCAAATGGGTGGCTTGATAGATTCAAGAAAAGATACGGAATCACTTCAATGAAAATCTGTGGAGAAGAAGGTAACGTCAACACAAAAAACGTTGAGCAGTGGCATGAAATAAACGATGACATTGTGTCTAAATAATCCCCTCGAGATATATACAACCTGGATGAAACAGGTTTGTTTTTCAAGGCATTACCTGACTCCACCCTCGGGACCCGTGGTAAAAAATGTCGCGGAGGTAAAAAATCTAAGGATAGGGTTACAGTAATGCTAATAGGTAACCAAGATGGATCCGAAAATTTGAAACTAGTTGTGATTGCAAAATCAAGAGCTCCGCATTGCTTCAAGAACTTGAAAAATTTGCCTGTGTTGTATGAAAGTAATAAAAAAGCATGGATGGTGACGGATATTTTTCAGAAGCGAATTATCTTCTTGCAGAAAGTACTTTTTCTGAGTCCAAATAGCACCAGTAAGATGCAACCGCTGGACATGGGAATAATTAACAGCTTTAAAGTCCACTACCGAAGATTTCTCGTCCAGCACTATCTTTGGACGCTTGGTAAGTTCCCCATCGCAGAACTTTGGTAAACCTTTTACTTGAAAGTAGCATTCCTGTGGAAGTTCTTTGTTGCAGCAGTCATGGAAATTAGTTTAATTAAAGAATAATAAATTTGTATTAATACGTCACTATTACTTAAGTTTTGATGCATTTTCAATACGTAATTTCTTAATTAAAAGCGTTTTACGTCGTTAGGTAAGAATTTACAATCGCGACTTGTGATTTGTCACGCGACAAGATCGTTTAAAGTACCCGCGAGTAAGCAATTCTCGAAAATCACCGCTAAACGTCAGCGTAGTAGAATGCATACAAAATAGAGGGAGTTTCAAATTAACTTAAGTAAAGTTCTTAAATGACTTAATATACCTGTATTTACGAGGTAGTTTCTTGGGATTCATGGCTGTGAGTTTCATTCACTTTGACTTAAGTGAGTCTCGTAGGCTTTGAAATAAGGTCTATGCTATTAAGAGAATCAGTATAATCGTAGTCTAATTTTTAAATCCTTTCAATTTGAAGCAAATATACTGCACATTGGCTCCTGGAGAGCCATGTGGGTAACGCTCGTGACTCATGAGGAATCAGTTCTGATTTCAAATCCTGGTGGGAGCACATGGGCAAAATGACCTAAGCTGTCCAAGCGCTTACTACTACTATAGTGCACACAGAGAATTGCATGTGATATCTATTGTTTTCTTCCTGAATGAGCTTGTGACTCTTGTTTGTAACAGAAATTAGTTTGATTTCATCCTCATAATTATTTGTCAAGTTTAGACCTGCATAGTTTAGCTTTCTGTAAACAAAGCTTTGGTACGCATACATTTAAGATGTGCCTCTATGGAAATTGCTCCATGCTGTGCGATGAATTGCCAGAGCATGGGACAGTGTCATTGCAAACACTATTTCCAACTGCTGGAGATCTGCTGGTTTTGGTGACATATCAATTATAGAGACAGAGGTCCCACACTACAGGACCTCCTTAGTAAAGAAATGGCACAACTAAATCAAAACATCCCAGATACATCCTCTCATGCTGAGTCATATGTCAAGTGCGACTCTCATGTGATGACGCATAACTGCAGTGAATTTAGTGAAGACGAAGAAGATGAGGATGAAGTGAACTTAGGTATCTCTTCTACAAGCTATGAAGATGACCCAGAAGCACCTTCCCCCCCTACAAGGGATGAATTAAGACACTCCATAAAAGTGCTTCACAATTTTCAAATGTTTACTGATGGTGTACCTGATTTATTCAATTATTACCTTTCAGGTATTGAGAAAATCACCCCATCCTTCATTGAAACTTCCAAAAAACAAAAAATAATTTATGATTATTTTGAAAATCAAAAAATTTGGAATTTTTTTCTGTTGTATTAAACATTAAACTGGATGTATAATTCATTTTATTGAAGTATTACCTTCCTTTCAATCCCATTTGACTTTATGCACTGTGTTACTGAACCTGGATTGGTATTGTAGAGATTTTGATTTCTTGAAAGAAAACCTCAAATTTACAAAGCCCGAATTTTACAAAGTGCAAATTTTTGGGTCCCTTCAACTTCGTAAAATTGAGGTTCTACTGTACATCTATAAAAAATATCACTTAGGGATCTTGGATTTTCCCTTTAGAATAAATACAATAAATTTTGTTTTATTACTAAGAACTAAGTTGCTCATACTAAACCAATATCTTATTTGATCTAAATTGCTTTGTAATAAGGTACATAATATGTTTTTCAAATCATTTGAGGCATAACTTTGTGCCATGTCATCGGCAAAAGAAGTTAATTTCCCATTATACTAATACTATATAACTAATTGTTACTAATACTGAGCCTTGAGGAACTCCAGTTTATTGGAACATAGTGACTATAATAATTATCGATTTTCACACATTGAGTTCTCCCAGAAAGATAGCTGCTGAACCATTCATTTGCAACACCTCTGACACCAGCTTGCATTAATCTACTAATCAATATGTCATGATTCACTCAGTTTAAGGCTTTATTTATATCAATGAACAAGCCAGCTTCTTTCATGCCTTCATTATGGCTTTCATTTATATTGTTACAAAATTGTAGAAAGGCATATTCAGTGCTTTTTCCTCTAAAAAATCCAAATTGTGACTGACTAAAAAATCTATTATCATTTAAAAACTTCAACAAACGACCTCTTCTGGAGGACTTTGAAAAAGACAGGTAATAATGATATAGGTCTGTAATTACTTGTCTTTTTTCTGTCACCTTTTTTGAATATTGGTGTAACTACTGCAGTTTTCAGCTGTTCAGGGAATTTTCCCGTAAGCATACTTAAATTAACGTTATATGCAAATACTGATGAAATAAAATCATTTATAGCCTTGACCATATTAATATCAATATTGTCTTCTCCAGTAGATCTTTTAATTTCCATTTCTCTTAAAACGCAGTTTATTTCTTTGTGATCAGTGGGAAATAAAAATAGTGATTGCACTACATTACAACTGGGAAACCATCTTTCATAATCATCTTCATAAAAGTTACCACAAAACTTAGCGTCACTTTTCAGTTTGAGAACAACTTCACTGAAGTATTTACAGAATTCATTTGCAATATCCTGTGGATGATGCAATAGATTTACCATTTTCTGATTGCAATACGTTATCAATTTTATTTTTTGACATACTCTTTCCAAGGATACTATCTAGAATTCTCCATTGTCATCCTTGTGTCACCCTTATTATTTGCAAAAAGATTCATATAATACGATTCTTTTTATCTCGACATGTCAACATCAAGTTGGGTTTTATAATTTAAAATGACTTTTAAGTTTTACGTTATTTGGCTGTCTTTTAGTCTTTCGATATAAAACATTTCTTTTTATGATTCTCTTACATAAATCATTTGTTATCCAAGGTTTAATTTTTTAATTGCTTATTGTTAGCTAAAGAGTAAGTAGCACATTGGATCCCTTGATTCAATTTTTATAAATATATTATATGTTATATTTACGTTATTTTGTTGATATACTTCATCCCATGTGCAACGATATAAATATTCTTTTAAATGAGAAAAATCAACCTTAGTCTTGAAGTCCACTTCCATCTTTCTACTATAATTTTTAATCTCCAATTTCAAATCACATTTAATTAGATGGTGGTCGGTAAGGCCTAAGTCCACTGCCTAAGCTGAACACTCAATACTATCTCTAGACCTAAGAAACGTGATCTGTGCATGGTTCACTTATATTTGTTATCCTTATAGCAGTATGTATTAATTTTTCTAAGCCCGAACTTGACATTGAAATTTGGTATTCATCAACAAAATCTGTTTTTTGAAGTACACATAAATTCGTATCACCGATTATTAGTAAATTTCAATCTGTTGAAATGTCTAACAAGCTCTTTATATCTGTTATGAACGTTCTAACGGGTAAGTAATGAATTCTATAGATTGCAATTAAGGCTAATGAAACTTTGGAATTCAATTTAACATTTAGTTTGACTAAGTCAGCAGAAAAAAGTCAGGCAGATTGCAGTATGTAAAGGAATAGGTCTTCGCAACAAATACAATAATTCCTCCAGCTCGATCATTATTATTGCACGCAACCGCTTGATTATAACCAGAAAGCTGGTAACTGGATGCTTCAGATTCAAATATCCAAATTTCGGAAAGAATGATGATTTGTGGTTTATATGTTAGACTCTCTAAATATAGCGTAAAATTATCAACATTTTTCCTTAGACTTCTTATATTTTGATGGATGACACTGAATTTTATTATAGAATCACTATTTGAATATACTTTTCCTTGAACCTCATTCATGTTTATTTTTATCTAATTTACTAAGAAGGTCATCATTGGAATGAAAGTAGAATTCTCAATATACAGTCTATTAAAGACATAGCTAAAGTGTTAATTGTAACATATTGCAAGATACAATGAACAAGTATGAAATAGTATAATAGTAATAGAAGAATAATAAACAAGTATCACGAATAAACAAAAATGCAATAGAAAACATTTTTATGCGTCTTAATGACTTCATTGGTAGAATTAATCAAATAATCATGTATGAAACTCTTCATCTTATAAAGCTATAATTATAATTTACCTAAGTCTTCCATACAAGTAAGCACTATAACTGGCTCCTTTTTGGCATTCTGCATTAAAATTCTCCCATTACATATCCAAAATATATAAATTTTATTTATAATATATATAATTTTATTATATAATAGACGTAAGATGTTGACAAATTCTTTTATCAAGGAAAATATTAGCAATAGGATAATATAAAGTAATGAAAATCTTACCTCATATTTCAGGAAAATTTTTGGTTAGCTAATCAGAAAGCCCATGACTGCTACTATAAAAATATGTGTGGCCCATACATGTAACAATATATGTAAAAAAGAATGTAGGAGGTTTTGTGATTAAAATATTCTGTGAGGCTGATCTAACAAAAATCTCCTTTTAATTCAGTTATTGCTTTAAGGTTTTTCCTTTGTTTTTCTCATGAATTGTTATGAAGAATCTTTTAGTAATAATTCTTGCATTTATGACAATATAGATGAATGGGTATTCCCATGCAATGATTTAAATGCTGCAACCAGTTCTGGAAACCATGAAAATGTCTGGAATATTGACCTTCTAAGAAGCACCTAATGTACATCTTATAGCAATGCCATCTGTAAGGATAGAGGAAACCAAAAAATTGGTTCTAACTCATATCTTCATTTGAAAACATTTCTAAGTGATTTAATGAGTTATTATAAGGCCTGTTCTTAACCTATTTTGGGAATATTTTTTATCTTTCATTTCCAACCAAATTAATGCAATGTATTACATTCATGCTGACAAAAGGTTCATTTAATCTCACCCTTCCTCATAATTAATACTACAATACGTCTTTCTTAACTACGTAAATAAACTTTTCTCTTAATCTTGAGATGTATAGCAATTAAAGTTCTTGTTTTCACAACTTGATAGTGGAATGTTTTTCATTTGTCAATTGCCACAGTATAGAGAAAAAGTTTTCTTTCTACTTTTGTTTCCGTCTTGTTCAAGCCTGTGATGACATGAAAACTAGGGAGGTATGAGTGAATAATTGCACTGATTAAGGCCTCTACTTATGGCATGCCACAAAAAGTGTTACCATTAGAGTCATTGTGCTTCACTTACAGGTAATTATTCCAATTCTGACTCAGCATGGAAAGCAATAAAAAACCTAACTAGGTTTTAGAGGAAGCACTTCATATTCTGCTTCCTCATTTACCCCTGCTAATGTTAGAAGAGATGAGGTACCAACTGTCTTTAAGGATTAATTCTTTATATACAGATAGAAATGTCACAACTGTGATAAGTAAGGCAGAAAATATTCTTTTTCGCCTTTTAAACTTTGAAATTATTATCCGATTACTTACCTTTTCTCCCTTCTCATTTTACTTCATATGCCTCATTCCCTCTCCAAAAATTTGATAGCTAATTAATGTGCATCCAGCAAGCATCTATGCTGATTACCTTACCAACAGAATTGGAGAATCAGATAAAAATTCCATTTATTTCAAATTAAAGAATGAAAGTATATTTCCTTTGTCTAAAACAAAAATTATGAAGAATAAATAAAGGTAAAAATGGAAAAACTTATTCAATATAGGAATTGCAAACAACTGCAAAAGGTAATTTGATTCAACATAAAAGTAGATTTTGAAAAGGTCAATACTTAAAAGGAAATGTATATTTTGCACTGACATATTTTACATTTAATTTCAAACATCTTATAAAAATCAAATATCAAGATTCTTCATTTTTTTATCTTTGCTGAGGTTCCGCATAATCCTTCATTAAAATTTTTCAAACTAATTTCGGTTTAAAGGCAATATTTCGAGAGTTTTAAACTCAATAGGAAATCAAAATTTATGGCATTTACATAAATGATTCTCCTTACTGTTTTTATGAAACAAACAAATTGATTGACAGAATAACAAAGAGAAACGATTGAAAATAATTGTATTTCAATTTTAACGGTGACAATTACTTTCCAAAAACTATTCGTTCATGGCACACACTCAATACATTTTCAGCTACATCCAACAACCGACATTAAAAGAACGCAATGACCACATTCACACTTTCCAATCATTTATTGTCAGTCTATAACTTCTCGTAACTGACCTGTTAAAACTTCCCTATACAACAATAGTTTAAAAACGTTTGGTTCAGTTCACACCGGAATATCTCCCGGTGGATCACTAAGTTAATCACTATGTATGTATATTCTCGAACAAGGTGATTTAAAATCTTTTATAAACCTCTATATTACCTTACAACGATATAAATCTATCCCACGGTTGAAACACGGCAAATATAGATTTCAATCAAGAAGATAAAAATGCTGATAATGTAATCTTTGTAATGCCATTTTTGTTATCCCCTGAGCCTTCTCTACGAAAATGATTTCTTCTTAAACTTGTATTGTCTGTTCTAGTAAATCGATATATGCGTACGACGAGGAGTCTCTCTCCTGGAATACCGCGGAAAGAAAAATCGCATTTTTTCTAAATACATCGCAAACTCTTAAGTTTGAGAATCACATAGTGGTTTTCGCAAAAAGAAATGGAAGAATAAAAGGCAAACCTCGAATTATGAAGTATTCGAATTCATGAATTCGAGTGCCTTATTAAGGAACAACCCTTAGAATTTCTTCTTAAAAAGCAGCTATCCGTTCGAAGGAATTCTGAAATAAGTAACAATACGATAACAATTCGAAATGAACTCCTTGAAAATTCAAGGAATCTTTAATCTAAACTTGGACATTGCCTTTGATCATCGAGAGTGGGAAATCGAGATGCTTCCCACTGATACCCCGAATGCACGGCAGTTTTCCCAATTAAGTGCAAAGCCGTGAAGATCGGGTCTTCGATTGAAGTTACCCACGAATTAATAAAAGGTCACCTCTGATTAGCAGTACCATTTTGGATAGGCTTTCTCATAAATATGTTACCGCACCTTTGAAGCTATCACCTGAGTGGTGTAGCTCAGAGAGCGGTGCTCAAGGGCAGTTTTAAAGGGCAGTTTTCGTTCGCCAACTCTCTAAGAGTTATTTCCAGAAGTGAACCATTCAACTGCTGATGATCCGAGCCGCTGTTTACAAGAGCGACTTATGAAGAAACGAAGCAAAGAAAAATGTCGCTAAGTGGCCTCTTGTTCCAACAGAAAGAATCATCACTAGGCGCAGTCACTATTTTTAAACTTTTCAATTACTAAATATTTTTATTCGCTTGAACACTTAAGATTAATCATTCAGGATTTTAAATTATATGCGATTTAACTTATTATTTCTCAATTATCGATCAGTTTTGATGAAAATTGTGAACTATTCGTTTTTCAAAGGCAGCAAAGAAATCAGGTTTTCGGTTATTACTTCAGTTAAGCCTTCTTTAGAGAAATTCTCTACCAGTTCTGCTTTAACACAAATCTTTAAAATTAACACAACATTGTATACGTAGGATTCTAATAGTATTGAGTAATATCAACAGAAATTCGCGAAATGTACATTTCTTCCACCAAGAATTTTCCTCGAAGTCCTTTATAAGACACAACAATAAATTATGAAATGTTGTAACTCGATTGGAAACGAGTCCATCAATTACGCAACACATTCCTCAATCCAAGCATATTATTCTACAACGCATCTCCTAAAACTGCTTCATCCCTCCATCATTATCAAGATCATTTTAAGAGTGACGCACTCGAATTTTACAGACATGCGACGGATATGGCTGTCAACAGAGATGCAAGTAACATTTGTTGCCAATAAGTTAGAGAATTCGATTTGTATTGCTATTCCTCTCGGAATATTAAAGGGCATCCGCTTCGACTCCGAAATGAATTCAGCACTTCCATGAAGATAAAGCCTGGACCGGAAAAATCAACCCCAACTCATCGAAAGCAAGGCCACTGTATATCGAACGATATCATTCTGAAAGTTAAAAAACGATCGGGCATAAAATTTCAATAGTTGGTCGATTATTATAAACATCAGTTCCAGATTTGGCAAGCACAGCAGCGATAAATTAAATATATACACATAAATACGTTATAGAATGAGAATGATTTATCTATTAAAGGGTTATGTAATTCTTCCCCACGATATGACTACCACCTGATCTGGTGCCGATTTGTAGTTTTTGAGAATAAATAAATAAATCAGCTTGAAAAAGCATCCATTTCCCGTATTTCCTCGTAGCTTTGTTTATTCGACATTTTTACATGGGTTTCAATGGCAGTAAACAAACCTCGAATGAGTTTAGGGTAGGAAATGGTTATTTGCAATTAATAGGTCATAATTTGAAAGAAACATTCGATCTTGAAGATAGAAATAATTAGGTATAGCCATATAGTTTAATTCAGGGAATAGAAAATTACTAACTTTCCACAGAGGGAAGAGAATTTGTGGAAAATTCCATTTTTACAGTAACAGCCAATTCGGTTCGAGAGAATCAAGGACACTTCAAATTCCCGGTTTTGTAGTGGAGAAAAATTTGTATAAAGTATTTCTCAGAAGGGACGATTGGAGCAGAATTACTATAGGAGCGAAAATAGCACATAAACCTCGGAGAAAGGAACAAGTGTCATTGAAAAGAAAATGAAATGACAAGACATGGGTGCGGAAAGCGATTGGAGTGAACGCGTTGCATACAACTGAAAATAAAGCAAAGAAATCGATTATTGTTCGAAAATCGTTTTTTGAAGAGAGGAAAAAATTCGATCGAATAAATAATTTAATTTATAATTCGATCAAATGAAAATTATCCCAAAATGACGCCATGAGTATCGCAAGAAGATCCACACATAAGCTAAGGAATGAAAATATCCTACTTCTTTAAAATTTAAACATGATTTCAAAGCCGATCCTTATATTAGTGATCGTGAGGATCAATTCACCCACTCTAATTTCCTATGCCCTCGATCTCTCAACAATTTTCCTAAGAAGAGCTTCTCTGATCAGGATTACATGAAACAATAGCGTAGATCTTTACGATTGAGTACAGATCTAAGTTCTCAATAGTCTATAATAGTCGATAAGGACGCCATTTAAAGAGAGTAATCTTTCAAAATAGTTTTTGCGAGGCAGCAGTTGAATTATTGAATTGCGCTACGTTAATTTCATGTTTGGAGAAAAGCCTTAGAGAAAAGTAAACAAACTTAAAAAGAATATATTTGATTTCGACTTAGATGAAATCCATCCACGGGAGACGGCTGATAAAAAACTCGTCATTCGGGCAATTTGTCGTTCTTAACAATCTTCGCGTCTCGAGCGAAGGCGAGGAAAGAGAAGAGGCAATATAAATCTGCATAATACCAACGTTACTTATCTGGAATGTCTTAAAAATATCGCATTAACTTACATGCCTCACAACGATCTAACGACGAATGACTTTATCGTTAAACATTTCATCGGAGGAATATTTCTTCATTTGGAATGTTAAAGTCTTAAAAGATAATCCATGGCGAACGGATATTTTCAACGACTTTAGTCGAAATCTGAACAGAATCAATCCAATAAACAAATTTTTATTCGTGAGTTTCCGCCGAGAGCATATATATACCGAGATTTGTAGACGAAGAAAATAGCAAAGCAATAGATCTCCTCTAATCGATAGTGGCAGTCAATGTTTTGTGAAAAACGGTCGCTAATTCTTAAAAATTACGAATTCTGTTTGAAATATTTAGCATCAAAGGTCCTCCGGCCTAAAAGGAGAGATGAAAATTCGAACCAGAAGATGGCAATAAAACACATCGGAGTTTAAACATTGAGCGGCTTCGACGAGCAGCAATGAGTAACGGATCGCTTTTCAATTATATTGTGAAACGTCGACAGAAGAGGTACTTTGTTGGGAGAGGTTTTCGCAGAAATTTCCCTCGAGTCTTTTATATGAAAGGCAGTAAATTGATCGTTTACTTCCATAAATATCCAAATAATACACGAATATCTAATGTTAAAGAATTGTAGATGTTCTCAGTCTTTTATTAATTCCACAGTTCTCATTTTGAGTGCATAATATTTCTCGATTCGCAGGGCATTTTGACCGCTTTCGCCTCCGATTGCGTTATTCTTCCGCATATGACAATCAGCACTGTCCATTGTGAGTCTACCAAATTTAAGATAATTGGTTATTACCAAAGTCATTCGCTAAAATTCACCAACTTAAATCCCCAACAGGAAAAAAGAAACCAAATTGAATAGAATTTGATATAGAAATTAAACGATGAAAAAATTAAACAGCATAAATAGATCAAGCCGAGATTGAAAACTGCAGAATGCGCAAATGATGTTTACGGGGAAAAATATGATATCAAAAAGATCGGAAAGAGAAATACATGGTCCAAAATAAACAAAACCGATTAAGCAGTTTGCAGTTAAGATTTAGCAGTATTTCTATATTACAATTGCTGCTATTTTGGGACAAAAGGTTGACAGAAATTTGAAAACTTGTTTTGATTACTTACAAAGTATCGAATATTTGCTGATCTTGATGATCACCTGAGCGAGAGTGAAACTTGACGGTATGCGCCGAAAATGTTTGCAACGCTATCGATCTTGCATTATTACAAAATTTATTTCTACGATATACCCTGAATCGATGTTTAATTCTATCCATATATTTCTTTTATTGTTCCTTGAATAGGAAATAAGTGTGTATATATTGCAAATAAACTATTTATCACATGGACGAAAGTGAATTTCCAGAGAAATTAGTTTCGTGTTGGTAGTCAAAAATGTATCCCATTATTTTTTTGGGATAGCAGTTCACGATGAAATGCCAAAAAATATTGAATCTATTGTGGTTATAATTCATAAATTTTCAGTTGCGATGAGAACCAATTTTATGCTTCTTCAGAGGGCCTATGTCGTCTATTTTCGCCACGAAAGAAGGAAAGGCTCTTTTCACCTTTCGTCTCACCAAGACGATTCCAACGAATAGGGTGATACATAAAACAACCAACGGCACCCGTTCTATTCAAGGCGCTCACAATGGTTCCTATTTCAAAATTGCACATAACGAAAACTTTAAACTCATAAATGGACAAATCCGCCAAATACTCAAATATCACCGAAAACTCTCCAATCTAGGAAGGCAGGGGGAATCGCGTTTCCCTGACGAAGTCAGGGGTACAGCTAATATACTATTAATTGCATCGCATGATATCAATTCCTTCAGACCAGCGTTCCACAATTTAATTTCGATACGGAATCCTTGAAACCCAAAAGAGATGTTGCCATTTAGAGTAACTTTTTTAAAGCGGAAATTAAATTACGTTTGTGAAGGTAACAATAAAACTTGTTGTGTTCAACATCACTCCATTCAACAGTACCGGACCATTTCTTTTGAAAAGGGGTCTGGTTTACATTTATCTGTCTGAATACGGCTTCGAGTGAGCGTCTTGGCCGTCTCGAGGAACCCTTGTTTACACCTTTGGCTGAACCAGAGGGTTTCTCGTTTGTGAACAGTCTTTAGCAGGGCCCAGCCGTAGACGCTTTCCAACTACAACATCGAATTATTTGACGCGTATGTTCTCCGAAACGTTACGTAAAAAGTTCCACGACTTATTTCTTAAACAAATAGAAAACACCTGCTGTTTTTATTGCGTTCCACCAACTTTAGCCCGATGAGACTAAGGTTCGCAAATCCAGAGGAAAAGTGATCGAGGCACTGGAAAAAGGCACCCGCCAGCTGAAACGAATCGGAAAAACGACGACTTGAAAAGGAAGCACTTGAAGCTCGGCGTGAATGCACGTGCTGCCATCTTAAGCACTCATGCGCTTGAGCTCGTCTCGGGAGGCAGTGTCTTCACCAAAGGACTGCACGATCTCAAACCGATTCGTACTGCTCGGAAGGTAGCACCAACGATGAGAGAACAGTGGCAGTGAGAGCCGCATTCGGCAGCTAAGGGTCCTCTTCTTCGCGGAATCCCATTCCGTGAGCCAATCCGCTCGGTGGACGTCACTCACACGGTGGTGACGCGGTCCACCTCCACGTATCTCACGGAATGGGCCTCCTGTCAGCTGCCTCCGCTTTTAGAGTCCAAGGCGGCACACGAGGGCGACTTGGCCGTGCCGTTGGGCAGACACGAGGGGCAGGGAGCGGGGCGGGAGTGGGCTGGGCGGGAACGGAGGTGCAGGACGAGGGCGATTAGCAGGAGGAGCAGGAGGATGAAGAAGGCGAGGGAGGCGTAGAGGAGGGGAGGTCTGAGCAGGGGGTGGTGGGAGGAGGTGGTGGTGTGCTCGCAGAGGGATTCGTCGAATCCAGAGGGGCAGTGGGGCCGACCGTCGCACCAAAGGGACGCATTGATGCAAGCGCCAAGCTCGGGACACCTGAGGATGATAATCCAATTGTTAGAAGAATCCCTTTCATAGTAAAAACAACCAAGAAACGAATATACTTAAATGCTAACAGGAACCTAGGCGTTGTTCGGAAAAGATTTTAGGAACTGTTATACTTTCTTGTTCTTCTTTCATCGCTAATGCACAGATTTAATTATAAAGATACACTTCCAATCGTAATAAATATATAATAAATTGAAGCTGTTAATACGAAATTAATATCATAAATTTCGTCTCCTTTTATCGCTCGTTTGTAATCTACGTTTCCGTTTTATAACTTCAGTATAGATATGTTAATATCTAAAAATTACTAAACATCTCTAAATTGCTGCAGGAAGGTTTTACGGGTTCTAAATCTAAATAAAAATAATATCTAAATTGCTCTTTATGAGAATTCGCGGTAGTACTACAAAAAATTCGAAATAAGACGGTAATACTTCCGTTTTCAATGGAAATATTACCTTTTTTAGCAAACAAACAATCAATCAGACCAACAAACAAAATCCGAAGTCTCTTTAAGTGTTAGATATATTCAACAGCTAATGTATGTATTATTAAATGAAGTAGGAGTTGATTTACGTATGTATTCGAGGTTGTTAATATTCCAAAATACATCAAATGAATATCTCACCTGTGTATGCACTCTCCAGAGGGTAAAAAGGAAGCATCCACAGTTTCTTGAAGGAATGGAATGGGATATCCGGGAGGGGGTATGAGCGGCCGATGGATCCTCCTTGGTACCACTTCCAGCCTAACGAAAGAAACCAAATTTATCATTTATGCAAACACTGAACGTACTGAAACTAAATCTATTAAGCAAAACTTTTGCTCCCCAAAATAGCTGTCAGTGCATTTTATAAAACTGCGTTAGTCTTGAGAATCTTATAATGAAATACATAAAAGTGTTCATGCATAAGATATGAATTACGGTCTTGAATTATCACATACGTATTAAATCAACTTGGCTTTTATTAAACATTTTTTATATTTCATATTTGAGAATTAAAATATGGAAGATGATGTTTTTATCTTTTCAGTATCAATTCTGAACTGAAGAAGGAAGAAAAGAAAGTCACCGGATTCATTGATAAGGCTTTTAGCAGTTGTTATGTTTACCAGGATATGGTGTAAGTCCCTTCTTCTGTGGCCATCGGCTCGATGACAACGGCACCGGTGATCTCGGTGTCTGTTTTCTTTTCAAAGAGAGCTTCGATGGCTTCTGGGAGTGGTGGTGGCAGAAACGAAGACGGCTGAGGCGGAGGACCCCTTGAAGATTCCTCCCAGCCCTGTGTGTTGCGAAATGTTTCATTTTTGCAAAGCAAAGGAATCGAGGAGGGTGCCACTATAGGGTACTTATAAACGCAAACATCATTCCATATGTTTATGTTTGAAAAATTCACAGCAATTCCAAGAAAAAGTGAACCACGGATTAGAAAAAAATCCTTAGAGCATGTCCAAACAATTTCATACTTCACCTCCGTAACTTTGCTGTTTATAAGAAACAAGGTCGCAAGTCAATTAATAGCTAAAGACTATCAAGGCTATTAACAGCTAAAGACTGTTAAAGCTATTAACAGCTAAAGACTGTTAAAGCTATTAACAGCTAAAGACTGTTAAAGCTATTAACAGCTAAAGACAAGGTTACTACCAAGTTACACAAAATGAAAGCCAGTTTTATGCCAATATGAAGCAAATTTAGTTATATTAAAACTTTCGATATCTTCCACAAACATTGATTTACCAAAGTTATAAAGTATACTTTATAACTTCAGAATGTCCTTCCACGAAGTTCGGCCGAATACGATAGAGTTTATTGATTTACAATTTATAATGGATTTAGATTAATGTACTGAATAATTTGCCAATACCAAATTCAAAACAATCATATTTGTTTGCACAAGAATTATAATACTCGAGATAATGTTCTTTCATCACAGGTATTAGGAGGCGGTATTCATGTTCAAAATACTTGTCGATAGCATAATGATACATATTTTTAGATATTTGACTGATGTTTCTCAAAATATCGTAAATATATTACTTCATAGAATAATCTCTAGTGTTACAAATGAAATTGGGTGTAAAAGAATAGGACTATAATATATAATCCATCATATTTTCGTAAAAAATGAGTATCTGACTCTTGGGAGAGAAATTCCAGACGATAGAGATGTTCCATATTACTTACTGTTACCACTTTCCGTAGATCTAATAATCTACTTACTGTATTAATGACAATTCATTCTTCTCAGTCCATTCGCGATCGAGGTCTTTCACATTAATTGTTATAATACAGGACAATTTTGAGTCTCATACTATTGAATCTTACTGTAGTAAGTGTTATAGGGAGTATTACAGCGCGATAGGGGATTTGTATTATCGTCCCTTCAATTGTTGTCAGATGGGTTGGCTCGGTGAGCGTCTTCATTTTGTAATATAGGCTCTCTCTGAAAGCAACGGTTCTGTAATCACTATACAGCGGGCATTTAGGACGGAATTTGGGTTGCATTCAACCGATCACGTTCTTGATCGAAAAACAGTCAATGGGTTTCAAAGCTTCTCATTATCTTCTTGGACATCTCAAGCAGAAGGTTTATCTTCATCAGCCTCAATTTCAAATTTAGAGACTCTCATCCGATGGCACGCGTATGCACCGCTGATTGTGCTCGAAAGAGGTACGCCAACAATTGGTCGATAATATAAGCTTCTTAAATATCACGAAAATAATATCTCAAACCACATACAAATAAATTGTGAACGTAAACCTGATTCAATAAAAAATGGGTTATATATTTGGAGAGTTATATCTTTTCCATTTTCATGCTGGTTATTTGAACCTTATAAATAGGTTAGAACTCTTGATTTAAAGCATTAAAAAAACTTTGTTAGGTGTTCATATGATCGCACTAACACTTAAGAGTATAAATTGTATGGATGACATATAATGTATTACATGATCAGAATTTTTGAAGGTTTTTTTTAATAATGCGCTAGAATATTCGTGTGTTTACCACTACACATACTCTAGTATGTTTTCATATGGAATATTTTATTTTATTTTGCGGAAAAGGAATATAATTTGAATTCTCCCCATATATCTACAAATCGTGACATAATTTGATTACATAGCATCGAGTTCTGATATTTACAAAATTAAAAAGCTTATACCTGTAAAGGCCAATATCTCATGAAATAACGAAATCAATACTCTGTTTCAATGACTCTTACTGATTAATTTTGTGCGCTTATGAGCGAATCGCTATTATAGAGAAATTCTGAACTGTGTTCGTGAACCAGCAAAAAGAAACTTTCAAAAGTTAGTGGTTGCGTTACTATTTTTAAGTATAAATAGATTATGTGATACAGATTTGGTTGATATGTGCCGCCCAACCATTTTGGGATTCAGATTAGATTTAATCATTAAAGTAGAAAGGTACATTCGAATAATGTTGAGATGACAGGTTAAACATGATAATTGAACATAAACCTATGAAGAAAGTATTCTGTTTATATTTCTATATTATTACTCATAGCAACCAAGAGTACCCATAACAATAACAGCATAATTGAAGTTCACTCACCTCAGAAAAAAGTTCCACCCTTTGCCGCGGATCGACCGAGTATGAAGTTGGAGGCAAAGGGCAGATGATGGCCTTTAGTTTGGCTCCTTTGGAATCTCCAGAATACACAGAAAGGCGATTTCTAGTGGGACAAGGTGGCACAGTAGCCTTGAAGCTGTTGTTAACCCTTCCAGGAAGAGAAACTATGCCCTCTGGTTGCATCATATGGAAGCCTCTTGTACGAACGTAAAGAAAACGACCAGCAGAAGGAATGATGACATACGGCTGGGAAGCACAGTGCATCTGAAAGGTGATTGGACAGTAGAAAATTAACTCATTTAACTGAAATATATCAGCTGGTGAAATTGTGAACTCAAAATTCATTTCCCTGTGAAAATGTATTCACACAGTGGCCGTCGAATAGAAAGGGCATACGCCGCAGTGCAGGGGTTTTTTGACTCTCTTACTTCCATTTCATCTTAAGTAAATTATCCTACAATCCATTCGCAAATGCAGGAAAAAGTATTGAAAGAAAACTAAGGTACAAACATATAATATAATTAAATTGTTACTGAACAAACTACTGTTGGAGTAATTTAAATTCAATCTACCACGTTGACATGCTTTCCATTCCTGCTAGAGTTAC
Organism: Sympetrum striolatum; assembly: GCA_947579665.1. Taxonomy (NCBI): domain Eukaryota; kingdom Metazoa; phylum Arthropoda; class Insecta; order Odonata; family Libellulidae; genus Sympetrum; species Sympetrum striolatum. Next base: position 19,351,310 of record OX388342.1, on the reverse strand, counting down.
GTGCAAGTTGAGAACCTCCGCTCTACTTTCCGGGTCATAAAAAATTTTAAATAACATTCGAAATACGATGGTATAATCGATTATCTCCCAAGACGAAAGCTCAAACATTAGATCGATTTTTAACGTGTACAGTGTTCAATAACAATTTAATGAATATTTGGAAATTTAAAAACTTTCGTTTTGCTAAAACAGTGTACATGCAACTCGTGATGAAATCATATCGTCATAAGTTGTTCCGTTTCTTTGTTATTGACTTTTAAGCATCGCGAAAAAGTCGCCTCTTTAAAAGAATTGGCGATATTGGGGTAACTTGGTATGAATGTTCCTTCACAGTAAATTATTATGCCAATTTTTAAAAGCAGAAAAATTTCCACAGAGAGAACATGAAATCTTTAATTTGATGAAAAATACGTCAATAATACGTTTCACAGAAAAGTCCGCTGTAAATTCGCAAATCCAGGGGAACATCATTTTAAATCCGTGCTTCCGGCTTTCGTGGTTGAGATCCTGACATTTTTTTAGTTTGGAATACTGATTTGCCGTTCCACTCCGTCTACATTGTTTTTTATCGCGAAGCTCGTTTTTTATCTTATTTACTGTGATTTTTTCTGTCATTTCGTCATTCCTAATCGGTGAAACTGAAGTTTCGCATTTGTTTTCTGAACCCATTCAAAGTTATCTTAAGTGAGGCATTCCCGATCTCCGAACATTCAAATCTGCAATATTAAGGCGGTCGAGGAGAACTGATAATCCCTTTAGAGTTTTCATTGAACCGAAGACCACAGGGAATTGAATGCTTCACTCCCTTAATATTACGCGATATAAATACAGATAACAAACGTATGATTATCGTTTCGCCGATTACGTAGAGCGAACTATCCACCCATAAATATGCAATATTCCAAAATTAATGGGGAGATTCCCGAACTTTATGTCTTCCAGTGCATACTTCCGCGTTGACTCAAGTTTTCAGGCACTCTAAACAATTCCTTCAATAGTTTCATTCTGATCCAAATTAAGAAAGAAAAATATCAAACTCGGTTTAAAAAGATTCCAATTTTTCATTACAAACAAACGTTAAACGAATAAATATCTCGAAAAATAAAGCGCATATGTGATTTAAAATTTCAAGAATTTGTTATCCTCAGATGTTACGGGGAACACCAAGAGCTTTCACACCATGGTGCAGCGGTGAACGGAAAGCACTGGTCAAGAGACCATCGTCGAGTCTGTCAGCGAAAAGAATCAGTCTTGTCGTAATCGAAGGTCTAATTTGGGTTCTGAATTCCACCAACTTTCTCCGCGATTACAGCGATGGATCCACCGACTAGTTGACTCTTAAAGTGATTCCAATTAATTAAGAAGCTTCGATAGATATCTCAATGGAATACGCGATTAACCCTTAAAGGACCAAGGGAGGGTTAAAAAATGTCCACCTCTTTTCTTTTTCAATATTTTAAGAACTTAATCGTGTTATACAGTCTTATAACTTCATCATATTGTCAAATATTGGTTGTTAAAGATATGTTGATGCATTATGTACACTCCTGGCCAAAATTAACGCAGCACCGGTCGTTAGGATCGCTAGGGAGGTGCTGCGTTAATTTTGGCCAGGACTGTACGTTTTTTAAGCAATATAATGTGAGCGGAAATAGGCGGTGGACACAAAATGACCCTCCCTTGGTCCAACCTGCGTCATATTTTTGAACCAAATGGAATTATATATTTTGACAAATAGTTTTTTATTAATTTTAATAATTTAATTTATTTTTTTATTATACCTTGTTGTTGATTTATAAGCATAACTAACGGTGATTTACAAACTTATTTTCCGAATAATAGCTTTAAAGCCAGTACCATTGAGAAAAAGCTTTATCATATCCTCGTCTTTGATGAGCTTTTTAAAAATAAAAATTTCATTATTTTTATCGCAGTAGTACTATTGTTAACAGCCAAAATCATCGTAAAAAGTTTTTAAAAATCCTATAAGGCAATTGCTGAAGTGATATTAAGTTTCACTATTATTTTATCGAAAAAACAAAAGTGGACAATTTTTGACCCTCCCTTGGTCCACGGAGTTACTAAAAAAAGGTTGGACCTTTAAGGGTTAATGATCACTTGGGATCAAATTTAGCTCGCAGCGCCATTCCAATTTGGAGTGGTCGGTCGTACACACATCGAGAGCTAATTGGGAGCGAGCCCAACCATCGAGTACTCAAGGGGCAATCAGTAAAAGCAGAGGCGGGATTTATGCTTTTTAATAGTTCGGCGCACATTTAAATGGCACTCCGAGAAATTACCCGTTACCTTACCAAGCAGGAAAAATACTCAAATGAAATAGAGAATTTTAGACATAAGGCGAAATAAATAGGTGAAAGAGAAAACATAGTGATAATCCTACGTGACGGTTGACAAATAAAACGACCTTTAATTACATGCTAATCAGCTGAAAATTGAAAAATTTGACTGTAAATGCGGATGGACTCGTATAATTGTCGAATTTATTCCTGCAAGGATAGATTAGAGCAGGGTTTCCCAAACTTTTTCTGTAATGGAACACATTGCAGACCTGAGAAGTTTAACGGAACACTTTGCTTATTTTTAGGTTAGGTAATTCTACTTGTAAAATTTTAAAAATAACTTAATTAAAACATATTATTTATTTATGAACACCTATTCAGGTTCAGCGGAACATAGTTTGGGAAACCCTGGATTAGAGGATTGTAAAGTTACTCAACTCAAATATACCATTGGCCAGAAATTAAGACAAGCAAGAAGTAGTGACGATTAAGTGCTCCGTATCGAACTTATCGCTTGGTTGAAAAAAGTAAACAAGATTACGAGTTTCTAATAGCTTTAAGTAAGTTATAAATAGAAGCTGTACTGCACTTCTTGACTCAACAATAAACGAACTTCGGAAAATACCAAATAATCCTTGAGTTCGACGAATTTAAATGCTTTGAATGCAAACAGAGAGCCCTGGAATTGCAGATCAGTCCTGCACAGCATAGGACCTGCAGGTGATATCTCACCCTGGGCCAGGAAAAAGGTATGGAAACTATACTTAGAAGTTCTCGAGGCTCGTACTCAATTCCAACTAAAAGACTGTGATATTCTTTATTAGAATTTAAATTTTGTTAAATATTCAGTTGAGAATATACTCTCTGATATATGAAATATTGGCAATAACATAAGAAACAATTTTTTAATGGACTCGCGATTAGCTAACTGATATTCACCCTAATTAAAACGGGAAATGTATTTATTTTCAATTATCGAGGGCAGTGCATCCCAATCGGTGCTGTGCAGTGACATATAATTCTAATTCCACATTATATGCTCTTTAAATTTTGAGATGTAACATTTCACGTAATAGAATATTGATATGATAATTCTAAAATAATTTCAACCACAGTATTTTCCTTTTCAATTAGAATTTGCTCCGGAAATCAATAAACGCTTCATTATGTGTGCCGAAAATTTTAAGTTGGTATATATGAGCACTAAGAAAATAAAATCTGATGTGGCCAGCACAAAACTTTCTCCATATCTAAGATGTAAATATTTATCTACGACAGTATTTTCGAACTCTAGATTAAATCTTAACTTGGAAGATATACACAAATACGTTTTTTGTAGTTTTGATGGATAACTGTATATACCTAAATATCAGGTTAATGGAGGAATTTTGCAAAAACGGAAACGAGCTTCGAATAATAAAGCTCGACTTCAAGGTTAACCGATTTACTCCAAAAACTAATCAACTCTAACGACACCAACCAAAGTGCTATATATGAAATTTAGTGTTGATACGACAAATAGTTTTCATGTTAGAGCGCCCAAAAATTATATAATCAGCAACTTCCAGTTTATCAGTATTTCACAAATAACTCCTAAACAATCGGTGATACAAAAATATGTTTCATTTAAAAGTTATAGTAAATTACATTTTCTAAAATTTTTATATATATAATGGTATATACCTAAATATCATATTTATGGAGATATTTTGCAAAAACGTAAATTTGCTTCGAAGAATAAAGCTCGACTTCCGGTAAACCGATTTACTCCAAAAAATAATCAACTCTGACAGCACATACCACATTACTATATATGAAGTTTGGTATTGATACGACTGATAGTTTTTGCATTAGAGCGCCCACAAGCACACACACATACACACAGACATAATTCCGAAAATGGTCAAAACGTGTTCTAGGTACCCCAAAACATGTATTTCCGTTGTAATCTCGAAGCAGATTTTTTTCATGAAAGCAATACTCTCTCTATACTATGTATATGGAGTAAGTAAAAAGGGTTGGGGGGGGCATTAATGGATAATAGAATGCACTAATCCTACCGCATGATCCTCGCTCCCCGTTGGCTTTGGGATTTTAATCTGGAGCTCTCCGCTGGGTCCATACAGCCTCCTCCGACTCACTGCTTCGCACTTCTTCGGCCTTGCTTTGCCCAACGGCGCCACCTTCCCTTTGCCTTGTTCCTGCCGCGTCGGAAAGAACTCTTCCACTCGCATGAACTCCACATCTGCCTCAAAGAACACGTTGTCCGGATCGTGCAATGGCCCCATTCCGAAGGCCGAGAAGCGCACCTCCACTGCTCTTGAGGGTGCCGATGTGAATGAGAAGAAGAGGTCCTCGACAACAGGTGCCTCCGTGGCCTCGGTCACGTTGGTAGCAACGGAAGTGGTGGGCACCATCTCGGTGGTGGAGGTGCTGGTGGTTGGTGCCTGGGTCGTGTGGACGGGCAAGGGAGGCAGAGGAGAGCAGAAGCAATGCCTGGTGACCGGCATGTCGTGCCAGGGAAGGTCCGACAGCTGGAGGCGCACGAACGGAGGGTGTGCTGTGCCAAAGCAGCGGTGGAAAGGACCGATGGGTTCCAGAGAAGTGTGGCACGATGAGTTGCCGGTGAGCAGACGCACCACTGTTATCCGCACCCTCTCACCCTCCTGCACTTCGAATCTGTAAATGCAACTGAGGGAAGAAAAAGAATGAATTCAAGATAATGTTCTTCACTTCGAATACAAAATGTTGAGGTCAAAATAAAAAGATCACGACGGAAATATTCGAAAAATTTCATTACATACCAAGTCTCCCAAATGGTACCAATTCTCTGGCTCTAGATAGCTTACTTGGATAGAGCATTGGGATATCCGAGTTAGAGTCATGGTCCCGTTTCGTAAAGTTAATTGCAATTACGCGTCTTTCCGCAAAAAACATTAAGATTGGTTTAAACTCTCATTTTCTTATTCCTTAATATTTAAACCCTTATTTTCCAATTATTGAGGGTCTTAGGAAAGTACACAAATACTTGTGGATAAATATAATCTACAAAACTAAATATTGTAAAAATAGTGAACTGGAGAAAGGTGTCCATTGAAAAATTTACTCTTATTTCAGGTTAAAAGTAAAAAAACTGTAATGATACGCAACAGCAATTACGAGGTAGCGAATCTATGAAGTACGATTAGCAAGGGCCGCGGAACACCGAGCATGCCTTCCCCGGAAGCAATGGCCCCTCGCTTCTACCTTCACCCTTCACCTCCTGGAATCGGAATAGTAACTTTGTCCCTGTACGCCTTCAACCAAGAGAAGAAAGGACGTCGTTTGGAGGTCCTAGAGACAATTGAAATCGTGAATTTTTCCGCGGAAAAACGATTCCTAACCAACGAGCGCACCTCCCACCATACCTCACCTCTTATCTCCCTTCCCAAAATGATATTCCCTCAACCTCTCCTTCCCTTTCCCCTCCAACCCTTCAGAACATTTAAGTAGCTTTACATTATTTTCTGTACCAGAAGATGCTACTCCAGTAGCGAAACCGGTCGTAAGTAAAATAAAAGTGTGGAAAAATTTACAAGTGTTATTTCTTCATTACCACATTAAAAATATTCTTAAAAATCAACTCAATTTATTTTAAATAGGAGAAATTTTCACCCACCTGGCGATAAACTCACGCACATTTGGTTTCAATGTCATAGATATAATGAAAGAAGAGCGCGTTTTCCGTGACCCCTATGATTTTGTATTCTCCATCCTACTTATGTAGCTTTAAATATTACATTTAAATATTGTACTTATGTATGTAGATGTAGCTTTAAATATTTTCGAAACCGAATCATATATCATTTGAAATTCCCGCCATACGTATCAAATAGTAGAGACGCCTGGTGTCGAACCCAGGATCTTTTGGAAGATTAGAATACATATAACGCCCTGATAGAAATAAAACTTATTTGATTCAAATTTTGAAGTCGGTATAGTACCGGGAAGGTCCAAAATGAAGACGGCGTTATCCCCAACTGAAATGCATAGGGTAATGTAAACGGCTCTCTGGGATCGAACCAAGGACGATCAGGGAAACCTAATGAATGAATGTATTGAGACCTTGAAATGTGTTTATGATCTTCATTCACATGCTAAGTGTTAAGTTTCTATGTCATCGGGAAATGGTTCATAAAAATCTTAAATATCGTAACAATGTCTAATTTTAGAGACGCCTGGCGTCGAACCCAGGACTTACTGGCAAACGTGAATAGACAGTATGACTTGTTAGAACTCGATCTTATTTAATGTAAAGTTTGAAGTCGCTATCATACCTGGAAAAACCTAAAATAAAATTCCGTTTTCCCCATTAGAAATGCATTGAGGAATGTAAATAACTGACTGAGATCGAACCAAGGACCATAACGGAACGTTAAACAGCATACATAAACTATATTCATAATCTCTACCTACATTTTAGTAAAGCCTTCGACTCGGTGGATGCGGAGTTAATGCTTGCCAAATTGCGTTTTATAGGGTTCTCAAAATCTTCAATTAGTTGGTTTTCTTCCTATCTACATGACCGTAAGCAGAAAGTTGTCTCGAATGATTCCTCATCAGCTTGGATAAGTATCAATCGTGGTCTCCCACAGGGATCAACCCTTGGCCCCTTATTGTTTTCTCTGTTTATTAATGACTGTCCTCAAGTAATTAAACATTGTAAGCATCATTTATACGCAGACGACTTACAGATATACATCGACACCACGATTTCTGGCTTCCATGAATGCATACAGCACGTAAATCATGACCTCGAACAAATTAATAACTGGAGTAAAGACAATTTTTTGAAAATAAATCCTTCAAAATCGCAAGCCATTGTCATCGGGACACCCAAGTTGATAAGAAGGCTTAATCAAGATAACGATGCAAAGCTCACGTTAGACAACTCGAAGATCACATTTTGCGACTCTGTGAATAATCTGGGTGTTATCATTAATAATAATCTTACGTGGTCGGAACACATCGTTAATGTGTGTAAAAAAAGTTTATTCTTCAATTAATTCTCTTAGACGCCTAGGAAGTTTCCTGACGCCTTCGATTAAAGCTCAACTGATAAATTCATTAATCATGCCACACTTTGACTACGGTGATATTGTTTACCAAGACTTATCCAAAGAATTAGCTACCAAATTGCAGCGTGCCCAGAATGCATCGGTTCGGTTTATCTTTAACTTAAAGAAATTCGACCATATCTCGGGTGCGTTTGAGAAATTGTCTTGGCTTAAGCTCGCTTCTCGTCGAAAATTACACATCTTAACAACAACTTACCGTGTCATGCGATTACAAACTCCCGATTACCTCTTTTCAGAATTTGTCAGCTTAGGGTCGGTACATAATTGTAACACTAGAGGAAGAAACAATCTACTCATTCCAAATCACAGGACGGAAATGCTACATAAATCCTTTGCAGTGACCTCGGTTAATTTATGGAACGCCCTTCCGCAGAGTATCAAATCTTCCTGTTCTATCCACACTTTCAAGAGGAGATGCCTTTCATATCTTCTAGAGAATCAATAACGCTAATTATCTCCATCATAGCATTTTACTTTTTACCATAAGTCAAGTTCGTTTTTTCCTGGTTTTTTTTCATGCTGCACGGAACAACACTTCAAACTTCTTTCTTTACTTTGGAATATTTTGTTCGTTATTGTTACTACAGTTTACATCCAGTATAACCTTTTCTTTTTTTTACTATTTTGTATTTCCATTATATTAACTTACTTTAGATTATTGTTTATGCCTAAATCATGATGTTAACTCTCTTATATAATTATTGTAGAGCGTAATCTTTGTATTGATCGTGTTTTATTTTGCTTATTTCTAGTTCAGTCATATTTTTTATCACAAGTGTATGTATCTACTTACTGTATTTTCTGCATTTCATTTTTTATTAACTCTCATTATTTTTCTGGATAATATGTCTCTAACACTTCGTGTAATTTTCCAGGTTATATGTACATTGTTTTCTTTAATGTCTTTTAGTTTTTGCTATCGGTAGGTTTGTGCAGGTTTTTCACACCCCCCTTCTTTGTGGGTGTTTTCCTGCAGCGGATATTTTTTCCTAAGCTTTTCTTAGGTTTTTTTTAAATCCGCAATCCCTTCTCACATTTTCTTCTATTTTCCTCTAAGTTTCATTGATACATGTAATATACTTATAATAATGTAATAACTTAACGACAGGTTAGATGGAAGAGGAGACTTTTTAGTCTCAATCTCGCCTAATAAAGACCCTAATAATAATAATAATAATGTTGAGTTTCAACTTTCCATCTTTTCGAAAAGGGGTTTAAAAAAAATCTTAAAAATCGTCGCAATGCATTTTAAATGGGAATATATTCGCCCTGACCTAGCGTCTAGCCAAGGTTAGTCGTCAATAATGTCTTTATGGTTTTCGTCGGATATGCACGGATTCCAGCGATTCCTCGAATTTCAACTCTCTACTGTGCCAGGAAGTGACTCAAAATAATTTTCGGAAATTCCCACAATGCATCTTTATGGAGAATTACGTGACTTCATTCATTCATAGGGGATCAACATTCTAACCATGTTCCACAAGTGTCACTGACTTGAAATTTTTACTACGTACTGGCAATAACGTGTAACCGCCAAAAAAAAGCGATTTTGAGCTTCAGTGTCGTGGGTTTGATGCCAGAAGGCCCCAAAGTCCCATTTTTTCCCTAAGGATGCATTAAGGGGAATTTCGAAAACTCTTTTGAGGCACTTCCCGGTAAATTTGAGAGTTGAAACTCGGGGGATCGCTGAATGTCGTGCATATCCAACGGAAACCACAATGATATCCTCGAATATTATCCTTGGTTCGACGCTAGGTCAGGGCAAATATTATTCCATTAAAATTGTATTTTGGCGATTTGTAAGATTTTATTTAATCTCTTCCCGATAAGATGGAAACTTGAAACTCGGCATGTAGATATACATCATAAATACGAGGGTCGTTCAATAAGTCCTTAGAAAAAGATGGAGAAACACTTTTTTTTGGGATAATTTTTTTTTATTTCTCAACATAATCTCCTTTCAGCTCTATACATTTTTCTAAACGTTTTTGAAAAAATTTTATGCCGTCCAAAAATAGGATTGATGTGAACAACATTTGTTTGTTTATAACAATGTGGAAAAATGAATTTCGGGCTGTGATTAAACATTATTATTTGAAAGGTTTAACGCCGAAAGAAATCAAAGCTGAGTTGGATGCAATTCATGGCACATCTGCTCCTGTGTTTGCAACTGTTTACAATTGGATGAATGAGTTTAAACGTAGCCGTTCATCCACAAAAGATGAATATCGTTCGGGACGCCCAGAGGAAGTGACTACTTCCAAAACGATCGACAAAATCTACGATATGATTTTGAGTGATCGATGGATTAAAGTGCGCAAAATAGTTGAGGCCACAGGCATATCGCAAGATATAGTCACTTCAATTTTGCATGAAAAATTGTCTGTGAAAAAAATTTCTGCAAGATGGGTGCCGCGTTTACTCACAGAGTAGAATAAGCACAATCGTGAGGTCGACTCTGAGGTTATTTTGGCGCTCTTCCGTCGCAATCATGCCGATTTTCTTCGTCGATACATAACTGTGGATGAAACCTGGATTCATTACTACACTCCAGAAGCAAAGATACAGTCACAACAGTGGATTTTTAAGGGTGAACGGGCTCCGAAGAAGGCGAAAACGGTGGCATCGGCCGGCAAGGTGATGGCCACGGTCTTTTGGAATGCACACGGCATCATCTTTATCGATTAATTAGAAAAAGGAAAACGATAAGAGGGACGTATTATGCGTCATTATTGCACCGGTTGAGCGATGAAATCAAAGAAAAACGTCCACATTTGAAGAGGAAAAAAATCCTTTTGCATCAGGACAATGTGCGTTTGCACACCTGTGCTGTTCCGATGGCCAAAATTATGGAATTAAAAATGGAGTTGTTGCAAAATCCACCTTATTCACCAGATTTGGCCCCAAGTGACTATTTCCTGTTACCGAATTAGAAAAACTGGGTTAGCGGACGACGGTTCACTTCCAACGAGGAGATCATTAAACAAACGAATGAGTATTTTGAAGAACTTCCAAAATCCTATTTTTCAGACGGCATAAAAATTTTTCAAAAACGTTTAGAAAAATGTATAGAGCTGAAAGGAGATTATGTTGAGGAATTAAAAAAATTTACCCCAAAAAAAAGTGTTTTTCCATCTTTTTCTAAGGACTTATTGAACGACCCTCGTATATTCTATGTACGCTATTCAACGTTAACGCTCGCGTTGATATATTAAATACTCAACCGCTGAAGTCCCATCGACTCAAATTCAAAAGGAAAATCTTTTCTTTCGATGAACTACTTCAGACAGAACAAAGTAAACTATTCCAATGGAATGAGGACGACTCGATTCGATTCCACTGAAATTCCACCGCATTTCGTATTTCAATGAAACTAAACTTTGCACAAGAAAGTGTGCGGCTTAACCCAAGTTATACGAGAAGTGAAAAATAGTGACTTAGCTGGGACTCGAACCCAGGTTCCCCATCGAAGTCACTAAGTTTCACTTCTCGTACGATTTCTTCTTTCCCTTCACTCACCTTAAGTTTTAAAAAAATATCCCCCGCCAATGTTTTCCTCCTAATACACAAATCTAGTAGTAACTAAAAGGAAAAAATGATCATGTCTGTGTTATTAACATTAATAGTTAAATCACGTAGTGCTAAAATAAATTGTAATGACACTGTTTGGCCTTTGTAAGTAGCTGGAGTGCATCATATTACAGAAAGGCAAAGTGGTTTAGAGGTTTCATTGCTATATGTCACATGACAACAAAGAATTTATACCTCGTTTGTAAAATGCATGGCTCAAGAGATTTAAGTAGAATAACATGGTATTCTTTTCGGAATCAGCCTTGAAAAATACATGAATCCCTACGTGTTTGATCTGCTTTTCAAATTGTTGTTACCAACTGTTTTCCTTCTACAAAAGAAGCCTTCGTAAGACATACCTCTCATTGTTACCTTTTTTTCTTTTACTTGTAATCTATACTGTTGACAATGTTTGAAAATAATTGCTTGAAACGTTCTCCCATATCTTTTATTCCTGTATAAGAAAAATCTATCTTCCTCCTACGTATCTCGCGATCTTTCTTCGAAAAGTATTAGCAAAAAGAAAGTATCTAATCCGGTGTTATAGAAAGCGTTCCCATTGTAAATGCATAGAAGGTCATTTTTATCATTTGCGATCTTTACATCTTTCGCAGAATTAAATTATAAAGGATTACAGGGCCATGGCGATGAGAGGCGAAACCATTTTTATTGTCATTAATATTAATATTTGTCAAGCTGAGATAGGTATGTACAGTGTTTCTGAATATTTTTAGCAAATAAATAAATATGTTTTAATTATTTATTAGCTACTTACCTATTACCTAGTGTAGGCATGTATGCGGTATTAAGGTATGCGTTTACATTGCATACACATTCCTTTCGTAAAGGGCACTACTATGATATATTATTCATACAATCGGCAAATTTTTACCACAACATTCACTAATAAAATAACAACTTTCAAACTTCCCACGTTATTGAATGTCCTCAATCCGGTGGCTATTTAATTCGTAAATAATTAGAGCTAAAAATCAGGCTCAAGGACCACATTTTCTTCATACATTTTATTCTTGAATACTGCGATATTAAGAGTGATTATGAAAGATAGGAAGAATATTTCTTCGTTTAAATCTAACTATTTTTAATTTTAATTGAAAGCACTTCTTTACTTTGTAGTATATACCTCCTCACTTCGGAAGTTCTTACGAACATTGAAAAGCAATTATTGTGTCTTAGCAAAACGGATTCTGGAAATAGCAAATCCAGCGAAAGCAGTCTCACCTGAGGTTGGCCGATCCTCCCCTTCCGTAAAGGAACACATTCCTGGGCGCTGTGAACCTCTGAGGAGAAGAGGGGACAGTGGGGAGCGAAGCAGGGGGTCGACTCGAGAACCGCCGAGAGCAAGGACCGTCACCAAATGCCTCGCCATCCTAGAAATAGACGCCAAATTGTCAGTATATATCTCCAGAATCAATTAAATGAATTAAGTCCTTGGAAAATGACTTTTTCTCCACGTATAAAGGAAAGGAGTCAAAGATGGAAACATGTACTTAGATGGAGACGTCAAAAGACTTCGTCTATGATGACGGACGAGCAGAATATCTCAAATATATGTACGCCCTCATCAAAAGGGAGAGAAAGTATGGAATCATCTTAAATGAGTTTCTTTCATCTGTTAATCCTCACAAGCACATTCCCAACAGGACATCTTTTCCAAAACTATTTTAAAAATTACCATCGAGTATATATTATTTAGGCCCAGCTTTACGAAACGGAAAACGTAATGAATTAGATGTTTGTTGGTATTGAAAAACTAAATTATTCAATCCGTTTAAATGATGAGGGAGGTATTTGAAGCTGGCATCACGATTCCAATTTCGATAAAAGATAAAAATAAATCAAGATTTAGCACGCATCACTCGGTATAATTTATAATTGTAGGATGATTTACAGCTTCTATCTAGTATTATCTGATACCATCTGCTAATAAAAATGTTCTGCGATGCATAGGCACACAATTAAGATAAGTCTAAAGGAAGAAACCAGGTACTATATATTAAAAAATGACGATCTATCTTCTGAATCTCCACCTCGAGAATTCAACTAGTGGGAAAAGATGACCTCCAGCTGGTTTATAGTAGTTTAAAAAACTATATAGGGTGTTAGAGTTCATTGTAAAAACAAATATTTCAATTATTTTTGTGTTATCTGTTAGTTAATGTTGATATTTAATAATTCCAATGATTTTATTAATTATTAGCTTACAAAATTTATAAAACAAACCACAAAACGATTTTTCTGGAGAATTTTCGAAATCAATAAATTCAGTTCGTTTAAGTTTTTCACATAAATTTATTTTATTTAGAGGAGATTTATCGATTGTTTTATTAAAACGGAGTTTTTTCGCGGAACATTTCCGAAATCATTCTTCTTTTAAGATTAGCCATAATATCAATAGCAATACTGAACGTAGATGCTCTGGAATCTTTATAAATATGGAAAAGATGAATGGGAAATACAAAACAAGGCAAAACTATGAAATGTAAGAATACAATTTGTTTCCTTGTGAAGCGCCTTGTCGTAGGAAGCAAGGAAAGGAAGAGTACGGCGCGTCACAGTGGTTCACAGCGGATTTAACTGCAAACATCTAATGAAATAGAAGTGCAGATTTAAAGGAGGAAACCATACCTGCGAAAGATCGACGAACTCGTAGAGGGCGGCAAAGGACACCGGTTTGAGTGAAGTGGATTCGGAGGCGATCATCTGAATGTCCATGAATTGAGAAGAGGAGAGGAACCCCTCCTTGGGGGTCGTCACCGGAGGATCGCCCACTGTCCCTTGTTTCTTCTGCGTCAACTGAGGGACAAAAACAACTCTATCAACGCATTCCATCGAACAAGAGATTCATCTGAAGCACTGATTGCAAAGCAAAGCAAAGAAACGTGACCTTTCCTTAGATGTAGCTTTTTATCTACACCGAGACAGCAGTTCGCACATGATTAAAGTCATTAAAGGAATTGAAAATCAAACTGGGAAAAGGATATTTTGTAGGAATTCCATAAGATACGATAATTTATTGATAAAAAAACAATACAATCATAAAATATGCGCAATTTCACAGAAAAAGCGAATTTACAGATTACAATACAATGACTGCTATGCTATATATATTTTGGATGAACAGGCAGGAACATTATGACTCGGGTTAAAAAACACCGCAAATATTTAGAGAAAAACTCCTCCCATTCCTACTTTGCTAACCATCTCTTGGAAAAGCAACATTCTTCCACATTTACTCCTTTCATCCTCCAATCACGTGAAAATAGCCCAAGAAATTTAATGTTCTTCACCACAAGCATTTCAGATGTTACCTTACCATCGGCTAACTTTTCTCCAAAAAATTGTCATCCGTACATTACCTACACGACCTACGTGCTTTTACTCTAATTTCTCCCTCCCTCTAAGGCTTTCTTTTACTCCCCTGAACTTTCTTCCCTCTCCTTCCCTTTTTCCAATAACAGCGCCTCAATTATTTGCTGAGCACCTGATGATGGCGTAAGCTGGCCGAAACCGGTCGTTTTTCTTTCTTGCCTCTGAAGAATTGCACAAGTTTTATGATTTTATTGTGTTTTACCTATAGATCACCCCATATGAATCATTATTAAATATCAGACGCTTCTCGTGCCCCTATCGATACGCATATATTTTTAGTTACATTTCTTATCATTCGAGCAAACAAATATTCCATGCAATCGAGGCATGAAAGCAACTTTCATTTCCCTAACTTAAAGAAAATATTTCATATTTTTGGCCAGCTTTTGCGATTTCGGTGAGCAGCGTTTCACGAGGAAACTTTCTGAAGAAACTATAATTGCATTCCTCTTGAGGCTGCTAATTTAGAGTCTGCCCTAAATACTAACCTTGGATTGAAACGATGCCAATCGTGCCGCGGTGGTGCAGGGTCGCACTTGCCTGGTGCCGTTGGTTAGAAGGGAGTGTTCGCAAGAGGGGGGTCTCGGGGGGGCGGAGGGGGAAGAGGGGGGAGGCGGAGAGGAGGCCAGAGCCACGGGGCAGTACTTGGCGAGGAGAGGAGTGGCTGTGGAGTTGGAGGACCGGTGGAGTGGCGGAGGACCTGAAGAAGGAGGGTGGCCACTGAAAAGAAAATACAAACCGGATAAATACCATTTAGAGTCCAGACACAGAGGCAACAATTCTCAATGGAATTACCGTCTTTCTTTTATTATAGAGAGATGATAAGTTCCAACTGATTATTTTTTCAAATTCACGATTTGTTCAGACAAAACCAAACGCTACTGGGAAAACCTGTGTTTTAGCTTCTTAAATTATGTACTCGTAGTTGGTTCGTTCGTAAATTGAGGTAGAAATGGAATGTGGTCAGTGATATTTCTCGGAATCCGCGTTACCCAATCCGATCAAACCCATTCTTTTTATCAGCTGTATTTTATAAATAATATATTACAGTGAGTTAAGATGGGTCAGATTTTGGTTTGCTGTTTCTATTAAATAACAGAGGGCGCACCTGCTACCAGACTTACGGTGATATCAGAACTGCTAGAACTTAAAACACACTAAAATACAGGATTACCCGTGACTGCCTTCCTATTAAATATTTTCAAAACAATAATCTCATTAAAAATTGTTTGAAATAGAAAAAAGCGTAGAAGTTGAAAATGTTGACTACGTAACTTCGCAATTCAAATTCAACAATAAATCATTATGATTTATTTATTATTTCTTACTTCTAACTTGAGCCTATAAAAGAGGAAAACTGAGAAAAATGAACTTCAATCCGTTTCCTGTTGACTTTTTTGAAGCCCCTTAAGGGATCGAGAGGAAGCTAAGGATCTCTAGACTCTTTCATTTTGCAGCTTTAGAATACCAGTAAAAAACACGGAAATAAGGAACAATTGGCGCACTTTTTAAAGTAATATGTGACTTAACGATAATTATTATACCGTTTTTAATTTCTGGTAATTCCTTATGTAGGGACAACTGATATGCCAGAAAAAGAGAATTTTCTAATTCAATAACCCGGAGCGAGAGCTGGTGGAAGCTCACGATCCATCAGAACAAGTGGGTGCTGTATTAATTGACTTATCCAAAGAATTTGATGTAGTAGATCATAATATCAAAAAATCTCGCGCAAAAATAATGATCCAAGAATAGTTAAATGAATAAATTAATTCCTTAGTGATAGAACTATAACTGTGAGGATCGCTGAAGAATTATCACAAGCTGCAAGTGCAACCTCAGCCATTTCTCAGGGAAGTATGCTAGGACTCTTATTATTTTTAATTTATATCAATGACTTGCCAAAAATATTTGAATCGAATATTCGTTTATTTGCTGACGACTGTATTATTTATTGAGCAATAAGACATCTAGGAGACTGCTCCGCATTACAAGAAAATCTTACAGAATTGAACGTATGGCTTGTTAAAATTAATTAAAATGCAATGCCAGCAAATGCAAACTAATTAATTACAACCAAAATAAAGTTAAATTCAATTATAACATAAAAGACTCGTGCGTGCAAGTAGATAAGGACATTCGATATCTAAGGGTCACCTTCAATAATAATTTCATATGGGCCAGTCATCGAGAACATAACCTGCAAAGCGAAGAGAACCCTCAATTTCGTAATCAGAAACCGGAAATGCCATAGGGGAGTTAGAGAAAAGGTATATTTAACGCTTGTTAGACCTATGCTTGAGTATGGCGATAGCATTTGGGACCCGCACCAAAAAGGATTCACAGACAAATTAGAAAACGTGCAGAGAAGAGCGGCAAGATTCGTGTTGGGTGGATATGGGAAGACGGATAACGACACTGCAATGGTTGAAGAACTTGGTGGGGAAAAATTAGAATCTAGACGTAAAACAAAAAGGTTGGGGGATATTTACAAAACTACGAGTACAACTGGAAAGCCTTAGTTGAAAGAATTAAGCAATAGACTCAGGGACTCTCCGAAGAAACGACCACAATCATAAAGTCGCCTCTCTTAAACAGAGAACAGATGTTTGTAATGTCTGAACAATTTCACTGGAGAAGTTATCGAACCTTTTTCCCCTTCTTACAATGTATTCATCAATACGAAAAAAAAAATCGTGATTTTATTCTAATATAGTTGTATTTTTTAATATTGTGGTAAATTTTGAATTATTGTATTATTGTTGTAAATATTAAACATTTTTGTACATTTTTAAATTACATATAATAAGTAATGCCTTCGGTAGGTTCTGTTGGGTTTTCCTCCTAGATTATTTTATTTTCCTCTTCCCCCACAGGAATGCCTAATACCTGGTGCCTAATTGTAGTCTTTATGAATAAATAAATAACTTATGAAGTTTTTTCCTGAGAATTCGATCGTTTTAAGTGTCAGCGATTGGAGACTTTAATTTTTGAGACTAATCAACTTTAAATGATGTACATAAAAAATATTTGTTTTCGACGGAGGCAAAGGAGGCAAGACATCTTAATTAAAAACAAAGTATCATTATCAGTAATTATGGAATTAAAGCGAGGCTAGGTACGAAATCTTTCTCCAGCATACCACAATGCCAGCTCAACTCTTTTCGCCATAAGTACCTCTAGAAGCTACACATTTAGCTACACAGGCCTTCGCTGGAGACCATTGCCCTAAATTTTTCTTGAGATTTCGAGAAATGTTTTCAAGACTCGAATATAACGACTTATAATTTCTTGAGGGATGAATGTTTGAAAACAATTAACAGGTGAAATATGAAAACATTCACTGCAAGTTCCTTAGATTTAATTAAATCCTATGATGTATGCGTGACGTAAATACCAGAATCCGTGAGGGCAATTTGGATCCCAGTGCTTCCATTGTACTTTAGCGGCGCCTTCAGCCCCAATGGCGCCGTCCCACACCAGGAGGGAACTGGAGCAGTCATCGTTGTCTGCATTGTGTGAAGGTTCCTGACGGACGTGGAACTTGAGCACAGACAGCCAAACCCTTCAATGGATGAAATTCATCAGCTTTACATTAATTCCCATCATCACTTACAATGTATTTGATAAAGGCCTAAGGATAAAGGATTTGATATGGATATAGATATTCATCAAGGTTGACAAGATGATACTTTTGGACTTATTTTTAAGAAAAAAATCTTGAAAAATTTCTCAAAAATAATGCTTTTAAAAGATTTATCTGTTTTTAGAAAACAAATACCATTTTAGCAGCGCTATTTAAAAATTTGATTGATAAGAAAGCGTTAAAGTAATATAATTGAATGCAGCCAGTTTCTACTAAACTCTTTCTTTTATCATAACGCGTGGTGGGATTTTATGTCTCCATTTTTAGTGACAGAAATTCTGCTTATTTAAAATATAACAGCTTTTCCATGATTATGAATGCAGGCAAATCATTTGCATAAGGCTGTGGGAAAGTTTTGTAGTGGATAAATAGCCGAAATATGTAATATATTTCTGGAAACGGGCAGCGCGTTCGGCTTCAGTGAAAGCGATCCCGGGTTCAATATCCGGTGGGAGCCCACGTGTGAAATGACCTCAGCTGTCGAAGTACTTTTAAGAATACTACTACTACTATTTCTGGAAACAAGCATAACCAATAAAATTAAGTAACGACTAGTCAATAATTTTTCGTGTACGACAGAATGAGTAAACAGTAACGTTTTGAGGAGCATATTCCAGGAACTTTTTGAAAACTGAGCGCGTTCTAATCTGCAGCTTGTGAAAGATATAGTGTAATTCCGTTCAGTTTTCTCAAGCAGAATGAGGTTCGTAGTTATAAGATTAATGAAAATGTAATTGTAAATTTAATATAAAGCTGAGGATAAGAGAATGTAATTATCAAATCAGCTATTATTTACAGCCGGCTTATGATTAGGCTAACTGAAACTAGGTGACGCTCATTCAAACAATACAATTAATTTCTTATCTCATTATCCTCTATGCATGTGTTAGCTAGGATAAGAAAATACTCGGCAAGACTGACGTTTCAAAGGGATTGTCGTGTCTATCCCAAAAGAAGAAGGACGCGGTTCAAGGGTCACATTGCTGTCAGTCTTGCCGTCTTTACGGAACTATTTCTCCTCGTGGAGTAATCTCTGACGTCACAAATATATTCCTACGCCTGACGTCACATCACTCATTCCTAACACATGCGTTTAATGAAAATCGACTCGATGATTGAGCTATTGCCCTATTATTGTGTCCAAACTCTCCTCATTTTTTTAACATCGACCATATTGATTTGTTTATTCCATGGAGATACACACCTGTACTCTGGCTTGGTCCTACGCCCTCTCCACTCCTCCGCCCAAGTGTCGTCCCCTTCTTTCTGTTCCTCTTCGCCTATTAAATGGTAAACGCACGTCGAATTGGCCGACAGAGAGTGTGCTGGATTCCGGAGGACCCCTCGCAGCTGAGAAAAGGCAAACTTGGCTTCGAGAGTGGCGTCGGAAGGCGTCACGAAGGTGCGTCGCGGCGGGCGGATCCAGAATTCACACTTCTTGTTCCGCGTGTACAAGAACGAATCTTGCTCCACGAAGCGTACCTGCAGAGACAAGCAACTCTTACGCTTTTGATTTCCACTACATTCATTCGTTATTTATGGCTTTTATAAACATAAAAAACGCATGTTTACAGAATTCAGTTTTTCATTATGTACTTGAAACCCTTCCCTCCATAATTTGCTTTCTTTAAGATATAGAACGAAAACAGGGGAAGACTATTCCATAGTAAAGCGGTAATTCTCCATCGCATTTTTTTAAAGAAGTTCATCACCAGTAGTAGCTTTGTTTATCACTGGGAAAAGCAGGATCAGTAACTAAAATATCCCTAGTATCTTTCACAGGGGAACTAATAACAGTCCTAAAAACCAAATCATCGAAGTTGATAGATGAAAATTCTACAACATATGCAACATATGAATGGAAATATCCGTAGTATAAATTAATATTTGCAATCTAATTATGCTGAAAGTGAAAAGTAACCTAATAACTGTATACTATAAAAACTGAAATACGTGGGATTGAAAGAAGCCATTTTCAGTAAGTTACTAAGCTCTCACAATTTATTTATTTATTTAGATAGCGTTGCAATTCGGTGTAACCAGGTGGCAACGGTGCATACAAAGGGGGCACAGAAAATTGCTGTAATATGTCCGGCATTTGCCTAAAAACGGGAGGAAAACCCCTCCAAAACCTCCCGTGGACAATACAGATCTTTTTATCACGTTTATTTTAGGATAACAGTGAAGAATTAAAGATTTTAACTTAAAAATTGCCTATTTTTGCCAGAGGAACGGAACTTCGGCTAGAGAACAGTCAATTGGAACGAAAAGAAAAGCCCTCTGTCATTTTTTTGCGCTAGTTAGGCCACGAATTGAGTGCGCGTGTAATGCATGGAACACTGCCAAATAGCACTGAATTCGAAAGAGCACAGAGAAAGGCAATACGATTTATCGAGAATTGCTACGACAAATCAGTAAGCATTACCCAGATGATCCAGAGCGTAAGAAAAGAATTTTTAAAAGAAAGAAGATTTAAACTAAGGCTTGATTCAAACAATAAATTGAAATAGAGAACGTTCTTTCAAGAAGTTACGATTAACATGGGTTCACTCTGTTTCATGCGTTGTTTTGATGCGATGAAAAAAATCAAGGAAGTAGATGATATGAATAGTTTTTTCAAGACTTCATGTTTTCCTCGAGCAATGCACAACAGTTCCTAATTTGGCAAATTGGCTAATTAATAGCTAGTAGAATCTTAACAGCTACGCCACGGATTTTTTTATATCGTCATTACACTATTTCAGACTCATTATTGAATTGAGAAGAGTTTGAACGTTAAATTGCCGGATTTACATGAGAATTTATTAAAATTAAAAAGTAAATATTTCAAATAACAGAAAAAATGAGGTTTTTTCGACTTTACATTGTATCTAGTCGTGTTCAAAATTATTAACCGATGTTTCTCATTCTTCTGGGTTTCAATGTTAGCCAGGGATACGAAAATACTCTTCGATGACGTAAACCAGGAAAGAATAAAAAGGTCCCAAGCGTGGTTTAGTAGTAGAAAAGGATTTCGGGGAACTACCCTTTGCTTTCACTGACTTTTTCTTCTTGTGTCGATTTTATTACGTATGATTTTACGAATATTAACTAATTTTAAGCCTCTTTCACGATAAAGGTTATTTTGACAAACTACGCCCCTCTGTAGGAATGATTGAAAAAATTTCAGCATTACTGAATTTTATTGAAAATGAAAACCCCTGGAAATTGAAACTGTACTGGGGGATATTTTAAAATATTCTACATGATTTTTGAGAAGTTAGCCTGAACCTAAGATTCAGAAATCTTACTCTTATGTTCGCATGCGAGTTAATCATTCCCCTGGTAATTAGTAAGGAATTAGCAAGGAACCCTTGCTGTAAGGAAAACGAATTATAAAATTATATTTATATTCGTTTTTAGAGATGTTTTATCGTAGCTTACATGAGAGGTTCAAAATCTCCAAAAGCCGTCTTTGTCGGGTTCCTCCTCTTACTTTCCGATAGTCGGATAAAGCAAGAAAGGAATATTGACACATACGTTTTACCCAAAGCGCTTTTTCAAAGGCAATGCCTTCCTACCTTGGAATTCCGTGACAAAATTGACGATTTTTTCAAATGATCATGATAATGCAATAAAACACAGATACTCTATATAGATTGGTATGTATTTAAGGTTATAAAAGAACTTCCTCGCCAATTCAAACTGTTGAAGCTGAGTTTATTTCAGTCAGATAAAGCAAGCCACAAAAGGGCAACAATGTACACAATTATTATAAACAACAGTAATCAACTTGTTGCTATGTTATCATAACATTTGAAGTATTTAAAATCATTTCACATGCAAATTCGAGATATAAAATATTAAATTGTAATTCAATCTCAACACTCTAAAAGTGGATTCTATTTAGCGTTTTATATTTTGTTTAAGAAAAACAATCGCGTGGGGTACAACTGATCTCACGCGGCTAATTAATGTTTAAGTTTCGACTCACCTCGATCTGGAGCTGGAATCCTCGAATAGCAGGAGTCAAGGGCGAGGTGTTGGGCTGCTGCTGCCCGTTGTTTGACGTGGCCGGAGGGAATCCAGCGATGGCCGAAGACGAAGCCGCGTTGGATGAGGAGAAGTGCGGCTGCAGGGTGCCGAAGGGAGCGGAGGTGAACTCGACGAGGAGCTCCGGACCGGAAGAGATGGCCGTGGGAGTGGCGAAAGACGAAGCGGATGCGGACACGCCTCCGCAGTACCTCAGGAGAACGGGGTCCCTGGTCGTGTAGCCGTCGTATACTGTCACGTAATCGTGCAGATCGTCGCATTCCGGCCACGACTAAATAAAAGTGCATTTTGGAGATGAGAAACACAATTTGAGCTACTTCGACTGTAGAGAGAATACTACGTGTTTAGCCAATGCTGTACTACGCTTGAAAGCTGGCACACGAAGAGCCATATTTCAGTTGAAGTTATGCAGAACGCAGCACGATGCAATATTATCGTGGCGTAAAAGATACTAAAGAACGTCCGTTTATGATTGAGATCAGTTGGTTATCAGAATAGATCAGTAGATAAATTCAATTCCTTCGAATTATTTTCCAAAACCTGACGGTGGTTAGACACGTTGCGATTAAAATTGTGTAATTATGAATGTTTTCACACTCTCTCAGTTTAAACCCCATTTTATTGAAAATATTAGAATTTATGTGAATGTTTTTGCATAAAAAGCATTAGAATATTATCCTTAACTGTCATCGTTGTTCTATATTTCTTTCTTCAAGAAATTATTTATATTAACGGAGTCTAACGTGAAATATAAATTTATTTTACTTTACATTCAGAATCTTCAATTCAATATTTTTGGCGAGATAAACGTTAGAAGAAGAAGTTTAAGCGTAGTGTTACTAATACAGTATTAATATACAATGAGTTAACTGTGGAATTTTAATTTTTTTCTATCTCTGTGGAAATAACGATTAGTCATTACATAACATATAATTGCAACCAAATTTGAACCACCTTCAATTCAAGTATTTAATATTTCACAGTAATGCTGTTCGTATTATGAATTGATTAGTGAATTCCCCCGTATGAAATGACGGGGGATTTAAATTAAATATAGTTACCAAAAATTTAAATCATCCCGATTCTTCTTGGGGGAATGGGTATGACGCGGCCAGTCTCAATTAACCGACGAAGACATTGTTAGTGTAGCGTGTGTTAGGGGTAGTAGTGCAGTTGTGAGTGTACGGGAAAGGATGTACCACCTTATGAAGTATCGTTGAGGGCGTACGGTCGTCGCTTTGGGCTTAAGTTAAAGCTAAATAAGTATTTTGCTTATTTTGAAGATATAATTTTCCTCTTAGTATGAGTACTTTTCACAATATTTGCCGAAATACACGAGCAAAACGAAATATTTTCACTTTTTGGAAAAAAATGGCAATTTTCGAAGAGTATCAGAGTTCTGAAAGCACGGAGATAATTTTGCGCCAAGATTGGAATGTAATTTTTCTTTTTTAAAACATATAAGAACAGCATCTTCTGTAGAACACACTCTTAGTACAGCACAGTTAGAATTCATAAATTTATACATCTTTAGGAAGAGGTGTAATGCTTCGTATGCGAACTGTAGCATGGAAATGAGCACCTGTAAGTCCTTTTCGTCCGACTGAGTATTCTGACTATCTAAGCTTACTGACAGCACCGAATGCCATGCAAAACACGAGCAAATAAGAAAAGTAGTATCTAAGGTATTAATTTCACTTTTGGCGAAGAAAAAATTAAATCCGAGAAACAGCTACATTCTTACCTTCAGTTGAATCAATACAAAGTTTTTGTAAAAGTCCAATTTCTCACCTCTCTATCGTGAAAAGCCTTCACATGGCGTTGTATAAAAGTAAGAAGTGGATTCGAAATGATCTCGAGTCTTGCAGCAGGAAAATATTGCCAAGAAGCAATGTATGTAACACTGTCAATCTCAGCATTACCGTTTCAGAGTTAGACCTGCATTTCTTAAATCATTGCTAGTCACATGCTGGTCCGATTCACTCCCTACTTTAGATGATACTGGACAAAAATTAAGAAAATCACACAGATTTCAATGTTTTTTAGGCATTGCTCAGCCCGCACTGGTCTTCCGAGGCTACAAAACCGGTCACATACCACTGGTCCTAACAGCATATAAAATAAGCCAGATTTGGCCTTTTGCAACGTCGGGCCCTTATAAGTGTCTAATGTGACTGGACTATAAGGGTTTTATTGCCATAAAATATCGGCTCTTCTTCCATATACATTTCTCATCTTTTCCGTATATTCGTAAGGGAGTTGAGTTCAACAATCGCCTTTGTCGTTAGGGAATTGCTTAGGCACCTAAAATTACACAAAATTTTTCGTCATTTTTGTCTAAATTCTAAATTAATTTTAATTGTCTAAATTATATCTTCTCTGCTTGGTAAGTTGATAACTTTTTCATTCTTATTTTCCGATCTAAATACTAATCGTTTCATTTAGCGTTCCGCCGTGCATTTAATCGTTAACGCTAAAGAATGAATCAATCAAGATCGTTGAAATATCCCTGAATTCAGTGATTTTTTTAAGTGTAAAGAATTGGATTTCTAGCAGCAAGGAATAACAATCCTTTTATACCTGTCTGGAAAGGTAAACGAATTTTGTGCTTTTAGATATAGAATTGAAAATTAAACCAAGAAATATTTTAGTGGATCATCTATTGGTGTGTTTAAGTATAGATACTATCCACCTATATTTTTTCTTGAGGATGATAGTCATACTCATTGGTATTTTGTTATATCTTAAATATTATGTTTGAATGTTCGTGTTAAACGATTGCTAATACGTTATTAAGTTTGTTAGACTATAAAATATGGAACACCTCTCTCAGATTAAGGGCGACTGTCCTTTATTTTTATGCTTCGGTTCTATGCAGGCTGCTCAAATATTTTCATTAGATATACGCTTCAATATGTATTGTGTGTGTTCAGAGTTTAATTATTCCAAAAAATCAAAGTAATATTCATTTTACGGACTTTAGACAAGTATCGAAAGAGATAAAATATAAATGTATTCTTTTTATTGCTGTAACTAATAGATTGTATGTCTAGGTAAGGAAAAATTGGATGAACTGAATAAGAATTTAGTCGAATAAGCATCATTTCGAAGAATGACTCTAACAAAATATTTCACCTTCAAAGTCTTTTTCGTTAATTTACTTCATATTTTCAGTTACACATAGGTACTATAGAAACTCCCTCTAAAGAAGTATTGCTGGTATATGGTTTGCATTTCGTCCAATATTAAACTCTGTATTTTTTTCAGATACGTTACTCAAAACATGAAAATATCA
Source organism: Sympetrum striolatum (assembly GCA_947579665.1). Classification (NCBI taxonomy): domain Eukaryota; kingdom Metazoa; phylum Arthropoda; class Insecta; order Odonata; family Libellulidae; genus Sympetrum; species Sympetrum striolatum. The sequence goes on along the minus strand of OX388342.1, from coordinate 19,325,957 downwards.
TCTTCGAATATTTTAACTTTAGGAATCAAGTCCCTGAATTTCAATTATTTGCCGATATCACCGAAAACAGCCGCAAATGATTAACAGAATTAAGTAAAATTGAATCATTCCTATATTTATATTGACTATCGGTTTGATCTTCTTGGTACATCTTCTTTCTATTGGTGTTCGTTTTAGGATTGAAGTGAGTCTGTGCTTCGCGATTACGATCAAAAAAGCACACACACATTAAGCGCGGAGGGAATCGACCTATTCCTCAGCTGCTTCTCTCACGGTTGCTTGCTCTACGTGGCACTACCTCGAGTCGCCAACCCTAATAATCTGTTTGCACGTGCTCCTGGAAAAATCACATCCAATATAGTGTACCAAGAGGCACTTTGAACTTTGTTACTTAATTGAATGTAAATACCACTTTTTGATCTTTTTAAATTCGTTCTTCCGCTGCCATAGCAATTTAGTACAGTTTCCTCTTTCAGTGAAAACTGGTCACTCTATTAGTTAATTAATGTTCAATGAAAATACTGGCAGTTCTTTGCCCTTCAACTATCAAGAGAAGTATTGTTTTTTCATGTTTTAAGACTTTTCATATCTAAATTTCAAGACTTCTTTCGATTTACATTCCATTCATTTTTCCGTTGAGAATCAATGGGCGCTCCGCTAGTACACACACATATATATATATATATATATATATATATATATATATATATATATATATATATATATATATATATATATATATATATATATATATATATATATATATACTCATCGGTGATTATTATATAAGAAGATAATATGAAATAATCTCCTAGAAAGCCAGAGACCACGATTCGCGTTATCCTCCGTGTATTTGTATAGTAACAACCGATATATTGCTTATGTTTATCATGGATGAAATTACAAATTGAAGTGACCTGCTGCTCGAGCGGTGCTCCTTTTTCAGATGTGGGAATGGGCACTAGATGTCCTCTCTTCTGGGCCACCGCTATGAGGGCCACCTGGCCCTTTGGGGCCCTGTGCTGACGCACTGCGAAGTAGCACGTGAGATTCCTTGGGTAGAGGCCGGGGTAGTTGGGCGACTGCAGAGCGCAGATGCGGCGGTCGCAGCCTCCGAAGAGTCTGCTGCAGAAGGTGCCGGGGATGAGGTCTCCGAGGTGCAGGAGAGGAGCAGGGGAGGGGGGAGAGGGAGCGGGAGGGGGCAAGGGGTAGAGGAGTGGGGGGAGCAGCACCGGCAGGCCTAGCAAAAGAAACTCCATTGAGCACACATTCAACATCTGGATTTCGATTGCATTGCCGTAAGAATAGCAGATTCTTATGGTCTCCAGACTTTTATTCGGTACATTGATTCCACAATATATACTGCCATTATTGCGACCGATTTCGTTAGCGTATTAACATCTACTTTAACGAAACCAGGCGCAAGAATATATATATATATATATATTGTGGAAGTTATTGAGTATATTTTATTTCAGATGGTTATAGCACAATCCCACGAGGTCAAGATTGATCATATTAATTTTATCTGTATTATACATAAATAAATGTACCAATTTAGAGTCGCAACTAGATTTTCGTAATAATTAATTTCAGGAGTATTAAGAAAGTTTCAGGAAATATTACCATTATTAAATATAATAGTTTACTCCCGATATATTTCAGTGAAAATAAATAATTTACGATTGTTTGTTTCTTAATGAAATGATAAGTATTATTTTTTGGTATTAAATGATTGCTTCATCTTCTGTTGAAAGGATTTTCATATTTATCAGGAATTTGAAATAAAGTTTGAAGTTTCCTCATGACAGCGAGCAGCAACTCCGAGAGATATTGATTCGTAAGTTGTTCGTATATCGTAGTTTCGATTTGATTTATTTCAACCCAAATTGTATCAAATATTTATCAAATGTTGCTGATTCAAGAGAACAGAGAATTCCGAAAGCAGCTGATTTGCCATCCCTGTGATATCCCTTTCTATTAGTTATTCTAACAACTAAAACTTCCTTATTCAAGGATCATAATTTAAATTTTTAAGGGAGGTAATATCCTAAGGTTTCCGCTGATGGCTGCAAACGTAGGTAGAGTCAGAATATACTCCTAAACACCATCAAAGTTAAGGAAAAACCGATGTACATCTCACTGTTAGAGTAACAGCATCATCAAGGTTACAAAGGTGACTTTTTCAGTGTGACAGTGAAATGTACATCGGTTTTTCCTTAACTTTGATGGTGTTTAGGAGTATATTGTGACTCTACCTACAAGGGAGGTAACAATTGAATTTCAATATCTTATAAATACACAGGATGAAACACCTTTGAAATGGGATCGTCTTACAATATGCGCCAGAGTTAAGATTAAAGTTAAAAAGCAGCTGAAGGCCCGAAATATCCTCAATTAACAGTAAACAGGAAATACACAGAGGAACCCTTCCGCGTTGATGATAGCATTCTAAAGGCCATGTTATATGCCATCGGTTGAACCAATCAATATTTCCCCACCTGAAGACTTGCTCCTCCATTTGTTAGCGTTTTTGTGTACAATCTGAGGGAAATCGTCGTCTTCCATCGAGGAATCGCCGCGACCGCCGTTCACAGACTGGATCGTGTGGTAGTTACCGTAACCGCCAGAGTATCCCGGGATGGCACCACCGTAGCGTACGACGGCCGCTTCCTGAATTGGAGGATCGGACTATGGTCACTTCACTTTGTTTAGTGAAATCACATACAAGCATTAATTCATTCACAAGTTTCATATATCACACTCGTGGAATTTGAAGAATAAACTTTTCGGTAATAAATTAGGTCCTCGCGAGCTTCGTGATATCCACGAATCACTTTTTGTTATTTCGCTACATATCATACGCTAACTTATTCGAGATATCTTCTGTTTTAATTTGATTCATTTGAAATAGTGTACTATAGTCACTCTATAGATAGATTTATACCTTTTACAGATAGAAAATTTCCTTTTTAAATGTGTCGAATCTCTACTCTTGTAAGCAAAAGATAGGATTGGTGTTGCGTTTGAATAAACATGCATTTTGGAAGGAAAAAAGTTGACGAGTTTTACTTTGTGGAAATGCATGAAATTTCCTAAAAATCGACACAATCCATTCATTTGAGGAAAATCTAGACTTTGGGACAATATCTCATTTTTCACGATGGAAACCATGCGTCGTAAAATCGCCGAGTAGACCAATGTAGTTTGGATCGAAACTTCTGAAGCGACATTTTAGCAGCCATTAATTAAGATCGGGTGAATTAAGATGCGCGAGGCGTTGGTAGCTATCCGTAATGGTTATGTTGGGACCACTTTGTGTCGCCTTGGCTACTCCATTATATATTCGTACACCCTCTGAGGGGCCTTAAAACACATAGGCTCAGCTTCATAAATAGGAGATTAATGTGTCCTTGACTTTCCGTATTCCTCAATACAATATAATTCCAAATCACGTATTCCACTGTTCGAGATAAACTCAAGTACGCCAAACCATTCAGCATTCAGCAACTACCATCATTAAAAATTGAATCACTCGATGAATCTACCCAATCGAACACCAAAACCCATTATTTGACAACATTTTTACTCCTCCTGCAATCAATATATCGTTAAACAATCTTTGAAACTCGTTCTTAAATTTCCCCTTCAATACCGTATTCATACAAATCACAAAGCTTCCTATGTCTCCAACACCTAAGATTACATCTGACCTGAACAATTATCTTCGATTCACATTGCCAATTAAATTGTCCCTCTCCGCTGATCAACGAAGGGCTTTCTTCACATTCTATCACAATCTGAGCACTTGATCAGGACAATTACATTTGGAGTTGTTTTATCTGGATACACTAAATTTTTAGATTTCCAAATCCCCGAGCTGATTGCAATACAGGCATTTTATTTTTCTGTAGCAGTAAAAGTGATACGGAAAATTGACACCTCTCGTAACAATCCTAAGATTGATTTGCAGCAGTCTTCCATTTTGCACGATCCTGGACCATTCTCTTTACTTCTACATTGGCAGCCTAAATCCTTCATCAGCTGTCCAATGTAGTTTAGTCTAGGCCTGCCTGTTTCTCCCTTCTGCAGTGCCCTCTAGTATGGTCTTAATAATCCCATCATGACGAAGGATGTGGGCAATCAGAGTGCATCTTCTCTTCTTTATCAGGTTGAGAAGACACGGTTTTTCTCTCATCTTTTGTAGCACCTCTTCGTTTGTTACTTTTTCCACCCGCGGTATTATCAGTATTCGACGATAACACCACATTTCGAAGGCTTCCTCTTTTCGCTCTTACCAAAAGTCTCACTGGCGTAGAGTAGAACACTACAGACAAAAGTCCTCAAGAGGTGTTTTCTAAGCTCTAAATTGATGTTCCTTGAGGCGAAGAGTTTCTTTCTTTTATTCTTTAATTTAAGAAAATAATTTTAGAAAAAATTTAGTAAATGGACACATATACAGAGATATTTATAATGATCTGTTTCATCGACGGAGTGATACATTCATTTGTTTACGAAAGCAATCTCACTACGTTTCTTCCAGTAAAATTTTCCACAAAGTAACGCTTGACCATATTAATCATACCAAAAAATAGTTATTTTCTTATTATTCTTTCTTATCAACTCTTTAACTTGCAATCCTTTAACGTTCCAATTTTCTATTCCTAGATTCAATGATTGTCCCAAGACATTATTTCTCTGCTGCCCAAAATATCTTTGCAAATCCAGGGAAATAACGAATGTTATCACTGAAAATATATTAGATCAGCAGCCTGATCGCACTCTTACCATTCCCTGACAAAGGTATATTCTTCCTTATTGATCAGTTTTGGTATGTTTTGTCAACAGAAGCTCTGCACATGCAAGAGTGAACGTTTTAAGCCCGCGATGAATGTAGGAGAATGAGGAAACCATGTCTAAGAAACCGGAAATGATAACGTTTTCAACTCGTGATCGATATAGAACAAGGCGTCAATTTATGGAAGTGCTTAAGGATGAATTAAGTTTTTTTATTCAAATAAAGTCTCTTAGCGAAAACACTAATAATAATAATAACTTCTGTAATGGAAACAGGAAGATCCCAATTACATCCATTTTAATAATTATTATTATTTACCAAGACAAACAACCATTCCCTTGCCAGAAAAATCCGACTAGCCGGATCTACGATCGCAAAAGTACAAAACCAGCTTCATTCGAATCTAATTCCTATTTTTAAAATCTGATGTGGCCAGAACATGACCATATCCATATCTAAGACGTAAATATTTATCTACGACAGTATTTTCGCACTCTAGATTTAATTTAAACTTGGAAGATATGTCCTAATACATTTTTTGTAATTTTTGTAGATAACTGTATATACCTAAATATCAGATTAATGGAGGAATTTTGCAAAAACGGAAACGAGCTTCTAAAAATAAAGCTCGTCTTTCGGTGAACCGATTTACTCCAAAAAGTAATCAAATTGTAAGGACACCAACCAAAGTGCTACATATGAAATTTGGTATTAATACGACAAATAGTTTTCATGTTAGAGCGCCCACAACGTACATAATCAGCAACTTCCGGTTTATCAGTATTTCACGAATAACTCCTAAATAATCAGTGATAAAAAAATATGTTTCACACAAAAGTTACAGTAAATTACATTTTCTAAAACTTTTCTTAATAATATTATATTCATGGAGATATTTTGCAAAACCGGAAATTTGCTTCGAAGAATAAAGCTCGACTTCCGGTAAACCGATTTACTCCAAAATTCAATTCACACTAACAGCACCCACCACAGTGCTATATATGAAGTTTGGTATTGATACAACTAATAGTTTTTACGTTGGAGCGCCTTCTATCACACACACATACACACATCATTCCGAAAATGGTCAAAACGTGTTGGGACCCCAAAAAATGTATTTCCGTTGAAATCTCGAAGTCCATTTTTTTCATGAAAACAATACTTTCTCTATACTACGTATATGGAGAAAGTAAAAATTAATACCGAAGCTCTAAATTTTAGTTGGATAGAAAGAGATTTTGACCTTGGAGAGCATTTTGAAGGAGATCCTGAAGTCGAAGTCGTAGGAAGTGTGAAGGGTTCGGCGTGCTAGTGGTGGTGGTGGAGACGCCTGCTGTTGGTGCTGCACTGACACCGGAAGAAGGCTCAGTACCAATGTCACCGCGTCCGACTCGCTGAAGAAGACGGGCGGTCTCCCAGGGCCGCTGCCCGCACCCACCCCTGCAGACACGGCACCCGAACCTGCCCAGGGAAAAAATTAAGGCAATTCGATACTATGACGAGATCTCTTCTATTTTAAGAATTTTATGAAATCAAATACAGAATATCATATAATAATTATAGATAAATAAGTATTGTAATTTCCTTATTCAGGAAAATTAAGAGCCTTCGAAATATATCAAACGCCCCGGCATAACAATCAACTCTGATCATGGACTAATGCTTTTCTATGCATTCCATTCTATTCCATTAATTCCAATTTTTATAGTAAGCCCCCGTTAAGCATGACTTAAATAAGATATAATCCAATTTTTTTTATTATAAATTTTAATTTAAAAAATGTAGGACTCTCATTATTAATCTTCAATAATTCCTTTGATATCATAAGGTAAACTTCGAATAAAATTTAACGTAAGTAATATCTCGCATATGATAATTATAAAATCAAAAACAATAAAAATGTCGTACTTCTCAAATAATAAAAATACATTTTTTAGAATAAAGGGAGGAACAACACCATTAACATATAATCTTTAGCTCGAATTCTGTATATAATCGTATGGAAAGTTTCAAGAAATAAACTTCAAAAATTGCGTTAACCGTCAAAGACAATATTAAAACTACAAAATATCTTCTACTCCAAAAAAAATTCACGATTTTCAATTAAAATCTTTTAAAAATAACGAGTCTACTCAAATCTTTTTCCGTAGAAATTTGTCTCTGATACCTTAGAGCATTATTTTCATTTTTATTTCGTAAAAATAAACATTTTCCGCGAGGTATAACATATATGCGAACTCTGAATTTTTTAAGGACGCTACTACGATATCTATATAGTCGACCCAGATGCTATTAACTGCACCTGGACAGCTTATTCATTTCTCTATCGCAAAGGTTACGTTCGCGATATTTCGTTAAAATGGATAGAATGGCACTAATATGCCATACTAAATACCTTCCATATACATACATAAATACAGGGCCACGCCGAGGTTGCCGGGCAATCACACCACTCGCCAAACCTAAATGGTTCCAAAATTAATTTTAACCCGCTTACTGTCATCTTTCATTTGGTGGTAAATGCGAAAACTGCCATAGCTTAAGATAATGGAGAGGTTCCTTGGATTACAAATAATAAATATACTAGAACATGTTAGCATTATATTTAACAATAATGTGGCTATCGTGAGATTATCTTCCGTAAATGCGATTTATCAACGGAGATCTTGGATAAGTATTCCGAAAGCCAAATTAATCTCATAGACGAGGAACAGAAGGCTTTATCGGCCAGCTGGAAGCATAACGGTGCAATACTCATATCCTTAATGTTTGAGGTTCCATTCAGATTAAATAATGGATTTATTCAATAAAACGCCAAGATTTCCTTTTCAAATGGATAAAAATAAAATTCTTGGAAGTAAAATGATCGTGCGGTATCCCATCTAGTCAGCGAAGTGATTCGGCCTACCCCTGTATAAAATTATTTATGTATTTATATTTACTTAGGTATATGGGCAGTTAGTGAAACTACATTGATAATTGCAGTAATTCTGTTACCATCGACAGATCCGGTGACGCGGTCGCTGCCTCCGCCGCCCACTGCAGAACTCCCTGCGCTGTTCACGGCCCCTCCACTGCCCCACGCAGTACCACAAAACCATCCTCCGATTCTTGGGCGACCCTTCTCTCGGATCTGCAGTCCGCCGTCGGGACAGCCTCCCTCCGGAGAAGAGCCTGCGAAGCGACCAACGGTGAACGAGTCGAACGAAACCTAAGAAACGAAAGAGAAGAAATTTAGCAGAATAATAGAGGAAGAAGACGAGGGTGATCCAAACCTATTGGTGTACACTGTAGACGTAAAATATTAGTAAGAATAAGACATCGGCTCCAAGAGGGAAGCTACACTGCTTAGGGTAAAAGAAACCAGATTTTTCCAAAACATTTAAAGATCGCTGAGTAAAAACGTTCATGGACTTGGTAGAACTGTTTCACTACCTGGTATTCATTAACACAAAGCAGCTTCTTGTTACAAGCTTTTACTGAACCGCAAGAGAAATATATATTTTTTGGTTCATGTTTTTACCTGATGATGTAGCTTCGCTACGAAAGCATAGTCGTGATTTGTATTTATTTTGTGGTTAAGTAAAAGCTTGTGTCATGACGCCGTTTTTATCTCATTGCTTTCATTATTTATCCGATGAAATCATCACACACAGCAATATCCACACGTTATAATGACGGTCAAGCAACAAAATATAACAAATTTACAGAAGATATGCATAAACTAGAAGCAAAAAATGAAAATAATACATTTTACACAAGTATGTACGTAAGTAAGAGTTTACAAAATTAGTTTTATGAGAGATTATATATCGGAACGGTGATGTCAGTATTCTTATCACAAGAACCAATGCGACGATTTAAATTGTCTCATGGAGGAAGGTAGCGGATTCAGAGGGAAGTAGACGGAGTAGAGACCGTTGTGCAAGAGTCAATCTAAATGTAGGAACATTAAGAATAAAATTAAGCATGGTTGTATTGCGCGGAGCTTGTTGAGATAGTAAAACCCATTCAAGTGAATTAATATGAGAGTTATTACTTTGTAGATGAAATAAATACTATAAATATTATTATATATATCATTATATATATTATTATATATAATACTATATATAATATTATCCAAAGGGAAAATATTGAAATACATATGCACTGGAAGAATCCTGCGGTGGAGTACAAAGACGTGGGCAAACAATTTTGAAGATTTGGTTCATTTGTTATAATTGGCTGACATGGACCAAATAGGGGATCAATATGAAACATCCGGGATTACAATTTAAACATTATATCAGCAATTTCGGATGCTTTATTTCGGCAAAACGATATGAGATCTTTCAGTAAGACTTGATTCTACCATACAAATAAATTTTATACAAATGATAAAATTACATTTTATCAAACAAATTTTACTACAAACCGAGACGATGCCGAGTGTTTTGGTATATTACAAAGAACCTAATGTGAAATTTATTGGAATGTGGATATTAACATATACTCACAACACATGAAATAAAACTCTCAGATATTCACAAGGCTTACTTATGTATATGCTGATTGTGATGAGATAAAAAGATCGATGCTCCACTCGAGAAATTTCGCCGTCATTCGGAAGGCCGCACAAGGGCGTGACCTTGACACGAACCCAATTAGGTAAGCGGTGCAACTCACTTGAACGATGTCACCGAGTTCCCCGCCCCCGGCAGCGATGGTCAGAGGACAGAGGAAAGGCAGGCCCTCTTCACGAGGCCTGTGAATCTCCAGGTCCAGGGTCACGCCCACTGCGCCGAAGTACGTTCTGTTGCACGCTGCAAAAGCAATGCCCTTAAATCGCTCTTTCAACACATGTCATTGGAATCGCACTTAGTGAAGCACTGTGATTCGCAGCATTTAGATTTGGTTGTAAATACTGCAATTCACAGTTGGAGGATGCTTAAGGAAAATATATCATCGACTCTTTCGGAAGGAAGTCCAGAGAAACAAATGACCAACATTTCATAACTACTGACTTGATGGATATAGATAGAGTACAGGGTGTCTCAAAAAATGTTATTCGATATTCCTAATGACCTGTTTCGTTACGTTAGCGAAGCGTTGTCTGGACAATAATGATCATCAATTTGAACATTTGCGAACATGATTCTTTAATTACATTTTTCTTCTGTATTCGAAGCTATTCCATATCAATATATGTTCATAAATAATGTTTTTCTCGTCATTCGAAGTGTGAGTACATTTTTTTGAGACACCCTTTATATATGCGATTAGGCAGAAACATTTCCTACATTCGGTAGCCCCGCCCTCCAAAAGGTCATTAACCATTTTGACATCTTCTAAGATTAAGTAAGTATGTATTCTCATTATGAAATATGAATTTAATGATCCGATGAATAAATGATAACCTTGAAATTTAATCATCCCTTTACGAAGTGGGAGGAGTCGTAATTATTCCAGTTATGGACATCATTGAGAACGTAACGCCCTATAAATTAAGGGTTCCACGGTGATAAAATAATACTGAAATATAACTGTTACGTCTGATGAATTTTTAGAGAGATTGGAAATTGAGCTTTCAAAAATTATTAGTACAAAATCCACGGAAAGAAACTTGGTCAGAATATTTACTTTAGCCATTCTGGTCAAAACTGTTTTGGGTGTTATTTCATTACAATTCTGGCCCTTTCCTGAATTTTGTCGGTAGTATATGCAATAAATATATCAGAAATATGTATCTTTAGGGTTCATTTATAAATTTAGAAAATAAGAAACGTTCTAATTGAGAATGACTCTCCGTTTACCGATAAATTGATAACTTGGAACGACGATAACCGAAATAAGAATTTTTCCTGAATTTACCGTAATGTGAAGGGAGGAATTTTATAGAGGATATCAGAAGAACCTTTGGTTTCTGGAAATGATTTCAAAGTAAACCAACGTCCGCGAGAGAAGGAACAAATAACCTAACTGATAAAAAGGATGAAACTACAATGATAGGTGTAAGGTTATTCATCGCAACTGGTCATAACTATATTTTTTTAGAATAAAGAAAGTCAACGAAAGATGAATTAAAAGAGAGACAATCGGCTAGGAATGGTTTGCCGATGATACAGCAATACCCGACGAGTATTGCAGAAAAGAGCACGAAAAAGGACAGTCTCAAATGAAATAAAAAGATGTGGTCTGCAATTGGAACAGAAAAGAAAGAAAGTGAAATAAGGAATGGATAAAATAAATAATTATGAATATATCATGAATAAAATAGATAATTCTGCAATTTAAGTAGGAAATGCGGCGTTATAGAAAAATGATGAAGGTACTACAATGGATATACCGGGTCACTAATGAAAAATCCTTCCGAGAACAAATAAAGAAATAAATCTGAGGAAAAATGAGAAAAAATAAGAAAAAATAGGGCACACACGAAGCAAGATAGCCCGCTGAAGACAGCTCTGGAAGAAAAGGTGAAATTATAAAGGAATACCTAAGTTGGGTTATGAGAGAGAGGTAATAGTTTAGCGTAGAAGTAATTTCAAGATAATTAGGTTGTTGGCTGAAGAGAGGGTTGGATTGGAGATTAACAACAAAACCCCCCCTGGAATTGAAAACCACGACGATAGTAATGACGATGAAAGTCCGAATTCATTCTCCAATCTCAGTGTATCACTTGACTGTGATGAAATCTTGCATCAAAATATCTCCATCATTCTACATTTATGAGATGATTCTAAAACGTGTATCATCCATTCAAACAGGACTGAGTGGTTGGAATAAAGTAGTTCCTGCGAACAAAGGTCGTCCAATGAGATGCAGCTATGGGAAATTGTGGCGGAAAATGTTCAAAATATCGTTTGCCATCTGTTCCAGCGGCAACTCCGTGATTGCGAATGAATGTGAACAGTTGCTACAACTATATGATTCCAGGCATTCGTTGAATGACCTTTGTTCGTAGGAACTACTTTATTCCAACCACTCACTCACGGGAGAATTTATGACCCTCATTTCGGAATCCGTGTTTATTATAGGACAACATAAAACCTTGAAATAATGCTTCCTTTATGCTCCATCATTCGATCCTCGATAGCCAAGTCCTCCATTTGTATCATCGAAAAATTTTTTTATAAGTCTTCCCTGAGTCATTTTCATTGACTCTGTTTAAATTAGTAAGCATTGTAATTACTCACAGTAGTCTACAAAAATATATAAATTAATATCTAATGAAACGCGTCACAAATATATTCAATTTTTCACATCAGTTATGTATAAAACTTTACATGTTAGCTGCTTAATAATCAATGAAGAAAAATAAATGAGATGAACCAAGTTTCAGAGAGATGGAAGAAGAGTATAAAATAACTTTGCAAAGGAGGATTGAGTACGATATAGAATATATCGATAGAATAACGGAGTTTTAAAAGCACATATTCCATGCTGATTCGCGATTGTGCCTTTGTCTCCTAAATCTGATACCAAGAGAGACCCATAATATACAATAGTATGAGTGCTGACAGTGTGAAGAATTCGATCGGAGAGTATACGTTGATACAGATTCGAGGCTTTGGCAAGAAGGAGCAATCCTGAATTGAAATAGCTGAAACGTAGTTTTGGAGGAAGCTTAGTGAACTAAACATCAACGAGTAGGTGATAGACCATTTGCATACGACAAGAGAAAAGCTGAATGCATTTACAGTAAGTTGAAGGTATCGTATAACATAGTTCCAATGATTAAGAACTCAAATCCTTGATCTTATAGTGTAAGGTATATTATATACGTATTTTTTCGGGAGGTTTCAACATGATTTTCCAAATATACGTATGTTGACTAAAGAGGTCTACTGAATCCATTACGGTAAAATCACGGCAGATGGATAATTAAAATATGAGATGAAGGAATATGCAAATTGATGAGAAAACGCTATCAATTTTACGAGATACGAGATCAAACAAATTTTATCTTGAGCTGGATTAACTAAGTACAGCCAAATCGGAGCTAATTAAAGGTATGAGCAAAATAAGGCTTCAAATTGTTTATTTATGGCTTTAATTAATTTTTAAGTAGTGTGCTTAAAATTAAGGTATGCAAATCAGTCATAGCTACAATTTTCCAAACAAAAGATACAAGGGAGGCCTAATTTTTTATTTGAAAAATTAATTTGATAAAAAAATTATCATGCTTATTTGTTATCATAAGTAGATTTTACATTCATATTAAAATGACACGGTTTTAACCGGTCATACTTGAGAAAATTAATAACGATCGTGAGTGAAAAAGTCTGAATAAAATGAACTACTTCTGCGCTACCAACCAAACATACTGCAAAATCCTTCTTATTTTATTCTTATACTAGGATAAGCAATACCTGGAAACTAAAGTTGAAAAATTTGTTACGAGAATAACGCATACAGATTGAAATGATAACAGCATAATTTTAAAAGAAATAATCATAAATTTAACTTCTAATTAAGCAACATTTATTCTTCGGAGGAGCCGCCGATCAATTAGAAAATTGGATTCCAAATAATTCTATAAAAATTTAAGTGCTCGTAAAATTTAGCTGCGAAAAGAAAAGTCATCAGGGAAAAGAAAGGGACGAGATAGAGGATGAAAACGGAACTAATTTAATTAATTCCTTTAAATTACTAAATGTGAATCGGAGTTAAACTATTGTTTGTAGTTCACGAATTTCCATTATCTCCTTTCTTTACTTTGTCCCAGAGTTTCCATTATATTCCAAAACAATTATTTTGTTCATGCAACCGGATGTTTTCCTGTTTAGTCGCTGTCGAGGAAAAATTCAAACAAATAGATTTATAAAGTAGAAATAAATAAATAGACATTAGAAGTTAAAAGAGTTTGAAACAGCCAACTCCCTGAAGCTCACGAATAGCGAGTGCAGATACGAAAAATTAAAATAAGAGTAGGTTGAAATAACACATCATAGTGTGTTGATGGAAATAAATAATGCCCTCTATAATTTAGCTCCTCGGGAATATGGTTTCTTGGCCAAGGGCTGGATTTGTGTCGTAATAATTTGCTATTTTAACAATTTAATTTGCCAATTATATATTATTGCTATATCGAGTACGCTAATTTGCTATATATTATTCCTTTTACACATGTGATAAAGTATGCAGTGCCCAAATTGGAGGATGAAATAGATGAGGGAATCAGTTATCCTGCCATCAAAAATGAACCAGTGTTGTTTATATCCAATTTCAAGTATTTTGCAGGCACAGTATACGCATCGCTAGATAAATGAGTCATGTCTCGATAGCAATTACAAATAACTTTAACACAAGTTTAATCTTTGGTCAATAACCAATATACTGCGTGACTGAACTGTCACTCGGCCAAAATACCCGATGACTAACTTTCAGCGACATAAATATCTAAAAGAGTATATTTCAGCTTACGTGAGCAGTGTCTGGGCTCGTCCGACAAATCGCCGCAGTTGTTGAAGGAGTCGCAGACTTTGGTCGCCGGGACGCATCGGCCGTTGCGGCACGCGAACTCCCATTTGTGGCACGGCGGACTCGCAGACACGGACAACGCCAACAGAAGCAGTAGCAGAGGCATGCTTAAGGGCGTTTCCGGAGGGCGACCAATGTTTCCACAGAAGACACTTTTGGAAAAGCGCAGGGCGATCCCTGAAAATAATTAAGGACGACAGAAAAATCTTATTAAATCGATTGACGAGTGAAATAAATCCGATGAAGCGGTTAAAATCCCTTTCGACCGCTTTCAACCGGAACATCGGAGAGCAGAAATACGTAAGAAAGTGGAGATTGCGGTGTGAAGTAGAGGGAAGAGGATTCTGGCGTATCTTGTTGCCTTTGAGAAAAATTACTTTTTAAGAAAGGTTTCTCCATCAACGCTTTATTTTGGGATGTACTAAATTGATTTAAGAACAAAGTATACTTATCGATTAGTAAAGTACCTTCGCGTTCTTGTTAAGCTAATATAAATATTTTAGCGCTCTCTTTTTGTGAATTTGGTTGCGCGCCGGTGCCATTAAATGGGGGAAATGGCATATATTCGGAAGGTCTGCTGAAATTTGAGTAAAACGAATTAGTTTAAGCTATAGAATAATAGGTGATAACAGATTTTGTAGCAAGCTAAAAATATAAATACTTTTTATAAGCTGAAAGTAAATAAAATCCACGAAATGGATGGAGTTGATGACCGATTTCAAGGATTAATCATCACCATCTGCTCTATGATGATGATCATTAATAGTTGAACGTTGTCGTGTATATCAATCAAAGAGTAATCATTAGTAATATATTATCAATTAAAGAGTAATCATTAGTCGGTTCCTTTTTAGCTGCTTATCTATTTTTTACAAATTCGCTCCAAATCAACAGGATAAAGGAATAAAACAGAAGGAGGGAAGAAGCGGAGACCTAAAAATAAGTTGGAGACGAATAAAAGAAGAAAAACTGCTTCTACTGCACTAACCGGGGATTTTACATCGATGTTTGACAAAAACAAATAAAGAACAGAATGCCAACATGTATTATAGGTTAATGAAATAGATTAACAGTTTCAAATACAAATCATGTTATTTTGAGTTTTACACCCTTTGAAAAGGTGCCTCTTATGACCACAGAGGCGTGTTTTGCTGCATCAGAAGTGCATCGATGTGGCTGGGCACCGACCTATATCAACTGACCCAAATATCTGACCTCAAAAGATCTGGGACATGCGGCCCCTTTCTGTCACATATATTTTCGAGGGCAGAAATTGAACGAAAATTCTTCCTCAGTCAAACTGAACATTAATGGGAGAAATGTGAGACGTTTTTCTACTTCGATTCCTCCTCCAGAAGGCAATGACTCTTGAAAGTTATTGGACTGCATTCGATAGAAGATGCGATGATTCCCCAGACCGAGAACCATATTTTAATTAATGACATAATTTCACCATGGATTCACGTCCATGAAAACGCAAACCACACCGTATGAACGGCATAATTGATAGGATATTATCGGAAGAATGGTCCGTTGTTTAGGGACTTCAATTGGCCAAGGACACGCCCTGCTAAGCGCCACCGCTCCATCGAAAATCCATACATGAATCCTCCAGCCCGTGGGAATTTACTCGGAGATAAAAAGCAAATGTTTTTTAATGATTGTGGTTCTCCGTCGGAAAATATCATAATTCCGGTTGAAGCGATATTCGGAGGAAGTGGACAAAGGCTCAAATGTTAGCACCGCAGGTGTAGCTCCGATTTTGGGGAAAATCTGATATTTGATTTACATGATATGCATAGATTGACGTAAAGATATCATTTGAAAATATAAGTTTTTGGAGGAATTCGATGAAGAAGAAAAAACAAGATGATGATTTAGGAAAGCTTTAAACTGGAGACGACTGAACTTTCGGTAATTAATTAAAGCGGCGGCTTTCGAGATCTGTGAAGAGCATTCAATCGCTTGTAAATGACGCAACTTGAGCCCTCAAACGTCACTTTGACATCACCGACATTAATACGGGTGTCCACCCGAATTAATAAGATAGAAAACTTCTTTGGAATTTATGCCTCCTCTTCAGCAACGGAACTTCCCTTCATGAGACAAATTTCGTCGCTGCCGCGATCAAAACAATTATTCCATAAATATTTCATACGCTCAACACGGCGGAATTTCGACGTCAAATATTTTCAAAACTGTCAAATATTTACGTATGAGAACATGCTGGTGTTTTTTTTTCGAAACTTAAGACCGCAAATTTTTAGAACTATTAAACAAATATTTTTTGTGAATCCTTCCATTTTTCCACGTTTGCTTTAATCTCCTGCATTTCTCCTGTCAATTTCAAATCGACGATGATTTTAAGATAAGATGCACTGAATATTATCGAGAATCATTCAACAAGGAGGGTCGGGTACGGCTCTGCAATCTCGGATACCTCAACGCCGGCCTCTTCACCGTGTATATATTTACTTTGTCTCCATGGTGATTTTCGCAACCAATCCCCGCTACCATTTCTCCCACGCGTAAACCCAAACACCGTATGCGACCAGGAGCCATAATTAGGGCACTTCCTCGGCTTTTATTTCGATCGACCGCTGTCTCTTCCGCCTAAACCCTGATCGAATGCTTCCTTAAATACGCCCCTCAGCACACATCAGACGGAATGCGGTTGGCGGCCCTGTTTCTTTAGCGCCAATACCCCTCCCTTTCCTTGGAAGTCGGCACCATTCTTTACCCAAGTATGGATTTCTGCACAGAGGGAGTTGCGATCGATTTCGGGGGGAGACTAATCCACGGGTCGCACTCGTCTATTTACCACCAAAACACACACACACACCGCTCACCTGCAGTTCCCCGGGCCGCAGCCCTTCACAGGCGACGGCCCCGACCGACCACACTCATGTCGAGCACAGCGAACACTGCCTCCGCCTCCAGAGCACGCAGAGGGAGCTGGTGCGGCGGATGTGACGTCACTCCCAAAACAACTGCCGCTGCACAGATCGAAATTCACCTGCTGACTCCCTTATTTGCCACTTATTCCTAGCTTAACTCGGACAGTTCCAGCTAGATCGGACGTTGTCCTATTTTGTTGCGAATCAAAGTGCGGGAGATCTTGAAATGGTCCTTTGGGGTATATTACCCCCGTGGTGCGTGTTTGGCTCTATCCGTCGTAAAGATACCCCGGAGGGCTGGGCTAACCTCGCCACCATTAGCTATCAAAAACCCTGGAATAGGGAATGATGCTCATAAGGCAAGATGGGGAGTGAGATGCGTTGCCCATTTTTCCTCAAAGGGTCTGAATTCCGTAAGTGGAACATACCCGAGCAAGTGCGGCATAATGACCCTATGACCAACATGAGCTCGGGATCTATCGCACAACAGTTAATACACTTTCCTATATCGCTTAGCAAAAAAACAAGAGATATTATATGCTTACATTAACCTTTTATCGAGATGTGATGGCAGAAAATCTCGTTCTATAATTTATCAAGTATCCTGTATCGAGTAATAAACCTGATGAAGAAAATTGACAAATTTGAAACTTAAAAATGTTATTAATACGGATATTAAAAGTTTACTCTGTTCCGTAATTTTCTTCGCTCTTCTATTTCTTCTGAGTTCGTATTTCATAGAAAATAATCATATCTATGAATTTCATGTTGGGATTAGCGGGAGTTACAACCCTGTTTTTCAACTTAATCGTAAAATAAGTAACGAGGTAAATGTTTGACATGCATATTTTTTTCTTTCCGGCAAACAGAGCGAAGTGAGGGTTTATTTACTGAAATTGGCCTCTGGAATAGTAAATGAGGACCGTGAAGAAGAAAACTCACGCTCAAAAGACGCTTCACTCTGGAGAAGTTCTCGGTTGTTCATTCTAGCGTAGAAGTCGTCTATAATTGCTGCTTCGTATTCCGCTGCTGCGAGTGAATCCAAATGGAGATCAACGACCTCAGAATTCCCCAAGCAAAAAACACTCGTGAAATAATATTGGTAAACAAGCCCACTTCTGCGAACGCAGAAAACTTTTCCTGGGGTCACTGTAAATGTGCCATTTATATGTATCTATAGAATGTAATTTATGCTAATGTTATGTTTGTACTCGTAAGTATGTTTCTGAGGTCCTCGTAATTTTAGTAATCATTAAGAATTTAAGACTATATGAACATATGGCAGAACATTTAGTTGCAAGAAAACACGGAAAATGAGTCAGAGTTATGTCAATCTCGACATCACGAGATATATCACCTCTTTCGCCATTTATCGATTCCACAATGTTTTCAAAATAAAACGAGAGAAAAATCGATCTTTTTGCTGCGATAGATATGTATTGCTACCAATGGACCTTCGAATTCGTGATAAATGGTCTGGTCCTCTTCGGTACGCTTTTATCCCGTGACAACTGTGTGTGTCCATCGCAAACAGAGTGTGGTGCTAGGACAACTGGGTCTCTAGAGCATTCGAGGCCCTCACTCACAAAGCCTGCAGCGACTTTAATAAACGCAATGCTTCACTGGTTGCAACAATTTGTTATTTATTCTCATCATATCTCGACTAATTCGATAATTTCGATTTAATCTGAAATTTTTTCGAGCATTTACTTCCAAATAGGCGTTTAATATTTAACCACTGATCAACCCAAAGACCTCAAACCGGCCCGGACGGAAAAAATATCAATAGGCTATAAAATGAGAAAAAAACTAAATTCAAAGGAAACAAAACAAATGAAAAGAGCGGCTGCGTGGATTTTGATATTGTAGGCCTAAATAAACTCCTATACTAACCTAGACACGAAAATATAGTATATTTTTGCATTATTCATAGGAACATATTTTATTAATTTTCCATAAGTTATCAAATATATAGATATATATTTTCCATGAGTTATCTTATGTAATACTCAAATGATGAACTTTTATGTTATTTCTGTAATTTTATGATATGCTGTCTATTCCCATGTTACTGACAAAGATTATTTTATGAGATGTTTTCTATAATTTAAAAATTTTCTATGTATATAATTTACTACCTATTTCGTATATTTCACTGTCTGTCTTGTTTTTTTTCCTCCATATTTACTTACTTTGACGAGGATTACTCTCTGCTTCATTGTATTATTTGACAAGGATTATTCTCTGCTGTTATTGTAAATCTATAACTACATGACTGTGTTCTAATCTGTATCACTACTCATTACTTTGCCGTTATTTATCTTTTTGATTCTTTCCTATAACTTTTGCAGGTTTTTCACACCCCCCCATCGTTTCCTGCTGTGGAGACTTTTTTTTCTGTGTTTAAACCTCACTGTTTTTTCCTCCACAAAATTAGTCATTCTTTTCCTCTTTTCCTTTACTATAATAATAATAATAAAACGGCTTTATTCGGGCGAGATTGAGACTAAAAGTCTCCTCTTCCATCTAACCCATCGTCATACAATACATAAATAATTAATTTAAAGAGATAGTATGAAAAAGATATGGGAAGAAATTGTGGATGTAAAAAACCTAGGAAATTCTTAGGAAAAAAAATTTATCCACTGCAGGAAAACACCCACTAAGAAGGGGGGTGTGAAAAACCTGCGCAAACCTATCGATAGTATTAACTAAAAAGATGGTAAGAAACATGATTACATTTTATAAATACACTATCAATAGGTACATATATAGGATACATCAATAAAATTTTAACATATATAACATAACATAAAATAACATATTTTAAAGCATAAATACATATCAATATTACATAAAACATAGATATCAACACAACATAGGGATAGGAAACCGGTGAGAAAAGACTTTTATTACTAGAATAAAGAAGAGATAATTTTATTTACAACAACATTTATTATGTCATGGGTTAAAAGGAAGATGGGACTTTTTAGTCCCAATTTCGCCCAATAAAGACGTTATTATTATTATTATTATTATTATTAGATCCCTTCATTGAGTTTTTACATATGTCTATGGACCATCTCCGATATTATTTGCATCTCCACGAAGAAATCTGTCCTAGTAAGAGATGTTCTTATTCCGTCTTGTGTACCACACGATGTCTAGCTGATACATGCCATAAATTTAATTCCTCAGTTTTCCATTTAATACTGGAGTGCCTCTTTTCAGGATTTCACTCCCCATTCTCACCCTACTTTTACTTCGTATTCTTCCAGACCACTCTAATCAGTCCCTTCACGCCCATCCTTCGCGCCGCACGTCAAAACTGTGATGCACGCTAATATTTCAGCCTTCTTTCATTTCGCTCATTGCCGACACTGCCTCTACACTGCTTCCGCTCAAGTGGCCACTTCTAAAGAGAGTCACTATCCGCTTTTTGGACTTTTCCTCACGATGATACCAAGCGTAGTTGTTGTAATTGATGAATTTATGAATTACTATATTCTCGATCAAATTTACGAAAACGTTTCTAAATAAATCTGAAATTCCATACACCTAAACGCAAAAGCATTTAATCTCAGTTTCTTTTTCGAATCACGATTCTGAATTCCATTCTATTTCAGTAAATAAATCCGTGAAATGTAGTTTCTCTTGTTAAAAACATTTTTGTTGTATAATTTACACCAGGAGCGTGAGAAACTCAAACTGAATTGGTTAATTCGGACCCATTTGAAACCTGCTAAGCGTTTTTCATTAATTTTCTATGCTTCTTTGCTTTCACACTTATGTATTACAGCGGATGAAATCTTCAAAGTAAGTTAACGAGCAAAAATTAAACGTTCATCCAGTTAATTAAGAATAAGTAGCCTAAGAATAGTATTCCGGGCGTCCGCAGCCACTCTTCGCAATTAGGCGACGTTTTTCCATTCCGTGAAGTCCCTCTTTTGATGTTCATTTTTAAAGTCTTCCGCCAACCCTTCGTCCCTATATTCCGTTTATTTAAAAACTGGTCAGATTTCACAGCAGCCATGTTTTGATGTGATGGAAATCTAGCTTTCTTATTTAAATGCAACTCCACCAGCACCCGCACTACTTCGCACGATAATGACCCCGATGACATTGCAATGGACAGATCTTTAAATGATTTCAAGAACTTTGTAGTACTCGATAGTGAATTTAATTATATCAACAACATATGTAACAACAACTTGATCATTAACATTAAATAATAAATATTGTGAGGTTGGTACTTAGTAAAAATGAATAAAAATAATTGCAGTGATCTGTAGGAGTTGCCGTTTTTATTTTTCCAAAAGGTCTCTTATCTCGAACTCCAGACTCCGAATTATATGTTTTCAGCAAACCGCTAGTTAATGAACGCATAAATCGTATTGCATAATGTGAATTGATGGGTACAAGTTTCCATAATGGGAATGGTACTGCCATTGAATGAAAGACAGTACTTCCTCATCGTGGCGTGTGGAATCATTTTATAATATTGAAATCATTTCATTAACTTAGCTTGCGTCAATTTCTTTTTCGAGTCAACCGTCGGATATTGTCCGTGGAAACAAATCTTTGCTGCTACTTACATTTGTTTCCCTAATTTTTCTCGGGCCTAAATACTATAGCAAAGTGATATTCACCACGCCTTCCGATTATGTTGCATTATGAGAGGTTGCAAGAAACTTGATTCCCCAGCACAGAACTGAAATGTTCCATAAATCGTTTACAGTCACAGCTAGCAACCTCTGGAACACACTTCCCCAAGAGATAAAAACCTATTATCCGTCTTCAGCTTCAAGAGTAAATGCCACAATCACCTCTTAACCATACAAAGCAGAAATTAATCGCACGGAAACGCACAACTCCATCAACTCATTGAGAGCACAATATTTCTTGGCCTTCCTACCTCAATTTCAGAACATCTCTCCTCCTTATCTTATCCACTGTCCAAACGGATGTTTTTATTGGAATGTTTTCTTTTATTCATTACTCTATAATTCTCATTCTATTTTCTTTGTCTTTTTCAGATTTTTGAATCGTTTTTACTTATTTATAATCTAAATACTTAACGAGCTTTTACCATGCGAAATTATGTTTATAATGTTTTTTTATGTTCAGTATGTCTATAATGGTCATATAATTTAACATATAACTCACAAAACTAGTTTAAGCTAGTTAGAACTCTGATTCTGCTTGATTTCTTTCTGTTCTCACATGACAAAGGGTTAGGTGTAAGAAGAGACTTGATAGTCTCAATCTCGCCCTGAATAAAGTCCTTTATTATTATTATTATGTCTGAATATACGGAAGAAGATTACTCAAGTTATAGTCAAGTACAGTCTAATAACTAATCCCATATCATGTAAAGAATTAGAGACTCTCCAGATCTTCCGTGCAGATGCTCCTCGGGGCACGCTTAGGCCTTCCATCAAACTCCGTGGCACACTTCAAAATACTTTTCCAGTTTTATTTGTGCTTAAATCCGTTTCCATCCCAACAGTTTTGCTGTCAAACCATTCAAATGAGGGAGAGCACCTCTTAAGCACGGCATTATAGTTTCATAAGTATCCGAGTGCACCTTCCGATGAATAACGGTTTCCTACCCCATCTGGAGATCCGGGTTCGAGTCTCATCAAACTTTTTCATTTCTGTTTTCCCTTCAAGTATTCTTAGGTGCACATCGTTACGAGTTACAATCTTTCCCTTTACTCGCATTGACAAATTGTACGTTCCCTTTCTATATCTTTTCTAATTTAGATGTGTGTTGCTTGTCCGTAATATACAGTACACGTTTATCAGATGGCACTAAAATAGCGATTTCTGGATTTTGCGCAAAATAAATTTTCATCCGTGTTACTGATTTTATGGACTCATACTTCTTAATTTATTTCATGATTATTTATAAATTATCGTTAAAATAGAAATTATGAGAGGTGAGATGCCCCACCGGGAGAGATCCCCCCACCGGGAGAGATGCCCCAGTCGTAGTATTTTAAAGGAACCATAAGATTGCGCTACTGATGGTGTCCGTCAGTCAGTCGGAAGGCACTCGTCTATCTGCAACAGTTTCACGGCGATTAATTCTTTTTACGCCGTTTTATAACATCATTTCAAGTAGATACAGTTTTTTTTCGTTCTTTTATAAGATAGAGTATAATTTTTCTGGCTGGCATCAGTTTAAATGTTTGAATATTTTAAATTAAATGGCGAAAACTTGTAGCTATAGGTTCATCTAATATCCACGTGCTGTGACTGTCCATCTTGGACAAAGAGTAGCCTCACTGTACTGTACACACTACTCAAGAGCAAGTCTGAAAATGAGCTAATCCCAAAGATAAACCATTACTTTAAATGAATTGGTTGAAAGAAGAAGACCCGCAGTTTTGGGTACATAAAATTGGCGCACTTATATTTCGGAATTTAAAATTATGAAAACTATGGTGTGATTTTCGAACTATTTTCCTCTAAATTGAGAGCACTTGCACTTATTTTTCTCGTCACGTTCGCAGGACTGCACTGGAGAGCTCACAAAAGCTATTATTTCAAAATATTATCACAAATCCACGCAGAAGGTGAATTATTCGAAAGCTTCATCCTTGGCGATATAAATTCCAGCAACTTAAGATATAATTTCTCAAATTGTCCTGCTGTGGGATATTTGCTACATTTCAAGGAAGAAAGGAACAAATGATATAGAATTACCATTATAGTATCGAGAAGAGAAGTTAAAAGTTTACGCTGAATTTCCTGATGTAAGCAAGGAAAGCAATTTATTTACGTTTTTCATATGTTATTAGCAAAGTAAGAACAATGTCTAAGCGATCGCATCAGCGTATTTTGATGCATTATCGTATCAAATAAAATAATCTCCTAGTACATTAGATAATGTGAGAATATCGTAAATTTTATTTAAATTCTCTCTTTTAACAGTAGATTTCGGTCTCGTCATACTATTTCGTCACGATCCATATTTTTTACTGTTTTTCCCTTAGTTTCTATCTATCTATATCCATCTACAACTGAGAGCCGTGGCTTAATTTTTTCACAAACTGACACATAAACAGCTCCATGATAAATGAGCAGCAATTAGTCACCAGTAGCTGCGTATTAAATTAATGAAACCAAGAAACATACAGTCTGTTGTCTCACAGTTACGTATATTACGGTATAACTTAATTCATCTTTTATTTATACACTGAATTTAACAATAAAAATTGCCCCTCTACATTGAATTTACTGTTCCTATTCCTATTGCAACATATTTTCGAGTTATTCAATCACTGAGAGACATTTTTCTGCAATGAGCAGCTGAAAGCTTTATGTCAGCGCAGAAAAAAGAGGGGAGAGCAGAAGGGAAAGCAATATGTGATGTATGCCTCACTTCCAATCACATTTTGTGATATATTGTCACCGCAAAGCACACACGACCACAAAAAAAGCCATTGCTGTCCGCATTGCTGGAAAGCCCCTCATATAAAATGACCGGGAAGTATTGCGATGCGACAATGTTCAAACAAAGCTCACGGCCACGGGTATTAAAATTATTCTCAGGAATCCGGTAGTCAAAATTCTGGCCAAGTTACAAAGTGTGTCAAAAGTTTTACAGTGCACTAGCTAAATACCCTGCCACTAACAAAATAAGCTATGAACCAGCAGATTAGTCGACTAGAGGATGTGGCATAACATCGGGACTTGGGAAGGCCAGTGATAAGTTAGCGAAGATAAATCTTTCATTGAATGCACATCTAGCAGTTTATTTTATGATATGAATAAGCGATTTTCTAAGGTGATTTCTATACGTGATCATCAGCATTTTTCAATCCGATAGAAGAACCTCGAGAAGCGTTTTTTTTCAATCCCATCAATTCTGAACTACTCGTGACAATATTTCCCCTTGATACTTCATATAATCTCCGTCGCACCCGTACTTTGGTCTTCCTCTTGGTCTCTTCACATCTTTTGTTATTAAATTGAGAACTTCTTATGTGCAACGGGTTTATTACTTATCGTCACATGACCTGCCCAAATCCATTCTCTTCCATCCCACAGAAAGCTAATTTTATCAATAATGTTTGTCACTAGTATCATTTCTCACCCCAGATTCACATCTGAGTCTGCGACAGCATTCGCATGGCCTACGGCGTTTTTTATAAAGTTCAAAGAGGACGCTAATTCACAAAGGGCAACTTTAAAAATTCAGTTTGTCGAGCGCTGATTTTATTCATACCGCATAGGGCTGAATAGGACAAAGGTTCTATTATGACACCAGAAATATCGACTGAAAAAGGATTTTTATTTAACATCAAAAATGATTGAAGTCGCATGCACCAGATGGATCTAAATCTATGAATATTATGTCGGACTAAGCGATCCAATGACCTAAATATGATCGCCTGCACCGCCATCTACAGCCTCTTTATTTCTTCTCCTTCATTTTGCCTTTCCTAACGAAATTGTAATTTATCCGTCGCGCAATCGAATTTCTAGCAGACAAATGCTAGAATTATTGAGAGTTTTCTTGATTTTTGCAATAATTAGTACTCGCTGAAGTGCATTTTATCCTGACAACACCGATATTCCAAGTCGCAAATTCGATGTTGTTATGAGTGAGAATGTTTTAAGAAGGCATTTTTAAAATGAAGCACCCATCGATGCTCCATTTGCAGCCGCCGCAGAATGCCCAATTTCAGTTGGAAATCCAATTCACATTCCTATTTCAGCTCTCGTTACGTATCTATCCTGTGTTTTCCGGACTTGTATTAATAGGCATAGCTTCTGAAGGAAAGAAGTTGAGAATAAGTACACCACAGGATGTTAATTTGCTCAGTAAGATCTCTGAATATTTTAATATCCGTCAATTTTCACTCGGCGTTGATGTTATCTGAATTCCCAGTCTTCTTGGGCGCTGGTATTTCGATTGATAAAACTGGATATTTTCATAGAAAAACGCGAACAGGAAAAGAATATCCCAAAGTTGCCTAAGCTGGAATTCTGCCGTTACGTACTTCAGAATTAATTAAATGGATATTCAATCTTTCTAAAATTGTAGGACAAGATGGGATTCTTCCGCAGTTTATAGATTAACGACGTCAATACGAAGTGAATGGCCTTAAAGGAAAAACTCGAGGAAATATTATTCTCGTCGTTCTTGCCACGATCGTCTGGAAATGCTGCACGAGGACTGCAATTGTGAATGTAAATCATCGATCGAAAGGTTTCCTTGACAACGTCTTTTCTCCTCCAAGAAAATCGCATCGCTTTTTAATTCGAAAGCGGCTTCAACAGATTGCGTTCGAATGAGTAAAAATTGCACTCGAAGGAAGGGAAATAAAGAAAAGGCAGCGACGCGTGAAGGCAATAAAAGGGAAAGAAAAAGTGTCCTGCACGGGGCGTTGTTGCGGTCTTTCGCCCCAAGGTGGCATTCGCGTCGAGAAGAGGCGGTCGATAGAGGATAGCTGGGATACGGCGCATGCGCATTCGCGACGTCATAGGAGATTCGATAGGGAGCTCGGGTCACGAATTCCTCATCACTGCGCTTTGTTGTCATTGCGATCTCGCGAGGGAACAATTGTTTTTCGCCATCTTCGCATTTTCCTCCACCCTAAATCAAACTAGAGACGTATAACTGAGCTGCCTCACGCAGCCAATTGTGAATCCACAACAAGTGGAAATGCGAACACTATTTAGTAAATTAGAATTAGCAGAAAGAATTTCGGATTACTTCCGCGGCTATGTCCGCGAACGATTAGCGATGGCAACAAACAAAAGAAATGGGTCGAACGTTCGGAGTTAACACGTCCTGCCGCTCGCCAATACCTCAATAAATCCGAGGAAAAACTTTGAGCAAGTTCTACGTTAGCAGCCAAAAAGTGCAGTTAAAATTTCAATTGCTGCTGTGTGACTTCCAGTGAAGGAGTTTTACAGCGTCGTGAGAAGATGGAACTGGAAGGGAGTGAAAGGAGAAAGATGGAATCGCTTTGGAATTCCAGGGTACCGGCATCGAATAGAGGCCGCACCCATTCTGGAAAGGCCTAGAAATTTAGGACGAAAAACTAATATCCCCTTAGGATGCTCAACGGGTTATGCTAGCACAAATGCTCATACACAACGCACTATGTCGATCACAAAGGATTTGGTTATTGATATCAACCGATAAAACAACAGCATATGGATCGAGAAGAAAATAGAAAAAATTATAACATGAAATGAAATCCTTCTATCATACGTTATCAATTCTTGACATGCAGCTCTTTTACTAGTACTAAAAGAATCGCAATAAATATACTAAGACAAATTAACAATAATAATTGTTAAGTTCATTAATGCCTTGTTGCATGCCGCTTAAGGGTAACATTATAAGATAACAGATATAATGCAATCGCAACAAAAAGGAATTAACGCTATACATATATAGACATAAAAAGCAAAACCTCCCGTTATATATATCCCTGTATATATGCATGTATGTATTACAGCAATAAAAAACATCATCCGATGTATATATAAATTAAATGGGTATTAACGGCAATACTCTCTCAATTTTATAAAAATAAGTTCATATATTTAATATAAAAATTATTTATTTAAATGTCAGGTCCACTTGCCATTTAGACTAAGAGATTATTTTAACTCTCTTGTTCATCGTCAGTTTATTTATCAAATTTATCTCTGTATGCATATCCTTCTTAAGGATCAATTTATTCGCTGAAAAGAAAGAAGAGAGAACTGTATATTAACAACATGAAACACACGATGAAGTATCTTAATTTTTACGGCATTTTGTTTCATGCTCCATCGTTTATATAAAACCTCTATCAAAGAAACATATAAAAATATTGATAATTAAAAATACCATGGAAGAAATTAAGTAACCTGTATCCATGCTTAAAAGCAAATTTGTAGACTCAATAAAAGCATTGAAGGCAAGAAAGACCCCATGAGTCGACATCTTATTATCGGAATAAACTATGGTTCAGGAACTATGACTGTAATAATCTAATAATTTCAATGTGTCGTTTAATTTATCATTATTGACCTCATTACTCATGTGTGTTAAAGTTAACACGATTGTAGATTTATAGACAAAGTAAGTACAAGGTGAGTGAGTATATGTGAGCAATTTTGAACGATTAGTTTGATTTGTCATGCATCGAAGACTCTCCAAAGAATGGAGAGAGAAGATGAGTGTTTAAGCGAAGATCAATTTGTATTCAAGCGAAGTCGAGGTACAAGTGAAGCTATTTTTGCTTCAAATTGATAGTTGAGAAGACAATGCAGACAGATCAATTGACCTTCACTGTCTCCGGTGAGATAAAAAGGACTTCGGACAATGTGTTCGAAAACAAAAAGCTATAAATCGCAAAGAAATTGGAGACGACCGCCATAGAATATCGATTCGTAAACGAAAAAAATGAATTATAAAATATGAAGAAATTAACAATTAAGATGAAATTAGGTAATGATGAAAGAGGTATAATGCTTACCAAAGCAGATCTTCTACTTATCTATTAAGAGAGCGATACATTGAGATAAATACAGTAAACAAATAAAATATGGAATAAGGAAAGGAAATGACTTTGCAAGAGAAGTCGCGCGGCTTAAACCCATGAAAGAACAGCATAGAAAAATTGCAACATAACTGGGACTCGAACCCACTGACAAATAAAAGAATAATCAATTGATATTATACAATTTACAAATGATACAGCGTTTCTAAACTAAAACAAAAGATTGGATTTGAGAAAGCTATAAAGAGAATTTTATAAAGCATGAGTAAGTAAGTACTACAAATAAATAAATAAAGTGATTCTGATGAACCGAACAGGGAATTAAATCGATGCAAATAGAGATGGATAACTAAGAGCAACTCGAATCATTCTGAGGATTATACTGCTGAATAGCTAAAGCGGCAATTCCACAATATCACACGAAAACAGCAAACTATACTAAGATATTGCGGAAAAAGAAAGAAAATCGATTCCGGCAAACAAATACGCACGACAGTCCTCCGGAAAGAGGAAGGAAATGGAAATAAAGTACTGCGATACGATTCCAACTACTTTATTTACATACTATGTTAAAAATTTCAATGCGAGAATATGTATAATAACAATGCATATGCTTATTAATATTTGGACGACTTAATATTAGTAATTTCGTTGAAATCATGTATTATAAATCTCCATTTCCTTGATTTTTACTGGGAGCATAACTGTTCATTGAACTCTTATATTTTACTTATATATATTTACACAGCTGTTTGGAGTGCAACGATGTATGAGGTGCGGGTGGCGTGGGAGCAGAGACACACAAAGGTCTTTATTATTGGGCAAAACTGAGGCCATCTTACATTTAATTCATTAAAAATATATACCATAAGATTAAAGAAAACAAACGGAGCAACTACATTTATGAAAACAATTAATTGAAATGGTACAATTACACAATGGTACAAGGAAAGATTAATAAACTCAAAAAATATATTAAATACAAATAAAATGAAAACAATTAACAAAAGAGATTGATTACAACTTTCACACTAAATTAGTCAAAATATTAACAAAGAAAAATTTAAATACATTTATGTACAGTTGATATACAGAAGAAAACAGCAACTGAAAGAGAGTAGTTATAGGTGAAAGTGTAGGAGAGGGATGAGGATGTAAAGAGGTTGAGGTATAATGAAAAATGTTCAGTTTTAAGGAAGGGTTAATTTGGAGTTTATCTGTGTCAGTGGAGGTTTGATTTAGAGTTAGTTAGAGTTAAGCACGAAAACATTAACTATATGATTACTCTTCGCTTTAAGAACACGATATACAGTGTGTGGAAATTGAAAAATATACTTATCAATTATGCGAAGGAAATTTTCCAAACAACAATAAATCTGATAACATGCTACTGAAAGTTAATAGAGAATGCTAAAGAATTTTCCGTAAATAATTCGTTCTATTCTGCTCCTTTGTCGAAATTGGGGAATCTATCAATAAACTAATTACAACATAATTGCTATGATACAGATTATTTCTTATTTTATGTCTTCAGGGGAGATGAAAATATAAAATAATTGAATGGAATTGAATACAAACTGCCAAAAAGTATAGAAGAAAAAGACCAGCCAACTTGTGAGGACATTAAAACAGTTTTTGGATAGACGCTCATGGCATTCCGCAGCAGATATTCCTCATCGTTGATTGTGTGTGGGAGTTGACGGTTGTTTTCAATTTTACACATTGTTTGCGCCACATATCGAGATTTTTCATTATCTATGATTCAGCCCTGGGTGCTCATATAACTACTGCAGGCCCTGCGTGGAAGGCAAAGGTTGGGAAGCACTTGTGAAGAGGCATTGCAATGGCGGCCAAACTGCATCGATCAGGCTCAATTCAACCCCGTTGGTTATGCAACCCGCGCATGCACTTTTGTAGTGCATGCTCAACGTCTATCAGGGGCTAACTTTGCAAAAATAACACCAATGACTGAGGAAAGATTTTAACTGTCATCGAGTATCCTTCACCACTACGGGGAGAGTAAATTTTTTGAATATCTTTAGTTTGAGTAAGGAAACTTTGTATGTGGTTTCATGCAGCGTTGACATATTCAGCTTTCTACCCAACTAAACGGTAGGTAGATATGAGATCTTAAATGCATCGAACGCGATATCCTAATGTAAGGTTACAATTGTCAAATGCTGTCCTCCTAATCGGAAGGCCCGTTCAAACTAGTCTTCCCTATTAATAAGGAGTTAGACATTTCAGTAAGAGAAGATAATTATGAAATGAGAATTGTGAAAGAAATGAGAAGGTGATGAAGGTAATAGAAGATGATTGGGGGAAGATGAAGCAAGAACATGAGAAAGAGGAGATACTTTGAAGGGCCATTTATAAAAAAGGAAAAGAAGGAGTATGGGTTGCATGTTTTAGGATATACAATCTTTCTGGAGGGTCGACCAACTATGAGGACTTCTAATAGAAAACTATGTATCTTAATCACTCCTTTACTGATAAGCCAATATATTTTAATCCGCTCCTGCTAATAACAGTGAATACATATTATGCTCAAGGTTAGAGATGAACAAATCCGATGACTCTCCGTTTGCTTGTCTAATAATAGCCTTTTTTGTTCCCAATTTGTTTATAATTGCTTTCAGTCACAGGGTTTGGGTCAATTTAAGAGTTGATATTCCATCAAAAATTATTGGAAAGGAATACTTTGTCTTTATTAGAGTTATTTTCGATCTCAAGCGATTCTAGAGAATGAATTAAAAAGAGAAATTTGCTTTCATTAAATCATAAAATATTATCCTTCGTCACAATTGTCAAAACTCTATTACTAGTTTATTAAATGCACTCAGACCATTCTTATGCTGAAAGTTGAGGAACAGTGTATTCCAATGACCTAGAGAGCTAAATTTGCTGTAACCTTGTTCCTGGAAGGGTCATCCACGCCAGATAGGTCAATGGGTGGAGGCCAGACGAAAGGTAGTCCGCGCAGAGTCAACGGGGCGGCCATTACGAGCCATTAGAAATACTGTTCAGTAGGGCATTGGGGGACCACATGTACACATTATTACTAGAAATTTTATGTGTCAGTGAGCAATGTTTTAAAATGGGGTGTTTTTCGTCATTATTATACATAATAGTATACTAGAGATAGTTCTACAGCGAGGTGAAATTTGAAATTTTCGGAAAACCAAGTTTTCCATTCTTTTAGTAGATAAACCACAAAATCTCCCGCAGCTTGATCCACAAATTATCTTGTGGTCTAATTATATAGAGCAACAATGGATTAAATTGCAAAAAAAATCTCACACAAAAGAGCAAAGCAGTACAACACGGAGAAAATCGCTATTTCGGTACTCCATTTCATTTACAAATGAAATTACATTCCACAAAAACAACTCTAACCACTCAAACCGAACCAAAGCTATACATTATCAAAGCTTTTAAATTTTATATCACAAACATAACATTGGCCAAACGAAAGGAAGCTTCAAAACACGTTGTTCACTTTCGCGCAAACAGATTTAATTATTCATTGCACTCGAAACATTTCGGCGCATCTCTATGGCAACCTTTCCTCTCTTTTTTCTACTCATCGGACACCACGTGTTGTTTTCTGTATTGTTTCACGTATTTGTTTTCTTCCTCGCGTTGCACCCTCTTGTTTGTTTTACACTTTTGGCTGTTCACCTTCTTTTGCTTCCATTCTTCACCGTTAACATCAAGGAATAACCGTAAGACTGCATCAACCTCGTAGTCTCAAATAAAAATAGGAAAGATGGTTTGATTTTTCAACATTTTCTAGTATTGGGGAACTAGAGTCATCTTTTGTCCTGCAAGCGCTGTCATCTATCGGGTTTTCTCAGATAATCGAAGAAAGCTTTTTCACTAGCTTGTGCTGCCATCTCTCACCGTCTACCTCAAATGCGTCTTAGTCAAGGGATTACCATGTACAGACATCTGGATAAATTTTCCCGCTGATCCGCCGAAGGGGTAGTCCTTAAATGATACCACGCTTTATGTGGGATCTGAAAATATGTGACCCTTCGCAACATGGAAAGGGAGTACATGCAGCAAACTGTGCTTCCAAAATTAGTCATAATTGTCGCAAAATCATAATTATCTTGAAGTTAACCCACTGATATGCCACACAAATATACAAAACGTTGTTTCGTTTAGCTCTCTGTAGTTGGGCTCAAGAATTGCTGCTCTCGTCCAGTATTAATCTGCTTTCCTAATATTAACGTCGCATATATGATTCAAAGCTCAAACTTGGACCAGAAATGGTTCGGAACCGAATCGTAATTTTCTTCACCAGACCTGAACCGAAAAATATAATCCCGAATTCTCGAAACCAAAGATCTTAATCGATCGAATCGATTTGATTTTCACGTACTTACATGTAACTGGTTAATTTTAGAAAGTCAGTACTGTTAAATCAAAAAGGACAAGATTTTTCTTGTCATGGAAACTTCATTGAACTTATAATGATTAAATATTTTTTGTTATATTGTCGAGAGAATTTATTCAGCACATGAAATTTTATCCTAAGAATATACGCTATATGGTTTTTAACGGAGTTTCTTGTTTTGATTTTGGTATGGAGCTCTAATTGCTCGAAAGAGAAGTTGTGACATTTATTTTGTTTCAAAAGTGAAAATTGCAGTCTTAAGGGACCATACGACAGCTATGTGACATTAGGGACAATGGTACGAAGCTCCACGCGACACTTTGTGACAGACGAGGGCAGCAATCCCAAAAATAACGAGATATCATTTAAGGACCTTCTCTCCGTCCCTTTCATTTATATCATACTGTAAAAATACCGTTTTAGATGCTCTGCTAAACGTTTATGAGGTGGATTTTTTCCATCAGTATATCAATTATAACTATCGACTAACTCATTTGACAGATTGTTAAAACCACAGGGGTAGCATATCCTATCTCGCTGCAGCGACCAAAAGTGAAGCCAGGGGTAAAGCGGCAAATTGCGCATTTCGCCATGCTGGTGAGAACTTTTCGTACCTCCCTATACTAATACATTGTTTTTTCGTGATTTTGCGGCTTTGATACAGAGTTATCAAGGTTTGATCGAGTAATTCGAACCTTTTGGAACACAAAATGTAGTTTGAGCAATGTGTACCACGAAGTAATTTTGTTATTTTCGCGTTTCTAAAGGTTTAATAGGTAAATAAGCAGGGGCTTGTTTCTGCCTTCAATATGACCAATTGCAGTGCATTTGGCTGTAAGAACAGATTCGTCATTTTGACAACTTTTACTGCATTGAGCCCCAATTATGAATTAGAACAAACATTTGCACAAGCAGAAAATCTCTAAGTATCCTGATAAGCTATTATAATGAATGATAGAGTAGCTTTATCTCATTGCGGTAAACGATTATTAAGGAATTTTTATGCAATACTTGGTATGGATCGATTAAAAACTAAGTCGGATTAATGCATTATAATATACATAAAACTAACATTATAATAATCAACGAGGTTTTAATACAGTTTTCGGAAGGTTGGCAGATGATTCGTTTTTTATATCGCTCTAGCAGACGACACGATCCGAGAAGTTTACATTGCAGGCATGTTTTATTTTCCATGATGATTAGAATCAAGAGGACTTTGAGAAAAAAATTGAATATGATCGTTAAGTAAAAGGTTCATTTAAACTATCTGAGTCTATGTCAAAGGATAGACAAGCTCCTGAGTCCCGTATGAGAGGAAAATAAAACCCCAAAAATACATGTAGTTAAAGGGGAGCTGGCGAAAAGTTCTCACCAGTGCTCTGCGGGTTGCGTTTTTTCTTTTCTTCACTTTCCCGACGTTAGACTCGCCGTGTGGTTAAAACTATCGGTATTGCCTCATTCATTGCTTTGAGTGTATAATTTTTATGATTTTTCAAACAGAGAAAGTGAAATTTCTAAAGATTTACGTAAAATGAGCAACTTATAAAAATAAATTTAACACATAAGGAGCACCATTCGTTAATGAAATCAACAAAATGGAGACATTTCCGTGTTACGATAAAAGAGCCAAAATATACTTCTATAATGATTTTTCCAATGATTACAAGAATTGAATTTTTGTAATATTGTAGTAGTAGTACTAGTAAAGCATAGCAATATTGCAATATTCCATTGAGAAAGCTATTTCGCTTATAGCGTGGTTAACAGAGGGTCCCCTGAAAAGCGTCTTTAAGGAGACAGATACTCTGAAAATTGCAAGGAATTGAAAAACGTTTTTAATTAAGTATATGGATTTAACTTTTAGGAGTTTAATCAACCTTCTCTGATATAAATAATTGCAACATTGAGGAAGTTGTAGCATTTTTTACTGATGCTGTATCAGTCAGATACAGCTATTACAGCTGGAAGGGCAATTATAGGCAATCATCACTAACGTCAACCGGTCTGTTTACTTGGACTTTAAATGGACCTATGCTGGCTTCATATTGTTGCTCAAGCCATTTAATTTGACTCAATGCGTTGCATCGGCGTTAGTAAAATTTATTGGATAGTTAAAGTAACCTTCATGAATTTATTTGTCTTTGATGATTGCAATACACTAGTGAAATAATTCGTTACAAATGAGGAAAAAAGCGAATCTTTATGATAGCAGGGATTATATAAATGCACAAATCACGTGGTCATATCATTCCTTAGCCATACGATAGGTAGTTGAGAAGAATGCTTCCTTGTGCTATTACATTAAATCAGTTAAAAAGAATAAATCGCGCTGCTGCTCATAGATAATGCAGAGGAAATGTCACAGAACGCACCTGCAGACCGAAAAATAAAATAAAATCTGAGAAGGGAAAAATCGGGAAAAGAAAGAGGCAAGTACTACAATCACCTCGGCCTCCTGTCTATTTTTTTAACAATATTTAGCGAAAACCTTTCGGAGTTTATTCACTTCTAGAATAGCTACTTGCAAAAATTTGAAATATTAATCGAAATTTCTAGTCAGGGCATTGCAGTAGGTTGTTAAAGGGTTGGATTTTTGGTCTTCCTATTTCAAAATGGAAAACCTCACGCTTGAACATGCTGCAGCGATGCTTCACCCGAAATCAGCGGATCGAAATTCTTCTCTCTCCTCCTTCCATTGGGAGTCAACTTTTGTCAGCAACACAAAGCGAATGCAAAGCATACAATATGTAAACGAGCCTTGGTTCATGCGGGTTGGAGCGTATTTTTAAAAGAGACTATGGGTGTGTACAGCATAAACTACGAGCCTCGAATCTACAGTTTCCAGAAAATCATTAGCACAATGATAAAACTCTGTCTGATATTGAGTGTTAAGTGAATATAAACACGTAGCTGCAAACAGGAATTAAAAAATAAATAATGTAGATTCATTTTAATTAATGTACCCGTATTTTTAAAGTACAATTACAAAGACTACATAGTCTAAAGTAAGAATATAGCTGTGTAATAATTTGATTAGAAATTGTTCAGTTTCATTTTCAAAATTGAAACATAGTAAGCAGCAGAGCTAAAATTAGTCTCAGTTACAATAATATGATTCAGAAGGAAATAAATAAATTAGCAGTCAATGCGTAATGAAAAAACGTATTCACTTAGTAGACTTAATTTAAAAGATACCATAACACTACCATCTATCTAACCACTAGAAATAACCGCTGGGAGATCTAATGTAACCGCGTGAGTCATATGGTTATGGTGAGTTATGGTTAATGCTTTTAAATTATAAATTAATTCTAAAATGATATCGACATTTTACTCACTTCTTCCGATGAGTCCTTCAACAAACATTCAATATCCATCGCGAACAGTAATACTCTGAAACAAAACAACGAAACGAATGCAAACAGAGAAATCTCGTGGCAGAAAAAAGTCGAGCTGCATATAAATCTATAAAAGAATCCCTAGGTATAGGTACCTCAAAGAAAATTACCTTTGCAAATAATATGGATTTAGTATTTCCTCAGTTGACATTTTAGATATCAAAATGATAGAGGAAATTATGTCTTTCATTTACTTCTGGCTCAGGCTTGCTGCGATTACATGCGAGTATGGAAGACACTGAATTATTTGTGATTTCTATGAATAGCGTTATTATTATGTTTATATTTTTTAAATTTGGATGTGTTAGTCCCTGTTATATTTAATGAATTACCAACAGAACTAAAAAAATTAAAAACATTTTTGGAGGTTAAAGAGGAATGTAGAAATCACTTACTCAAAAACTTTATAATCGAATGTCAAGATTTGAAACTGGGTCTCTTTTCTTTGTGTTTTTATCAATGTTGTATATGTGTATGTATTTATCGATTTTGCTGTTATGATTGATATGTGTTTTTTAGTGAGGCACCTGCTGATAAGTCTCTGACTTGACTGTTTGTTTCTTTATTATTCTCATGTGTTGGTTTGTACATCTTATGACCTTGAAATTATCATTTTAGGTTTCAATATATGTATGCCATCCTCACTTTATGTATGTTATTTTAATATTTTTAATGTCATACTGCTTATTTGCATTTGAATGTAAAGAGTTCATTAACCAATAAGACATAACTTAAATTGTAAGCCGATCTCAGACAGGATGGTGATTTAATCTTATGTACTACTGTATGTTTATATTGAATTGAATTTGAATAAAATACTACTTCATAAAAAATGTGCTACACTCACGAGAACGTGTTCCACTAATAGTAATCTGGCTCAGGAAGGAAGCCAAAGGTAGGAGACCTTTACATATTGACTAGTTATTATCTCCAGGGCTTCATGTATCTGATGGTGAAGTGATTTTCAGTCTTAGGCTTATAACTGTGTGGAATAAAGTTAGGAAAATATCAATTTTGTACTCAAATCCTATCCAAATAGACACAACGATATCTTTCTTCAAATTATATCTAATGGCAGTTTTAATTCAAGGATTAGAATTAATATGTAAGATTCTCATGTGAAACGACGAGAAGCCCTGAGATGTTACAGAGAAAGCTGAATTATTCATTCTTTGTTAGATATTAATAGTACAATAATAAACAGAAAGGACTGTCGCGTATCCTTTGAAATAATTAGAACTAAAAATATCACAAATTAGGAAAGAAAGGAAAGTTGGGACACGGCTGTGAAGGAATTAGAGGTTTAAAATCTCATGAGAAGGGGAACGCAGACAAAAACGGCGATTTCAGATTTTAATCCTCTAATTACAAATTAGGTTTAAAAGAGAGCTGAAGAATTAATGAAATGAACTGTGGATTTGTTCATATACGTAATGATAAGGATCTTCGTAAGAATACGAACCAAACAAAAATGTTGATGAAATAATGCAAAGTCTAAAGAAGAATACAGTATGTTCACTAGTCAAAATGAAGTGAAGGGCTTTAAAGAGAGAGACAGAAATGTGATTATCCAAACAAAGTTTGTTCTAAATTAAAGAAGGATGTGAGAAAGCATTAATTTGTCTTGAAAAGGGGAAAAAGTGGAACAGCCTTCCCGAAAAAATATTTAAGCCCTTTCCAAATAAACTTGGAGGAATAAAGCAGAGAGTAATATTCATCTCTTAATCCTAACTTTGCATTTGTTTTCTTCTTCTTGGTAAATTTCCGACGTAGTGTGCTTTATGACATTATTTTATGCAAGTAGTACGACTCAAATTCGTTTTCTCTCTTTATTTTCATTGAATTGTAGCAATAATTATGTGCATATATTTTATTATTTTGCTACTGTACCTAAATACACCAGGATACACACTAATATATAGTGACTCTTTCAAAAATAACAATAATAAAAAAGCATAACATTAAATAATATCATAAATCATAAATTCAGCATCAAACAGTATGTCCTAAAGAGAGCTGGAATAGCAAATAAAATCAAAATAGGTAAAAATATAAAAATAAAGGACTTAGTGGTAGGGGAAATTGTTCTACCTTGACCATGATGTACCTTGTACCACTGTTAATAACTGGATATTGCTACTTCATAGCACGCAGTTATTTAACAACTTCGTCCATTACATCATACTCCTTCGCTGCGGTGAGTTTAAGCGGTGTAGGTGGACTAGCGTGACAATAGGAATTCTTTTTCGTTTTTAGCAAGGCAATAAAAAGTAACAATAATCCGGTAGCCATGTTCGTTTAAATTTGCTGTCTTGTACCTTGAAGCCAATTCGCATCTTGTAACTGGAGCCAGTAGTTAAAGGTACAACATGCTGCAATTATTTTGTTTTCATTATTTTAGGCCCAGTATACCATGCCACGGAGCAAAACGGGGAACAAAAAATTGAAAATTGCAGGAGGAGAAGGGATGAAGGATTTTTTAGAAAGACACCCAGATGAAATTTGGTAAACACATTATTTGTTGGCTGGAATTGAATGGAGTGATTGAGAAACATACATTTGTGACTTCTGCAGTAGACCTCGAGATGAGTTGGAAACATGAAAAATTTATTTACGTTAAAACGCAGCGTTTTAGGTTATCTCAAGGCACAAGAACCTAAACCTATTTTGTATCAAAAGGAAAAAGTCTTTTTACAACGTTTTACATCAAGTTTTATTTCAACCATGCACATTAACATGTGGGAAAAATTCAGAGATTGAAGTGGTGCATGTTTTATTAACATTATATTTAATAAAGTGGACTTAAGGTGAAAAATAAAAAAGTGGTCCAAGATATAACAGCTTCCCCTATAGGAGAAGGGAGTGTTACTAGTTATCGCGACTTATATAACATACATTTATTATCGGAAGGGGTTAAAAAACCATTAAAACAAATAATATTCCTGTAAACAGTCGCGAAAATTGATTCTCGGATCGGCTGGTCCGAGTATCAATTTTCCTCAAATTTACGGCATTTTCATGTTTCCGACGCATCGGTCGATAAAGTCTTTCTAGAACGAATTAAAAGTTAATTTACTTCCATCGTTGTTGACGGACGAATTCACTAGTAATATCTTAATTTTAAACTGTGTCATTAATTTCGTTCTAAATATCTTGAGTTCCGTGATAGAAGAATATCAAAGCACATCCCTATGATGCATGTTAATTCACTTATTTCGAATATATACATATTCAAACTTGGAAATTAAAATTAAACAGGATGATCCTAGAGAATTGAATGATTTGAGATGTGCAAATATTATCATTTTTAATTGTAAAATCGATTCAAGTTGCAAAATATATGATAAAATCTATGAATTATTCTTAACGAATTGGTTAAATAGTTGAAAATGGAAAAACTGGCTTGTGGTGTTAGAAATCGACCATATTATACAATAATGATAATCTAATGAATTAATAATTTTAACCTATGTGAAATTTAAAGGAAAAGGAGTGTTGACAAATTAAAAAATTGCAAATGTACGTGAAACTTAATTATTCCCATTGAAAAAAATGACTGTGATTGGAGGGGGAATGTACGCTCATCCGTGACTCTTTGGGAATCCCTTCGCCTTTCAACGAAGTCACGCCTTAAAATTTCGCGAATGAAACTTCAGACAAACAGAGAAGAGTAAAATGAGTGAGATGAATTACTTAAGGAGCAGAACGTGTGGAAAGTCGGAAATGGAGCAGCTGAGCGTTTGAGCATTCACGATGAATGAGGAAGTCTGTCTCTAACTCTGCCAATTCTGATTCCCCATCAGCTACTCTATCTCGCTCGCCTTTTTTAGTTGAAATTTTGCCCAAAGAACATATCTTTCCAGTTGAACCTCGAATTTTTCGATCCTCTCATTGATTTCGGCCGTTGCACTCTTTTGAAAGCTTTTGGTAAATTAACAAAGCACACCCATACATGCGTGAAATCTTTGTGAGATCTCCATTAAGGTAATATTCAACGTTGCGATGGCAGTATCAGCTAATCAAACGTCGGCTACAATATTTTAAGCCCAAAGAAAATCCTGCAAAGGTTTCACACTTTCAATACGCCGAGCAAACAAAAGTTCCTATGTATAGACATTACATTCAAGATTGCCCTCTTCAAAACCCCTCATTAACCTTATTGCATCACTCGGTCCTTTCCCTCTTTGAAAAACCGAACCGATTTCCCCGATTTGTCTTTATATATTTCCTCGATCCTTGCATTCAGAACCCTTAGAATAACTTTCGCTTCCTGAACTGCAAACTGACCGTAGAATAATGGCAGCTCTCTGTTGCAGACATCAATCTTAATGGAATTCGAATCGTCTCAATAAAAATCCTGGAATATAATGTATTTTTATTTTTCACTTTGAGTGAACCAATATTTCTCATTTTTTTACCCAGGCATATAGGAAAATCAACAGATCAACAACCGCTACTAAATTACTTTTAATATCATGTCCTGCTCTATCAATTTCCCTATCTAACATACCAGGTCCAATATCATTATCTTCTATATCTTGCTAACCTTCTATCATTATAAACGATACAGATTCATGGTTAATTTTGTGGTGCTTATTAACTTGTAAAAAACAAACAAATATGTTTACCATGGATTTTCTATCATTCTGCTCGGAAACTTAATGCCTTCCCAAGATAGTTTCCTCGACGTATTATCTCCGACTTTCCTTTGCCACAGTTGGATCACAGAAATAATTCACGTTCTATCTTTTACAGGGGCTATTACAACACAATTTAATTTATTTCCGGCCAAATATTCAACCCTTTTATAAAATAGGTCGAACCTCTTTCTTCAACTTTCCTGTTCCACTTTATTGTTCCTTCCACTCCATTCCCTTGTCCTACTTTCTCCCCTTCTCAACTCAATGTTTAGAGCCCTATACATTCTTCTCACATACTCTGTGTTCATCCTCTCCCATTCCATTCTTTTATTCATTTTACTTGTCATTTCTACCGTCGCCCGTAGTTTCCTTATTTTTTTCCTCGCTCTTTCTATAAATATCCGTGCGATATATGTAAAACTGATTTTATAATTCCTAATTACTCTGTTAATATTCACCGATAAGCATTTTGTACTTTGCAGTAGCTGTTATTTGGAAGCAATTTTTAAAGAACACTTCCTGATACTAACTCATCAGTAGGCTTCTCGGAACTGATTTTCCTTAATCTGCTTCATACTTTACATGTCCTGATTCAATAGCTTTCGTAATGTGTTCAGCTCTCCGTCAGCACCAAAGTGTCAACTTCCTTTTGATAAAGAAAGTAGATTTCATAAGCTCAGCGATCCTCGACTCCGAATCTAAATGTTACGAACCGCGTGCGCCTCAATTAGTAGAATGCATTTGGCGGTGTCCAATGACAATCGGTGGAGTCGTCCTCATGAGGGATGGCGGTCACGCAAATAAAGGAGGAATTCGGGCGGAATGCGGAGCAATAAGTGAGAGCATTCCGTTCCATCTGGCGGAGGAATTCGGAAAGAACTCGGAATGCATCGAGAGGTCGATAATGTTTGATGAATTTTCAAACCATTCGTCGAATATCGTTTTATTCTCATCATATCGATGAATTAATAGTATACTTTTTCTCATAAGACAACTCGTATTCGCGATCTCATGCGCGAGATACATAAAACAATATTTAAAATTACGGTATTGCACATAAAACATTACGTAACGCTATAACAATTTCGAAAAGTGACACTGATCACATAATATACACCCTTTCTATACGCAAATATGTGAGAATTTAATTTAAACTTCAACTTAATTCAGCTATCTAATGAGTGACTTTAATGGTACTCCATGACGACAGGAAATTAAATATGTGGAATTCTGTTTATTAAATAAAAATAGGATCCAGTTTCCCAAAATAAAAGTGTTTCCTACTCAATTTCCTAGAGTTAACTTCTTTACGAAGAGTCGCAAATAATTTTCCTTTGTATGAAATACATACACTCTGCCAATATTAATATCGTGAAACATCAGCCTACGGCAACAAAAACTTCTGCATTAATATATCTTTTACTTATAAATAAATACACCCTTGTTTACTTACTTGATTTTATTTATTTTGCATGGTATGACTTTCTTTAAATTCAGAGAATCAGGCTAGTCAAGGCTTAAAAATGTAAACATTTTACTATTTCTTTGCGTGTGTGGAAGGAAAATAACGTCAGCAAAGACTTTTCAATTTAATTAGTAGTAGTATTAAAATTTTTTGGCGCGTCAACCGCTAGGTTATTTGCGCCAGTGACTCAAAAAAAAAAAAAAAGGAACAGTTACAATCACTACAAATATAGACAGAACATTGACATATTAAAATCTTAAAACAGCTAAAACATGCAAACATCACCTAAAAATGAGCTAAGACAATAAAAGAGGATTAAATAAATAAATAAGTTAATTAAAAGACTTTAGCGCAATTGTTCCAGGGTTAGAGGCGATGATACAGGCCTGCTTCCCTGAAGAACTGTAGTGCCCTGTCAAGGTTTTCCGGATTGTCACCTAAAATGTCTTTAATCTCTCCTCTGATGCGTAATTGGTCCCGCAAAACTTGGTACTTTTCACAGTCTGTGAGTAAGTGCTTTATTGACAGCTGACAGTTGCATCTAAGGCACATTGGTGCTGGTTCCCCATTTGCAAAGAGGAATGCATGGGTCAAGGCACAGTGACCTATCCTCAATCGTGCGATCACGACTTCCTCTCGCCTACTGTTCCGAACGGAGGACTGCCAGGATGTGACGCCAGGTTTTATGTCCCGAAGTTTGTTCCCAGCTAAGTCCTGCCATTTCTGTTGCCATTTCTCGTGGATCTTTTCCCTCAGCATAACCCTCAGGTCTTGGGCAGTAATATATGTTGTGTCTAGATCCGTTTTTAGGAGAGCAGCTTTCGCAGCTGAGTCAGCTTTCTCATTGCCTCTGATACCAACATGTCCAGGGATCCAACAGAAAATTACTCTGATCCCACGTGAGTTCAGAGCAATGAGTGAGGAGTGAATTTCTTTTACAAGCGGGTGTGTAGGCGAAAAAGATGTAATGGCCTGTATGGCACTTAATGAGTCAGTGCAGATCAGACAGGGCTTATTGTGTGTCTTCATTTGCAAAAGTGCTGTCTTTATAGTAAAGAGCTCTGCCGTGTATATGCTACATTTTGGGTGCAGTTTTAGTCCTACGGCTTCAGAAATGGGAGAGATGACAGCACATGCAACATCAGAGTCGGATTTTGATCCGTCAGTATAAAATGGAGTGAATTCAGAATACTCTGATAGGATCTCTGCAAAGGCTTGCTGGTACAAACGAGGAGCTGTTGTTGCTTTAGGTAGACTTGATAATCTGGTCAGAACCTCTGGAACTGGTACGTGCCAAGGTATATATTGTGGTTGACCATTAGGATAGATTAATGGTAGGTCTACTGCAACATCATCTAATACTTGTTTCATTCGGATCGGTAATGGTTTAGTTGCCCGTGGTTTATTATTAAAAAGTGTTAAAAATCGTGGGTTAAAAATAACATCATAGCATGGGTGTGTATTAAGGGACTGAATCTTACTAATGTAATTACACATTAGCGTCTCTCTTCTAATATCAAGCGGTGGTTCTCCAGAATCTGAGTAGAGACTGAGTACTGGGCTTGTCCGGAAGGATCCTGTTGCCAGCCGTAGGCCACTGTGGTGTACAGAGGACAGAGATTTTATATAAGAAGTACGAGCTGAAGCATATATGAAGCATCCATAGTCCATCTTTGAACGTACTAAGGCTCGATATATTCTGAGCATTGATGCTCGATCTGCTCCCCATGAAGAGTTTGCTAGATGACGTAAGATATTTAAAAGTTTAAAGCACCTGTCCCTGAGGTTACTGATGTGAGTTTGCCAGTTAAGTCTTTTATCTAGATCCATACCCAGGAATCGTACATTCTCAACAACCGGTAAGAGATGATTATCTAGCTTCAGGGAAGGTTGGGGGAATAGCCCTCTCAGCCTACAGAAATGGACGCATTTTGTTTTCTCTTTTGAGAATCGGAAGCCGTTGGAG
The DNA here is from genome assembly GCA_947579665.1 of Sympetrum striolatum. NCBI lineage: Eukaryota > Metazoa > Arthropoda > Insecta > Odonata > Libellulidae > Sympetrum > Sympetrum striolatum. Next base: position 19,281,407 of record OX388342.1, on the reverse strand, counting down.
CGAGACCACTCATTCAGTCTGTTAAGTGTCATTTGTAGTTGTCTCTCTGCGTTCTGAAGCTTCGCCGATCTACAGAAGATTGCGAGGTCGTCAACATATAGTGATGCCATCACTGGTCTTCGGACACATTTGACTATATCGTTGATCGCAATTGCAAAAAGTGTTACACTCAGTACAGACCCTTGAGGGACTCCATTCTCCTGTCTATAAGGTGTAGATAAATGTTTCCCTATCCTTACTTTAAAAACACGATTTTTTAAAAAATTTCCAATATAAATTGGTAGATTACCCCTGAATCCCCATTCGTGTAATCTAATTAAAATCTTATGTCGCCATACGCGATCGTAGGCCCGTTCCATGTCAAAAAATATGCCCAGTACATGTTGACGGAGGAGGAATGCTTCTTGGAGGAAATTGTCCACCCGGACCAAATGATCCACCGTGGATCGCCCCTGTCGAAAGCCACATTGGATTTCAGAGAGGAGCTTGTGGTTTTCCAAATACCAGACTAGTCTGCGGTTCACCATCTTTTCCATCACCTTACAGAGACAGCTAGTTAAGGATATCGGTCTGTAGCTGGAAGGGAGGCGTTTATCTTTGCCCTGCTTTAGGATTGGGATTATCACTGATTCCCGCCAGGATTCTGGAAACACACCTTCACACCAGAGGCGATTCAGGATATTGAGGAGGTGTTCTATGGCTGGTGGAGGAAGATTTCTGAGGAAAGCATTATGTACTAAGTCACTGCCAGGGCAGGTGTCTGTAGTGTTTCCTATGGCCGCGGATAGTTCCCAGTGACTGAACCGATCATTATAGGGAAGACTAGTGTTCCCCATTCTGAAATTAATATGTATATTCTCCGCTCTATCCTTTATATGGCGGAAGTGAGTGCTATAGTTGGCATTGCTACTCATGTCAGCATAATATTGGCCAAAGGCATTGCTTATCTCCTGTGGGGTAGTCAGCATGAGGTCACCAACTTCTAAACCAGTAATTGGGCTGAGGTGTCGAGTACCAGTAATACTTTTTACTTTGTTCCAAACTTTGGATATTGGTGTTCGATGAGAGATTGTGGATATATACTGGATCCAAGAAGCTTTCTTGGCAGCCTTCACTATGTGACGTGCCTTTGCTTTCATTCGTTGAAAGGCAGCAAGGTTCATGGCAGTAGGGTATTTTTGGAACCTGCGTAGTGCTCTTTTCCTCTGCCGGATAGCCTCGGCACATTCCTCGTTCCACCATGGAACAGGATGGTGAGCCGGTCTACCTGACGTCCTCGGAATACAGGAGCTGGCTGCGTCTATTATCGCTGCTGTGAAGGCCTCAATGTCTTGTGGAGTATCTATTCTTGGGCCATTAGAAAAATTAAAATTAGCTTTAAATGAGTGCCAGTTGGCTTTACGTAAGCACCAGCTGCCTGGATGGGTAAAATACTCTGGTATCTCTCCAGGCTTCCTTAAAAGTAAGGGGAAGTGGTCACTTCCACACAAGTCTGAGTGGACAGTAAGATTAAAAGATGTTGCAATAGAACTGGAGCACATGACTAGATCAATAACGGACGTCTCTCCATTAAAAGAGTTAAAACGTGTCTTCTCTCCGTTATTCAGTAAAATTAAATTAAAATCGTTTAAAATCTTCTCAATTATACGGCCTCGACCATTGGCGTCATTCATGTTGTCCCCCCATAGAGTGCTATGGGCGTTGAAATCACCCAGAAGCACGAAGGGCCTTGGCAGTTCACTAATAAGGTTTTCCAGGCTGCTTTGGCTTACTGGTGCCCACTCAGGGAGATACACATTGCAGAATGTCACCATTTCTGGAATGCCGCATCTCACCGCAACAGCCTGGAGAGGATACCTGAGTCCCACCCGGGAGGTGTAAAGGGTCTCCCGGACGGCCACGGCCGCCCCACCCCTAGCTCTGTGGCCACTCAGATCGTCACATCTAAAAACGTTAAAACCTTTTATATTGCCTTTGTCAGTTGCTTTCAGGTGTGTTTCCTGGAGGCATAAAATAGTGGGGTTAAAATCATGAATTAAAATGTTCAGCTCCTCATTATGGCGATAAAATCCGTTACAGTTCCATTGCAACATTAAGAAGTGTGTATGCCTCATTACCGGGCAATTTTTCTTCGACCCCCTTTCTTTTTCTGTTTGTATGTGACAAGGCGTCTCTTCAGCTCTTCCTCTGACACGTCATCCATTTCAGATGGTGATGGTGACACAGACATATTAGTTGATGGGGAGTGTTCTTGTCTGGTTGGTGGTTTTGCTGCTGTTTCTACTCTGGTTGCCTGAGTAGCGGTAGTTTTTTGCTCCAAGGTGCAGGTTGTCAGAATGGTTTTGCAGGGGGGGCATACAGGGGGGAGGTGGGTCTGGGTGCCCATCTCCCTCGTCTTCACTGCCCTGGAGGCTACTGCGGCAAATGAGGGACCTTTCGATAGTGGGGCTTGTGCCTTATATTCTCTTTTGGCTTCAATGTATGAGATCTTTTTTGTGGTCTTTATCTCCTGAATGGCCTTCTCTTCCTTAAAAACTGGGCAGGTAGGAGACCAGGCAGTGTGTTCTCCACTGCAATTAAGGCACTTTAGAGGAGACGTGCATGGTTCCTCATGCTTTTGTTGACCGCAGCGGCCGCACTTCTCTGCTTCTAAACACCTTGCGGAGGTGTGACCAAACCTTTGGCACCTATAGCACCTCATGGGGTTGGGGATATACGGTCTTACAGCAAGAGACAGATAGCCAGCAAAGATCTTTCTTGGGAGTTCTGTTCTTGCGAACTTTAGGGTAAGGTTGGGGGTGTCTACTAAGACACCATTGCGACGAGATTTGATTCGTCGCACACCAACAACTCCCTGGTCCCTCAACTCATTCAATATTTCCTCCTCCGGTACTGTTAGCAGGTCATAGCTGAAGATCACACCCTCAACATAGTTCAGGGTTCTGTGAGCTTCCACCTTCACTGCCACGTCGTGGAAAAGTGTGGCTGTTCTTATTTTAGCGGCTTGTTTTTCATCTTTTACCTCCACCAGCAAGGATCCATCGCGCAAACGCTTTGCGCACGCCACCTCCCCCAGCAGGAATTTTAACACCCTGTGGAGTGCAAAGGGTGACAGCTTTTTTAGAGCTCCATCTATGATGCTAGAGATAATGAAGAATCTCTCTTCACTGTTACAACTACTTTCACAATCACTTCTATTATTATTAGCTTCTGCTTCAACTCTGGGTTTCTTTGATATTTTACCTTCTTTTTCAGTTATATACTCGCCTTGGTTTTTGTTAGCCATAATTTGGCAGTTTTGTTTCATCCTCCGGGCTCCCCACCCACCACGGAGCCCAACAAGGGGACGCTGAACTTCAACGCCAGGGCTACCAGGAGGATATAGCTAAGATCCCACCATCTGCGCAAGACTAATGCGGTTCTGGTGGGTCTAGACTACCCCACTGGCGTACGCTCGTAAGGAGCCGCCAAGCTCCCCAGCCGCCAGGAGCCGATTGACCGGGAGTGGGCTAGTTCCCGGCCGCCCGTCTAGGAGAGGCAGGGGCCAAAGTGGAGGGTTGGGGAAAAGTGGAGGGGCTAAGTCCCCCCGAAGACCCTATCCCCTCAGCCACCAGGATCCCCCTTCCCCCCGACACGGGTCGCCATGCACGGCAAACGCATGGGTAGGCGTTCCGCACACAGAGAGGGCCAGCATTTCATGAGAGAAGAAGAGATGATGGGGTGATTGATAGTGAAAAAAAGATGAAATGAGGCATGAGAGCCCTCTCTGTGCCCCCCCCTCACCACTTGGAGGAACCTACAGCGAGGGGCAATTTAATTTTAGCAAAGAAAACATGTCTCCAACGATAATAAAAATTAAGTTTATTTCTTACAGAAGTTACGGCCATCGGATGGATAATTATGTACACAGCGGGGATTATTCTATTAGATACACAGGCCATGAATTAATAATAATAATAATAATAAAACGGCTTTATTTGGGCGAGATTGAGACTAAATGTCTCCTCTTCCATCTAACCCATCGTCATACAGTACATAAATAATTAATTTAAAGAGAAAGTATGAAAATGATATGAGAAGAAATTGTGGATGTAAAAAACGTAAGAAATTAAAAAAAATATATCCACTGCAGGAAAACACCCTCTAAGAAGGGGGGAGTGAAAAACCTGCGCAAACCTACCGATCGTCATAACTAAAAAGATGGTAAGAAACATGATTACATTTTATAAATACACTATCAATAGTATCAATAAATCACTATCAATATATGGGATACATCAATAAACATAGTCATGTTGACATTTCAATAAATGCCAACCATTTACTTAAGAACATAAAATAATAAGGGTATACATACTTTAAAGCGTAAATACCATTAATCCAGTACATAGTCAATGTTACACAAAACGTAGATATTAACACAAAATAGGGGTAGGAAACAGGCGAGAAAAGATTTTTTTATTACTAGAATAAAGAAGAGAGAATTTTATTTACAACAGCAATAAATATATGAAAATTGAAGACAAAATATCACAATTGTACAGTACAATGGTACACAATTTTTATATATAATATTAACATGTTCAATGCATACATATAGTATAAATGTATTGATACCATAGAAGGTATATAATATACTGTATGGGTATAAAATTGTAAAGAAATTTCCACTTTGGCCATTTGAAAAGACATGTGAAGAAAGCTGCCAATCGATTCGATTGAATTTGACAAATTTTTGAAAAAATGCATTAAAGTAGATGGCACTATTCTTTTGAAGAAACCTTAGTAGACAGTATGGTTCTGGAATACGGTCGTTTCATATAATTGGGTATACCCTTCATTTACCACTGTTCTGTTCATAGACGTCTTTCCTATAACATTATCTGAATCATTTTACGGCTGATCTTTTTCACAACGGTACTGAACACCAATCATCCATTTAATATCTCTCCCGGGAGAGAATATCGAAAATTTTTAGTTGGATAGTGGAAGAATGATTTGTAATATTCAAATGCTCTTAACGTATATTCTGGATGGATTTTTGGAAATTTTCTACATTTTTGAGGTTTTTTAGGTTAGATGCTGAACTGTCCGCTGCAGACGATAAACGAGGATTTAGTATTTTGCTAGACGTCATTATATCGGACTCATAACATTATGTACAGTTAGAAAGTAACTATCTTTTGGATTTTCAAGAGGATTAATCGCTGAGTGCTTACTACATACATAGATAAGTGCTCGATACTGTATCTGATATCAAAGGTCATTAGAGATGCATCATAGTTTCAATGTCAATTCGACGAGTGAAATAAAAAATCTAATCTAAATATACAAATCAGGGCAATTTTCATAGTTTTATTCTCGTTTCCGTAAAACCTTTTTTTGAAACCACCGAAATAAATTAAACATTATTGGAATTATCACTCTCTAGCTATTCTCATGGTCATAAATATTACATCGACATTAATATTGATATGAAGTCGCGGTAAAGTACGTATAGTATTTTCGCTTTCCTTAGAACTTCCCGGTTTTCAAAGTGAAACAGCGACATTGAATGATAAAAAATCCCAATTGATACATTGTTGATCATACTATATATTCGATAAAATATAAGGAGATATCACTATTTTAAGTGACACGTTTAGCTAAGAATAATGCCGTAAAAAAGAGTCTGGTGAATTCCCTAGTTTCCTCTTCAGATCGAGAGCAGACTGGAAACTGAAAGTTTTCCAATGATGTTAATCTGTTTAAAAGTTGGTTTGTCTTCAATACATATCAATAAAATGTTCAATTATTACTTTTAGTAGGAAATAACTCTTCATAACAACCGGTCTAACGTTTCCTTGACTTTTGCCGGTGAGATTGGAAGACAAGAGATTAGATGAAAAACTCCCGATTCGCGATGCTGCAGAGAAAACGAGAAACTAATCGAGAGAACTCATAAAGATGTTGAAAGTAATTCAAACGATTCTAAAAGGCATTCGTAAACTAATATCTTGACTAATAAACCGTTTAAATTTAAACTAAGATAACTGACAGCGTGTCAATTAGGCATACAGATTACTTACTGAATAATAGTCCTGTACAAACGCAATATTAAAGATTATTGGCAGAAGAAAATTAGCGGTGAAAGTACACAAACACTAGGTGGCAAGGGACTATTAACCGTTCAAACAGAATGTGTGATCGATAGAAAAAACGATTTGGACAAGTTGAAAATTCCTGAACTGATTTCATTTTTACAAAGAGCTTGGAAAATAAAATACGAGCAATGATAAAAAAGCGATAAAAAGAAAGAATCCATGCATATTATCTGATTTCCTATCACAAACACTCTCTTAATACTATTCATTTAGGCAAGAGAGTTAACGAGGAAGACACACATAAGCTGAATTCGAAAATTTTAGTAATATGTTATGTGTTAATATGAAAAACTCAAAACGATAAACAGTGGGCTGAAATCTAAAAAACCCGGAAATTGGGTCAATAAAGGTTTTTCTGAGCGCGGAACTTAAAATTTCGCATAGTTATTGCAAATTAAATGAATTTTATGTTTCCATTAGTTGTATTTTAATATTTTCTGCGTAAAAAAGATACAGGGTGTCAAACTTGAGAAATTTTCACAGAAAATGAGTCCCGAATTTTTCGGAGGAACATTCAAGATCGTTGATTTATACTGTAGAGAACAACTGTTGGAAAAAATAACGATACAGTAATCTACCACAACTCTTTGTCTAAACATTAGATTCAGTTTTGCGCTCAACAATGAGTCTTAGTTCATTAAAAGCTACAAAATGGCGGACCCTTTTTACGGCCAAATTTCGAGATAAATTAAGGAAAACAACTTGGTGATGGACCTTCAAGTATCTTACACCTCGTCACTTTAAAAAGCTTCTAGATATGAAAATTGAAGAAACTGTTCCAATTCACCAGCTACTCCGGGATTGCGGATTATTTGCGGGATATGCGGATAAATAAGCGTTGCGCGATCCCGCTCGGCGCCATAGAATCTCCAAATCCAGTTACGCTGTCTTTTTGGTGATGTGAAGTTTTCTATCATGTCCAATTCTTATTAGTCATATGGAAAACTTATGTGAAGTATTTTAAGATAGGAATTTGATACATCTGCTGCACAAAATGGACGTTGAACTAAGAATATTTTACATTTTACTGAAATGTGTCTGTTTTGATTTCAACCGTAAATAAATTTACGGCGATGTTCACATCCTCTGTATGGGTCCAAAATATGGTTGGCAGATTTGTGTTGAGAAATATCCTCATATGACAAATTTAGCCGACCGATTTTAGAAGACGGAATTGAATTGCTTCATATAGGGTGGGTGCTTCTAATGTGGAATACCACAGTATCTGATCAGCCAAGTGCTGTTGTCTGTCAGCTCGTTTTTTAACTTGATACAAATACTCCTGGCAGTCTTCATGCGAGTTGTTACTTGTCCAGAAGAAATACACGTGCTTTGGTGATACTCTCAAGTTTTAGCGTCTTAACGAGTTTTGGCAGGAAATTTTCTACCTATTACTCCACATCAAAGGTGTGTGAGTGTGATATAAAGTACAATGACCGTTAATAAGAGTAAGTTGTCCTGTGTTCGATCACAGAATTTTAACATCTAAGACCAGCACAACTGTAAAAATTACAAATATTCCTATATGGCATAATGTTCCAATTATGGAATACTTATGTGTTCCCAATAACAATACACATATACAATACAATATTCCATATTTGGAGTATAGAACGCTATCTGTTTTTTTTTTCTTTTTTATAGCAAAGAGTATCGCTGATTAGGCCTAATGCTACATGTTTTATTGCTAAAATGAATTTATTTTAACCAAATTAGTATACTTCAAATAATCCTTTCATCAAAATTATGCTACGTATAACACATATACATCAGTGTTATGAAATGTGTGTATGTATGTGCAAGATGAATTATTAAACGGAATATTTAATATTCATGATAAAGATCCCCTTTAAGTAAATAAAATTTATTTTCCTGTCTGACAAATGTTGACAATTTCAGTAGGTCTCGGAAGAGCGCATGGAATAAAGATAAAACAGAAGCCGCTGTAAGAGCTTGACAATCGAAGGAAATAGTTCAAGTTCAATTGCGACAAAACTGTTGTGACTATTGTTCAGTTTAAGCAGCCAAAGGTTATCACTATATAGGACATTAAAGGTTATCACTAAGAGGGGACAGAAGCAGATTGGTCAGTTCACCTCGGCGGAAAGAGGTAGTTTGGTTACTGTAGTAACTTACATGAGAGCTGGTGGTATTTCTGTCCCGCCCCTTCTTATATTTCCACGAAAACATATGGAAAATAAACTGACTGCTGGTGCTCCTCCGGGATCCATATTCACCCTTCAAGGTGGATTCAAATGTACATGTTTACGAAATGGTTTCAGCACTTTCAATCAACTCTAAGAAAACCATTTTTTTGAAAATTTCCTAATGAACATTTAAGTTTTATAAATGAATAAATGGAAAAAGCTTTATAATTTCTAAAATTTAATTATTCTTCTTTTAAATTGTGGGTAACTTATACATCAGCATCAGGTGTTAAAAAAGGTATGCATGCTTTTGGTAATATTATTTATATTTACGTAATTTACATATATCATTAATTTTTACAACAAGATCTTACAAAATGATGCTCTTTGCTCATTGCTGCTTATTTTTTAACAGTTTTTAAATACGCTTAATTCAAAATTAGGGCATAGGGCTTGTTAGGGCTAGTAAAAATTAGGTAAAATATTAGTAGCTATCTTTGAGGCAAAAGTAAAAAAACCATTCTTCTGTTAAACATAATCTTTAAGATAAATAAAAACCACAGAACCAACAAGCAAATTTTTAAGGCTAAGGTAAAGAGAAATCATTAAAGGAAAAACGCTGGGTATTCTTGAATTTCTTTGAATGTTAATTTTTTTGGATTCATCGGAAATCCACTCAGAGAAATAAACAAATAGTCAATAAAGTTTCCTTTAGATTAGCAAAATTTCCGCAAGACGGCTGAAAATATGACCATTGAGTGTGACTTAGCTGTAAGGGAATACAAAAGACACATCTGGATTGGAGTTATGTTTCTGAAGAAACATTTGAAGTGAATTTGCTATCCGCACTTGCACAAGCGGAATCATAAATTTTGATTTGGCATCAACTCTACCAGCCTCACAGCTGAAGATAAATGCTGTTCGATTTCTACGTATAAGATAATTCCGGTAGAGATGCCCCACCTAAGAAAATTACTTCATAACAATGACTTAAGTGATGACAAGAATGTGAAACTGCGTGATAGAATATAACTTTCATTGGTTATTAACAGTATGTACACAAATTTTGTTTAAAAACATTTCCATACAAAATATTAAAAATTTCTGCATCCATTCATATGCGATATATACAGACCACTGGTGGCAATGTAACATAAATCTAAGAATCACCTGAACCACCAAAAACCACCAAGTTTTTGGTGGTTCAGGTGATTCTTAGATTTATATCCATTCATATGGCCATCTCTCCGGGTGAGATGCCCCATTAGCCTATACTGAATTTATCTGGAAAGCTCTTGTTATATGACAAAATTGTTATATTTAACTTGAAATTAGGATCTAACTAAACGTTTAAGTTAACTTTAAAACCTATTTAGAAGTTTTATTTGCAAAATGTTAGCTATAAATTGTAGTACATTTAGAGATCAATATCCATTTAAAATTATCAGAAATTTGCAATTGGTATGGATGGGAGCTAGAATAAACACCGTCGATATCCGCGAAGAGATGTCCTAATGGGAGTTCGTTGTAAAGTTAGACGCAAAAACCCATTCTATAGCTTTTCTAGTTCATTTCTCGAAAATTCGAAGGATACCTTCCCTTTCAACTAGTATTCGTGTTCTTTCTTTCCTTCCTACCAAGAAAATTAATCTCATCACCTTTAAGTTGGGTCACTCAGAATTTTAATAAAAATATTTACAACAAATAAAATATTAAGTGTTATAAATAGGTACGAAACAGCAATGAAGCTACCGCTTCATTTTTTTGTCTTTTTCTTTGATTCATTTGCCTCATTTTCTAGCCCCATAAAAAGCATCTCAGCCTTCTCTAGAGGTATATAAATATAAATTGAGGCTTGTTCATCAGTATTTTTTTGCAAGTGATCTTTTCACGCAAGAGTATTGTCGTTTTAACCGAAACAATTTATGACAATATTGATGTTATCGTCGAATTTTCGAAACTTCGAGGCAAACATTCTCTCAGAATATATTTGTTGATTTTGAAAAATAAATTATATTTGTAATTTCCATGCAGGTGGGCTATTTTTGCCGGGTATTACATTTAAATCAGAAAAAATTGGCAAAACGCTCCACCCTAATGCTTACTAAGCAATACGTCATCTTTTGATCGTGTATAAACTGCATCCGACCGTGGATTTAAATTTTAATTGAAATTTAAATGTATTTAACAAACTTTGTCTTGAAAAAAATCTTGCGATCTGAATAATCTGATTTTTTGATTTTTGTCTAAATTATGTGTAGTGTGAATGCTCAGGTATTCTCCAGAATTTTCGCCCACTTATGCATTTTTTACGCTACAACTATACTTCATATGTAACAGATATGTAACATAAGTTTCTAAAACAAGATTACAACGAACATTCTTAATGTTGGATTGAAATATCAGACCAACAAATTCGGAAGAAGAAGAGCTCAAGCCAAAGTCATGGAATCCATGAAAGAAGCATATGAATAAATTAAGCAAACCGGAAATTCGGGGATAAATTTGGCAAAAAATAGAGAAACTGAAAATTTCAGGTTTACGTAGAGATGACATAGAAAGTAAAGAGATTTGCTAATCCATCAGAAGAGCTATCTAGTAAGACTTCAGGAATTACAACGATATTTGTGCAGTAGATTGGAGAAAGCAAGAAGAGCATGAAGAAAGGCGCAATACGGCAATGAGGAAGAAGCAGACTTTAGCGATACAAAGAGAACAATACACAACAACCTGCAACCTCCTCAAGTTCGCAGGTAAAGCTTTCATCCCGTGTTATTTACACATATTCCAGATGGGGTATAATCAAACTTAAGGAGCATCGTCCTCAAACGTTTTCATCTCACGCATATACCGTTGTTATATGTTGTTATAAATACCAGTTATTTTTGAAATGTATTAATAGGGGACTATCGACATATTGAATTCAAGAAAAATAGCATCCACTTGCTTTTTAGTCTTCGGAGGCTTTGAGATGTCGTGAACGATTGCGCGAATATCGTACATTCGCGAATTCGGTTAATGGTAGATATCTGGGGGTTTCACCTTTACTTTTTCTCAGGTAGAAATTTGGGGGGTTTTCGTCCTAATACGAACCCTTAGCTCGCCTTTGCAGGTAGCGAGCGTCCGAACTTCTCATCAGGGGGGACCATAAAAAAACTGACCGCGTGGAATACGATTTAGAAAGTTATAAACAATTCAAATGAGCAACAATTTATTATTATCGTCGTCGTAATGAAAATTAAGATTTTTCGTAATTTTGCTAGAAATGACTCGTTGACACACGGCAACGTTGCCCCGGGGATAGGTTGGGTTTTGGGGAGGTATTTCTAGCTAAAATCTAGAAATTCCTCCCTCCAACCCGTTGAGATTTATAGCTTAATTTTCATCGTAGAACGTCGATTCGAACGAAGGTTCTTCTTGAGGAAATGACTTCCATATTCCAAATCCACGAGTAAAACATTTCCTTATCACACAGTAAGGTTAATGAGATCGGTCAATTATTCTCTCTTCCTCTTTCTCTTTCATTCCGCTTTAACCTAAAGTCATAACTTTGGCAAATCTCCAATCGATTGTAACCCTTCCTCCGTTCATTGACTTTAGATGCACAATTCTGAGAATTGAAGTTTCGCTCTCGCCAGTTCTTTCAACACATCAACTGGAAGACCTTCTAGACCTGGAAATTCTCTCGGCTTAGTTTTGCGAAGACGTTCATGGTTTCATCTTCGGGGAGACGAAAACATCATATGGACTCGTGAGAATAGCTTCAGGTAGTGTATCTAACGAAAAAAACTGATAATAATTGTTTAGAAATTTTGTTTCCCTCTTAGAATCACATATATATTACGATACAAGACAATATTTTTCAAAATCTAAGTGTTTTATCAACTTTTTATCTATTTAAAATCGAATTGAGCGTGTTAGTTAAAGGTTCTAAATCTCCGAACGCAGATAGAAACGACTATTAGAGATTTTAAACTTCTAACTCCTTAACAGTCGTGTCCCAATTTTCCTTTCTTTACATGCACTTGAGCGTAAATGTTGAATCTTCTATTTACTTTTTTATCATATCTTACCATCATATCATTGGGGAAAGTTTAGATGCAATAAGAGACTTTTCAGTCTTAACCTCGCCTAAGAAAGACATAATGGACAAATCTGCGCGAAGAATGTTCACAATTTCACGAGATAAAGGGCTTTTAATGGCTCACATATCAAATGTATTTACAAGAATATGTAAATATATTTATCAGAGTATGTAAAGTAGCCGAAACCGGCTGTTCTAAAATAAATCTGTGGAAAAGTAAACATCATCTTCTTATACCTATATTTTAAATAATAAGAATAAATGAATTACAACGTACAATAGATTACAATAATTAGAGAAAATATATCAATAATGTGAGATACAATGAAGTAACCAATCTAATTGTTTGTGATTATTGCAAAATGTTAAACTGGCTGTTATCATTCGCCTTGCTGTAAAGACACTGTAAAACGTTTCGGCTTTGGTAGAAGTGGTCCATGGTTCGATTACCAGTTGAAGCCCGCGTGCGAAATGACTTAAGCTGTCGAAGCGCTTTTAACGGTAACTAATTAATACATGGTAAATCAAGTAGTAGTAGTAGTAACCCTAATATTCTTCAGGGTTCTTAATAGGCCTTCACCATCCTTCATATCATAATAGCAATAGGAGTTATTTAAATTATAAAATGGACTAGAGTCTTCGACTTCTATTACGAAGAAAACAAATTTCAAACGATTGTGAATGAACCGATTCGTCAGTTATGGTAAATGAAAAAACGCAGTTATTCGCATCTCCTTTCGCAATCTGCCTTCACTTGTTTCACTAATCACCAAGAGCTCTTCGGACGAATCCTCATCGAGCGACGGAAAGGGAGATCCGCCCTTTTAAAGACATCTGCTGTTGCAATCGCCGTCCTACTTACGTTTGTTTGAGTGGTTACCAATATTTGGACCCCAGTCTTTTCACCTGAAGAAAGAACTGGCCTTATTCGGGCGAAGAATTCAACTTTTCCAGAGGCCGACAACAAAACATTCCCTCAAGAAAATAGGAAAACTCAAGTGCCAGCAATCCAAACATTGATTTGCTCTAACTCTTATTCATTATAACGAATCAGATTATTCCTATTTAACATAGATTAGGATAAGATATAATCCAAATCTATGTGAAAACAGGAGAGTCTTTTTACTGGCTTACTTAGCAATGTACTTTATAATGACTCTCTCTGAAATTTACAAATCAAAGACAAAAACTCACACATCTCTCCATCACAGTCAATTTGTAAAAATGTTAACAGCGAGGGTTTTGATTGACATTGTCTACACCTACAATGTCATCCATTGTCAAGACAATGTTGCATAAATATAAATATGCTTGTCAAGAGCCAGAAAATGTTTTATTAATGCAGGACTTCACGTAGTTAATTAAAAAAGATTGGATTTTGTGTTTCCATATGCCATTTCTTTACTTGTTAAATGATACAGGGTGATACTATGCTAATTTTTACAGAAAAGGATAATCTCGAATTTTTGGAAGAAACGTTGGTTGGCTCAAGTTGATTGCAACGTAGCCGTTGTTGAAGGAAACTGTTGGAAAAAATGAAGATGCATTATTCCAGTATAATTACTTATTCTTTGATACGTAATGGTGATTGTGTTGAAAGATAATTCTTTGCTCGTTCAACGAAATAATTCGACGCCTATTTTAAACGTTTTTATGTGCAAAATTCAAGAATTGCTGAGGAAATGTTGTAGTATTTAATAAAAGTTTATATCTTTTAAGAGAAATATATATCTTATATAAGAAATAACATCGTCTTTATCTTAGATCCATGTTCTGAATTCGCCTTCACCTTTCTTAGGTTTCGTTATTTTGCTTGCGATTTTGTTATCGGTTAACAAACAGTCATCCTTTAATCATATTCCGATGATTACAGATGAGTTGCATAAAAGCTCTTTTGTTCCGCCACAGAATTTTGCAGCTAACTTCATTCGCCAAATCTCGATGATAGGAATACTTTTTATTTTTCTCTCAATAAGGATATTGTATCGTTCGCTTGCTTTTTCTATATTTTCATGGACATGAAAATCTTAAAGGTATGAGTGATGTTGATTATAGGCGAATGATTTTGGTCTATCGAATGCAATGACAAGTATTATACATGGGATCTATGCACTTATCTGGATTTCATCGACTGATAGCAAATTGACTAAGTGTGGAAAGTAATGGAAAACTACCTCGCTCATCATCTCGCCAAGCTTTAATCCCTCTCTTGAGATTTCCGTAGCTGATGGTGGAGGGATCTATCATAATATTTATTATATAATTATTTGCTCTTATAACATTAGAGATACGGCACCGTTTATATCAATTCACCTTCCTTATATTTAAATAAAGCAATGAGCAGTGTATGCGGTAGACACAATGGCAGCACTTTAAAGAAAATAAACGCTTAATTGAGTTTTTCGTTATCATTTCAGGAGATTTTTTACCTAAATGTTTATTCCGTTTGCAAAATTATATGTCATAAAGATGGATTATTGAGTTGACGTGTTTTTTCCAGTTATTCATAGCTTTAAATTGCAATCTTCTGATCTAATGATCGTCTGTTACAGAGCTAAATACATTCGAATTATCTCTACGCATATTCCGAAACTTTGCTTAAATATTATTTAACTTATTACCTTGCTTAAGCTATACAACGCGAGAGAATAAGTAATTAAGCTATGAAGAGAGCAAGAGTAAGCAAGGGGGATTTATAAACAACCAATGAATATTTCTTTTCTTGTTGTCTTTTGTTCGACTCCCTTCAAATCGTTTACAAATTCAGAGGGCATACATGGAATTGTTCGTTCGCTCAGGATTACACAATTCGTGGAATAGAATGCTGAAATATTTAAGCTCATGTTTCCCTTATCCCGTTATCATTGGCACTTCGAAGAATACTTCCGACATTTTAGAATCTTTGGGAACTGAAAATCAGTTCAATAAAGCAATTCTCCGAAGATGACATTGTTTTCTTGAATTCTCATGGAAATCTCTCATATTAGGCTGGTGCAGAGCGGAATTTCGGTGGAGGCGGATTCGAGAGGGGAAATTGAAATCCCAAAATAGACAGATCCTCAAACATTGGCCAAATATTTTAATTACGAAAGCTGAAGTGATTATCTAAAACGAAAAAAATTCGTAAATGTGAAACTTTTCAAATTTAATAGCAAGAGCAAGACGCTATAAACTAAGGCATAGCGAAAATCTTCCTTTGTCCATCGATAACGTTACACGAATGGAAAAATCGTAGCAAATGTGACAAATAAGGAGTGCAATAGATACCAATAATGGGAATCGAAAATGTTCACGACTAAAGTAATCGACAATTGAAAGACCAAGTTAACAAACATTACCTTACGAATCAGTAATTACCACCAGAAACAAATGAAGTCGACAGAAACACCAATTACTTCGAGATTGTTTCCACCTCCATGTTAAAGTAGCTTAATCTCGACATTCCAAGTTAAACAACATTAAGGATTTGGTAAAACTGAGATTAGCTGATCAAAATATCTGTGTAAATTATTTTAATGAACAGGAAGGATGAAAGGGAATATTTTTTTCTGTTTCTCTAAATATTTGTAAATAGGTATTGCGACTGAGAAAGTGCCATCGATGTGATATTGGCTGTACTTAAATGAAAGGCATCGACACACACAAACTCGGATGCTTTATACCTTTTAACCTAATTTGATTAATGCGTTTTTCGTTGTAATTGCAATACTCAATTCCTTGTTTAGGAGCCGTTTTCAGTTAAGCATTTGCAGAACAGATGACGTAACAAATAAATTACAAACAATTTAAAAAGAAAATCCGTAGTAATAGCTTATAAATCCTTGTATATATTCAGCAATGTTTTTTCCTATATTCTGTTTACTGCTTACACTTATTATCTCTTGTCCAGTTATAATTGTTTGTAACATTATAGGCAATATTGTAACTTTTAGTTTTATATGTTTTTAATTGCATTATTGTATATAGTAATTACTTGTATGCTTTAATTGTAAGAATTTAATTGTAAATTATATGATGTACCGCCTTTGGGAGGTTTTTGGGGGTTTTCCTCTCAACTTGGGTGAATACCAGGCAGGGTAATGTATTTTCTTCCCCTGAGAAAAGATGACTACCACCTGGCCTAGAGCCTACTTTTAGTCCTTATAATTAAATAAATAAATAAGTAAAAAACGAATAAATAGATGAGAAAAAGTCCGACAACGGAGCTCGAACCCAAATCTCGGCGTACACGTGTGGCAATTTCATTAGCGAAAAATAAGACAATTTGGAGAAGCAACTGCAGAGGAAAATGCCATTTTCGAGTTATACCAACGTTAATAATGAAGGATTATTATATTGCTGGAATGTTTTCGAAGTTATTTTCGTCCTTTTGTAAATACATTTATCCTCTCGCGTGATTGTAAAAAGTGCGCAAGATTAGCGGAGGGGGATGGAAGAGGGCGCCTGCGCCGCTCCACTTTATAAAGCAGTTTCATCCCCAAAAGAGGACTCAGCGACGATGGCGATGGCTCTCCTAGCGCTCCTCCTCTGCTGCATCTCGGCGTCTTTGGCCCAATCCCCAGTCTTCCAGGTGAGCTTTTCTTATCTCAGTGGTCAAGTGTTATTTGTAAGCGAATTCACGAAGAAAGAATTTTTCTGCCCTGGGATTTACTTGCGGATGGAATTTTTCAGAAGGCTTTGTTCAGAAAGCGGACGCTGTTTTATATTTTTGGCAATGCTTTGGTAGATAAGTAGCAATTTATTTAGTTTACATTTTTGCTTACTTTCGCATTTGTTATACTTTTACCCATAAACGGATCTTTTTAAACCCATTCTCTTAGTTTTATAACTCCTCTTTTTTTAAATCTTACTACTGTCGGGATTTCCATTTGGTGTTATTGGTTTGATTCCATTTTTAAGCGATGCCCATGAATAAAATTGCTGTCCGTTCTGAAGAGTAAATGCATTCTACGCGAGCCAAGCAATAGAGGGCACGAAATGAACTATAAAGTCAACTTTAAACACGAAAAATAGCGATGCCATGAAAAACCCTTTTGCACTTCGATTCGTGTACGAAACTAAGCATGTTTTGAGTTCAGCTTAATTACGAGTACTAAAGTGAACGTTGTGTTTTTCCAGTATAGTTGAAATAGGCAGTATACTATATAAAGGTTCTTTGAGGTTTGGTGAGAGTATTGCGGCAGTAACTGATTAGAAACATTTCATTCGAGAATCGTGAGTAAAATCCTTCCTGGAGAATCCAAAACTTATCGACGGAGACATCAGGAGAGTCTTACGAAAGCTTCTTCCAGCAACAGGAGTCTAATGTGGGTTGAGTTAATTTTGATAGATGTATTTCGGGGTAAAAGGATTAAAATAAGTTAAAAGTTAAAGGATTCAAAATAAGCATTTATACAAGAGACGAGTGGCGTCTACTTCCTGACCAAGAACCAATTTAGGCAACTGGTATTTGAGTTTAATTATGAGATACGAGTTAAAATGTTTCCGAACTACTCTCGAACGTTATTAATCATGCATTGTTCTTAGGATTGGGATACATTGGGGAAACATCTTTGTGGTTCAAGAACTGCGTTTCTCGAATCCTAAATACGCGCGGACGTGGCCATTATTAGGTTCACAATGGTACCGGAAGACGCTCACTGTGGCTCACTGAAAACTATTGCTGAATATTGTTGGGTATTGCGACAATATAGCTTGGTTTAAGTTAATAAGAAACTTCTACGAACGCAACAAACCATTTTTCCAGGACTTTGGCCGAAATTTCCTGGAATCCGACTTCGTCAAGGAAATCGTCGGTGTAAGACAATCTAGCGAATAAATCCACATTATTGCATTTACTGGATAAACCATTTATTGCGTAACTGCATTATTTGAAAGTGGAGTGTGAGAGTAAAAGTAGTAGAGCCTAATTTAGACAGCATTTCAGTACTTCACTTCTTTGAAAGTATATTATTGTAGATGAATATTACAAGAGCTTCCGAGGGAGAAAGTCAATAACATAATTTCCGTAAATATCTTGGAGTGATCCTAACAAAAACTCCCTATTTTCCCTTCCCTTTGAATTAATTCCTCCAACTGCTCATCTTCACTAATCGAGATATATCCTCAGTTCGTCTGTATACATTTTCCTGTTATAAAAATTAATAATGAATCTGAAAAACTGATATCGTTCATTATAATGATGTATCATTTTCACTCGGACGAGGTCGGCACGAAAAGCCTCAGCTTTCAATAAGTTGAGGATTTTATTCTCCTATTATCCTATTGCGAAGGGAAGACCCTTCGCAAGAGGGAACATTGAAAATTGGGGGAGATCATCTCGTTCCAGCGGTCAAGAGATAATTTTTATAGCATGTGAATACACCCTGAAAGTCGTCCATCGGCGTGTGGCATGGGGTGTTAACACCGAGCGATCGTCCTATATTTTAGATTTTAATACCATCGGGGATCGTTTGCTTATTTTGAATCCTTTAATTTGTAAGTTATTTTAATCCTTTTACCCCGACATACATCGATCAAAATTAACACAGCTCCTGTTGCGGGAAGAAACTTTGGTGTTTACTTTCACTTTCGCTCCTGATGGATCCATACCACCAAGTCACGGCCCAAGCAGTTGATTCTACTATCGGGGATATTTTATGGAAGGAAAGAACTTTCAAAACGATTTGTCTTTAAGCGTATTTCTCTTATTTCACATTCATTTTCTGAAAATAGAAGGGAAGTCGCGTTATTACACCACTGGCGTCTTCCGCAAATGTACTTTATCTGAATTTATCACGCAATCGCAGCTTCTAATATTCTTTCTCCAAAGATTCCCAAGCTGCGTCAGAGAGCATTATTGCACAGCATATCATAGCAAAATTTAATGAAGAATAACGCACGTAATCGAGTATTAAGGATGGAGAAATATCACACATGGTATCGCATTTATCCTTCACAAGTTAGTGGTCATTCGGATGCGGACTGCGATATCTTTACCAGCTTCTTCTGACGGGATTTCGGCTAGAAAAGAATTTCCCATTCAGGTGGAATGGGGTTAATCATGCACCATCACGATACAAAATACTACGATTTTTGCAGCATTGCGATTGCAATCACCTTGCTATATATGTAAAGTATTCCTCACCCCCACTAACGTTAGCTTCCAAGAGATAGTAGAGGGGAATGAGGTTATTTAGGCAGGATGAGGAGTGAGGTAGTTTGCCCAGGATTTCCTCAGCAAAAAATACCGGTTTTTTCTATGGGAGTAAATGCTGTGGTGAGCAAAATACATTTAATACAAAGCAATCAAACGTAGATTGAGCATTAGATGCTAGAACGTCGTTATATAATGTGATGGAAAAGGAAATACGGTGGACGAATAAAGGTCCTCAAAAAGAGAAGAGAATTCACCACAGGTTAACATTATACCAGCCTCACACTACATATTTCGAATAAGAAATGGTTCAATTTCTAAAAATAGAAATTTTCAGTTCTGATCCCACAGAGTCGATATTTAAAATACCTACGATAAAATTAGGAATTTGAAAGCGATTGGACAAACGAAAGGCAAGATTTCCATCAAAACTCGTAAAATATTATATAACCATTATAAAATATAATATATATAAATATATATTATATTTATTATATAATATAAATATATATATTATATAATAAATATAGGAACCGAGTTTAGGGAGAAGCTCTTTGAGAAATCATTTTGTTCCAGTTTAAGAAACCGGTTCCTTACATCATCTTCATTCCGCCTGATGACGAACATGTTTGTTTGAAATCGGTCTCGATAAATAGATTTTGTAGAACTTTGTTGTTTATTGGCCATGATTGACAGTAATGAGTTCCACCAAGTCAAGGTTTCGATGATTCAATTTTGTAGCGAGCGATGTCATGATTCCCGCTCTCAGTGACCGTGATTTCGACGCTAAACGCCGTATAGATTACGAAAGATTGCATTGAGAACAGATAACTATTACGTTTTTCTTTTTCTTTATGGGGCAAATATTAATAGAATTCAATAGGGTAGGTTTAGATTTTCACCCCAGTCATATACCATTTGACGGATTTCAATAAAAAAACTTTCTTTATTTCAAAGTCATTAGTATACTGTTTCCCCCAATAAATTTGTTTCAGACTCGATCTGTCGTGAATTTCCCCTACGAAGTTGATGACGAATTCAGAGGTTAGCATCGTCCTCAACGAGTTTTAACTCAAGAACTTTTCAATTACATCTCGATCATGATTATAAAGTCGATCTACATCCTCTTCTTAGCCGAGCGTGGGGTGTAAACACTTTTAGGATTGCATTTCACGCATTATTATTTTCAGTTTAGTACTTCTTCAATTACCAAACATGAATAGAATACAAAAATATACTCCACTTCTTTATGGGCCGGATTAAATTCTAAAATGGGCCTGCGTTTATACACCTAATGTGTACAAGATGGATTATTATCTTCGATCGCTTTATTACAGCCGGAGATCTAAAGGCGGGCGAGGGATTTTCCGCACGTTCTTCGAAGGTGACTTTAATTTGACCCTCTATTTCTGCTGCGGGGTTTATATCAGATGAGCGGAATGCGTTGTGGGGAAGGGCTTTGGGTGAAGAGGAATTTGAAGAATGAGAGGGAAGGAGTCGGGAAAGGGGAAGAATTTATTGAACCTCCATCAGCGGTGGTGCGATTGAGCAATCACAGTAGGTAAATGGAAGCTGCAGCCAATGGACACCAATGCCTTACGAGAGAGTCGCCTTTTCTTGAGAATAATGCAATTTACTAATGTCCCAATTACTCTTATTTGAACGCCAGTGCGTCTTCGACAAAAAAAAGCAGCGTATAATTCCGTGAATTCGATTCTCCTCACGGACAGCCCGTTGTTTCTTACTTTACTGCATTCAATATTCCAAATGTATTTGATTCGCTGTTGCCTAATACTTTGAATCCGCAGGTGTCACTGGGATCAAGTCACTCGGGCCATTCCAGTCACCACGGCCACTCGGGCACACTCTACTGGCGCCTCGACTACAGCGCAGAAGGGAAGATGGAGGCGGAGGTCCACGTCCCCCATTTGGGCCACAGCTCTTGGTTCGCCTTCGGCTTCTCCGATAGGGGAGAGCCCGCGCCTGCAGACTACTGCGTCCTCTGGACGGACTGGAAGGGCACCGTCGCACTCTCGGTGAGTACCAATACGCCCTCCACAGAACTGCTTGCAATTTATATCGAGATAGGATATCTTAATTCATATACGATGAATAATACATCGTTCATTTTAAGCAAACAGCCTTCGCTTTGAAACTGATTCGGCGATTATATCGTCAACACGTCTCCGTAATGCCTAAGTAAACACAGGTATTATGGATACTGAATAAAAACCTTGCTTCGTATGCAACCATTGTTGTATTGCTACTTTAAATACGAAATGCGATTCATTTTTCTCTTCTGTTGTAGTTACCTCTCAAGGAGAAGCGACACAAATCGATATATACTTCGTTTCTTCGAAACACCTGTTGCTCGTGAATTACGTGCCTTGAAAAACTTGCAGTCAGGACCCTAAGTAAAACTCTCGCCCCTCACGAGTCTTGATGGATAGCAAGAAAGGTTCTATTCAGCCATTATTGTCTAGATTCTGGAGGAACTCTAACTTCTTCCGCCGAATTAACAAGACTAAATTTGGTTAAAATTAAGATAAATTAAATGGATTAAATATAATTAAATTTTCAAAGACGATAATACCTTTTTACTTCACTCCCGTAGGCTTCTTGCAGTTAAATCAATACTTGAGTATAATCAAAAATTATTTGGAGCTGATTTGTTCTAACAGCTTGTTGTCGAACCAACCACCATTTACAGTGCTTCTACATTTTGTACTTTTATTTTTATTTATTATCTAGATCTGTACTTAGTGAATTATACAAATTTATTCTGCCTTCGCCAAACAGAATGTGACATGATTTGAAACAATTGCACTCGGAAACAATATTTTTGGATACGGGAGATTTTGACGCCCTAATATGAAGCAATACAAAATAAATTTTCCATGCCGAAAGGGTTTCTGGCAGAAAAAAAAATATTAAATAACAAAACCAAGCTCAACCATATCACTGAAGATTAATCGAACAAACGTGGCTTATGCATTAAAATTTTCTTTTCATTGTTTCATCCAAAATTCAGCGCTAAGAAGAGGAAGAATATGCCCCTGAAATATTTAGGATTGTGTTCATGGAAGGGTGACCCGACGTTTTCTTACAGTAGAAATGAATTCTTGCATCATAATGATTTTCATAGAACAGAAACACTTGTTTCTCGTATGAGATTGTTCTTTTATCGACTTTCTTTCACTGAATCAGCATTTGAATATCAGAAAATTTCGAACTATTCGCTTCAAACTGTAAAGATATGAAATCGATGGTTGAAGTGGTCACTTGGGTGGAAAGACATTATCAAAATGAAATACTTAGTCCTATCCACAGAAAAAAGATATTTCTAACTTGACATCATTCAGATGTCATATACGTGAACCGTGTGCTGTTAGTAGCAGTATCATAGCTTCGATGATTCCAAACAAGGGAGGAATGAAACTCGTCTTTCCAGGACACGTGGGCGGACGAAGAAGGGAAGCTGCAGCTGGACCACTCCCAAGATTGCGAGGGCTTCAGGGTCGCACGCCATGGCAACGTGACCAAATTCGCATTCGTGCGACGCTTCGATACGTGTGATTCCAAGGACTACGTCATCGAGGTAATCTGAACATAGAAATATACGTGAAGAGAAATACACGCAACGACCTAGATCTATACCCTCACACAAAATCTTTAAAGTTACCCTCGATTGTGGAATGTTGGACGATTGCATCACTATATTACAAAATGGCAGCCATAGAACTCGGCTCATTATTCAGTTCCCTCTGGTTATGGAAAATAAAGATATTTAAAGAGAGTTAGAATGAATGCAAATAAATATATCGACTCAAGACATTGGTAATTTATATTCTATGCAATTTGAGGGTAGTCACTTCCTGCAATCTCATTATTGAAATGTATTTTTAAATTATCAAAGTTATCAAGTTTATAATTAAAATTTATTTGATGAAAATCTCACTATAGAGATACAGATATCTCTTAATTTCTAATGGTAATCAATACCAAATAATTTGGCTGAGAACGCTTAAAATATCTCTCTGGTAGTAAATGCTGACATAACTGTTTTGCTTGGTTTGGGATCCACATTAAAAAGGGTTGGTCTCCGCTTGCCTAATTCTCTGTCGACAATCATTTTTTGCAATTCTGCCATTAACATATTTCTTCTTCAGTGGAACTGTCCAAAGGCAGGTATCAACTGGATCTCCAACCCTCTCTATCCTGGGCATCTTCCTTCATTTTCATGCATAGCTCCTTCCTCCCTTCATGTCGGACAGCGTACTCGTCCTTCTTCTTCCTCGCCCTCTTTTACCGCTAATCTTCCCTTCAATAATATTCCTCTGCAAACAGTCCCTTCTTAACATATACCCAATGTCCATGCCTTTTTCCTTTTCGCGATGTTTTTCATTAAACATCTTTCTTCTCCAATCCCTCTAAATACCTACTCATTTCTCACTCTGTCACTCCGCTTAATTTTTTCCATTCTTCTCCATAACCATACTTGAAAGCTTTGCAGGTATCTTTCTTCCTCCTCTTTTACTCCCCAATTACATATTATCAAGTCAGAAAGTGAACTCGATTCATTTCCCTCGTCCTTTCCACCACTCTCTTCCCTCTTGCGCCTCCAAGTCATTCTTCTCGGTCTGTCAATGTCATTTTCATCTTCAGTTATTGTCAGTTATATTTAAATAGTTACCGTTGCCACCTGGTATTAATACCAACTTGCAGTGTTTAAATAAATAAATAAATGGTTTCCATAGTTACCATGTTACCATGTGTTTCTTAGGACGGCACCACCCACATCGTGTGGTCGACGGGTGAAGGACCGTTGTACCGTATCTCCGGTCTGGATGTGGTGGCCCAAGCAGACGCTAACGGAATGGTGAGGGTGCAGCTGCTGAAGACTCTAGGGCCTCAACCTCTGCAGCCAGAGGACGTCCAGAGCACTCCTTCTCCTGAGGACACGTGGATGTTCGAGGTGCTAGCGTCTAAAGTGTCGGTGCCAGGTGACGAAACCACGTACTGGTGCCATGTGTATCGTCTTCCAGACCAACTCAAGGAGAAGCAGCACGTGGTGCAGGTATTTGCGTTTCTCTGTTAATTATTTAGCTACTGACTTTTGAATGTTACTTAGTGAGAAAAAATGGGGAAGGTATAGGAAATCAAAAAAGCTAGAAAGGATATAAGAGTAAAACCGCGCGAAATCAATAATATCTGTAAATAAATATATTTCTTAAACAGTGCGCTTGAATTACAACAACTCGTTGCTCCTGTTTCGCATTCATTTCCTTGACAATGGTTGTGCGGCGAATGCGGCTTGCATTCCATAATTGACTCTCTAAAGAAAATCTCTCGTAGAATTATGTATTCGAGCATATCATACATATATTCACTGAATAACATATCACTATGTTTGTGATGCTACAGGTACTTTAGAGTTAATTCCAAAATCACGAATAACGTACGATTGACTCTTGTAGAATGTTCATAGCGACCGATCGTAAAAGAGCTCATAACTCATTTTCAGGGTGTACCTTGCGATGTTATCTTGAATCTGTTGTTGAAAACATAGTAAAGTTGATGAGAAACATACAAATATATGTTCCCCGTTAACCTCGATTAAATGAAGGTAAATGGTAAACGGAATAAATTATTTTCATTTGAAATACCGAGAAGTGGGTGGTATTTGCCACCACCACTTACTTGCCCTACCACTGGTATTTGCCTGAGCTTCCTAAAAATTAGATGTAGATACAAACATTAAAATATGCGTTAGTATGTGCACGTTCAGTGAACATCAGTCTGTTTTTTCTTCAATGTCAAATATTGAAATTTCCCTAGCTTGATTATTTTATTTTCTCAAGTTCACCGTAAGAGGGCATTGCTTTCAGTACGAATCAGCGATTCAGAAGGGCAATGAAGCGCTGGTGCATCACATGGAAGTGTTCCACTGCGAAGTGGAGCAATCAGTGGAAGTGCCCTTGTACAGGGGCCCGTGCATGGCCAAAGACAGGCCATCGATCACGAATCCGTGCAAACGAGTGCTTGCTGCATGGGCCATGGGCGCCGGACCATTCGTCTATCCTAAGGTAACATACGTTTGCTTACTTTTACTCCATCATTGCCCGTGAGGTGTTTCTGTTACGTCATCTAAGATTAACAACGAACAACTCGTTCTTCTCGCTTTTCATTTTTTTCGCCTGCTACACTGATCATGGTATCTCAAGCAATAAATTCAGCATCAAGTACCCGTTAAAAACAATGAGCAGTTTTCTATTATTTCAATGACCTTTATATATAATTTTCCTTTCTAAATCGCTGCTGTTTCATTTCAGGAGACTGGACTTCCAATCGGAGGACCAGACTACAGTCCATACGTGATGCTGGAAGTGCACTACAACAATCCTGAAAGGAGAAACGGTGACTGCTATTTCCCTTTTTAGAACACAAATCAATCCGAATCAAAGGGAATAGGAAAATTGTATATATTTAGGTCTATTACTCCGATTTGACTTTTGGTTATTAATAAATTAGCTAAGAAATTGACCCATCAGGCTGAACTTGAATGACGTATCGCATAAAGTCAATCAATTTAACGACGTATTTACGTGAAGGAGATTTATGGCTAAATTAATCTCCTTAGAATATTTTCCATTCTATGATCAGGGGAGTAATTCATTATACTAGCTGAAGCGCCCGTTGATTCTCAACGGAGAATATAGAAGTAGATTAAATTCAAGTTGCCGGTCGTCCAAGGCGTAAATTCCCTTTAGAATACAGTCTTAAATCCCAAGCTATTCTTACTACACAGTAAAGTTCATGAGCTCGGCTCAACAATCGCGGTGATTGTCAGGAAGATTGGCTGTTTACAACCTAAACAATTTTGAAAATTCACGCGTATTTTGTCGAAATTCTCGAAATTTCGATTCGGAAACAATATTCCAAGTTCAAAATTAGAATACTCATTTAATTTTCGTTCTTTTGCTTCTTGTATCGACTCTGCACGACTATTGTTCTATTGTAATTCTTTAAATGAAATATAGCCTGCTACAGATAAAAGTGAAGATTAGATTTATTCTTTATGGAAACCCATCTGAGCGATCTTGGTTCAAACCCAGCAAAATTATCGAATAAAATTGAGACCTTACGTCCTTCCTGGTCCCAGAAAACACGTACGCAAAGTTTGACGCGAATCTGGCAAACGGTTAGTTCTAAAATCGAAGACACACAACATACAAACTAACGTACAAACTCACAGAATATTTGCTTTATATCATATAAGACATCTAACTTCCCTCATCCATGAGCTGGTAATCTCCTGACTGTAATCACGTACCTGCAATTGCTGGTTACCTTCTTACAGAGAATTTCTCGTTATCCATGTAATATGTCGGCCTCTTCAATCATTAGCTTTATGGGCCTAAAGTCCTCAAGTATTTTTACGGACATGAGCTCGGATTCAACAATGGGATCGGTCGTCAGGTGTTGTTTACAGCCTCGAATTTTCACAAAAGTTTTGTATATTTTACCGATATTCTCGCAAATTCTAATTGAAAGTAAGATTCCACGACCAAAATATGAATCTTCATTTAATTTACTTTCTTTCGGTGTTTGTCTCGACTCTGTGAGACTATTTTTTCTAATTTAATTCTTCAAAAGAAATAAAGCCTGCAATCGTTAAAAGTGAATCTTACGTGTGTTCCTTATGAAAATCTATCTGAGCGATCTTGGTTCGAACCCAGCAAAATTCTTGAATAAAAATGTGACAGTATCCTGATATAAATGGACACGTATGCAAAGTTTGAGACAAATCGGGCAAACGAGGTGGACTCCAATCCAAGACAAACAAACAAACCCACAAACAAACCCACAGAATTTCTGCTTTATATATATAGATTAGATAAAAAATTATTTAAATACAAGTATTTGTTTCGAGGAAAGGGTAAAGGTACTTTGCACCCAGGTATAATCCCAATCCCAATTGGGATATTTGCTTCGATGTGAAAAGGAGACCACAATGAATGCCCAAGGTCGCTTATATTTCGAAGTTCACATATTTCCCACAATAGTAATTCATCGATAGTAAGGCTTAGCACAATTTGCAGTAGGTTTCCATATACTCTCATTTCTTTATAATTTCAACTGAAAATGAAAGTGCCTTCAAGAAAAAGAATTAATATATATAGTGAAATAAAACCAATTGGAAATTTTCACAGCCTATGCTCGGTTATGAATACGCTACTCAGTTAATTAAGGATGAAAAATACAAGGTACGATCAGAAAAGTTCCTAAACTTATTTTTCCCATTTAATGATGAAACGATTGCTCAAGCGCGAGACATTACAAACCGTCGCGGAACCGTAGCTGTGTTAGCCGATGTCTCTGTTGGAAGCTGTCATGTAATTTTGCATGACTAATTGCGGATGCACCGCGTCTGCCAGCACTTGGCCCCCAAGAGCCTCAGCGCTGAGCAGGAGTAGAGCTGTCTGGCGAAGCATCGCCGCTGTGTATCCTGACCCTTCTCGACAGACTGATCACAGCTGCCGAAACAACAAATCAAGGGACCTCAACCTGGAACGCTGCTCAAACTGCGACATTCTGCTCTATCCGACGGAGCTTACATACACGTGACAACTTACTTAGTCGCAGCAATTAAATACGAGCACCAACCGGCACAGACTTGTACAGCTACAATGTGTGGCGCTATCTAACATCAGAATTTTACATTTCTCCTGGTTGGCGTTTTCGCGAGAAGAAATAAGTTCGGGAACTTTTTGAACGTACCTCGTACTTTGCAGCGAGTTGTAATTTACAGTAAATTACACTACGGACCTTTTATGGAAGAATGTTGCAACATTTGTATCTTGCTTTATTACTTTCAAAGTTTTCTGTCCTTTGGAGAGGGAGCTAATTTATTCAGAAATATGTATAAATACATATACTATATAAATATGTATAAATACTATATATATAATATTTATATTTATGATTTGACTCAAAGAGTTATTTTGGGTTGCAATACTACATTTCTTTCAGTCAAACAAACTTTTATTTATAAGCGGATTCTTATCGTATTCGTTTCCCTTGGCCATTTTTATTTACAAATTTTGAAAAAGAAAAAAATCAGCAAGTGAAACAGAAAAGGATTCCTTAGGGATTACGGAATTCACCTAACATCGAAGAGATAAAGTATAGACTGGTTTTCATAGTACATATTTGAATTCTGATAGTAAAGCTTGTGCCCAACTGCTGCGAAAACGCATAATAATAATAATTTATCCTCATGCATGAAATTTAATTCCGTCAGATTGGGTGGACAGCTCCGGCGTCAGACTCTACATCTCTCCCAAACTGAGGCAATACGACGGCGGTGTTATGGAACTGGGTTTGGAGTACACCGACAAAATGGCCATTCCTCCACATCAGACAGAGTTCGAGCTCAGTGGACATTGCATCTCCGAATGCACAGCAGTGGTCAGTTCCTCATTTTCTTCCATTCGTTCCCAATTATAAAGTTCAGTGAGGAGAATGAGGGTAAATTTCCTCACTCCCGACTATTCCTAGTAAACCTCAGTCCTCTTCAAAGCTTCTTGTGGAAAAAGATATAGGGGACGAATATTCAACCGGTGCGCGGTAAAAATGTCACAGGTTAAAATGCTACAGTAAAAATGCCAAACGTTTTGATAGGTAAAAATGCCACGGTAAATATGCCACACTGGAGTTCTGTGGGCGGTAAAAATGTCACTGCAGAATTTTCGAGGGGGGACATAACCATTTTGACAATGTTAAGACCATTTCGACCATGGCTCATATTATTTTAGTTACTCCCGTATAGAATGCAATAATTTTGTTAAATGTGAATCATCTTTACGCTATAATACATCATTTGACAACGTTTAAAGCCATATTGACAATGGAACATGCCTAATTATTAGATCGCATAGCGGCATTGATTTCCACTTGACACTTAAAGATAACTTTGGCTAAAAGCAGATGGGTTGAGTGGGGTGGGTGGGGTTCCTTTAATTAAATAGTATATAATTGTTGTCACAGTCTTTGCACTTAAAGATAACTTTGGCCGATAAAAGCCGATGGGTTGAGTTGGGTGGCTTTTTTATCAGCGGCATTTTTACCGTGGCATTTTTACCTGGATTCTATTCAACCATCCTATGGGATGCTGATATTACAAAAAAATGATTTTCTGATCTCCAATATAAATATGATTGTGATTTATGCTATTTCCGCTAATGCATTTCCATTCTTCCAAATATTCTATCACAATAAATGCTACAGACACGATGTTCTCATTCCAGGCAGTTCCTCCAGATGGCATCGTGGTGTTCGCGTCCCAGCTGCACACGCATTTGACTGGAGTGCAAGTGATCACGAGGCATTTCCGTGATGGGCGTGAGCTTCCGGAGCTTAACAGAGACGACCATTACAGCACACACTTTCAAGAGATACGGCTGCTCAAGAGAAGGGTCACAGTACTACCAGTAGGTCTATGTTGACTAAAAGAATTTATATCGACTCTGATTCATGCGGACAATCATTTGGAAAAATCAGGAATGAAAACTTCAGTTCATCAATACTTATACAATTACTTATTAAACTTAAATGCTCGTAAATTCAACAATTAGTATAATAAATTATTATACTTAAACAATAAGTTATTTGAACATTAGTTTTGATGTCCTAAACCTTATTTCATTCAGTGTTGTCAGTAAATTCACTTATGAGTACACTATATAAACTGTATGCGAAATAACTGGGTACTAGCAATCCTTCACTGATTACAAACCTAAAATATATTTGTAGGCAAGTGCGCACACATACATAGGCGAGTGGTGGACAGAAAGCTCCTGGAATCATGTTCTGCCGCATCTAGGAAATTTTCAAACTATACAGTTACGCCGAGTGATATTATGCATAGCATTGTTGAAAGCATCCGATTATGAATAGTCTTAAGAAGTGTGTGATGTGTGTGAGTGTGTATTCCGAATCTACCTGTGTTTCTAGGGAGACGCCCTGCTGACGACTTGTACGTACAACACGGAGGATCGAGACAACATAACCCTCGGAGGCTTCTCCATCAGCGACGAGATGTGCGTCAACTACATCCACTACTTCCCAAAGATTGCTCTGGAAGTATGCAAGAGCGCCATCAGCGAGGCCAGCCTCAAGGGTTACTTCCGCTTCCTCAGAGAGTGAGTATTCACTCACAGTGAGGTGATTACTTTTAACTTCAATGAAAGGAAACAAAACTCAGCGGAACGGCATAAGATCGATTCCTGCAGCTTCTGGGTGAAGCAGGGAAGACAAAATGGATTGTTATTGAACATACGAGAACTGTTAGAACTCGAAGAAGGTCGCCTATTACAGAAAGGACAAAATATGGATGACTTGGAGAATTTAGGATAGCTAAGGAGGGTTTATAGGATTTAAACCTTCTATGAGAATAGAGCTACAGCCAATCCTTAGAGAGATTGGTGTCGGTAAAGAAAAAAATATAGAGCCAGCAATGAAAAAATGATATTCCAGTTTAAAGAAATAAAATATAGCTTTGTATGAACGACCACCGTAATGATGAATATTCGCTCTCAATTTGCATCAGTTCTATATTTTGTAAAATATTTTCCTTATAGAAGTCGTGCGTATACTCGTACATCTTACTTGTCATGAGATTACTCGATAAAATCTCGAAATCAACCGACTATAGTTACCTTAGAGGGATTTAATTCTTTCCTACTGTATCCAATGGCGAAGATGCTCCCAGAATAACACGTAAGTGAGGTCAGCCGAGCAGTCAGTCAGTTTCGTACTTGGCCATCATCCTCAGGGGACCTTAAGTCTCACTTGCGTGCTAATCCGAGATTATCTTTGCCCCTATATTCGACGTCCCAATGCGACTCTCCTTGCGTTCTCTCAATTCTCTCGATTTTATTTTCCAGAAATCAACGAATAATTTAAAAGAAAACATTATAATTCTGTTACCTTTAAATGAGTATGGACATCTTTTGAAAATCCATATCTGTATCCAAATGCTTACACAAGAAAATAGTAAGATCATATGAAATTTGTAGTACGAGAAGAGAAAAATAGTGACTTGGCTGGGACTCGAACCCAGGTCTCCCACTTTCCAGTTACAGGAGGAAAAAGGACGTGGCTTGGTAGTTTAGTGGTCAGAACACCTGTCCGGAAAGTGGGAGTCCCAGCCAAGTCACTACTTTTCTCTTCTCGTACAATTTTGGGTTGAGTTGCACCCTTTCCTGAGCTAAGTCTTTCTTCATTTACATCATTTGCATATGAAATTTGTTTAGAATGCGCTTTCTCGTTTCCAAAATCCCATTAAAATTCTTAGAGAAACTGGAAAATAGGTGAATTTAGGTCTCCTTATGATTGACCTTGATTCATTTGAAAAGTACAAATATATAAATTTATAGTTCTGAATGTAATTAACAGTTCCTTCCGTTTGCAGATGGAGCAATCAGCCCACAAACGAGAACTCAAAGGGAGTTTCGGACAACTACGGTTCTGTCCGCTGGAGTCCTCTAGAGGCCTCTTTGTTGTCCAAAGTGTATGAAGAGACGCCGCTCTCGATGCAATGCAACCGAAGCGATGGAAGACGATTTCAAGGGGAGTGGGAGGGTGCACCAGGGATCAAAGTGCAGATACCGCTGCCGCCACCAACGAGACCCTGCGAACAGTACACGGCTGAGAAACGGAGGAAAAGGGTCTCGCATGATGAGTAGGGCTGCCAAAATGTAACACTCGGGTTTAACAATAATGTCATAATAATATAATGGAATGCGCGGGAAAATGATATTATTGTATCATAAATGTAGAAAAGGGTCGAGTTTTAAGCTGAAATTATACATATATATGCGTACATCGTCATTCGATATACGAATTCAGAACAAACGACCGAAAAATGAACTTTCAAAAGGGGGAATTCACACCTTCCGTCTGCTGAAGTAGTTGCCCCTTCGGAATTGGCTTTTCCTTCGTTCAAACATTTCCGCACGAAGGAAACATTGTCGCTCATTCTCGAACAATAAGTCGAGTGAGTACCGCGTAAAGAAATGTAGAATTGTACGTAACTGGAAAGAGAGATATTGCGATAGAATTTAGTATTTTAAGATAAATATATATTTAGAGGCCATTCCCTTGGTGCACCGAGACGAGAGAGCGCAATTAGGAACAGTACGCATTCGAAAGAATGTCTGGCAGCTCTTAAAGGAAGCTATACTTATTCCCTCTGAAGCCATTTCGAAGAAAAGACGGCCTGTGGATTCCTTACCTTGGTTTTATTTTGGACTAATTGATTATAAGTATAATGTATATATATATATAATTTAAATGAATAAAGCTTGTTTGGCCCTATCATCTTCTTTTTATTCTTGAAATGAATGATGTCTTTCCACAACATCTCGGCCGAATCGATTGATTATATTCTTTTGATTTCTCTGACAAGGAGATACTCACTTTTGTACGGGGATTTTGTTGAACATCTTTGTGGTTATGCAGGAAGTGAAGTGATGATAAAATGAATCGGAATACGTGTAAATTGGCCTTAATTTTGTGACAATAATGAATTGAAAATTGACCTTCTGAGTATCGGCAACCCCGCATTACATTCCCGCGTAGTTAAATCTTTAGGGAAGAGCACATTGTTTGCGAGTAATTCTCTGATTTTTTTTACTTTTTATTTTTTTTTCTTGTTACTCACAGATAAACTTAAGGGCAATATTTCCATTCTTGCATCCGATATCCGATTGAATAACCTTATTTCAACCAAATGAATTTTGATGACGAAGAGCCTCATTAAAAGTATGATGAATAATGGTTCTTAACATAGTTTTCTGGAATCCTTCGGTATTCGTTGGTACTAACTACATTAGCTGCCTTCTTAAACTTGACAGTAGTCCTATACAATTGCATATAATCAAAAATAATATGTAAGCTATTTTTCATTAAAGGTTCGTAACTACTATCCTAAGAAGGCAAAAGGAACTTGCATTCGACTAATTCAGGATTTCATAATTTAAGTAGCGGAATTCTTCCAGAATTTAATTAATATAGCAATCACTAGGTGCTTCATAGTTCTGGATGGTTAACAAAACTCACTCACGACTACATACTCGCCGGTAACTCCTTAGTTAATGGGAAAGTTTCCAGAGTTACCATCTTCCTCGACGTCACCTCTGCTCTTGAACGAAACTCAAACCTAACATTTATCCAAAAGTATACGAATATTCGAAGACAAACGTCCTTCAATCGGAAAACGAGAATAAATTTGAGGAGAAACTTATGTCCATAAAAGCGGGACTGCAGAGTCTGTGACTTGATATCTTCCAACGCATGGCACCTACGCTGCAAACTTCAATGCAGTCGTTTTAACCATTTACCGTTATCGAGAGAATTAAAAGTTGTATGAATCGTTAAATTTAATTAATTTCAATCAGTAATCAAATCTTTGATTTCAATTTTAAAGAGTTCAGCCTATTCTCATGGACGTGTGAAGATATACCCAAAGTGAATATATATTTGCCTTCCTAAACAAGACAAACGGTTATAGTGTAATGATTATAGAATCCGATGCAGATTATAGACACTGACTTTAGTGACATTTAGTAACAAGCAGCTCATGAAATTTGATTAGTTATGCAATTCAGCGAAATAATGCGAGTGTATTGTTATTTTAGTTTAGTCTGTCGCTTTTTGACACATTAAAACGAACTCCGATTTATTTTTTCATTTCCCCACTTCCTGCATAACCACAAAAATCTCCAACATATTATATTACAAGATATTGTCATAAATGAAGGGATAAAAATAGGGAGCCCAGATCGATACCTATCATTCATAAAATATATACTATAAATTGAGTATTTTTTGGCATCCTTTAACAGGTGGAAATAGAGGATAAAAAACTGAAATATCGGTGAAATTATCCGTTTTTGTTGCTTTTTTCGATCATATCCCGATATAATGACGAAAAATAAGGCAAAATAGAGGAAATAAAATTGAATTTTCCAAAAAAATTATCCGTTATCTTTGCTTTTTTCGATCATATCTCGATAAAATGACGAAAATTAACACAAAACTGAGGAAATAAAAATGAAATATCGGTGAAATTGTCCGTTACCGTGGCTTTTTTTGATCATATCTCAATAAAATGACGAAAATTAACGCAAAATAGAGGAAAAAATTGAAATTTCGCAAAAATTATCCGTTTTCGTTCCTTTTTTCTATCATATCTTGACAAAATAACGAAAATTAAGGCAAAATAGAGGGAAAAAATTGAAATTTCGAACAAATTATCCGTTTTCGTTGCTTTTCTCGATCATATCTCGATAAAATGACAAGAATAAAGGAAAAAAGATGAATACAATTGAAATTTCGGTGAAATTATCCGTTTTCGTTCCTTTTATGGACCATAACTCAATAAATGACGAGAATTAAGGTAAAGTAAAGGAAAAAGACTGAAATTTAGGTGAAACTATCCGTTTTCGGTGATTTCTTCAAACATTTCTCCATAAAATGACGAAAATTAAGGCAAAATAGAGGAAAAAGAATGAAATTACGTTGAATTTATCCGTTTTTAAACCTTTTTTCCATCAACGCTCGATAAAATATCGAAAATAAGGGCAAAATAGAGGAAAAAAATTGAAATTTCCATAAAATTATCGATAAAATACTAAAATTTAGGAAAAAAGGATAAAAAATTGAAATTTCGGTGAAATTATCCGTTTTCGTTCCTTAAATGGATCATAACTCAATAAAATGACGAATATTATGGTAGATTAGAGGAAAAAGACTGAAATTTTGGTGAAATTATCCGTTTTCGGTAATTTTTTCGACCATATCTTTATAAAATGGCGAAACTTAAGGCAAAATAGAGGAAAAAGATTTTAATTACGGTGAATTTATCCGTTTTCAAACCGTTTTTCCATCATCGCTCGATAAAATGTCAAAATAAATGGCAAAATAGAGGAAAAAAATTGAAATATTGAAAATAATTATCCATTTTCGTTCCTTTGTTCTATCATAACTCGATAAAAAGGCAAAAAATATGGCAAAATAGAGGAATAAAATTGAAATTTCCATTAAAATATCCGTTTTCAATCATATCTCGATAAAATGAGGAAAATAAGGACAAAATAGAGGAAATAAAAATGAAATATCGGTGAAATTATCCGTTACCGTTGCTTTTTTCGATCATATCTCGATAAAATAACGAAAATTCAGGAATAATAGAGGAAAAAAATTGAAGTTTCTCTAAAATTATCCGTTTTCGTTGTTTTTTTTTTGATCATATCTAGATAAAAATGACGAAAATTAAGGCAAAATAGAGGAAAAAATTGAAATTTCGCTAAAATTATCCGTTTTCGTTCCTTTTTTCGATCATATCTCGATAAAATGACGTAAATTAAAGCAAAATAGAGGAAAAAATTGAAATTTCGAAAAAAATAATCCGTTTTCGGTGCTTTTTTCAAACATATCTCGTTAAAATGACGAAAATTAAGGCAAAATAGAGAAAAATGATGGAAATTTCGGTGAAATTAACCGTTTTCAATCCTTTTTTCCATCATCGCTCGATTAAATGTCGAAAATAAGGGTAAAATAGAGGGAGAAATTGAAATAGCGAAAATAATTATCCATTTTCGTTGCTTTTTTCGATCATAACTCGATAAAATGACTAGAATTACGAAAAAAGGATTAAAAAAAATGGAAATTTTGGTGAAGTTATCCGTTTTCGTTCCTTTTATGGAACATAACTCGATAAAATGACGAAAATTAAGGTAAAATAAAGAAAAAAGACTGGAATGTCGGTGAAATTATCCGGATTCGTTGCTTTTTTCGATCATTACTCGAAAAACTAACGAAAAATAAGGCAAAATAGAGGAAAAAAATTAAAATTTCGCTAAAATTATTCCTTTTCGTCGCTTCTTTCGGACGTATCCCGATCTAATGACGAAAAATATGGCAAAATAGAGGAAATAAAATTGAAATTTCCATTAAATTATTCGTTACCAATCATATCTCAATAAAATGAGGAAAATTAAGACAAAATAGAGGAAATATAAATGAAATATCGGTGAAATTATCTCATACCGATGCTTTTATTGATCATATCTCGATAAAATGACGAAAATTAATGCAAAATAGAGGGAAAAAATAGAAATTTCGAAGAAATTATGCGTTTTCGTTTCTTTCATCGATCATAACTCGAAAAACTAACGAAAATTAAGGGAAATAGAGGAAAAAAAAATTGAAATTACGCTAAGATTATCCGTTTTTGTCGCTTCCTTTGATCGTATCCCGATAAAATGATGAAAATTCAGGCAAAATAGAGGAAAAAGATTACAATTTCGCTAAAATTATCCGTTTTCGTTGCTTTTTGCGATCATATCCAGATATAATGAAGATAATCAAGGCAAAATATAGGAAAAAATTGAATTTTCGCCAAAATTCATCGTTTTTGGTTTTTTCAAAAATATCTCGATAAAATGACGAAAATTAATGCAAAATAGACGAAAAAGATTTTGGTGAAATTATCCGTTTTCAAACCTCTTTTCCATCATCACTCGATAAAATGTCGAAAATAAGGGCCAAATAGAGGAAACAAATTGAATCAACGAAAAAAATTATACATTTTCGTTCCTTTATTCGATCATAACTCGATAAAATGACGAATATTAAGGTAAAATAGAGGAAAAAGACTGAAATTTTGGTGAAATTATTCGTTTTCGGTGCTTTTTTCGACCATATCTCGATAAAATGACGTAAAATATGGCAAAATAGATGATATAAAACTGAAAGTTCCATTAAATTATCCAATATCGTTGCTTTTTTCGATCATATCTCGATAAAATGAGGAAAATTAAGAATAAATAGAGGAAATAAAAATGAGGTATTGGTGAAATTATCCGTTACCGTTGCTTTTTTTGATCATATCTCGATAAAATGACGAAGATTAAGGCAAAATAGAGGAATAAATTGAAATTTCGCAAAAATTATCCGATTTCGGTCCTGTTTTTCGATAATATCTCCATAAAAATAACGAAAATTAAGCTAAAATAGAAGGAAAAAATAGAATTATCCGTTTTAGTTGCTTTTTTCGATCATAACTCCGTAAAATGTCAAAAATTAAGGCGAAATATAAGGAAAAATATGAAATTTCGCTAAAATTATCCGTTTTCGTTGATATTTTCGACCATATCTGGATAAAATGACGAAAATTAAAGCAAAATAGAGGAAAAAATTGAAATTTCGCTAAAATTATCCTTTTTTGATGTTTTTTTTCGATCATATCTCGATAAAATGACGCAAATTAGTACAAAATAGAGGAAATTATAATGAAATATCGGTGAAATTATACGTTACCGTTGCTTTTTTTGATCATATCTCGATAAAATTACGAAAATAAAGGCAGAATACAGTAAAAATTTGAAATTTCGCTAAAATTATCCGTTTTCGTTGATGTTTTCGACCATATCTGGATAAAATGACGAAAATTAAAGCAAAATAGAGGAAAAAATTGAAATTTCGCTAAAATTATCCTTTTTCGGTGCTTTCTTCAAACATTTCTCGATAAAATGATGACAATTAAGGCAAAATAGAGAAAAAAGATTGAAATTTCGGTGAAATTATCCGTTTTCGATGTTTTTTTTTTCGATCATATCTCGATAAAATGACGCAAATTAGTACAAAATAGAGGAAATTATAATGAAATATCGCTAAAATTATCCGTTTTCGTAGCTTTTTTCGATCATATCTCGATAAAATGACGAAAATTATGGCAAAATAGAGGAAAAAAATTGAAATTACGCTACAATTATCCGTTTTCGTTGCTTTTTGCGATCATATCCAGATATAATGACGAAAATTAAGGCAAAATAGAGGAAAAAATTGAAATTTCGCAAAAATTAATCGTTTTCGTTTTTTTCTCAAGCATATCTCATTAAAATGACAAAAATTAAATATTCAATTTTTTCCTCTATTTTGCTTTAATTTACGTCATTTCATCGAGATATGTTTGAAAAAAGCACCTAAATCGGATTATTTTTTTCGAAATTTCAATTATTCCTTTATTTTGCTTTAATTTACGAAGCGATTTTGAAGGGAACGGTCAGTGATTCGAGAAATGAAACCATAACTTTAGTGAAAACTTGTACGGACCAAAATTTCTTTCTGTTTAACGGAAACTATTACAAACAAACCCAAGGCTTATTCATTGGGTCCCCTTTATCACCACTGTTAGCTGAGGTTTTCATGACTCACTTCGAAGAAAACCTTTTTAGTTCGTCCGTTGATTTTTTAAAAAACGTAAAGTGTTGGTGCAGGTACGTGGACGACGTCTTCTGCATATGGAGCGGCAACTTACGCCAATTGGATTTGTTCCTCACCCACATCAACTCTCTTCATCCTGTAATCAACTTCACTATGGAAATAGGTAATGATCAGTCTTTAAATTACTTAGACCTACAAATTTCAATTTGTAAGCAAAAAATCCAATTCAATATATTCCGCAAACCATCTTATACGGACCATGTTATTCCGTTCAATTCCAACCACCATTTTTCACATAAGATGGCGGCGTTTCATTCTCTAATTAACCGCTTATTAATTATCCCCATGCAAAAAGAAAACTATCAGAAAGAGCTCTCGACTATTAAATATATTGCAGTTAAAAATGGCTATCCCACTAAGATAATTGACAATCTTTTGGCTAAGAAAGAGAGATATCTTGCAATTGAGAAAATTTACCGACGCCCTGCAGATAATGGCCCTAAACCCAAGTGGGTTAAATTAAACTTCATTAATAACTTGTCATTAAAAATCGCTAATTTGCTACCCAAGGAATCTCTAAGACCGGCATTCAAAAACCGTCTGAATCTAAGTAAACTTTTTTGCAATAACAAAGACAGGATTGACCCTAAATTGAAATCAGGGATTTACAAATTGGAATGCCTGGAATGTAATGGGGTTTACATTGGCCAAACACGTCGCAATTTTCATACCAGAGCGAAGGAACACCAACGCTGTTTTATTAACAACAATGAGTCTTCGCATTTCGCCAAGCACCTGCTTCAATCCGGCCATGACGGAGATTTTCTCCCAAAAATCCTACACGTCGAAAGCCAAGGTACTCGCCTCAACTTCCTTGAACAATTGGAAATTGTTTCTCATTGTAATTCCCCGAATACAAAATTTTAAATGAGCACCTTTTTCCCTCCCACTCCCCGCTGATCCATTCTATCCTTCCCCCTAACGACCAATACCCTTGCACTGGAGACTTCTCTTCACCGACGCCCTCTCCTTAGCCCTTCCCCTCGATCCTCTCTGTATATAAAGGCTTCTGTGTATTGTATTTGTACCTGATGATGGCGATCACTCGCTGAAACCGGTCGTCCTGAAATAAAACTGTGGAAAAAGTACAACCCCGTCTACCTGATTTTTTCGAAGATGGAGTTCCACAAAACTACGCCTTCCTCCGTGGATTTTATTTATAAAACTTTCCGTTAAATTATCCGTTTTAGTTGCTTTTTTCGATCATATCTCGATAAAATGAGGAAAATTAAGGCAAAATAGAGGAAAAAATTGAAATTTCGCTAAAATTATCCTTTTTCGGTGCTTTCTTCAAACATTTCTCGATAAAATGACGACAATTACGGCAAAATAGAGGAAAAAGATTGAAATTTCGGTGAATTTATCCGTTTTCGATGTATTTCTCGATCATATCTCGATAAAATGACGCAAATTAGTACAAAATAGAGAGAATTATAATGAAATATCGGTGAAATTATCCGTTACCGTTGCTTTTTTTGATCATATCTCGATAAAACTACGAAAATAAAGGCAGAATAGAGTAAAAAATTTGAAATTTCGAAAAAATTATCGGTTTTCGTTGCTTTTTGCGATCATATCCAGATATAATGACGAAAATTAAGGCAAAATAGAGGAAAAAATTGAAATTTCGCAAACATTAATCGTTTTTCGTAGCTTTTTTCAAGCATTTCTCGATAAAATGACAAAAATTAAGGCAAACTAGAGGTAAACGATTGAAATTTCGGTGAAATTATCCGTTTTCAAACCTTTTCTCCATCATCACTCGATAAAATGTCGAAAATAAGGGCCAAATAGAGGAAAAAAATTAAAATATCGAAAACAATTATCAATTTTCGTTCCTTTATTCGATCATAACTCATTAACATGACTAGAATAAAGGAAAAAAGGATGAAAAAAATTGGAATTTCGGTGAAATTATCCGTTTTTGTTCCTTTCATGGATCATAACTCGATAAAATGTCGAAAATTAAGGTAAAATAGAATAAAAAGACTGAAATTTCGGTAAAATTATCCGGTTTCAGTGCTTTCTCCGAACATATCTCGATAAAATGACGTAAAATATGGCAAAATAGGGGAAATAAAATAAAAATTTCCGTTAAATTATCCGTTTTAGTTGCTTTTTTCGATCATATCTCGATAAATTGACGAAAAGTAAGCCAATATAGAGGAAATAAAAATGAAATATCGGAGAAATTATCCGTTACCGTACCTTTTTTTGATCATATCTCGAGAAAATTACGAAAATAAAGGCAGAATAGAGGAAAAAATTTGAAATTTCGCTAAAATTATCCGTTTTCGTTGCTTTTTCCGGTAAGAGCTCAATAAAATGACGAAAATAAAGGCAAAATAGAAGAAAAAGAGTAAAAGTTCGGTGAAATTATCCGTTTTCAAACCGTTTCTCCATCTTCGCTCGATATAATGTCGAAAATAAGGGCCAAATAGAGGAAAAAAATTAAAATATCGAAAAGAATTATCAATTTTCGTTCCTTTATTCGATCATAACTCATTAAAATGACCAGAATAAAGGAAAAAAGGATGAAAAAATTGTAATTTCGGTGAAATTATCCGTTTTCGTTCCTTTCATGGATCATAACTCTATAAAATGGCGAAAATTAAGGTAAAATAGAATAAAAAGACAGAAATTTCGGTAAAATTATCCGGTTTCAGTGCTTTTTTCAAACATATCTCGATAAAATGACGTAAAATATGGCAAAATAGGGTAAATGAAATAAAAATTTCCGTTAAATTTTCCGTTTTAGTTGGATTTTTTCGATCATATCTCGATACATTGACGAAAAGTAAGACAAAATAGAGGAAATAAAAATGAAATATCGGAGAAATTATCCGTTTTTGTTGCTTTTTTTGATCATATCTCGAGAAAATTACGAAAATAAAGGCAGAATAGAGGAAAAAATTTGAAATTTCGCTAAAATTATCCGTTTTCGTTGCTTTTTTTATCATATCTCCGTAAAACGACAAAAATTAAGGCGAAATAGAGAGAAAAATATGAAATTTCGCTAAAATTATCCGTTTTCGTTGATGTTTTCCACCATATCTCGATAAAATGACGAAAGTTAAGGCAAAATAGAGGAAAAAATTGAAATTTCGCTAAAATTATCCGTTTTCGATGTATTTCTCGATCATATCTCGATAAAACGACGAAAATTAGTACAAATTAGAGGTAATTATAATGAAATATCGAAGAAATTATCCGTTTTAGTTGGTTTTATTCGATCATATCTCGATAAATTGACGAAAAGTAAGACAAAATAGAGGAAAAAAAATGAAATATCGGAGAAATTATTCGTTTTAGTTGCTTTTTTCGATCATATCTCGATAAAATGACAAAAATTAAGGCAAAATAGAGGAAAAAATTGAAATTTCGCTAAAATTATCCTTTTTCGGTGCTTTCTTCAAACATTTCTCGATAAAATGACGACAATTACGGCAAAATAGAGGAAAAAGATTGAAATTTCGGTGAATTTATCCGTTTTCGATGTATTTCTCGATCATATCTCGATAAAATGACGCAAATTAGTACAAAATAGAGAGAATTATAATGAAATATCGGTGAAATTATCCGTTACCGTTGCTTTTTTTGATCATATCTCGATAAAACTACGAAAATAAAGGCAGAATAGAGGAAAAAATTGAAATTTCGCTAAAATTATCCGTTTTCGTTGCTATTTTCGATCATATCTCGATAAGATGACGTAAATTAAAGCAAAATAAAGGAATAATTGAAATTTCGAAAAAAATTATCCGATTTAGGTGCTTTTTTCAAACATATCTCGATGAAATGACGTAAATTAAAGCAAAATAGAGGAAAATATTGAATATTTCGCTAAAATTATCCTTTTTCTATGCTTTCTTCAAACATTTCTCGATAAAATGGCGAAAATTAAGTCAAAATAGAGGAGAAAGATTGAAATTTCGGTGAAATTATCCGTTTTCGATGTATTTCTCGATCATATCTCGATAAAATGACGAAAATTAGTACAAATTAGAGGAAATTATAATGAAATATCGAAGAAATTATCCGTTTTAGTTGGTTTTATTCGATCATATCTCGATAAAATGACGAAAATTAGTACAAAATAGAGGGAATTATAATGAAATATCGGTGAAATTATCCGTTACCCTTGCTTTTTTTGATCATATCTCGATAAAACTACGAAAATAAGGGCAGAAATGAGTAAAAAATTTGAAATTTCGAAAAAATTATCCGTTTTCGTTGCTTTTTGCGATCATATCCAGATATAATGACGAAAATTAAGGCAAAATAGAGGAAAAAATTGAAATTTCGCAAAAATTAATCGTTTTTCGTAGCTTTTTTCAAGCATTTCTCGATGAAATGACAAAAATTAAGGCAAACTAGAGGTAAAAGACTGAAATTTCGGTGAAATTATCCGTTTTCAAACCTTTTCTCCATCATCATTCGATAAAATGCCGAAAATAAGGGCCAAATAGAGGTAAAAAATTAAAATATCGAAAACAATTATCAATTTTCGTTCCTTTATTCGATCATAACTCATTAACATGACTAGAATAAAGGAAAAAAGGATGAAAAAAATTGAAATTTCGGTGAAATTATCCGTTTTTGTTCCTTTCATGGATCATAACTCGATAAAATGTCGAAAATTAAGGTAAAATAGATTGAAAAGACTGAAATTTCGGTAAAATTATCCGGTTTCAGTGCTTTTTCCGAACATATCTCGATAAACTGACGTAAAATATGGCAAAATAGGGGAAATAAAAT
The DNA here is from genome assembly GCA_947579665.1 of Sympetrum striolatum. NCBI lineage: Eukaryota > Metazoa > Arthropoda > Insecta > Odonata > Libellulidae > Sympetrum > Sympetrum striolatum. Next base: position 19,237,787 of record OX388342.1, on the reverse strand, counting down.
AAAAATTTCCGTTAAATTATCCGTTTTAGTTGCTTTTTTCGATCATATCTCGATAAATTGGCGAAAAGTAAGCCATAATAGAGGAAATAAAAATGAAATATCGGAGAAATTATCCGTTACCGTACCTTTTTTTGATCATATCTCGAGAAAATTACGAAAATAAAGGCAGAATAGAGGAAAAAATTTGAAATTTCGCTAAAATTATCCGTTTTCGTTGCTTTTTCCGGTAAGAGCTCAATAAAATGACGAAAATAAAGGCAAAATAGAAGAAAAAGATTAAAATTTCGGTGAAATTATCCGTTTTCAAACCTTTTCTCCAACATCGCTCGATATAATGTCGAAAATAAGGGCCAAATAGAGGAAAAAAATTAAAATATCGAAAAGAATTATCAATTTTCGTTCCTTTATTCGATCATAACTCATTAAAATGACCAGAATAAAGGAAAAAAGGATGAAAAAATTGTAATTTCGGTGAAATTACCCGTTTTCGTTCCTTTCATGGATCTTAACTCTATAAAATGGCGAAAATTAAGGTAAAATAGAATAAAAAGACAGAAATTTCGGTAAAATTATCCGGTTTCAGTGCTTTTTTCAAACATATCTCGATAAAATGATGTAAAATATGGCAAAATAGGGTAAATAAAATAAAAATTTCCGTTAAATTTTCCGTTTTAGTTGGTTTTTTTCGATCATATCTCGATACATTGACATAAAGTAAGACAAAATAGAGGAAATAAAAATGAAATATCGGAGAAATTATCCGTTTTAGTTGCTGCTTTTGATCATATCTCGAGAAAATTACGAAAATAAAGGCAGAATAGAGGAAAAAATTTGAAATTTCGCTAAAATTATCCGTTTTCGTTGCTTTTTTTATCAAATCTCCGTAAAACGACAAAAATTAAGGCGAAATAGAGAGAAAAATATGAAATTTCGCTAAAATTATCCGTTTTCTATGCTTTCTTCAATCATTTCACGATAAAATGGCGAAAATTAAGTCAAAATAGAGGAGAAAGATTGAAATTTCGGTGAAATTATCCGTTTTCGATGTATTTCTCGATCATATCTCGATAAAATGACGAAAATTAGTACAAATTAGAGGAAATTATAATGAAATATCGAAGAAATTATCCGTTTTAGTTGGTTTTTATTCGATCATATCTCGATAAATTGACGAAAAGTAAGACAAAATAGAGGAAAAAAAATGAAATATCGGAGAAATTATCCGTTTTAGTTGCTTCTTTTGATCATATCTCGATAAAATGACAAAAATTAAGGCAAAATAGAGGAAAAAATTGAAATTTCGCTAAAATTATCCGTTTTCGTTGCTTTTTTCGATCATATCTCGATAAATTGACGAAAAGTAAGCCATAATAGAGGAAATAAAAATGAAATATCGGAGAAATTATCCGTTACCGTACCTTTTTTTGATCATATCTCGAGAAAATTACGAAAATAAAGGCAGAATAGAGGAAAAAATTTGAAATTTCGCTAAAATTATCCGTTTTCGTTGCTTTTTCCGGTAAGAGCTCAATAAAATGACGAAAATAAAGGCAAAATAGAAGAAAAAGATTAAAATTTCGGTGAAATTATCCGTTTTCAAACCTTTTCTCCATCATCGCTCGATATAATGTCGAAAATAAGGGCCAAATAGAGGAAAAAAATTAAAATATCGAAAAGAATTATCAATTTTCGTTCCTTTATTCGATCATAACTCATTAAAATGACCAGAATAAAGGAAAAAAGGATGAAAAAATTGTAATTTCGGTGAAATTATCCGTTTTCGTTCCTTTCATGGATCTTAACTCTATAAAATGGCGAAAATTAAGGTAAAATAGAATAAAAAGACAGAAATTTCGGTAAAATTATCCGGTTTCAGTGCTTTTTTCAAACATATCTCGATAAAATGATGTAAAATATGGCAAAATAGGGTAAATAAAATAAAAATTTCCGTTAAATTTTCCGTTTTAGTTGGTTTTTTTCGATCATATCTCGATACATTGACATAAAGTAAGACAAAATAGAGGAAAAAATTTGAAATTTCGCTAAAATTATCCGTTTTCGTTGCTTTTTTTATCATATCTCCGTAAAACGACAAAAATTAAGGCGAAATAGAGAGAAAAATATGAAATTTCGCTAAAATTATCCGTTTTCTATGCTTTCTTCAATCATTTCACGATAAAATGGCGAAAATTAAGTCAAAATAGAGGAGAAAGATTGAAATTTCGGTGAAATTATCCGTTTTCGATGTATTTCTCGATCATATCTCGATAAAATGTTGAAAATTAGTACAAATTAGAGGAAATTATAATGAAATATCGAAGAAATTATCCGTTTTAGTTGGTTTTATTCGATCATATCTCGATAAATTGACGAAAAGTAAGACAAAATAGAGGAAAAAAATGAAATATCGGAGAAATTATCCGTTTTAGTTGCTTCTTTTGATCATATCTCGATAAAATGACAAAAATTAAGGCAAAATAGAGGAAAAAATTGAAATTTCGCTAAAATTATCCGTTTTCGTTGCTTTTTTCGATCATATCTCGATGAAATGACGTAAATTAAAGCAAAATAGAGGAAAAAATTGAATATTTCGCTAAAATTATCCTTTTTCTATGCTTTCTTCAAACATTTCTCGATAAAATGGCGAATATTGAGTCAAAATAGACGAGAAAGATTGAAATTTCAGTGAAATTATCCGTTTTCGATGTAATTCTCGATCATATCTCGATAAAATGACGAAAATTAGTACAAAATAGAGGGAATTATAATGAAATATCGGTGAAATTATCCGTTACCGTTGCTTTTTTTGATCATATCTCGATAAAACTACGAAAACAAGGGCAGAATAGAGTAAAAAATTTGAAATTTCGAAAAAATTATCCGTTTTCGTTGCTTTTTGCGATCATATCCAGATATAATGACGAAAATTAAGGCAAAATAGAGGAAAAAATTGAAATTTCGCAAAAATTAATCGTTTTTCGTAGCTTATTTCAAGCAATTCTCGATAAAATGACAAAAATTAAGGCAAACTAGAGGTAAACGATTGAAATTTCGGTGAAATTATCCGTTTTCAAACCTTTTCTCCATCATCACTCGATAAAATGTCGAAAATAAGGACCAAATAGAAGAAAAAAATTAAAATATCGAAAACAATTATCAATATTCGTTCCTTTATTCGATCATAACTCATTAACATGACTAGAATAAAGGAAAAAAGGATGAAAAAAATTGAAATTTCGGTGAAATTATCCGTTTTCGTTGCTTTTTTCGATCATAACTCGATAAAATGTCGAAAATTAAGGTAAAATAGAATAAAAAGACTGAAATTTCGGTAAAATTATCCGGTTTCAGTGCTTTTTCCGAACATATCTCGATAAAATGACGTAAAATATGGCAAAATAGGGGAAATAAAATAAAAATTTCCGTTAAATTATCCGTTTTAGTTGCTTTTTTCGATCATATCTCGATAAATTGACGAAAAGTAAGCCAATATAGAGGAAATAAAAATGAAATATCGGAGAAATTATCCGTTACCGTACCTTTTTTTGATCATATCTCGAGAAAATTACGAAAATAAAGGCAGAATAGAGGAAAAAATTTGAAATTTCGCTAAAATTATCCGTTTTCGTTGCTTTTTCCGGTAAGAGCTCAATAAAATGACGAAAATAAAGGCAAAATAGAACAAAAAGATTAAAATTTCGGTGAAATTATCCGTTTTCAAACCTTTTCTCCATCATTGCTCGATATAATGTCGAAAATAAGGGCCAAATAGAGGAAAAAAATTAAAATATCGAAAAGAATTATCAATTTTCGTTCCTTTATTCGATCATAACTCATTAAAATGGCCAGAATAAAGGAAAAAAGGATGAAAAAATTGTAATTTCGGTGAAATTATCCGTTTTCGTTCCTTTCATGGATCATAACTCGATAAAATGTCGAAAATTAAGGTAAAATAGAATTAAAAGACAGAAATTTCGGTAAAATTATCCGGTTTCAGTGCTTTTTTCAAACATATCTCGATAAAATGACGTAAAATATGGCAAAATAGGGTAATTAAAATAAAAATTTTCGTTAAATTTTCCGTTTTAGTTGGTTTTTTTCGATCATATCTCGATACATTGACGAAAAGTAAGACAAAATAGAGGAAATAAAAATGAAATATCGGAGAAATTATCCGTTTTAGTTGCTGTTTTTGATCATATCTCGATAAAATGGCGAAAATTAAGAAAAAACTGAGGAAATAAAAATTGAAATTTCGGTGAAATTATCCGTTTTCAAACCTTTCCTCCATTATCGCTCGATAAAATGTCGAATATAAGGGCCAAATAGAGGAGAAAAATTAAAATATCGACTACAATTATCAATTTTCGTTCTTTAATTCGATCATAACTCGAAGAAATGACTAGAATAAAGGAAAAAAGGATAAAAAAATTTAAATTTCGATGAAATTATCCGTTTTTGTTCCTTTCATGGATCATAACTCTATAAAATGGCGAAAATTAAGGTAAAATAGTATAAAAAGACGGAAATTTCGGTAAAATTATCCGGTTTCAGTGCTTTTTTCAAACATATCTCGATAAAATGACGTAAAATATGGCAAAATAGGGGAAATAAAGTAAAAATTTCCGTTAAATAATCCGTTTTAGTTGCTTTTTTCGATCATATCTCCGTAAAATGTCAAAAAATTAAGGCGAAATAGAGAGAAAAATATCAAATTTCGCTAAAATTATCCGTTTTCGTTGATGTTTTCCGACCATATCTCGATAAAATGAGGAAAATTAAGGCAAAATAGAGGAAAAAATTGAAATTTTGCTAAAATTATCCTTTTTCGGTGCTTTCTTCAAACATTTCTCGATAAAATGACGACAATTACGGCAAAATAGAGGAAAAAGATTGAAATTTCGGTGAATTTATCCGTTTTCGATGTATTTCTCGATCATATCTCGATAAAATGACGCAAATTAGTACAAAATAGAGGGAATTATAATGAAATATCGGTGAAATTATCCGTTACCGTTGCTTTTTTTGATCATATCTCGATAAAACTACGAAAATAAAGGCAGAATAGAGTAAAAAATTTGAAATTTCGAAGAAATTATCCGTTTTCGTTGCTTTTTGCGATCATATCCAGATATAATGACGAAAATTAAGGCAAAATAGAGGAAAAAATTAAAATTTCGCAAAAATTAATCGTTTTTCGTAGCTTTTTTCAAGCATTTCTCGATAAAATGACAAAAATTTAGGCAAACTAGAGGTAAAAGATTGAAATATCGGTGAAATTATCCGTTTTCGTTCCTTTTCTGGACCATAACTCTATAAAATGGCGAAAATTAAGGTAAAATAGAATAAAAAGACAGAAATTTCGGTAAAATTATCCGTTTTCGTTGCTTTTTTTATCATATCTCCGTAAAACGACAAAAATTAAGGCGAAATAGAGAGAAAAATATGAAATTTCGCTAAAATTATCCGTTTTCGTTGATGTTTTCCACCATATCTCGATAAAATGACGAAAATTAAGGCAAAATAGAGGAAAAAATTGAAATTTCGGTGAAATTATCCGTTTTCAAACCTTTTCTCCATCATCACTCGATAAAATGTCGAAAATAAGGACCAAATAGAAGAAAAAAATTAAAATATCGAAAACAATTATCAATATTCGTTCCTTTATTCGATCATAACTCATTAACATGACTAGAATAAAGGAAAAAAGGATGAAAAAAATTGAAATTTCGGTGAAATTATCCGTTTTCGTTGCTTTTTTCGATCATATCTCGATAAGATGACGTAAACTAAAGCAAAATAAAGGAATAATTGAAATTTCGAAAAAAATAATCCGATTTCGGTGCTTTTTTCAAACATATCTCGATAAAATGACGTAAATTAAAGCAAAATAGAGGAAAAAATTGAAATAGTGAAAATAATTATCCATTTTCGTTGCTTTATTTGATCATAACTCGATAAAATGACTAGAATAAAGAAAAAAGGATAAAAAAATGGAAATTTCGGTGAAATTATCCGTTTTCGTTCCTTTCATGGATCATAACTCTTTAAAATGTCGAAAATTAAGGTAAAATAGAATAAAAAGACAGAAATTACGATAAATTATCCGGTTTCAGTGCTTTTTCCAAACATATCTCGATAAAATGACGTAAAATATGGCGAAATAGAGGAAAAAATTGAAATTTCGCTAAAATTATCCTTTTTCGGTGCTTTCTTCAAACATTTCTCGATAAAATGACGACAATTAAGGCAAAATAGAGGAAAAAGATTGAAATTTCGTTGAAATTATCCGTTTTCGATGTATTTCTCGATCATATCTCGATAAAATGACTAAAATTAGTACAAATTAGAGGAAATTATAATGATATATCGGTGAAATTATCCGTTACTGTTGCTTTATTTGATCATATCTCAATAAATTGACGAAAAGTACGGCAAAATAGAGGAATCAATTGAAAGTTCGCTAAGATTATCCATTTTCGTTGTTTTTTGTCATATCTCGATATGATGACGTAAATTAAAGCAAAATAAAGTAAAAAATTGCAATTTCGAAAAAAATAATCCGATTTAGGTGCTTTTTTCAAACATATCTCGATAAAATGACGTAAATTAAAGCAAAATAGAGGAAAAAATTGAAATAGTGAAAATAATTATCCATTTTCGTTGCATTATTTGATCATAACTCGATAAAATGACTAGAATAAAGAAAAAAGGATAAAAAAAACGGAAATTTCGGTGAAATTATCCGTTTTCGTTGCTTTTTTGATCATATCTCGATAAGATGACGTAAATTAAAGCAAAATAAAGGAAAAAATTGAAATTTCGAAAAAAATAATCCGATTTCGGTGCATTTTGCATTAAAAAATCCAGATATAATGACGAAAATTAAGGCTAAATTGAGGAAAAAGATTGAAATTTCGGGGAAATTATCCGTTTTCGGACCTTTTTTCGGTAATCGCTCGATAAAATGTGGAAATTAAGGGCAAAATAGAGGAAAAAAATTGAAATATCGAAAACAATTATGCATTTTCGTTCTCTTATTCGAGCATAACTCGATAAAATGACTAGAATAAAGAAAAAATCGGATGAAAAAATTGAAATTTCGTTGAAATTATCCGTATTCGTTCCTTTAATGGATCATAACTCGATAAAATATCGAAAATTAGGGTAAAATAGAGGAAAAAATTAGGGTAAAATAGAGAAGGTCATCCACAAACAGCGATGCTATCACAGGTGTTCTGATGCACTCTGTGATGCTATTGATGGCAATGGCGAAAAGAGTAACACTCGACACAGATCCCTGGGGAACTCCATTATCTTGTTTAAAAAGCTGAGAAAAGTGGCCGTTTACCCTTACGCGAAAGCAACGATGTTTTAGAAAGTTTTGTATAAAAATGGGCAGGTTCCCTCTAAATCCCCACGAGTGTATTGACTTAAGGATTTGATGTCTCCAAGTGGTGTCGTAAGCCTTCTCAATGTCAAAGAAGACCGCCACTACATGCTGTCGCAAGAGGAATGCCTCTTGAATATAATTCTCAATTCTCACCAGGTGATCAACACTTGATCTACTGTGCCGGAATCCACATTGAATATCTGATAGGAGATTACGGTTTTCTAAGAGCCATACTAGTCTCCTGTTGACCATTCTCTCCATCAGCTTGCACAAACAGCTAGTCAGAGATATTGGGCGGTAGTTTGAGGGATAAGATTTCTCTTTCCCTGGTTTAAGGATGGGGATGATTAGGGATTCCTGCCAACTCTCAGGGAAGACCCTTTCCATCCAGATCTGATTTATTGTCTTTAGCAAATCTATCTGAGATGCCTTGGGGAGATTCTTGATAAAGGCGTTATGGACCTGATCTATTCCTGGTGAGGTTTCCTTGCATGTATGTATGGCATCCTGAAGTTCCCACAAACTGAAAGGTTTGTTATATGCTACTGTGGTTCCGGAATCTAAAAAATTGAGATTAGTTTTTTCTTTCTGTTCTTTCAAAAGTTGGAATGAATTTGAGTAACTGTCTGTGCAGCTGATGGAGGCAAAAAGTTCACCAAACGCATCAGCAATTTCTTGGGGTGAGTTTACAATTCTGTCATCTATCTTAAGTGCTGGTATCTGGGAGAAATGATGGTTCCCCAAAATAGACCTGACTTTTCTCCATACCTTTGACATAGGGGTTCGGTGATTTATTTCTGAGATAAAATTCATCCAAGAAGACTTCTTAGCCTCTCTCACCACTTGTCTGGCTCTAGCTCTTAATCGCCTGAAGGCTGCCAAGTTTGAAGTGGTGGGGTACTTTTTAAAAATTTGCAGGGCCTTTTTCCTTTTCTGAATGGCATCTGCACATTCCCTGTTCCACCATGGGACTGGTGGTCGTCGAGGCATCCCTGATGACAAGGGTACACTACCTTGCGCAGCTTTAATAATTGCTGCAGTTAGATCCTCCACATTTTGCAGTGCTCCTGCATTGGCGTTAAAATTAAAACTGAAGAGCTCTCTGAAGTTAGCCCAGTTGGCTTTCTTGAGGATCCATGTCCTAGGTAGACCATAGTTGCCATCACAACCACCATGTTTCCTAATTATTAGGGGAAAGTGGTCACTACCACATAAATCTTTGTGTGCTGACAGAAAAGTGGAGCAATAGTGCTGGAGCTCACAAATAAATCTATGGATGAGTATCTACCAGTAAAAGCATTAAAATGTGTTTTTTCATTGTCATTTAATAAAACCAGGTTAAAATCATTAAAAAACGTCTCCAAGAGACGTCCTCTTCCGTTGTGATCCCTTAGATCATCACCCCAAAGACTGTTGTGGGCATTGAAGTCCCCCAACAATACAAAGGGTTTAGGCAACTGCTCAACTAGGTCTTCCAGGTTTTTTCTCGTCACTGGAGCCCATTCTGGCAGGTAAAGATTACAGAATGTGACCTCTGAGGGGGAAGCGATGGTGACTGCTAAAGCCTGGAATGGTGTCTGCAAGTTCACCTGGGAGGTGTAAAGGGCCTCCCTGATGAATGCAGCGACCCCACCACGACCTCTGTTGCCACTTAGGTCATCTACTCTAAAAATCTTATAACCCTTCAATTTTGGGGAGTCAGTAGGTTTAAAATGGGTCTCTTGGATAAAAATGCAAGAGGGGTTGTAATCTCTCACCAAGATCCTAATTTCTTCCTGGCGCGTGTAAAAACCATTACAATTCCATTGAATTGTTAAAAACATTTAAAATAAATATATATAAATAAATAAATAAATAATGTTTTCACATTAAAATCTAAAGATAAAATTCATTAACAATAAATAAATAAATAAGTAAAACATTAAAAGCCTTTGGCTTGCCGAACAAGCTTCGTTCTTCCCTTTTTCCTGTTTTGTAGGAAAAGGCGTAACTGCTCCTCATCCAGTATGTCTTCTTCCATCTCATCCCCCGTAGATTCCCTCAATTCAAGAGAAGAGGGGGGTATAGTAATACTTTTACCTCCTACGTTTGGTTTCTCTACCGATTTAGGGGGTGTGATGTTTTTCTTAATAGGAGCAGCTTCAGTTTTCTGTGCACTATTTTCTAGTTTCTGGCCTGTTGCTTTTGTATTCATTTTCTCCTTTTGTTGTACCTTGGTGGTCTTGCTGTTGTCTGCTGGAGGGTCAGTTTGACATCCCACACTTTCCTTTCTTATTTGGGTATTTGCCACCACTGCATAGGATTTGGAGAATGTGGGGCAGATCAGTGATCTGTACTTCCTCCTAGCTTCAAAATATGGTACCCTCTCTGTGACTTTAATTTCCATTATTTTCTTCTCTTCTAAGAGTTTGGGGCAGTCTCTTGCATAAACAGGGTGGTTGCCTTCACAATTCCTGCATAGAGGGGGGCTGCTGCATGGTTCCCCTTCGTGCTTTTCTTTGGAGCATTTAGGGCAGGTGGGTTTGCCCTTGCATGACTGTGCAGTGTGTCCATAGGTATTGCAGTTGAAGCAGCGCAGAGGACTTGGGATGTATGGCCTCACTGTGCATGCCTCATATCCAACATGAACCTTCTCTGGGAGCTTTTCCAGGGCGAATGTTAATATGACTGAGGTGGACTTTATCATTTCTCCATTTTGTCTCTTATTAAGTCTGCGGCAGGAGATGACTCCTTGCGATGCCATCTCCTGTGCTATCTCTTCTTCTGAGACATAGAGAAGGTCGTAGCAGGATATAACTCCTTGGCAGGTGTTAAGTTTCTTATGGACCTCTACCATCACTGGAATATCGTGCAGCATCTTTGTGCCAAGGAGTTTGTCGGACTGTTTATCGTTGGCTGCCTTTATCAACAGGGTACCATCCCTAAGCTTTTTTACTGATTCGAGATTCCCTGAAACAGCATTTGTAAGAACTTTATATATGAGAAAGGGGGACACCTTGGTCAGATCTTCATTTTCTTTAGTACACTTCATTATCAGGTATTTTTTACATCTTTTAGCAATATCTCCCCCTCCCATTTCTGGGCGGGGTCTTTTAGGTGGAGGAGATTGTAGATCCATATGAATTATAGATTTTTCATCCCTCAGGCTCCCCACCCACCACGGAGCCACACAAATTGGGACGCCGTATCGCAAACCGATACGGTCGCCAGGGCTACCCAAGGGATATAGCGCCCAGGATGTCGCTAAACAGACTGGGAATGGCCTCCGGAATGGTGGTGGCTCCTCCAAACCACACCCCCCCATTGGCCTCCACCAGAATGGTGCGTGCATCCCAAGCACTCGCACAGGACTGACGTACGCTAGAAAGGAATTTATCCCCAGCCATCAGTAGCCGATTGACCAGGGTGTGCTATTCCGTGGCCTCCCGTTTACAGCGAATTCGGGGCCAAAGAGGTGTGTTGTGCCAGAAAATAAAAATAGTCCAGTTGGACTAGAAGTGCCTCAGCAGTTACTCTGCTGGTGGTTGGCACTCAACCTCCAGGACACCCATCTCCTCCTTACGGGTCTCCACGCACGGCAAACACGTGGGTGAATCCTTGGTCAGCTGGCATGACCTCACACAGACAGTTGATTCACAAAAACTGCCCGGACTCAGCCCTTGCTGATCGAGGGGTTTGTTCTCGGGGTTTTCTCCCCGCCCAATTAGTCACCTCTTACGACAGGCCGGGATGCCGCGGGAGTATTCTCCATCCCCCTACCCGCAGGGGTGAGTTTCGTTCCTTTATTCGATCATAACTCGATAAAATGACGAAAAAAAAGAGCAAATAAAATTGAAATTTCCATTAAATTATTCGTTTTCGTTGCTTTTTTCGATCATATCTCGATATATCGACGAAAAGTAAGACAAAATAGAAGAAATAAAAATGATATATCGGTGAAATTATCCGTTACCGTAGCTTTTTTTGATAATACCTCAATATAATGTCAAAAATTAGGGCGAAATAGAGGAAAAAATTTGAAATTGCACAAAAATTATCCGTTTTGTAGCTTTTTTCGATCATATCTCAATAAATGACGAAAATTCAGGCAAAATAGAGGAAGAAAATTGAAATTTCGCTACAATTATCCGTTTTCGTAGCTTTTTTCGATCATATCTCGATAAAATGACGAAAATTCGGGCAAAAGAGGAGAAAAAAATTGAAATTTCGCTACAATCATCCGTTTTCGTTGATTTTTGCGATCATATCTCGATAAAATGACGAAAATTAAGGCAAAATAGAGGAAAAAATTGAAATTTCGTAAAGATTATCCGTTTTCGTTTTTTTTTCAAGCATTTCTCGATAAAATGACAACAATTAAGGCAAAATTGAGGTAAAAGATTGAAATTTCGGTGAAATTATTTGTTTTGTACCATTTTCTCCATCATCGCTCGATAAAATGTCGAAAATAAGGGCCAATGAGAGGAAAAAAATTAAAAAATTGACAACAATTATGAATTCTCGTTCCTTTATTCTATCATAACTCGATAAAATGACTAGAATAAAGTAAAGAAGGATGAAAAAAATTGAAATTTCGGTGAAATTATCCGTTTTCGTTGCTTTTTTCGATCATATCTCGATGAAATGACGAAAATTAGTAAAAAATAGAGGAAAAAAATTGAAATTTCCCAAAAATTATCCGTTTTCGTTGCATTTTTCGATCATCTCTCGATAAAATGACGAAAATTAAGTCAAAATAGAGGAAAAAATTTGAAACTTCGCTAAAATTATCCGTTTTTGTTGTTTTTTGCATTCAAATCCAGATATAATGACGAAAATTAAGTCAAAATTGAGTAAAAAGATTGAAATTTCGGGGAAATTATCCGTTTTTGGACCTTTTTTCCATCGTCGCTCGATAAAATGTGGAAAATAAGGGCAAAATAGAGGAAAAAAATTGAAATATCGAAAAAAATTATGCATTTTCGTTCTCTTATTCGAGCATAACTCGATAAAATGACTAGAATAAAGAAAAAATCGCATGAAAAAAATTGAAATTCCGGTGAAATTATCCGTTTTCAAACCTTTTCCCCATCATCGATCGATATAATGTCGAAAATAAGGGCCAAATGGAGGAAAAAAATTAAAATATCGAAAAGAATTATCAATTTTTGTTCCTTTATTCGATCATAACTCATAAAAATGACCAGAATAAAGGAAAAAAGGATGAAAAAATTGATATTTCGGAGAAATTATCCGTTTTCGTTCATTTAATGGATTATAACTATATAAAATGACGACAATTAGGGTAAAATAGAGGACAAAGACTGATATTCCAGTGAAGTTATCTGTTTTCGGTGCTTTTTTCGAATATATCTTGATAAAATGTCGAAAATAAGGGCAAAATAGAGGTAAAAAACTGAAATTTCGATAACAATTATCCATTTTCGTTCCTTTATTCGATCATAACTCGATAAAATGACTAGAATAAAGAAAAAAGGATAAAAAAATGGAAATTTCGGTGAAATCATCCGTTTTCGTTCCTTTTCTGGACCATAACTCGATAAAATGACGAAAATTAAGGTAAAATAAAGGAAAAAGACTGGAATATCGGTGAAATTATCCGTTTTCGTTGTTATTTTCGATCATAACTCGAAAAACTAACGAAAATTAAGGCAAAATAGAGGAAAAAAATTAAAATTTCGCTAAAATTATCCGTTTTCGTTGCTTTTTTCAATCATATCTCGCTAAAATGGCGAAAATTAAGAAAAAACTGAGGAAATAAAAATGATATATCGGTTAAATTATCCGTTACCGTTGCTTTTTTTGATCATATCTCGATAAAATGACGGAAATATAGGCAAAATAGAGGAAAAAAATTGAAATTTCGCAAAAATTATCCGTTTTCGGTGCTTTTTTCTAACATATCTCGGTAAAATTACGAAAATTAAGGAAAAAAAAGGAAAAAGATTGAAATTTCGGTGAAATTATCCGTTTTCAAACCTTTTCTCATTTATCGCTCGATAAAATGTCGAAAATAAGGGCCAAATAGAGGAGAAAAATTAAAATATCGACTACAATTATCAATTTTCGTTCCTTAATTCGATCATAACTCGATAAAATGACTAGAATAAAGGAAAAAAGGATGAAAAAAATTGAAATATCGGTGAAATTATCCGTTTTCGTTCCTTTCATGGATCATGACTCTATAAAATGTCGAAATATAAGGTAAAATAGAATAAATAGACAGAAATTTCGGTAAAATTATCCGGTTTCAATGCTTTTTTCAAACATATCTCGATAAAATGACGTAAAATATGGCAAAATAGGGGTAATAAAGTAAAAATTTCCGTTAAATTATCCGTTTTAGTTGCTTTTTTCGATCATATCTCCGTAAAATGTCAAAAAATTAAGGCGAAATAGAGAGAAAAATATGAAATTTCGCTAAAATTATCCGTTTTCGTTGATGTTTTCGACCATATCTCGATAAAATGACGAAAATTAAGGCAAAATAGAGGAAAAAATTGAAATTTCGCTAAAATTATCCTTTTTCTATGCTTTCTTCAAACATTTCTCGATAAAATGACGAAAATTAAGTCAAAATAGAGGAGAAAGATTGAAATTTCGCTGAAATTATCCGTTTTCGATGTATTTCTCGATCATATCTCGATAAAATGACGAAAATTAGTACAAAATAGAGGAAGTTAAAATGAAATATCGGTGAAATTATCCGTTACTGTTGCTTTATTTGATCATATCTCAATAAAATGACGAAAAGTAGGGCAAAATAGAGGAAAAAATTGAAATTTCGCTAAATTTATCCGTTTTCGTTGCTTTTTAGATCATATCTCGATAAAATGACAAAAATTAAGGCAAAATAGAGGAAAAGATTGAAATTTCGCTAAAATTATCCGTTTTCGTTGCTTTTTTCGATCATATCTCGATAAGATGACGTAAATTAAAGCAAAATAAAGGAATAATTGAAATTTCGAAAAAAATAATCCGATTTCGGTGCTTTTTTCAAACATATATAGATGAAATGACGTAAATTAAAGCAAAATAGAGGAAAAAATTGAAATAGTTAAAATAATTATCCATTTTCGTTGCTTTATTTGATCATAACTCGATAAAATGACTAGAATAAAGAAAAAAAGGATAAAAAAATGGAAATTTCGGTGAAATCATCCGTTTTCGTTCCTTTTCTGGAACATAACTCGATAAAATTACGAAAATTAAGGTAAAATAAAGGAAAAAAACTGGAATATCGGTGAAATTATCCGTTTTCGTTGGTTTTTTCGTTCTTAACTCGAAAAACTACCGAAAATTAGGGCAAAATAGAGGAAAAAAATTGAAATTTCGCTAAAATTATCCGTTTTCGTTGCTTTCTTCAATCATACCTCGATAAAATGGCTAAAATTAAGAAAAAACTGAGGAAATAAAATGATCTATCGGTGAAATTATCCGTTACCGTTGCTTTTTTTGATCATATCTCGATAAAATGACGGAAATATAGGCAAAATAGAGGAAAAAATTGAATATTTCGCTAAAATAATCCGTTTTCGTTCCTTTTTTCGATCATATTCAAATAAAATGACTAATAATAAGGCAAAATAAAGGAAAAAATTGAAATTTCACAAAAATTATCCGTTTTCGGTGCTATTTTCTAACATATCTCGGTAAAATTACGAAAATTAAGGAAAAATAAAGGAAAAAGATTGAAATTTCGGTGAAATTATCCGTTTTCAAACCTTTCCTACATTATCGCTCGATAAAATGTCGAAAATAAGGGCCAAATAGAGGAGAATAATTAAAATATCGAATACAATTATCAATTTTCGTTCCTTAATTCGACCATAGCTCGAAAAAAGGATGAAAAATTGAAATTTCGGTGAAATTATCCGTTTTCGTTCCTTTCATGGATCATAACTCTATAAAATGGCGAAAATTAAGGTAAAATAGAATAAAAAGACGGAAATTCCCGTTAAATTATCCGTTTTAGTTGCTTTTTTCGTTCATATTTCTGTAAAATGACAAAAATTAAGGTGAAATAGAGAGAAAAATATCAAATTTCGCTATAATTATCCGTTTTCGTTGATGTTTTCCGACCCTATCTCGATAAATGAGGAAAATTAAGGCAAAATAGAGGAAAAAATTGAAATTTCGCTAAAATTATCCTTTTTCGGTGCTTTCTTCAAACATTTCTCGATAAAATGACGACAATTCCGGCAAAATAGAGGAAAAAGATTGAAATTTCGGTGAATTTATCCGTTTTCGATGTATTTCTCGATCATATCTCGATAAAATGACGCAAATTAGTACAAAATAGAGGAAATTATAATGAAATATCGGTGAAATTATCCTTTACCGTTGCTTTTTTGATCATATCTCGATAAAATTACGAAAATAAAGGCAGAATAGAGTAAAAAATTTGAAATTTCGCAAAAATTATCCGTTTTCGTTGCTTTTTGCGATCATATCCAGATATAATGACGAAAATTAAGGAGAAATAGAGGAAAAAGATTGAAATTTCGGTGAAAGTATCCGTTTTCAAACCTTTTTTCCATCATCGCTCGATAAAATGTCGAAAATAATGGTCAAGTAGAGGAGAAAAATTAAAAATTGAAAGCAATTATGAATTCTCGTTCCTTTATTCGATCATAACTCGATAAAATGACTAGAATAATGGAAAAAAGGATGAAAAAAATTGAAATTTCGGTGAAATTATCCGTTTTCGTTGCTTTTTTCGATCATATCTCGATAAAATGACGAAAATTCAGGCAAAATAGAAAAAAAAATTTGAAATTTCGCCTAAATTATCCGTTTTTGTTGTTTTTTGCATTCAAATCCAGATATTATGACGAAAATTAAGGCTAAATTGAGGAAAAAGATTGAAATTTCGGGGAAATAATCCGTTTTCGGACCTTTTTTCCATCATCGCTCGATAAAATGTGGAAATTAAGGGCTAAATAGAGGAAAAAAATTGAAATATCGAAAACAGTTATGCATTTTCGTTCTCTTATTCGAGCATAACTCGATAAAATGACTAGAATAAAGAAAAAATCGGATGAAAAAATTGAAATTTCGGTGAAATTATCCGTATTCGTTCCTTTAATGGATCATAACTCGATAAAATGACGAAAATTAGGGTAAAATAGAGGAAAAAGACTGATATTTCAGTGAAATTATCTGTTTTCGGTGTTTTTTTCGAATATATCTTGATAATATGTCGAAAATTCAGGCAAAATAGAGGAAAAAATTTGAAATTTCGCTAAAATTATCCGTTTTCGTTGTTTTTTGCATTCAAATCCAGGTATAATGACGAAAATTAAGGCTAAATTGAGGAAAAAGATTGAAATTTCGGGGAAATTATCCGTTTTCTGACCTTTTTTCCATCATCACTCGATAAAATGTGGAAAATAAGGGCAAAATAGAGGAAAAAAATTGAAATATCGAAAAAAATTATGCATTTTCGTTCTCCTATTCGAGCATAACTCGATAAAATGACTAGAATAAAGAAAAAATCGGATGAAAAAAATTGAAATATCGGTGAAATTATCCATTTTCGTTACTTTAATGGATCATAACTCGATAAATTGACGAAAATTAGGGTAAAATAGAGGTAAAAAACTGATATATCGATAACAATTATCCATTTTCGTTCCTTTATTCGATCATAACTCTATATATCGAAGAAAAGTAAGACAAAATAGAAGAAATAGAAATGATATATCGGTGAAATTATCCGTTACCGTAGCTTTTTTTGATCATATCTCAATATAATGTCAAAAATTAAGGCGAAATAGAGGAAAAAATTTGAAATTGCACAAAAATTATCCGTTTTCTTAGCCTTTTTCGATCATATCTCAATAAAATGACGAAAATTCAGGCAAAATAGAGGAAGAAAATTGAAATTTCGCTACAATTATCCGTTTTCGTAGCTTTTTCGATCATATCTCGATAAAATGACGAAAATTCGGGCAAATGAGGAGAAAAAAATTGAAATTTCGCTACAATCATCCGTTTTCGTTGATTTTTGCGATCATATCTCGATAAAATGACGAAAATTAAGGAAAAATAGAGGAAAAAATTGAAATTTCACAAAAATCATCCGTTTTCGTTTTTTTTTCAAGCATTTCTCGATAAAATGACAACAATTAAGGAAAAATAGAGGTAAAAGATTGAAGTTTCGGTGAAATTATCCGTTTTCAAACCTTTTCACCATCATCGCTCGATAAAATGACGAAAATAAGGGCCAAATAGAGGAAAAAATATCAAATATCGAAAACAATTGTCAATTTTCGTTCCTTTTTTCGATCATAACTCATTAAGATGACTAGAATAAAGGAAAAAAGGATGAAAAAAATTGAAATTTCGGTGAAATTATCCGTTTTCGTTCCTTTCATGGATCATAACTCGATAAATTGTCGAAAATTAAGGTAAAATAGAATTAAAAGACAAATTCCGGTAAAATTATCCGGTTTCAGTGCTTTTTCCGAACATATCTCGATAAAATGACGAAAAGTAAGACAAAATAGAGGAAATAAAAATGAAATATCGGAGAATTTATCCGTAACCGTACCTTTTTTTGATCATATCTCTAGAAAATTACGAAGATAAAGGCAGAATAGAGGAAATAATTTGAAAATTCGATAAAACTATCCGTTTTCGTTGCTTTTTTCGAACATATCTCGATAAAATGATGAAATTTAAGGTAAATGTAGGAAAAAGATGGAAATTTTGGTGAAATTATCCGTTTTCAAACCTTTTTTCCAGCATCGCTCGATAAAATGTCGAAAATAAGGGCAAAATAGAGGAAAAAGACAGAAATTTCGGTGAAGTTATCCGTTTTTGATGCTTTTTTCGATCATATCTCGATAAATTGACGAAAAGTAAGACAAAATAGAGGAAATAAAAATGAAATATCGGAGAATTTATCCTTAACCGTACCTTTTTTTGATCATATCTCTAGAAAATTACGAAAATAAAGGCAGAATAGAGGAAAAAATTTGAAATTTCGCTAAAATTATCCGTTTTCATTGCTATTTTCGAACATATCTCGATAAAATGATGAAATTTAAGGTAAATGTAGGAAAAAGATGGAAATTTTGGTGAAATTATCCGTTTTCAAACCTTTTTTCCAGCATCGCTCGATAAAATGTCGAAAATAAGGGCAAAATAGAGGAAAAAGACGGAAATTTCGGTGAAGTTATCCGTTTTTGATGCTTTTTTCGATCATATCTCGATAAATTGACGAAAAGTAAGACAAAATAGAGGAAATAAAAATGAAATATCGGAGAATTTATCCTTAACCGTACCTTTTTTTGATCATATCTCTAGAAAATTACGAAAATAAAGGCAGAATAGAGGAAAAAATTTGAAATTTCGCTAAAATTATCCGTTTTCATTGCTTTTTTCGAACATATCTCGATAAAATGATGAAATTTAAGGTAAATGTAGGAAAAAGATGGAAATTTTGGTGAAATTATCCGTATTCAAACCTTCCTTCCAGCATCGCTCGATAAAATGTGGAATTTAAGGGCTAAATAGAGGAAAAAAATTGAAATATCGAAAACAGTTATGCATTTTCGTTCTCTTATTCGAGCATAACTCGATAAAATTACTAGAATAAAGAAAAAATCGGATGAAAAAATTGAAATTTCTGTGAAATTATCCGTATTTGTTCCTTTAATGGATCATAACTCGATAAAATGAGGAAAATTAGGGTAAAATAGAAGAAAAAGACTGATATTTCAGTGAAATTATCTGTTTTCGGTGCTTTTTTCGAATATATCTTGATAAAATGTCGAAAATTCAGGCAAAATAGAGGAAAAAATTTGAAATTTCGCTAAAATTATCCGTTTTCATTGTTTTTTGCATTCAAATCCAGATATAATGACGAAAATTAAGGCTAAATTGAGGAAAAAGATTGAAATTTTGGTGAAATTATCTGTTATCGGTGCTTTTTTCGAATATATCTTGATAAAATGTCGAAAATTCAGGCAAAATAGAGGAAAAAATTTGAAATTTCGCTAAAATTATCCGTTTTCGTTGTTTTTTGCATTCAAATCCTGATAAAATGACGAAAATTAAGGCTAAATTGAGGAAAAAGATTGAAATTTCGGGGAAATTATCCGTTTTCGGACCTTTTTTCCATCATCACTCGATAAAATGTGGAAAATAAGGGCAAAATAGAGGAAAAAAATTGAAATATCGAAAACAATTATGCATTTTCGTTCTCCTATTCGAGCATAACTCGATAAAATGACTAGAATAAAGAAAAAATCGGATGAAACAAAATGAAATATCGGTGAAATTATCCATTTTCGTTCCTTTAATGGATCATAACTCTATAAAATGACGAAAATTAGGGTAAAATAAAGGTAAAAAACTGATATATCGATAACAATTATCCATTTTCGTTCCTGTATTCGATCATAACTCGATATATCGAAGAAAAGTAAGACAAAATAGAAGAAATAAAAATGATATATCGGTGAAATTATCCGTTACCGTAGCTTTTTTTGATCATATCTCAATATAATGTCAAAAATTAAGGTGAAATAGAGGAAAAAATTTGAAATTGCACAAAAATTATCCGTTTTCGTAGCCTTTTTCGATCATATCTCAATAAAATGACGAAAATTCAGGCAAAATAGAGGAAAAAAATTGATAATTCGCTAAAATTATCCGTTTTCGTTGATTTTTGCGATCATATCTCGATAAAATGACGAAAATTAAGGAAAAATAGGGGAAAAAATTGAAATTTCACAAAAATTATCAGTTTTCGTTTTTTTTTTTCCAAGCATTTCTCGATAAAATGACAACAATTAAGGCAAAATAGAGGTAAAAGATTGAAGTTTCGGCGAAATTATCCGTTTTCAAACCTTTTCTCCATCATCGCTCGATAAAATGACGAAAATAAGGGCCAAATAGAGGAAAAAAATTAAAATATCGAAAACAATTGTCAATTTTCGTTCCTTTATTCGATCATAACTCATTAAAATGACTAGAATAAAGGAAAAAAGGATGAAAAAAATTGAAATTTCGGTGAAATTATCCGTTTTCGTTCCTTTCATGGATCATAACTCGATAAAATGTCGAAAATTAAGGTAAAATAGAATAAAAAGACAAATTCCGGTAAAATTATCAGGTTTCAGTGCTTTTTCCGAACATATCTCGATAAAATGACGTAAAATATGGCAAAATAGGGGAAATAAAATAAAAATTTCCGTTAAATTATCCGTTTTAGTTCCTTTCATGGATCATAACTCGATAAAATGTCGAAAATTAAGGTAAAATAGAATTAAAAGACAAATTCCGGTAAAATTATCCGGTTTCAGTGCTTTTTCCGAACATATCTCGATAAAATGACGTGAAATATGGCAAAATAGGGGAAATAAAATAAAAATTTCCGTTAAATTATCCGTTTTCGTTGCTTTTTTCGCTCATAATGTAATTAAATGTGGAAAATAATAGAGAAAAAGAGGAAAAAATTGAGTAAATAGAGGAAAAAAAAAGAAATTTCGCTAAAATTATCCGTTTTCGTGCCTTTTTTCGGTAATTTCGTCATAAAATGAGGAAAAAAAACGAGCTAATTGAGAAAAAATTGAAATAACGCTAAAATTATCCATTTTCGTCCCTTTTTTCGGTAATTTCGTCAGAAAATGAGGGAAAAAAAGGAGTAAATTGAGGAAAAAAATAAAAATTTCGCTAAAATTATCCGTTTTCGTCCCTTTATTCGGTAATTTCGTCGTAAAATGAGGAAAAAAAACGAGTAAATAGAAGAAAAAATAGAAATTTCGCTAAAATTATCCGTTTTCGTGCCTTTTTTCGGTATTTTCGTAATAAAATGAGGAAAAAAAACGAGTAAATCGAGGAAAAAATAGAAATTACGCTAAAATTATCCATTTTCGTCCCTTTTTTCGGTAATTTCGTCATAAAATGAGGGAAAAAAGGAGTAAAATGAGGAAAAAAATAAAAATTTCGCTAAAATTATCCGTTTTCGTCCCTTTTTTTCATAATTTCGTAATAAAATGATGACAACAACTAGTAAATAGGCGATAAAATAGAAATTTCGCTAAAATTATCCGTTTTCGTCCCTTTTTTCGGTAATATCATTACATAATGATGAAAAAAGGTAATGAATAAATTGAGACAAATATAGAAATTTCGCTAAAATTATCCGTTTTTGTCCCTTTTTTCGGTAATTTCGTCATAAACTGAGGAAAAAAAACGAGTAAATAGAAGAAAAAATAGAAATTTCGCTAAAATTATCCGTATCCGTCCCTTTTTATGGAAATTTCGCAATAAATTGAGGAAAAAAAACGAATAAATAGAGGAAAAAAAAGAAATTTCGCTAAAATTATCAGTTTTCGTCCCTTTTTTCGGTAATTTCGTCATAAAATGAGGAAAAAAACGAGTAAATAGAGGAAAAAATAAAAATTTCGCTAAAATTATCCGTTTTCGTCACTTTTTTCGGTAATTTTGTCGTAAAATGAGGAAAAAGAACGAGGAAATAGAGAAAAAATTTAAATTTCGCTAAAATTATCCGTTTTAGTCCCTTTTTTTCATAATTTCGTAATAAAATGATGACAACAACTAGTAAATAGGCGATAAAATAGAAATTTCGCTAAAATTATCCGTTTTCGTCCCTTTTTTCGGTAATATCATTACATAATGATGAAAAAAGGTAATGAATAAATTGAGACAAATATAGAAATTTCGCTAAAATTATCCGTTTTTGTCCCTTTTTTCGGTAATTTCGTCATAAACTGAGGAAAAAAAACGAGTAAATAGAAGAAAAAATAGAAATTTCGCTAAAATTATCCGTATCCGTCCCTTTTTATGGAAATTTCGCAATAAATTGAGGAAAAAAAACGAATAAATAGAGGAAAAAAAAGAAATTTCGCTAAAATTATCAGTTTTCGTCCCTTTTTTCGGTAATTTCGTCATAAAATGAGGAAAAAAACGAGTAAATAGAGGAAAAAATAAAAATTTCGCTAAAATTATCCGTTTTCGTCACTTTTTTCGGTAATTTTGTCGTAAAATGAGGAAAAAGAACGAGGAAATAGAGAAAAAATTTAAATTTCGCTAAAATTATCCGTTTTAGTCCCTTTTTTTGATAATTTCGTCATAAAATGAGGAAAAAAACGAGTAAATTAAGGAAAAAATAGAAATTTCGCAAAAATTATCCGTTTTTGTCCCTTTTTTCGGTAATTTCGTCAAAAAATGAGGAAAAAAAAACAAGTATATAGAAGAAAAATAGAAATTTCGCTAAAATTATCCGTTTCCGTCCCTTTTTATGGAAATTTCGCAATAAATTGAGGAAAAAAAAACGAATAAATAGAGGAAAAAAAAAGAAATTTCGCTAAAATTATCAGTTTTCGTCCTTTTTTTCGGTAATTTCGTCATAAAATGAGGAAAAAAACGAGTAAATAGAGGAAAAAATAAAAATTTCGCTAAAATTATCCGTTTTCGTCACCTTTTTCGGTAATTTTGTCATAAAATGAGGAAAAAGAACGAGGAAATAGAGAAAAAATTTAAATTTCGCTAAAATTATCCGTTTTAGTCCCTTTTTTTGATAATTTCGTCATAAAATGAGGAAAAAAACGAGTAAATTAAGGAAAAAATAGAAATTTCGCTAAAATTATCCGTTTTTGTCCCTTTTTTCGGTAATTTCGTCAAAAAATGAGGAAAAAAAAACGAGTATATAGAAGAAAAATAGAAAATTCGCTAAAATTATCCGTTTCCGTCCCTTTTTATGGAAATTTCGTAATACAATGAGGAAAAAAAAACGAATAAATAGAGGAAAAAAAAGAAATTTTGCTAAAATTATCAGTTTTCGTCCCTTTTTTCGGTAATTTCGTCATAAAATGAGGAAAAAAACGAGTAAATAGAGGAAAAAATAAACATTTCGCTAAAATTATCTGTATTCGTCACTTTTTTCGGTAATTTTGTCATAAAATGAGGAAAAAGTACGAGGAAATAGAGAAAAAATTTATATTTCGCTAAAATTATCCGTTTTAGTCCCTTTTTTTGATAATTTCGTCATAAAATGAGGAAAAAAAAACGAGTAAATAGAAGAAAAAATAGAAATTTCGCTAAAATTATCCTTTTTCATGCCTTTTTTCGGTAATTTCGTAATAAAATGAGGAAAAAAAAACGAGTAAATAGAGGAAAAAATAGAAATTACGCTAAAATTATCTGTCTTAGTCCCTTTTTTTGATAATTTCGTCATAAAATGAGGAAAAAAACGAGTAAATTAAGGAAAAAATAGAAATTTCGCTATAATTCACACATTTCGTCCCTTTTTTGGTAATTTCGTCATAAAATAAATAAAAAAAATGAGTAAATAGAAGAAATAATAGAAATTTCGCTAAAATTATCCCTTATCGTCCCTTTTTTCGCTCATAATTTGAATAAATGTTGGGAATAAAGTCAAATTGAGGAAAAAAATTAAATTTTCGCTAAATTTATCAGTTTTCGTTGCCTTTTTCGCTTATAATTTAATTAATTTTAGGAAATAAAGGCAAAATAGAGTAAAAAATTGAATATTCGCTAAAATTATCACTTTTCGTTGCTTTTTTCGCTCATAGTTTGAAAAAATGTAGAAAAAAAAGCAAAATAGAGGAAAAAATTGAATTTTCGCTAAAATTATCCGTTTTCGTCCCTTTTTTCGGTAATTTCGTCATAAAATGAGGAAAAAAAACGAGGAAATATAGGAAAAAATAGAAATTTCGCTAAAATTATCCGTTTTCATCCCTTTTTTCGGTAATATCGTAATAAAATGATGAAAAAAGGAACGAGTAAATTGAGAAAAAAATAGAAATTTCGCTAAACTTATCCGTTTTCGTCCCTTTTTTCGGTAATTTCGTCATCAAATGAGGAAAAAAAACGAGTAAATAGAAGAAAAAATAGAAATTTCGCTAAATTTATCCGTTTTCGTCCCTTTTTATGGAAATTTCGCAATAAAATAAGGAAAAAAAACGAGTAAATAGAGGAAAAAAAAAGAAATTTCGCTAAAATTATCCGTTTTCGTCCCTTTTTTCGGTAATTTCGTCATAAAGTGAGGAAAATAAACGAGTAAATAGAGGAAAAAATAAAATTTTCGCTAAATTTATCAGTTTTAGTTGCCTTTTTCGCTTATAATCGATTAATTTTAGGAAATAAAGGCAAAATAGAGTAAAAAATTGAATTTTCGCTAAAATTATCACTTTTCGTTGCTTTTTTCGCTCATAGTTTGAAAAAATGTAGAAAAAAAGGCAAAATAGAGGAAAAAATTGAATTTTCGCTTAAATTATCATTTTTCGTTGCACTTTTCGCTAAGAATTTGATTAAATGTAGGAAATAAAGGCAAAATAGAGGAAAAAAATTGAATTCTGCTAAAATTTTCAGTTTTCGTTGCTTTTTTCGAACATATCTCGATAAAATGATGAAATTTAAGGTAAATGTAGGAAAAAGATGGAAATTTTGGTGAAATTATCCGTTTTCAAACCTTTTTTCCAGCATCGCTCGATAAAATGTCGAAAATAAGGGCAAAATTGAGGAAAAAGACAGAAATTTCGGTGAAGTTATCCGTTTTTGATGCTTTTTTCGAACATATGTCGATAAAATGTCGAAAATAAGGGCAAAATAGAGGAAAAAAATTGAAATATCGAAAACAATTATCCATTTTACTTCTTTTATTCGATCATTACTCAATAAAATGACGAAAAATATGACAAAATAGAGGAAAAAATTTGAAATTTCGCTAAAATTATCCGTTTTCGTTGTTTTTTGCATTCAAATCCAGATATAATGACGGAAATTAAGGCTAAATTGAGGAAAAAGATTGAAATTTCGGGGAAATTATCCGTTTTCGGACCTTTTTTCCATCATCACTCGATAAAATGTGGAAAATAAGGGCAAAATAGAGGAAAAAAATTGAAATATCGAAAACAATTATGCATTTTCGTTCTCCTATTCGAGCATAACTCGATAAAATGACTAGAATAAAGAAAAAATCGGATGAAAAAAATTGAAATTTCGGTGAAGTTATCCGTTTTTGATGCTTTTTTCGAACATATGTCGATAAAATGTCGAAAATAAGGGCAAAATAGAGGAAAAAAATTGAAATATCGAAAACAATTATCCATTTTACTTCTTTTATTCGATCATTACTCAATAAAATGACGAAAAATATGACAAAATAGAGGAAAAAATTTGAAATTTCGCTAAAATTATCCGTTTTCGTTGTTTTTTGCATTCAAATCCAGATATAATGACGGAAATTAAGGCTAAATTGAGGAAAAAGATTGAAATTTCGGGGAAATTATCCGTTTTCGGACCTTTTTTCCATCATCACTCGATAAAATGTGGAAAATAAGGGCAAAATAGAGGAAAAAAATTGAAATATCGAAAACAATTACGCATTTTCGTTCTCCTATTCGAGCATAACTCGATAAAATGACTAGAATAAAGAAAAAATCGGATGAAAAAAATTGAAATTTCGGTGAAGTTATCCGTTTTTGATGCTTTTTTCGAACATATGTCGATAAAATGTCGAAAATAAGGGCAAAATAGAGGAAAAAAATTGAAATATCGAAAACAATTATCCATTTTACTTCTTTTATTCGATCATTACTCAATAAAATGACGAAAAATATGACAAAATAGAGGAAAAAATTTGAAATTTCGCTAAAATTATCCGTTTTCGTTGTTTTTTGCATTCAAATCCAGATATAATGACGGAAATTAAGGCTAAATTGAGGAAAAAGATTGAAATTTCGGGGAAATTATCCGTTTTCGGACCTTTTTTCCATCATCACTCGATAAAATGTGGAAAATAAGGGCAAAATAGAGGAAAAAAATTGAAATATCGAAAACAATTATGCATTTTCGTTCTCCTATTCGAGCATAACTCGATAAAATGACTAGAATAAAGAAAAAATCGGATGAAAAAAATTGAAATATCGGTGAAATTATCCATTTTCGTTCCTTTAATGGATCATAACTCTATAAAATGACGAAAATTAGGGTAAAATAGAGGTAAAAAACTGATATATCGATAACAATTATCCATTTTCGTTCCTTTATTCGATCATAACTCTATATATCGAAGAAAAGTAAGACAAAATAGAGGAAATAAAAATGATATATCGGTGAAATTATCCGTTACCGTAGCTTTTTTTGATCATATCTCAATATAATGTCAAAAATTAAGGTGAAATAGAGGAAAAAATTTGAAATTGCACAAAAATTATCCGTTTTCGTAGCCTTTTTCGATCATATCTCAATAAAATGACGAAAATTCAGGCAAAATAGAGGAAGAAAATTGAAATTTCGCTACAATTATCCGTTTTCGTAGCTTTTTTCGATCATATCTCGATAAAATGACGAAAATTCAGGCAAAATAGAGGAAAAAAATTGATAATTCGCTAAAATTATCCGTTTTCGTTGATTTTTGCGATCATATATCGATAAAATGACGAAAATTAAGGAAAAATAGGGGAAAAAATTGAAATTTCACAAAAATTATCCGTTTTCGTTTTTTTTTCAAGCATTTCTCGATAAAATGACAACAATTAAGGCAAAATAGAGGTAAAAGATTGAAGTTTCGGTGAAATTATCCGTTTTCAAACCTTTTCTCCATCATCGCTCGATAAAATGACGAAAATAAGGGCCAAATAGAGGAAAAAAATTAAAATATCGAAAACAATTGTCAATTTTCGTTCCTTTATTCGATCATAACTCATTAAAATGACTAGAATAAAGGAAAAAAGGATGAAAAAAAATGAAATTTCGGTGAAATTATCCGTTTTCGTTCCTTTCATGGATCATAACTCGATAAAATGTCGAAAATTAAGGTAAAATAGAATAAAAAGACAAATTCCGGTAAAATTATCCGGTTTCAGTGCTTTTTCCGAACATATCTCGATAAAATGACGTAAAATATGGCAAAATAGGGGAAATAAAATAAAAATTTCCGTTAAATTATCCGTTTTAGTTGCTTTTTTCGATCATATCTCGATAAATTGACGAAAAGTAAGACAAAATAAAGGAAATAAAAATGAAATATCGGAGAATTTATCCGTAACCGTACCTTTTTTTGATCATATCTCGAGAAAATTACGAAAATAAAGGCAGAATAGAATAAATAATTTGAAATTTCGCTAAAATTATCCGTTTTCGTTGCTTTTTTCGAACATATCTCGATAAAATGATGAAATTTAAGGTAAATGTAGGAAGAAGATGGAAATTTTGGTGAAATTATCCGTTTTCAAACCTTTTTTCCAGCATCGCTCGATAAAATGTCGAAAATAAGGGCAAAATAGAGGAAAAAGACGGAAATTTCGGTGAAGTTATCCGTTTTTGATGCTTTTTTCGAACATATCTCGATAAAATGTCGAAAATAAGGGCAAAATAGAGGAAAAAAATTGAATTATCGAAAACAATTATCCATTTTACTTCTTTTATTCGATCATTACTCAATAAAATGACGAAAAATATGACAAAATAGAGGAATTAAAATTGAAATTTCTATTAAATTATCCGTTTTCGTTGCTTTTTTCGATCATATCAAGATAAAATCACGAAAATTAAGGCAAAATAGAGGAAAAAATTGAAATTTCGCAAAAATTAATCGTTTTCGGTGCTTTTTTCAAAAATATCTCGATAAAATGACGAAAATTAAGGCAAAATAGAGGATGAAGATTGAGATTATGGTGAAATTAACCGTTTTCAAACCTTTTATCCATCATTGCTAAATAAAATGTCGAAAATAAGGGCAAAATATAGGAGAAAAATTGAATCATAGAAAAAAATTATCCATTTTCGTTCCTTTATTCGATCATTTCTGGTTAATATGACGAAGAATATGGCAAAATAGAGGAATTAAAATTTAAATTTCGAATAAATTATCCGTTTTTGTTGCTTTCACCGATCATATCTCAATAAAATGACGAAAATTCAGGCAAAATAGAGGAAGAAAATTGAAATTTCGCTACAATTATCCGTTTTCGTAGCTTTTTCGATCATATCTCGATAAAATGACGAAAATTCGGGCAAATGAGGAGAAAAAAATTGAAATTTCGCTACAATCATCCGTTTTCGTTGATTTTTGCGATCATATCTCGATAAAATGACGAAAATTAAGGAAAAATAGAGGAAAAAATTGAAATTTCACAAAAATCATCCGTTTTCGTTTTTTTTTCAAGCATTTCTCGATAAAATGACAACAATTAAGGAAAAATAGAGGTAAAAGATTGAAGTTTCGGTGAAATTATCCGTTTTCAAACCTTTTCACCATCATCGCTCGATAAAATGACGAAAATAAGGGCCAAATAGAGGAAAAAATATCAAATATCGAAAACGATTGTCAATTTTCGTTCCTTTTTTCGATCATAACTCATTAAGATGACTAGAATAAAGGAAAAAAGGATGAAAAAAATTGAAATTTCGGTGAAATTATCCGTTTTCGTTCCTTTCATGGATCATAACTCGATAAATTGTCGAAAATTAAGGTAAAATAGAATTAAAAGACAAATTCCGGTAAAATTATCCGGTTTCAGTGCTTTTTCCGAACATATCTCGATAAAATGACGAAAAGTAAGACAAAATAGAGGAAATAAAAATGAAATATCGGAGAATTTATCCTTAACCGTACCTTTTTTTGATCATATCTCGAGAAAATTACGAAAATAAAGGCAGAATAGAGGAAATAATTTGAAATTTCGATAAAACTATCCGTTTTCGTTGCTTTTTTCGAACATATCTCGATAAAATGATGAAATTTAAGGTAAATGTAGGAAAAAGATGGAAATTTTGGTGAAATTATGCGTTTTCAAACCTTTTTTCCAGCATCGCTCGATAAAATGTCGAAAATAAGGGCAAAATAGAGGAAAAAGACAGAAATTTCGGTGAAGTTATCCGTTTTTGATGCTTTTTTCGATCATATCTCGATAAATTGACGAAAAGTAAGACAAAATAGAGGAAATAAAAATGAAATATCGGAGAATTTATCCTTAACCGTACCTTTTTTTGATCATATCTCTAGAAAATTACGAAAATAAAGGCAGAATAGAGGAAACAATTTGAAATTTCGCTAAAATTATCCGTTTTCATTGCTTTTTTCGAACATATCTCGATAAAATGATGAAATTTAAGGTAAATGTAGGAAAAAGATGGAAATTTTGGTGAAATTATCCGTTTTCAAACCTTTTTTCCAGCATCGCTCGATAAAATGTCGAAAATAAGGGCAAAATAGAGGAAAAAGACAGAAATTTCGGTGAAGTTATCCGTTTTTGATGCTTTTTTCCATCATATCTCGATAAATTGACGAAAAGTAAGACAAAATAGAGGAAATAAAAATGAAATATCGGAGAATTTATCCTTAACCGTACCTTTTTTTGATCATATCTCTAGAAAATTACGAAAATAAAGGCAGAATAGAGGAAAAAATTTGAAATTTCGCTAAAATTATCCGT
Organism: Sympetrum striolatum; assembly: GCA_947579665.1. Taxonomy (NCBI): domain Eukaryota; kingdom Metazoa; phylum Arthropoda; class Insecta; order Odonata; family Libellulidae; genus Sympetrum; species Sympetrum striolatum. The sequence continues at coordinate 19,207,955 of OX388342.1, read as the reverse complement.
TTTCATTGCTTTTTTCGAACATATCTCGATAAAATGATGAAATTTAAGGTAAATGTAGGAAAAAGATGGAAATTTTGGTGAAATTATCCGTATTCAAACCTTCCTTCCAGCATCGCTCGATAAAATGTGGAAATTAAGGGCTAAATAGAGGAAAAAAATTGAAATATCGAAAACAGTTATGCATTTTCGTTCTCTTATTTGAGCATAACTCGATAAAATTACTAGAATAAAGAAAAAATCGGATGAAAAAATTGAAATTTCGGTGAAATTATCCGTATTTGTTCCTTTAATGGATCATAACTCGATAAAATGACGAAAATTAGGGTAAAATAGAAGAAAAAGACTGATATTTCAGTGAAATTATCTGTTTTCGGTGCTTTTTTCGAATATATCTTGATAAAATGTCGAAAATTCAGGCAAAATAGAGGAAAAAATTTGAAATTTCGCTAAAATTATCCGTTTTCATTGTTTTTTGCATTCAAATCCAGATATAATGACGAAAATTAAGGCTAAATTGAGGAAAAAGATTGAAATTTTGGTGAAATTATCTGTTTTCGGTGCTTTTTTCGAATATATCTTGATAAAATGTCGAAAATTCAGGCAAAATAGAGGAAAAAATTTGAAATTTCGCTAAAATTATCCGTTTTCGTTGTTTTTTGCATTCAAATCCAGATATAATGACGGAAATTAAGGCTAAATTGAGGAAAAAGATTGAAATTTCGGGGAAATTATCCGTTTTCGGACCTTTTTTCCATCATCACTCGATAAAATGTGGAAAATAAGGGCAAAATAGAGGAAAAAAATTGAAATATCGAAAACAATTATGCATTTTCGTTCTCCTATTCGAGCATAACTCGATAAAATGACTAGAATAAAGAAAAAATCGGATGAAAAAAATTGAAATTTCGGTGAAGTTATCCGTTTTTGATGCTTTTTTCGAACATATGTCGATAAAATGTCGAAAATAAGGGCAAAATAGAGGAAAAAAATTGAAATATCGAAAACAATTATCCATTTTACTTCTTTTATTCGATCATTACTCAATAAAATGACGAAAAATATGACAAAATAGAGGAAAAAATTTGAAATTTCGCTAAAATTATCCGTTTTCGTTGTTTTTTGCATTCAAATCCAGATATAATGACGGAAATTAAGGCTAAATTGAGGAAAAAGATTGAAATTTCGGGGAAATTATCCGTTTTCGGACCTTTTTTCCATCATCACTCGATAAAATGTGGAAAATAAGGGCAAAATAGAGGAAAAAAATTGAAATATCGAAAACAATTATGCATTTTCGTTCTCCTATTCGAGCATAACTCGATAAAATGACTAGAATAAAGAAAAAATCGGATGAAAAAAATTGAAATTTCGGTGAAGTTATCCGTTTTTGATGCTTTTTTCGAACATATGTCGATAAAATGTCGAAAATAAGGGCAAAATAGAGGAAAAAAATTGAAATATCGAAAACAATTATCCATTTTACTTCTTTTATTCGATCATTACTCAATAAAATGACGAAAAATATGACAAAATAGAGGAAAAAATTTGAAATTTCGCTAAAATTATCCGTTTTCGTTGTTTTTTGCATTCAAATCCAGATATAATGACGGAAATTAAGGCTAAATTGAGGAAAAAGATTGAAATTTCGGGGAAATTATCCGTTTTCGGACCTTTTTTCCATCATCACTCGATAAAATGTGGAAAATAAGGGCAAAATAGAGGAAAAAAATTGAAATATCGAAAACAATTATGCATTTTCGTTCTCCTATTCGAGCATAACTCGATAAAATGACTAGAATAAAGAAAAAATCGGATGAAAAAAATTGAAATATCGGTGACATTATCCATTTTCGTTCCTTTAATGGATCATAACTCTATAAAATGACGAAAATTAGGGTAAAATAGAGGTAAAAAACTGATATATCGATAACAATTATCCATTTTCGTTCCTTTATTCGATCATAACTCTATATATCGAAGAAAAGTAAGACAAAATAGAGGAAATAAAAATGATATATCGGTGAAATTATCCGTTACCGTAGCTTTTTTTGATCATATCTCAATATAATGTCAAAAATTAAGGTGAAATAGAGGAAAAAATTTGAAATTGCACAAAAATTATCCGTTTTCGTAGCCTTTTTCGATCATATCTCAATAAAATGACGAAAATTCAGGCAAAATAGAGGAAGAAAATTGAAATTTCGCTACAATTATCCGTTTTCGTAGCTTTTTTCGATCATATCTCGATAAAATGACGAAAATTCAGGCAAAATAGAGGAAAAAAATTGATAATTCGCTAAAATTATCCGTTTTCGTTGATTTTTGCGATCATATATCGATAAAATGACGAAAATTAAGGAAAAATAGGGGAAAAAATTGAAATTTCACAAAAATTATCCGTTTTCGTTTTTTTTTCAAGCATTTCTCGATAAAATGACAACAATTAAGGCAAAATAGAGGTAAAAGATTGAAGTTTCGGTGAAATTATCCGTTTTCAAACCTTTTCTCCATCATCGCTCGATAAAATGACGAAAATAAGGGCCAAATAGAGGAAAAAAATTAAAATATCGAAAACAATTGTCAATTTTCGTTCCTTTATTCGATCATAACTCATTAAAATGACTAGAATAAAGGAAAAAAGGATGAAAAATTTAAAATTGAATTTTCGTTCCTTTCATGGATCATAACTCGATAAAATGTCGAAAATTAAGGTAAAATAGAATAAAAAGACAAATTCCGCTAAAATTATCCGGTTTCAGTGCTTTTTTCGAACATATCTCGATAAAATGACGTAAAATATGGCAAAATAGGGGAAATAAAATAAAAATTTCCGTTAAATTATCCGTTTTAGTTGCTTTTTTCGATCATATCTCGATAAATTGACGAAAAGTAAGACAAAATAAAGGAAATAAAAATGAAATATCGGAGAATTTATCCGTAACCGTACCTTTTTTTGATCATATCTCGAGAAAATTACGAAAATAAAGGCAGAATAGAGGAAATAATTTGAAATTTCGCTAAAATTATCCGTTTTCGTTGCTTTTTTCGAACATATCTCGATAAAATGATGAAATTTAAGGTAAATGTAGGAAGAAGATGGAAATTTTGGTGAAATTATCCGTTTTCAAACCTTTTTTCCAGCATCGCTCGATAAAATGTCGAAAATAAGGGCAAAATAGAGGAAAAAGACAGAAATTTCGGTGAAGTTATCCGTTTTTGATGCTTTTTTCGAACATATCTCGATAAAATGTCGAAAATAAGGGCAAAATAGAGGAAAAAAATTGAATTATCGAAAACAATTATCCATTTTACTTCTTTTATTCGATCATTACTCAATAAAATGACGAAAAATATGACAAAATAGAGGAATTAAAATTGAAATTTCTATTAAATTATCCGTTTTCGTTGCTTTTTTCGATCATATCAAGATAAAATCACGAAAATTAAGGCAAAATAGAGGAAAAAATTGAAATTTCGCAAAAATTAATCGTTTTCGGTGCTTTTTTCAAACATATCTCAATAAAATGACGAAAATTAAGGCAAAATAGAGGATGAAGATTGAGATTATGGTGAAATTAACCGTTTTCAAACCTTTTATCCATCATTGCTAAATAAAATGTCGAAAATAAGGGCAAAATATAGGAGAAAAATTGAATCATAGAAAAAAATTATGCATTTTCGTTCCTTTATTCGATCATTTCTGGTTAATATGACGAAGAATATGGCAAAATAGAGGAATTAAAATTTAAATTTCGAATAAATTATCCGTTTTTGTTGCTTTCACCGATCATATCTCGATAAAATGACTAGAATAAAGAAAAAAAGATGAAAAAAATTGAAATTTCGGTGAAATTATCCGTTTTCGTTCCTTTTCTGGAACATTACTCGATTAAATGACTAGAATAAAGGAAAAAAGATGAAAAAAATGAAATTTCGGTGAAATTATCCGTTTTCGTTCCTTTAATGGGTCATAACTCGATAAAATGACGAAAATTTAGGTAAAATATAGGAAAAAGAAAGAAATTTCGGCGAAATTATCCGTTTTCAGTCCCCTTTTCAAAAACATCACGATAAAATGACGAAAATTAAGGCAAAATAAAGGAAAAAGATTGAAATTTCGGTGAATGTATCCATTTTCAAACCTTTTTTCTAGCATCGCTCGATAAAATGTCGAAAATAAGGGCCAAGTAGAGGAAAAAAATTAAAAATTGAAAACAATTATGAATTCTCGTTCCTTTATTCGATCATAACTCGATAAAATGACTGGAATAAAGGAAAAAAGAATGAAATAAATTGAAATTCCGAAAACAAATATCCATTTTCGTTCCTTTCTTTGATCATAACTCTATAAAATGACTAGAATAATGGAAAAGCGGATGAAAAAAGTGAAATTTCGGTGAAATTATCCGTTTTCGTTCCTTTCATGGATCATAACTCGATAAAATGACGAATATTAAGGTAAAATTGAGGAAAAAGACTGAAAATTTTGGTGAAATTATCCGTTTTCAAACCTTTTTTCCAACAACGCTCGATAAAATGTCGAAAATAAGGGCAAAATAGAGGAAAAAGACAGAAATTTCGGTGAAGTTATCCGTTTTTGATGCTTTTTTCGATCATATCTCGATAAATTGACGGAAAGTAAGACAAAATAGAGGAAATAAAAATGAAATATCGGAGAATTTATCCTTAACCGTACCTTTTTTTGATCATATCTCTAGAAAATTACGAAAATAAAGGCAGAATAGAGGAAAAAATTTGAAATTTCGCTAAAATTATCCGTTTTCATTGCTTTTTTCGAACATATCTCGATAAAATGATGAAATTTAAGGTAAATGTAGGAAAAAGATGGAAATTTTGGTGAAATTATCCGTATTCAAACCTTTCTTCCAGCATCGCTCGATAAAATGTGGAAATTAAGGGCTAAATAGAGGAAAAAAATTGAAATATCGAAAACAGTTATGCATTTTCGTTCTCTTGTTCGAGCATAACTCGATAAAATGACTAGAATAAAGAAAAAATCGGATGAAAAAATTGAAATTTCGGTGAAATTATCCGTATTTGTTCCTTTAATGGACTATAACTCGATAAAATGACGAAAATTAGGGTAAAATAGAAGAAAAAGACTGATATTTCAGTGAAATTATCTGTTTTCGGTGCTTTTTTCGAATATATCTTGATAAAATGTCGAAAATTCAGGCAAAATAGAGGAAAAAATTTGAAATTTCGCTAAAATTATCCGTTTTCGTTGTTTTTTGCATTCAAATCCAGATATAATGACGAAAATTAAGGCTAAATTGAGGAAAAAGTTTGAAATTTTGGTGAAATTATCTGTTTTCGGTGCTTTTTTCGAATATATCTTGATAAAATGTCGAAAATTCAGGCAAAATAGAGGAAAAAATTTGAAATTTCGCTAAAATTATCCGTTTTCGTTGTTTTTTGCATTCAAATCCTGATATAATGACGAAAATTAAGGCTAAATTGAGGAAAAAGATTGAAATTTCGGGGAAATTATCCGTTTTCGGACCTTTTATCCATCATCACTCGATAAAATGTGGAAAATAAGGGCAAAATAGAGGAAAAAAATTGAAATATCGAAAACAATTATGCATTTTCGTTCTCCTATTCGAGCATAACTCGATAAAATGACTAGAATAAAGAAAAAATCGGATGAAAAAAATTGAAATATCGGTGAAATTATCCATTTTCGTTCCTTTAATGGATCATAACTCTATAAAATGACGAAAATTAGAGTAAAATAGAGGTAAAAAACTGATATATCGATAACAATTATCCATTTTCGTTCCTTTATTCGATCATAACTCTATATATCGAAGAAAAGTAAGACAAAATAGAAGAAATAAAAATGATATATCGGTGAAATTATCCGTTACCGTAGCTTTTTTTGATCATATCTCAATATAATGTCAAAAATTAAGGTGAAATAGAGGAAAAAATTTGAAATTGCACAAAAATTATCCGTTTTCGTAGCCTTTTTCGATCATATCTCAATAAAATGACGAAAATTCAGGCAAAATAGAGGAAAAAAATTGATAATTCGCTAAAATTATCCGTTTTCGTTGATTTTTGCGATCATATCTCGATAAAATGACGAAAATTAAGGAAAAATAGGGGAAAAAATTGAAATTTCACAAAAATTATCAGTTTTCGTTTTTTTTTTCAAGCATTTCTCGATAAAATGACAACAATTAAGGAAAAATAGAGGTAAAAGATTGAAGTTTCGGCGAAATTATCCGTTTTCAAACCTTTTCTCCATCATCGCTCGATAAAATGACGAAAATAAGGGCCAAATAGAGGAAAAAAATTAAAATATCGAAAACAATTGTCAATTTTCGTTCCTTTATTCGATCATAACTCATTAAAATGACTAGAATAAAGGAAAAAAGGATGAAAAAAATTGAAATTTCGGTGAAATTATCCGTTTTCGTTCCTTTCATGGATCATAACTCGATAAAATGTCGAAAATTAAGGTAAAATAGAATAAAAAGACAAATTCCGGTAAAATTATCAGGTTTCAGTGCTTTTTCCGAACATATCTCGATAAAATGACGTAAAATATGGCAAAATAGGGGAAATAAAATAAAAATTTCCGTTAAATTATCCGTTTTAGTTCCTTTCATGGATCATAACTCGATAAAATGTCGAAAATTAAGGTAAAATAGAATTAAAAGACAAATTCCGGTAAAATTATCCGGTTTCAGTGCTTTTTCCGAACATATCTCGATAAAATGACGTGAAATATGGCAAAATAGGGGAAATAAAATAAAAATTTCCGTTAAATTATCCGTTTTAGTTGCTTTTTTCGATCATATCTCGATAAATTGACGAAAAGTAAGACAAAATAAAGGAAATAAAAATGAAATATCGGAGAATTTATCCGTAACCGTACCTTTTTTTGATCATATCTCGAGAAAATTACGAAAATAAAGGCAGAATAGAGGAAATAATTTGAAATTTCGATAAAACTATCCGCTTTCGTTGCTTTTTTCGAACATATCTCGATAAAATGATGAAATTTAAGGTAAATGTAGGAAAAAGATGGAAATTTTGGTGAAATTATCCGTTTTCAAACCTTTTTTCCAGCATCGCTCGATAAAATGTCGAAAATAAGGGCAAAATAGAGGAAAAAGACAGAAATTTCGATAAAGTTATCCGTTTTTGATGCTTTTTTCGAACATATCTCGATAAAATGTCGAAAATAAGGGCAAAATAGAGGAAAAAAATTGAAATATCGAAAACAATTATCCATTTTACTTCTTTTATTCGATCATTACTCAATAAAATGACGAAAAATATGACAAAATAGAGGAAAAAATTTGAAATTACGCTAAAATTATCCGATTTCGTTGTTTTTTGCATTCAAATCCAGATATAATGACGGAAATTAAGGCTAAATTGAGGAAAAAGATTGAAATTTCGGGGAAATTATCCGTTTTCGGACCTTTTTTCCATCATCACTCGATAAAATGTGGAAAATAAGGGCAAAATAGAGGAAAAAAATTGAAATATCGAAAACAATTATGCATTTTCGTTCTCCTATTCGAGCATAACTCGATAAAATGACTAGAATAAAGAAAAAATCGGATGAAAAAAATTGAAATATCGGTGAAATTATCCATTTTCGTTCCTTTAATGGATCATAACTCTATAAAATGACGAAAATTAGGGTAAAATAGAGGTAAAAAACTGATATATCGATAACAATTATCCATTTTCGTTCCTTAATTCGATCATAACTCTATATATCGAAGAAAAGTAAGACAAAATAGAGGAAATAAAAATGATATATCGGTGAAATTATCCGTTACCGTAGCTTTTTTTGATCATATTTCAATATAATGTCAAAAATTAAGGTGAAATAGAGGAAAAAATTTGAAATTGCACAAAAATTATCCGTTTTCGTAGCCTTTTTCGATCATATCTCAATAAAATGACGAAAATTCAGGCAAAATAGAGGAAGAAAATTGAAATTTCGCTACAATTATCCGTTTTCGTAGCTTTTTTCGATCTTATCTCGATAAAATGACGAAAATTCAGGCAAAATAGAGGAAAAAAATTGATAATTCGCTAAAATTATCCGTTTTCGTTGATTTTTGCGATCATATATCGATAAAATGACGAAAATTAAGGAAAAATAGGGGAAAAAATTGAAATTTCACAAAAATTATCCGTTTTCGTTTTTTTTTTCAAGCATTTCTCGATAAAATGACAACAATTAAGGCAAAATAGAGGTAAAAGATTGAAGTTTCGGTGAAATTATCCGTTTTCAAACCTTTTCTCCATCATTGCTCGATAAAATGACGAAAATAAGGGCCAAATAGAGGAAAAAAATTAAAATATCGAAAACAATTGTCAATTTTCGTTCCTTTATTCGATCATAACTCATTAAAATGACTAGAATAAAGGAAAAAAGGATGAAAAAAATTGAAATTTCGGTGAAATTATCCGTTTTCGTTCCTTTCATGGATCATAACTCGATAAAATGTCGAAAATTAAGGTAAAATAGAATAAAAAGACAAATTCCGGTAAAATTATCCGGTTTCAGTGCTTTTTCCGAACATATCTCGATAAAATGACGTAAAATATGGCAAAATAGGGAAAATAAAATAAAAATTTCCGTTAAATTATCCGTTTTAGTTGCTTTTTTCGATCATATCTCGATAAATTGACGAAAAGTAAGACAAAATAAAGGAAATAAAAATGAAATATCGGAGAATTTATCCGTAACCGTACCTTTTTTTGATCATAACTCGAGAAAATTACGAAAATAAAGGCAGAATAGAGGAAATAATTTGAAATTTCGCTAAAATTATCCGTTTTCGTTGCTTTTTTCGAACATATCTCGATAAAATGATGAAATTTAAGGTAAATGTAGGAAAAAGATGGAAATTTTGGTGAAATTATCCGTTTTCAAACCTTTTTTCCAGCATCGATCGATAAAATGTCGAAAATAAGGGCAAAATAGAGGAAAAAGACAGAAATTTCGGTGAAGTTATCCGTTTTTGATGCTTTTTTCGAACATATCTCGATAAAATGTCGAAAATAAGGGCAAAATAGAGGAAAAAAATTGAAATATCGAAAACAATTATCCATTTTACTTCTTTTATTCGATCATTACTCAATAAAATGACGAAAAATATGACAAAATAGAGGAATTAAAATTGAAATTTCTATTAAATTATCCGTTTTCGTTGCTTTTTTCGATCATATCAAGATAAAATCACGAAAATTAAGGCAAAATAGAGGAAAAAATTGAAATTTCGCAAAAATTAATCGTTTTCGGTGCTTTTTTCAAACATATCTCGATAAAATGACGAAAATTAAGGCAAAATAGAGGATGAAGATTGAGATTATGGTGAAATTAACCGTTTTCAAACCTTTTATCCATCATTGCTAAATAAAATGTCGAAAATAAGGGCAAAATATAGGAGAAAAATTGAATCATAGAAAAAAATTATCCATTTTCGTTCCTTTATTCGATCATTTCTGGTTAATATGACGAAGAATATGGCAAAATAGAGGAATTAAAATTTAAATTTCGAATAAATTATCCGTTTTTGTTGCTTTCACCGATCATATCTCGATAAAATGACTAGAATAAAGAAAAAAAGATGAAAAAAATGAAATTTCGGTGAAATTATCCGTTTTCGTTCCTTTTATGGATCATAACTCGATTAAATGACTAGAATAAAGGAAAAAAAGATGAAAAATATGAAATTTCGGTGAAATTATCCGTTTTCGTTCCTTTAATGGGTCATAACTCGATAAAATGACGAAAATTTAGGTAAAATATAGGAAAAAGAAAGAAATTTCGGCGAAATTATCCGTTTTCAGTCCCCTTTTCAAAAACATCACGATAAAATGACGAAAATTAAGGCAAAATAAAGGAAAAAGATTGAAATTTCGGTGAATGTATCCATTTTCAAACCTTTTTTCTAGCATCGCTCGATAAAATGTCGAAAATAAGGGCCAAGTAGAGGAAAAAAATTAAAAATTGAAAACAATTATGAATTCTCGTTCCTTTATTCGATCATAACTCGATAAAATGACTAGAATAATGGAAAAGCGGATGAAAAAAGTGAAATTTCGGTGAAATTATCCGTTTTCGTTCCTTTCATGGATCATAACTCGATAAAATGACGAATATTAAGGTAAAATTGAGGAAAAAGACTGAAAATTTTGGTGAAATTATCCGTTTTCAAACCTTTTTTCCAGCATCGCTCGATAAAATGTCGAAAATAAGGGCAAAATAGAGGAAAAAGACAGAAATTTCGGTGAAGTTATCCGTTTTTGATGCTTTTTTCGATCATATCTCGATAAATTGACGAAAAGTAAGACAAAATAGAGGAAATAAAAATGAAATATCCTTAACCGTACCTTTTTTTGATCATATCTCTAGAAAATTACGAAAATAAAGGCAGAATAAAGGAAAAAATTTGAAATTTCGCTAAAATTATCCGTTTTCATTGCTTTTTTCGAACATATCTCGATAAAATGATGAAATTTAAGGTAAATGTAGGAAAAAGATGGAAATTTTGGTGAAATTATCCGTATTCAAACCTTTCTTCCAGCATCGCTCGATAAAATGTGGAAATTAAGGGCTAAATAGAGGAAAAAAATTGAAATATCGAAAACAGTTATGCATTTTCGTTCTCTTATTCGAGCATAACTCGATAAAATGACTAGAATAAAGAAAAAATCGGATGAAAAAATTGAAATTTCGGTGAAATTATCCGTATTTGTTCCTTTAATGGATCATAACTCGATAAAATGACGAAAATTAGGGTAAAATAGAAGAAAAAGACTGATATTTCAGTGAAATTATCTGTTTTCGGTGCTTTTTTCGAATATATCTTGATAAAATTTCGAAAATTCAGGCAAAATAGAGGAAAAAATTTGAAATTTCGCTAAAATTATCCGTTTTCGTTGTTTTTTGCATTCAAATCCAGATATAATGACGAAAATTAAGGCTAAATTGAGGAAAAAGATTGAAATTTTGGTGAAATTATCTGTTTTCGGTGCTTTTTTCGAATATATCTTGATAAAATGTCGAAAATTCAGGCAAAATAGAGGAAAAAATTTGAAATTTCGCTAAAATTATCCGTTTTCGTTGTTTTTTGCATTCAAATCCTGATATAATGACGAAAATTAAGGCTAAATTGAGGAAAAAGATTAAAATTTCGGGGAAATTATCCGTTTTCGGACCTTTTTTCCATCATCACTCGATAAAATGTGGAAAATAAGGGCAAAATAGAGGAAAAAAATTGAAATATCGAAAACAATTATGCATTTTCGTTCTCCTATTCGAGCATAACTCGATAAAATGACTAGAATAAAGAAAAAATCGGATGAAAAAAATTGAAATATCGGTGAAATTATCCATTTTCGTTCCTTTAATGGATCATAACTCTATAAAATGACGAAAATTAGGGTAAAATAGAGGTAAAAAACTGATATATCGATAACAATTATCCATTTTCGTTCCTTTATTCGATCATAACTCTATATATCGAAGAAAAGTAAGACAAAATAGAAGAAATAAAAATGATATATCGGTGAAATTATCCGTTACCGTAGCTTTTTTTGATCATATCTCAATATAATGTCAAAAATTAAGGTGAAATAGAGGAAAAAATTTGAAATTGCACAAAAATTATCCGTTTTCGTAGCCTTTTTCGATCATATCTCAATAAAATGACGAAAATTCAGGCAAAATAGAGGAAAAAAATTGATAATTCGCTAAAATTATCCGTTTTCGTTGATTTTTGCGATCATATCTCGATAAAATGACGAAAATTAAGGAAAAATAGGGGAAAAAATTGAAATTTCACAAAAATTATCAGTTTTCGTTTTTTTTTTCCAAGCATCTCTCGATAAAATGACAACAATTAAGGCAAAATAGAGGTAAAAGATTGAAGTTTCGGCGAAATTATCCGTTTTCAAACCTTTTCTCCATCATCGCTCGATAAAATGACGAAAATAAGGGCCAAATAGAGGAAAAAAATTAAAATATCGAAAACAATTGTCAATTTTCGTTCCTTTATTCGATCATAACTCGATAAAATGACGAAAAATATGGCAAAATAGAGGAAATAAAATTAAAAATTTCCATAAAAATAATCCAATATCGTTGCTTTTTTCGATCATATCTCGATAATATGATGAAAATTAAGGCAAAATAGAGGAATAATTGAAATTTCGCAAATATTATCCGTTTTCGTTCCTTTTTTCGACCATATCTCGATAAAATGACAAAAATTTAGGCAAAATAGAGGAAAAAGATTGAAGTTTCGGTGAAATTATCCGTTTTCAAACCTTTTTTCGATCATATCCCTATATAATGACAAAAATTTGACAAAATAGAGGAAATAAAATTGAAGTTTCCATAAAATTATCCAATATTAAAAGTAAGACAAAGTAGAAGATATCAAAATGAAATATCGGTGAAATTATCCGTTACCGTTACTTTTTTTGATCATATCTTGATGAAATGACGATAACTAAGGCAAAATAGAGGAAAAAGATTGAAATTTCGGTGAAATTATCCGATTTCAAACCTTTTTTCCATCATCGCTCGATAGAATGTCGAAAATAAGGGCAAAATAGAGGAACAAATTGATTTATCGAAAACAAACATCCAGTTTCGTTCCTTTATGCGAACATAACTTGATAAAATGACTAGAATAAAAAAAAGGATGAAAAAAATTGAAATTTCGGTGATATTATCCGTTTTCGTTCCTTATTTGTACCATAACTCAATAAAATGACGAAAATTAAGGTAAAATAGAGGAAGAATACTGTAATTTCGGTGAAACAATCCGTTTTCGGAGCTTTTTTTAAAATACATCTCGATAAAATGACGAAAATTAAGGCAAAATTTAGGAAAAATATTGAAATTCCGGTGAAGGTATCCGTTTTCGGTGCTTTTTTCGAACATATCTCGATAAAATGTCGAACATAAGGGCAAAATAGAGGAAAAAAATTGAAATATCGAAAAAATTATCCATTTTCGTTCCTTTATTCGATCATACTTCGATAAAATGACGGCAAAATAGAGAAAAAATGGTAATTCGTTGAAATTATTCATTTTTGAAACTATTTTCTATCATACCTAGATAAAATGACGAAAATAATTGCAAAATAGAGGAATAAATTTAAATCTTTGTGAAATTATCCGTTTTTGACCTTTTTACGATCATAACTAGATTAAATGACGAAAATAAGGGCAAAATAGAGGATAAAAATTTAAATATCGGTGAAATTATCCGTTTTCGAACCTTTTTTCGATCATACCTCGATATAATGACGAAAATAAGGGCAAAATAGAGGAAGAAAAATAGATATTTCGGTGAAATTATCCGTTTTCGAACCTTTTTTCCACCATACCTCGATGAATGACGTATATTAGGGCAAAATATGGAAAGAAAAATTTTAATTTCGGTGAAATCATCCGTTTTTGACCTTTTCTCGATACCTCGATAAAATGACGAAAATAAGGGCAAAATAGAGTAAAGAATTTGAAATTTCGGTGAAATTATCCGTTTTCGAACCTTTATTCGATCATGCCTCGATAATAAGAAGAAAATAACGGCAAAATACAGGATATAAATTGAAATTTCGGCGAAATTATCCGTTTTCGAACCTTTTTTCGAGCATAGCTTGACAAAATGACAAAAATAAGGGCAAAATATATGAAAAAAATTTGAAATTTCGGTGAAATTATTAGTTTTCGAACCTTTTTTTGATCTTACCTCGATAAAATGACGTAAATAAGGGAATAATAAAGGAAAATAATTAAAATTTCGGTGAAATGATCCATTTTTGAAACTTTTTTCGATCATACCTCGATAATATGACGAAAATAAGGGCAAAAAAGAGGAAACAAATTGAACTTTCGGTGAAATTATCCGTTTTCGAACCTGATTATGATCATACCTCGATAAAATGACGTAAAGAAGGGCAAAATATAGGGAAAAAAATTGAAATTTCGGTGAAATTATCCGTTTTCGAACCATGTTTCGATCATACTTCGATATAATGACGAATATTTTTGAGAAGAAGAGCAAAAATATTAAAATTTCGCTAAAATTATCCAATTTCGTATTTTCGTCTGGTCTACCGTGCATCTGTTCGTCCGTGCGTCTGTTCGTCCGTGCGTCAGTTCGTCTGTGCGTCTGTTCGTCCGTGCGTCTGTTCGTTCGTGCGTCTGTTCGTCCGTCCGTCTGTTTCCAAAATATGCGTCCAAACATTTCTACCTGAAAAAAGGAAAGGTTAAACTCACAGATAACTACATCCAAAAAACTGTAAAGTTTCAATAAAATACACATTTTTTGTCATCTGTTCGGACGAACAGACGAACGGACGAACAGACGCATGGACGAACAGACGCACGACGAACAGACGCACGGACGAACAGACGCACGGACGAACAGACGCATGCTCGAACAGACGCGCGGACGAACAGACGCATGAACAGACGCACGGACGAACAGACGCACGGACGAACAGTCGCACGAACGAACAGACGCACGGACGTACAGACCTACGGACAAACAGACGCACGGACGAACAGATGTAGGGACGAACATACGCACGGACGAACAGCCGAACATACGAAATTGGATAACATTAGCAATATTTTAATATTTTTGCTCTATATCTTTTAAATTTACGTTATTTTGTATAGGTATATCAAAAATAAGCGACGTATAGTGAGAGAATTTAATCGAAATTTTAATATTATTGCTCTCGTTCAGCCAATATTCGTCATTTTGAAAGATAATATTGAACTCCCTTTTTTATCACTTAACCCCGGACTTTCTAGGAGTGCGGTATAACAACTTTTTTACTGGGAGTGACCACACAATTTTAAAATGCCAAATAACGTTTAACCCCCGAACGGAGCGGAAGAAGTTCATTTCTTGTGGGAAGCAGGAAATAAACTTCGATAAGCTTGCAAATAACAAGGAGTTTCAGCTGGAACTTTGGAATAAATTCTCAGCCCTTCGTGAGAAAGAACTCGGAGCCAAAGTAATGGAAGTCGTAAAAACCCAGCGAATGATGAAACGACGGAAGGAACTGAAGATTTGAGACATTCCTAAGGATAATATTGAATATACCCAGAATTCAAGATTGAGAAGAAAGTTCGAAAAGGTGACAGTCTATCTCCCATCTTATTCCCAGCAGTTTTGGAAGTAGTTTTTATACCCATTAATTAATGGATGCAAGAACTCATTAAAAAATACATTTTTCATGGTACCCCTACTTAAATACCGGCTTATATATATGCGTGCAAGTTGCAACGTTGTGACAACAAGCAGGCAACGTTGCGACAACTTTGTGGCAACTTTGTGACAACGTTGTGACAACCTTGTGACAACCTTATGACAACTTGTGTCACCATTGTGACAACGTTGTCACAACGTTGCGACAACGAGCAAGCAACATTTTCCTTTCGGACGTTCATTACAGCGGCTATTATATAAAAATGACAGTTAAAAATTCATGAAACATTCTTGAATAAAGTTTCTCTGCAACATGAAAAATTAATGTTGCAGTGTAACGTTGATGCAACGTTGTCACAACGTTGAAGTTGCAATGTAACATTTATATTGATGCAACAACGTTGATACATTGTTGTGACAACGTTCTCTGCTACTGGGGTGTGTGTGTGTGTGATAGTGGGCGCTCTAACCTGAAAACTATTCGTCGTATCAATACCAAAATTCATATATAGTACTGTGGTGTGTGCTGTCATAGTTGATTAGTTTTTGGAGTAAATTGGTAAAGCGAAAGTCGAGCATCATTCATCAAGGCTCATATCCGGTTTTCAAAATATCTCCATAAATATGATATATAGGTATATTGTATACCTTATAAAAGTTTTAGATAATAAGATTTTCTATAACTTTTGTATTTAACTTATTTTTGTTTCACTGATTGAGTAGGAGTTATTCGTGAAATACTGATAAACCGGAAGTAGCTGATTATGTACTTTGTGGGCACTCTAGCATGAAAACTATTAGTCGGATCATCACCAAATTTCATATATAGTATTTTGGATAGTGTCGTTAGAGTTGATTAGTTTTTGGAGTAAATCGGTTGACCGGAAGTTGAGCTTTACATTTCGAAGCTCGTTTCCGTTTTTGCAAAATATCTCCATTAATCTGGTATTTAGGTATATACTATTATTTACAAAGGTTTTAGAAAATGTAATTTATTATAACTTTTGTATGAAATATATTTTTGCATAACAGATTTTTTAGGAGTTATTTGTGAAATACTGATAAACTGGAAGTTGCTGATTATGTACGTTGTGGGTTGTGGGCGCTCTGGGCGCTGGGGCGAAAGGCCATTTCAGAGCCCAGAGACTTTCACAAATTGAGCTAAATTTTTCACAAAGTTAACATCTTGTATGTGTATCAACATCAATTGTGAAAGCACTGGCGATTAAATCACATTCCAGCCATAATAAATATACAGAAAGAAAGGTGAAAAAGTTGGAAATCTGAAATAAAGATAAAAGAAAGGAGAACAGCAATTATATGGTTGTTTTTTAGCTTAACTGATTAGAAAGAAAACCAGGCAAAATGATTGAAAATATTGCAAAAATAGACAAAATAGTTTGGATTTAGTATGTAATGCTCAGTTTTAGCGCAGCGTAGGAAACAGTCGTAGAAGGTGAATCTTAAGCCACTGCTGTCGGTGACCATCTGTGGTGGCTGGTGGTGACTGGTGTGTTCGGAAATAAGCAGCTCAAAATGCCAAAACAGGTTGGGATTGGCGGTATCGAAAGACAGTACCAGGAGCGGCAATGGCGAGAGATTGACTGCATTCACTGCCATCAGAAACACCAGCATCACACCGGTGAATGCTAATTTAGATGAAATAATAATGTCCTCATATGTTTTACGGAAAAGGACTTATGTTTTTATAATTAAATTTCTTGTTTTTATCAAATTAAATTTATTTGATTTATTTGTAATATTTAAATATTTCTTTATTTGATGATTTTTATATTAAATATTTTCATTTTTGTCGTCTTTACTGTTTTAATATGCTCTTAAATGTACATACTGTCGAAACAACTACCTGAAAATATTCCGATAGGCAGCTCTACTATTTGAAATGTATGGCAGGCATATTTCAAATTTATGTATTATGGTTCATTTCCCGAAACGATGGAAGTTTATGACCAGGCATGTGAACAGAAATATTGTACATCTTGATCATCTCGATCAATCAGTAAGAATTCCGAGTAATTCTTCGTCTTTTCTGAAATATTTTACTTATATTTTAAACACTTACTGTCGAAACAACTACCTGGAAAAAAAAAATTCATGACCTCCGCTATAGTTTTCATGGAGAATATCCTCATGAAAGATTCTCTTTATCAAACATGCACTGATTGCATAAATTTTGGGAAAGGAACTTGAGGCAGCATGAGCAATCCCACACCCTTCCGTCTATTTCAGATAGACTCAGTTATAACCAGTTCGCATTATAATGAGTATTTTTCCGATTTTTGTCAGCTCTCTTATAACGGACTTCTACTGTATGTGAAATTATTTGTGGCAATGGGAACTATCCCTAATGTTCCTGCAAATTTTATGTCCACAGGGTTTTGATGAGCAATTTTTAAAGAAGAGACACAGTTTATAAAGAAAGCTAAGTAAAAATATTTACAATATTTCTGTTACAAGTGTTTTCAAATGGCATCACTACACATTGCAAAGTATGCAAGAACCAACATTATCCTTACAATAGCTTTAGTTTCGGCTTAAATACTATTTTGATGTAAATTTAAATAAGTTATTCATTCTATAATGAAAATAGTCTTTCTTGAGAAAAGTCACTCAACTTCAGTCAACATATTTCCACAAGGTGATTAACTTCAGTCTTCAACACATGTAAAAGTTTATAAAAGAAATTCCACTTAGTTTGTAAGCAATATCACATGTCTTTTGGCCTTTGGACCCCCTCTTTGGTCCCTTTGGATGCCACTCTGTCCTTCACACAAATGATGAAAATCCAGGGAGTGGAGCACGAGATCTGGCCATATTATTGAGCACAATGCGTCCACCATTGAGCCCAGGTTGTTGTGGGACAGGCGTTGGCAATGCACTGCAGTCAGACGCCTCTGAATCATCAACGGGAGGAGGCAAAGGAGGGGGAGGGAGTAATGTGCGCAGTTGCTGCTGTTCGTGGCTCCGCACCATATCTCGGCTGAGCTGCTGCTGTTGAGAGGGCCTAACAACTGGCCTCTGACGCTTCCATGACTGCCTTAACGAGTCATTCACGTTGGCATAATGGTTGACAAAAGAGTGGTCGGCATCCTCCATTGCTGCTGCTTCCGAAGGCACAGTCGGGCAGTCTGCTAAATCAGACCCATCACTCACATCGTCAGTCTCAGAACCCTGCAATTTATTTTAAACAAAATCAAGAATACAGAGGGCAGATCCGACTTAATAAGTAGCATAAAAATTTGAGATAGATTTTTCTCTCTCTAGTCTTCATGATATCTCCCATACATCAT
Organism: Sympetrum striolatum; assembly: GCA_947579665.1. Classification (NCBI taxonomy): domain Eukaryota; kingdom Metazoa; phylum Arthropoda; class Insecta; order Odonata; family Libellulidae; genus Sympetrum; species Sympetrum striolatum. The sequence continues at coordinate 19,189,402 of OX388342.1, read as the reverse complement.
TAAAACCAAGTTGAAATCACAGGTAGTGAAAAATTTATGAATCTTAAAAAAAAATCATACATGGAAAATTTAAGGCATCTGGATGCAAGGAAAAATCTTAGATTTGTCTTGGGGTTAAAAACAATTCAGCAATATTACCCAAAAGAAACATTTATCATCACTACTACCTGTCCATGTGATAACACAAATTTATGTGAAATTCAGGGCTTACTGGGCTATTCATTCGTTACTACTCCAACAAAAACAATTCTGAGCACAATCTCAGATGAACTGCAAGAAATTTCAAATGAATTGCATCTAAAATACTATGCTTTTCTTAGTTATTCAAATGGGAAAACTAATTTTACTCAAATAAATCCAAGGCTTTATTATTTACTTCTATAATTCAACCTAATCAGTATATAATGACTATTATGCTAGAATAAAATTCACAGAATCGGGTGAGATATGGTGGAAATCCATCATATGAAATGAAGGAATAGATTAGCACTTTTTCCACAAAAATTTGTGTTATGTTAGAGATATTTTGGATGAGAATCTTGATCCTGGGTTAAGGTAGATCGAAAAATTAGATAATGAAATAAAAGGAATGTAATTCTAACCTGGGAATCAGTTGAACTGATTTCTGAAGGCTTTTCAGTGAGACTGCTATCATCTGGATTTTCATCATAGCCTTTTATGCTGCCTTCCTCATCCTCATCATCTTCACTATGGTATGCAACACTTGCAGGACTTGGACGAGGAGGTGACTTCCCCAGCATTGGGTGAGGCCCTGGGGCTCCAAGACAGCCACCCCCTCCCACCAGAGATCCTAAAGGTCCCTTGCGTACTAGAGTGCCTCCCCCTGTATTACTGCGTCTCATTGACTGATACAACTCCATAGCCAGCTCCTGCCGCTCCTCCATGTCCATGCGCATCGACTCTTCCAAAGTCTTCTGCGCTTCCTCTGCAAATCAAATATTGTACAATTAAACTACGACCCATTGGCAGACTTGGCATATCATCTATTCTGGGTAAAGTAATACAGTAGAGGATCGTTTATCTGAACTTTTCGGGACCAAGGTCGGTTCGCATAAAGGATATGTTCGGATAATAGGTATTTTAACCTGAATGAGAAAAAGGAACTGAAAAAATAGGCTTTGACGGGTTACAGTACGAAATAAGTGATGATATTGCACATAAATATTATTGAAAACTTTTATTTAAAGAAAACTATACATGACTCACCCTGTAAGGTTTTTCTTTTCGAAATGACTACCATTGAGTCAGATTCTGCAACAAATTGAAAAATTTGGTCCTTCTGTGATTTGATATCATGTATAGTTTTCCTGCTAATAATGTATTCCTGCTGAAGATTGGATGAAATGACACCACGGTCTAGTTTATTTAATACGTCCACTTTTTGCTGTAACGTCAGCACCTGTCATTTTCTCTTGACGTTTCCACCGCTTGAAGTATCTGCTGGACACGTTTTCTTCTTATTTTTATCCATTTAGAAGGTTAATTAAAATAGTATAAATACTTACTCGTGCACACCTTCAAAAGATCGGTGCAAAACATGCATAGCGGTGGCGTTCAAAATTACTGTCTATCTATTGTGAAATATTAAAATAAATATTTGTTGTTTGGATGTGTTCGTTGTTTAGATGTTCGGATAAACGATCCTCCACTGTACTTTCTAATATTTTTATTATTATTTATTCTTTTGTCTAAACATTTATTTCAATGTTATTGGTAGGATTACTCAATTAATTTCTTCTTTTTCATAGGTTTTCAGCAAGAATGAGAAATCCATAATTAAATTTTTTGCAAGTAATATACTCACGTTTGTACTTGTAGCTTTTACTTTTGACACAGAGAACAGCAATCACAGTAATAATGAGAATGAGAGATACGGCTGCTAGGGCAACCATAAACCATGTTTGACGATAAAATGGCTTCTGCTGCCAGTACCCATAGTCAAGATAGAGCTTGGATGGTGTAACAACCTGAAACGTAAAAGATAATACAATCAACCTGAAATATTAATTTCAATTTATTTTTTTTAATGTTCATGTTGCTTGTATTTTACAGGAATATTTGCTGTGTGACAATTATCCAGCTCTAATATACTCAAGTATCTTTCAGGATGTTTAAGGAAAGAAGCATCAAAATATTCAAGTAGCAAGTTCATCTTCAATACTAAATACTACTATGCTATGCTGTTCACCAAGGTTTTTTACTAGAGGCTGCTAAAATAGAGAAATGTCACAAATTATATGAGCATTCCATAATTTTAGCAATTCAAAAGTAGTAATACCCATAATAGAAAATAAATCTAAATCTTGTATCTAATCTTTCTTTACAAAAAGTTTGGATAGTTTTATAAGCAAAACAATTGGTTTTGGGAAATAGGCTCCAAAATCAGAATTCAGGGAATGAAAAATTTTGTGCAATCATAAATATAATTTATCTACTAGATTCCACTTAAAATGATTTATGGATGATTCCTATCACTATACTTCAAATTATCATTCAGAAACTTGTGCACAGATTTAATAATCAATGCTAAAATTACAATAGTGATCTCAATATGTTCACAGAAATCCATGTGATTAACTTACTGCATCATCCGAATAGGCAGGACAGCTCACTCCATATTTATTGTGGGCAATCACTCGAAATGAGTAAGACGTAGATGGAAGGAGATTCTGATAAGAGATGGAGAACTCTTCAAGAGGTCCATTTGCTGTACGTACTACTGTCTGCCAACGCCCATCATCTGCAAACATAATCATTTATTATATTAGTACAGTTGATCTCCAATAATTGAAAAATGGTACTAATATTTGACAAAATGTTAAAACTAATGAAGTAAAGAATTACTCCAAAAACAAAATCTGACATTTTAACTAGCAGAAGAGAAAACTTTAAACAGATATTAAAAACAGCTTTAAAAATTCTTAAATTCTATGAAAGACCTTGCTTAGGAGATAATTTAACCCTCGAGCACTCGCCCCCCATGGCGTAACACGAGCAGTCATGCACCAGTGATTATTTTTTAAATATTTTCTTCAAATCAGATGATTTCCATAAATTTGTAATGTATAGCCATTATATAATAGTTTAAGCCTTAAAAATCAATTGATTGCATTTATTTTTAATAGATTTTTAATGGTAAATGGAATAAATCACGCTTTAACATTTTTAAATGCTTGAAACCTTCAAGGAAATAACTTATGTATAAAGTTGTGCACAAACCTTCACAGTTCACATTCATTTATTATTACACAGAAATGGTCTTATTATCCCAAAAAATTACTCCTCTTTGTAGTAAAATATTCAGTTGAACCTGGGCACGGGGTGCGCCAGCGCGACATGAGCTTCAGAAGAGTTTCTTTGTTGCCATAAATTGAACCCAATTAATACAAAACTCGGGTGGTACAAAGATAACATTATTGTAGGAAGACTTGAGGGACACAGAATGATTATAAGGAAAGATAAAAAAGTTATGAATGAAAATGTACACACTGGCGCACTCAGTGCACCAGCACGAGTGCTCGAGGTTTAAGAAAAATACTGAACCAACAGATGAGAATACTTTACTCAAGACTAGGAATATAAGCAGTTCTTCAAAGGAAGGTTGGAGGACAGTTGAGAATAAATGGAGGACAGCAGAGAGGGAAAAGGGTACTACAGGATTATTTGGGATTCAATTTTAAGGTGAAGATTGCATGAAAAATGTACATCAATCTAGGTATTAGAGTTAAAAAATGGAGATGAAAAGGTCATTATCCTCCAAGGGGGAAGAAAAGGTTTAACATCAGCAAATTCATAAGACAATTGGGTGTCTGTGGAAATCATGAAGGGTGACAAAGAAAAATAACGATAAAGCTAAAATTGTTAAGAGTGGGTGAGGAGGTGCCATATGAGTAGACTGATAATGTAAACTGAGGGCTGGGAAGGGTTTCTAAGAAACAGGGTCTTTATTTTGAGAGCCAAAAATCTGGATTAAAGGAGGACTGTTTACAAAAGCGGATTAAAGGAGGACCCAGGAAATTATAGACCCATATCATTAACTTTGCTGTCCGGAAAGGTAATGGAGCATATCGTCGTAAGCTCACTCATGGGATTTTTAGATAGAAATGAATTCCTCGACGCAAACCAGCATGGTTTTTGAAAGTCCCGATCATGTGAAACCCAACTTGCTCTATTTGTACACGATATCTTTAAGTCTGCCGAATGTAAAAAGCAAGTGGACACTAATTTTCCTAGATTTCAAAAAAGCATTCGATAGAGTCCCCCACTACAAACTAATTTACAAACTAAAACTAGCGGGCATTAACAAGGAAGTAGTCGACTGGGTTAAGGATTTTCTCGACGAGAGGGAACAACAAGTTGTACTGGATGGCGTTAGCTCAAATAGAGTCAAAGTTACCTCTGGCGTACCTCAAGGCAGTGTAATTGGACCTCTTCTTCTCCTTATTTATATCAATGACTTGAGTGATGAGATAGTTAGTAATGTGAGGATATTTGCGAATGACTCAGTTATATATAGGGAAATAACAAACGAGGAAGACCAGACATCTCTCTCAAACGATTTAGTCCTTATCCAAAGGTGGTGCGAAAAATGGGAATTAGATATTAATGTAAGTAAATGCTCCGTAGTTAATTTCTTCGAAAAGAAAAAAATGCGTCCAAATCACCCATACAAAATTAATTGAATTAGTATCAAAGTAGTAGATTCAGTTAAATATCTCGGGATCAACATTACTAATAACTTAAATTGGAGCACGCATATTCGAAAAATCTGCGGCAAAGCAAGTAAAAGACTTGGCTTTGTAAAGCGCATTGTCGGTAAATGCGATGAAAAGGTGAGAGCAATGTTATTTTACCTTGGTCAGACCCCTTCTGGAATATGCGGCAAGTATATGGGATCCGGCGGATGAAACGTGTACTCGCGAACTCGAGAAAGTGCAGCGTAAAGCGGTTCGTTTTGTTAAGAAATGCTACGATAAAAAAGCAAGCGTTACAAAAATGCTCTCAGACGTAGGTTGGGAATCCTTGAAAGAAAGGAGATTGGAAGCTAGGCTGCGACTGCTTAATAAATTCAGGGAAACTACATTTTCCGAAGATTCAATTGGTATCATGAAACCCCCCTGCTACGTTGGTTGATCCGATAATGACCGTAAGTTAAGAGAAATAGATGCTAGGACGAATCGTTTTAGAGATTCATTCTTTCCGCGAACAATACGTGACAATAACCGAAAAAGGAAGTAATTTAGATTCGACTGGTGTTTACACCCCCTGCCACACGCCGAAAGGCGGCTTGTAGAGTATTAATGTAGATGTAGATGTAGATGAAAGGGGGAGAACTTGGCCATGATGGTCTTCATTTAAACATAAAGGGGAATTATAATGATAAAATTTTATTTTTACAAGTGTAAATAAAAAGTAACTAGTACACATCCACAAATTAAAAAGACGCTAAAAACAACGACCGGTTTCGGCACGTTCGGCCATCATCAGGTGTTGTAACAGGATACGCAAAACTATATATATATGAGTTAATGGAGGGGAACAGGAGGAGGAAGAAGACAAGAAGGGGAAGGTATTGAAGGTGGGGTTGTAGAACGGCAAGGGAGGGTGCATAAGGGGAATTATAAGTTTCATAGAAAAGTCATTTATTGTAATGAATGTAATTATGTGTATGCAAACATAATTTCAAATACAAATGATTGAAATTAAGTTTTAAAATTGCACAAGAAAGTTTGCATCTTAACCCAAGGTTGAAGAAGAAGTGAAAAATTGTGACATGACTGGGACTGCAAGATAATATTATTGCTATCTAGCTGATTAAGGATCCTGTTTACAGAAATGAAAAGGACATGGCTTGGTTGTTCAGTGGTTATAACACCTGCCTGGAAAGTGGGAGACCTGGGTTTGAGTCCCAGTCAAGTCACTATTTTTCACTTCTTGTAAAACCTATAATTTAAAATGTTCATATAATTAATGATGTTAATGAAAAGCTCAATGAAATGCCTAGCAAATGATAAATAAATCTGTAAGGGATCGGATGTAGTTGAGTTCAGATGAAGCATATTAATGTGTAAAAATTTCAATAAAGATGTTATTCAAAAAAGGATGCCCATAGTAAGAGTGATATGTACAAGTCACATGACAGCATTGCTGTATAAAGGGTAAGGACCATATTTATAGTCAGCTGCTAAACCTTTACCTGGCAAACTCGTGAGCAAGCTAACTGGCGATCACCATCTAGTGATATTTATAAACAACTTCTAAGAGTCCTCTGCTCAGGAAACTACCACATGACAAATATGACAACAGCATACCAAGAAACCTGATTTGCTATTTAGTTTTTTCACTTTATGCATTCACTTGTAATTACGTAATTGTAAGTATTCTATATTCAATGAAATGTAATTGTTATAATACTTTTATTGCTTTAATTATTTTATTACTGTATAATTCTCCCCTTTTTAACAACAATTATATTGTTTGCTTGTTTTTTGTTTAATTGAACAATGTTTCTTTCTATTACAAATGATAAATTGTCTTAAAAGTCCTTTCCTAGCAATGAAAATTGAAACTACGGAATTTTTCAGGGGAATTGATTGATATTAACTATTTTTTGCTATGTATCTGTTGTCTGGATTGACGTAATTAAGAATTGGAAGAAAAATTATGGAGATCAATTATTTAGAGAAGAGGGATTATGAAAGAAAGTAACCAAATGTGGAAATAAGAGAAAAGGGAAGATGAAAGCAAAAAATGTTAGATGACATAAAGAAAGTAGCAGAGAATTTAGAGTAGATTAACTTACAAAAAAATAGAGCACTTATGATGATTAATAGACAAAATAATAACATAAATAAATTCCTACATTCTCAATCAATTTCCCCTTCGAAAATTAATCAACACTTGTATCAAAATGGCTTTACTACCAGAGTAATGTCCACTAACCATTCCTCTGACTCTCAATGTAGTATCCAAGAAGAGGGCCTTTCCCTGAAGGTCCGTTTCCCCAGCTAAGACGAACTGAAGATGCAGTTCGTGAAACCGTTAGCCCACGAGGAGGAGTTGGCGATCCTTCCTAAAAGACAATAATTCTTTATAAAATATAAATCTCATGGATCTGGAGAGGTCAATTTGGGGAAATCAAAGGATTTCAATATTCACTTCACCCAAATATAGCATATAAAAAATTATCCTCAGGCATGACATCACTCAAGTAGGGGAGAAAACTCTTTCAGAAAGTGTTTTAGGCAGCATACAACAACAACTTAAGTAAATAAAAACATCCTTCACTACAGAATGTAGAATAATTAGCCAATCTCAATCACCTTTTTTTATAAGTGAGGCAATCAGTAACTAAAATCAAGCGAAATTTGCTCACAGATACTCAAGAATAAATTAATTGATTACAAATTATGCATTACCAAATAGAGCCTTTGAGATAAGGGCATGGTAAATTCCAATTAAATAGAAATATTCCGACATGATATAATTATTCTGAAGAGGTTTTCAATAGCTGCTTTCTAAAATCACACATTTAATACTATTAATTGTTTCAGACATGACTTTGTGGTAGAACTCCATAACTGAAAAGGGAAAAAATACCAAAATTTTACAAATACCAATGTAGATTTTAAACTATGGACATGGTTTAAAGTCTCTTTCTTTAGTTTCTGATCTGAAAAATTTAGAGGCTCTTTCCATACATCTGATTTATAATCATAAAATGTTTGTTACAGAAAAATTATAACTTTGTTGACATGGCTACCATCAGCTACTTAAATTCTAATTTTATGCAATAACTGCTGAGTTACAAGGGTAGTTCAGAAAGTAACTGCAGTTGTTGTCTAGTACAAGAAATAGTAGAGTGCCAGTCTTATATCACTGCATGCCGCGGTTCAGTGTGTTTCCAGCTGCATAAGGCAGATCATTGTACTACAGCAAGTCTGCTAGTTATAACCTCAAGAAGAGAATTAAAACCGCAATAGAGAATCCAACCAAATGTGAAGTGCATAGCATAATAAGATTTTTATGAGCAAAAAGTTTCAGCCAAAATTCATCATAACTTGTGTGCAGATTACAGCCCAAACATTACGAGTGAAGGTGTTGTGCATCTGTGGCTATGGTTTAAAAAAAATGGAAGAACAAACATTCATGATGAAGACAGATGTCAGTGACAACCTTGCAGCTAAAATTGATCAAAAGGTTCATGAAAACCATCAGTTCACAATGTCGGAACTTTCCGATCAATTTTCTTAAGTTTAAAAATAATGAAGAGCTTCAAAACACAGCGACAGGTTGGCTACAATCCTAGGCGGTCGATTTTTATGCAGAAGGTATTTCAAAAATGATGAAACAGTAAGACAAGTGCTTGAATTTGTTAGTAAACTTTATGGAAAAGTAAATAAAATGTGTAGTTTTAAGTTTTATACAATAAAATAGTTGTATCTATACGGCTTGAATTTTTATTTCAAAATGGCGGTTACTTTCTGGATGACCCTTGTATTATACCCTAACATCAGTCAATCTGTACCCTATTATGACAGAACTTGCCTGTGGACCAGTGGTGACGTTAGCTGTCATTGCTGGCCCGATACCAGCTCCATTTTGTGCTTTCACTGACAATGTGTACGCTGCTTCCTCTTCTAGGCCCTGGATCAGCAACCAGTGGCGTCCATTGTTCGAACCTGCTCCAGATGACACTACTTGCTTCACTTGTTTACTGAAACCTGCTGAGAGAAGTTTTTGGTTAAAAATGCTAAAATAAGGAATAAAGATGTAAATATTGAATTAAATGGTTATAAATTACATATATGTAATTAAAAAAGTTGAGCTTGGTAATGATAATCATGAAAGTAGTAGGAAGAGTAGAAACATATGAAAACATTTACTACAAGTGTTAGGGGTCTCTTGAGAAGAAGCATGTTAAGAGAAAGCAAAGAGTATAATGAAAGGGCAATTTTAGTTGAAAGACTGTTTCAGATATATTAAAATCTATGAGTTTGAATTTCTTCATGCAACTAGAAGGAAAACAAGTAAGACAAGGATGCATAAAGCCACTTTGGGTACTATAGCAAATAACTCCTATATGTTTAAATAGGAATGCTAATCAACCTTTGTATATGAATAACTGAGGGCCATGAGCAACATAGAGAAATTCTTGGAGCCTTAGGAATGTCAAAGTTATTTAATAAAACTGAATGCTCAAAAATAACACTGACATTTTCATTAAGTTTCTATCAGCTTAATTTATATTTGACAGATAAAAACAAAAACTGCCAACAGAAATAGTTAACTTGCAACATATATAATGTATAAATCTGAATTGGAAATACTTGTAAAGAATATTTTTCAGCAAATATTACTGGACAAGTATTTTAAGAGTTACAATTCTATATTTCTTCAAATAAAAAGGCTGTATTTTATAAGTACAGGATGGAAAACTTGAACGTTCAAAAGATATAAATAGAATTTGTCCAATGTTTTATTGTCTCTATCAAGCTAAGCATACTCTCACCACAATACAACTTACTTTCACTTGGCATACTGGTTTCATAAGCAACAATGTACCCAAGAATATCTCCATTAGGATCTTGTGGAGTGTCCCAACCAACTCTCAGGCTATTCATTGTTATCTCAGAAAAGATAATAGGTCCAGGAGCTCCGGGGGTTCCCTGGAAGAAGTAGAAAATTACATCATCACTGACTAATATTAACCCTCTTAGTGGTAGCCTCGATTATATGCTGCATGCAAAGAATGCCAAGGCGTTCTCATGAAAATATACTCTTTTGGATAAAAATTTATATAATAACCATTTCTTATACCATGATGCCATTTTTTTATTTATCCTTACAAAACTTGTTAAATTCAAAATAAAATGTAACTTTTCTACTGATACTACATTTTAATTTAGGAAAATAGTTTTAATTTACAAAAATATATTAAAAAACTGAACTTTTACATTCTGATTATGAAAATTTTATCTAATTATTATTAGTCATCAATATTTCTGCTATTTTAATTATTCCTATCATTTGTTAACCTAAATACATTTCATGCCTCTGGATTTTTCCTTTCAATAGTTATACTTAATTTGATAAAAATTCTTCCAATTGGTCACTCATATATATATAATGTTCCAGAAAGCCTGCATGTGAAGTCACATACCTATGAAGGCCTTTCTCACACAGAAAATATTAGGGGACTCCTTTAATGATTCATTTTCCCTGTTTAACTTCTTTTGCTGCACATACAACAGTCCTTCTTTACAACTGGTATTGTTTTTAGTGACTTATCTTCTCTCACCAGTTCATCTTACAAGGGAAATGCCAGGTTTGTGGGAAACAGATTCATTGAAATTTTTTAGGGCAGATTAGTTGTTTAAAAATAAGGGACATGCCCTTCCACTCAATGAACTTTTGTAAATAACAAATTAGCAACTTATAATCGGACTTAGGCAACTACAATATACACATTAATATCATATAGATTTTGAGATTTTCCACTTTTTTACCACTGACTTATATTTTCACCATATAATTTCTTCTTTTTACCTCCCAAACATTCTTAATCTTTTTAGCTAGTATTCTAATATACGTACATAACGTCAGAATTTTAGCATTTATTATATTTTGAAGTTTTTCAGCTGCATAACAACTGCAAATTCTTAGTCGAATCCACATTATCATTCAGTTAACCTTTGTTGTCAGGGCCCCAACAACCGAATCCAAAAAATCGAGTGTAGTGTAACTGGTTCTATTCTAGAAGGCTCCAAATTTACAATTTTTCCAATAATCAAGTATTGAGCATATTTAAAAAATTTATCTGTATACTCTTAGAGAATTTAAACATCGAGAATCAAGATATTTTGGCAGATGTGCATCTGTAACACAAAAGGTTAAGATTCTGGGGATAAATCAGCAGATGAAGAAAGAAAATTACTCGCATTTGTTTCCTTTACCAGAGCATTCAGAAGCAACCCCAGATGAGAGACTGCGGAGAAAACCCCCAATGTTTTTCAGGCGGAAAAATGCAAGTACTGCATTTCCATTATGATTTTCATAAATAGAGATGAGTAAGCATCAAAAGTACGATATCGTGTCAAGGAAGGCTAAGATACTCAAGGAGACAAGACGATCATCGAAATCAAAGGTTGTTGGACTTCAGAGAACGTTACAGATAAAACGCAAGATGAAAGAGTAAAGACGAACATGGCCGACAGATTAGGCTGTGGCATTTTTCGCAAATAGCAGGGGTGGCAATAAATCGGCCTACCTGGCACTCATAGGGTTAAATAAAGCTTAAGTAAAGCAACGAAAATCTGAAAATAAGCTGTTCTTTATAGTCTTTTTAAAAGTGCAGGTTTTCTTTCTATATCAATTAATTTTTGCTCTCAATCATTTTTTCTAAATCAAACTCTCCTACTTTTGCGCTCAAAAACTGCATTTAAATTCTATCACAATTGTATGGTTTTTATCTTTTTAATGCTACTAATTGCCTCGTCTGTAGAACTCATAGACGAAGTCTAAATCAGTCACCATGATCAGTAGCAAGCAGGCTCACTTGGTCCATAACAATACTTACTGGTTCAGTCTTCATTACTATGACCACTACTACGTGTATATCACTATCCTTGTGATATCATGGCTTACCCTCTTCACTGATTCTAATAGTCTCCTGCTGACAATTATTCCCCCAAAGAAAATGATTCAAAAATCACCACTACAAACGTGGTACATTGTCAGTGGTGGCTGGCATTAAAGCGTTTAAGGAAAATATGAAAGGCATTTATAGATTTCTGTAGAGAATCCGGCTGAGAGGTTGCTCAACTAGTATCTTGACAGTACCTCTATTCAGGTTTTGGGATTTTTGCAAAAATTATGGAAGAAATCACTCGGCATTTAGAGGTTACCTCAAGTGTTCTGATGGTGACAGGTGCAGAGCGTGGGCCATCACCAGCAGGATTGAATGCAAGAACCTGGATATTATAAGTAGTGTATTTGTCCAGGAATGCAAGAACGTGGGATGTTTGAGAAGCAGGAACCACTTCCAACTCTTCTTCTTCTTCCATACTGCTCTCCTCATCTCCAAGCACATCTTCCGTTATGCGACCATACTCCCCACTCTGAAAGTACAATCAATGAAAAATGCTGATCAACTTGTATACTGTTGTAAATACAGTGGAACCTCGGTTCACGAACTTAATCTGTTCCTGGACCCTGGTCGTAAACCGAGTTGGTCGTGAACCAAGACAATTTCTCCCGTTGAAATTAATGTAAAAACTATTAATCCATTCCAGACTCTGAAACTTTGTATTTTTAATAATAATATATATAATAATATTCGTAATAATTATTTTCGTATTTATATTTGTAATATGTTTTATATAATAATATTCGTAATAATTGCATAATTATATAAGTGTATAAAGGTTGCAATAAAACAAATCATCTGTGTTATTTTCAACCCAGATGGTTGCTACTTTGCTATGTCAATTAATATTTTTTACAAAATAAATATAAAATACAGTAATTTGAATTTAAGATAGCTAAATGTTATTATATTGCTATGGAATTTGTCCTGTTTCATTGATAAAGTAATCCGCAAGTTGCTCACAAACTGTGTTCACTGATAAACCGAGTTGGTTGTGAACAGAGGCGGTAGATAACCGAGGTTCCACTGTATTTCAATTAGCTATGGTAAATGGCATAAGAATTTCCATTGCCACAGTGACAGAATCATAGAGAAACAAGGAAAATAGCAACTCCTTGAATCAAACTACTTTCAGGAAAATTTAAAGAAAAATGTAGAAAGCTGAACATTTTTATCTTAGTGAAAAATCAGCAATTTATAGATAAGATAATTTTTATAGGCAAACAGTTAAAATTCTGCAACTTAAAAAAGGCGTTGATACGTTGATATAACTTAATACGTTGATATCACAAACTTTTATTGTTTTCTCAAATTCAGGACACAAATCCATTCATTGGACAATTACAGTTGGGTACTCAATGGTAGATGAACATTCATTCTCAAATCAGAAAAAAAATCTGGTAATTACGCAATAAAAAGATTAAATTTAAAAATTTTCGGTTTTTCTTAGCCCCTTCAAAAAATTTGATATCAAATCAAAACAAACCACCTTTTAAGAAACAAGTGTCAAATAAATCCTTTAATTTGGATTACAATTCTTTCAGACAAGTTTAAGGTGCATTTAAGACAACTAACAGACACCACTTACCTCAAGGAATGAATTCTCTACTGGAACAGGGGAGGCTGGATCAGTGGTAAGCACATTCCGCACTTGCTTCCCTCGAGGCTTCTTACCACTATTCTTGACCTTCACTCTCCTTCTTTTGTTCGGTGCATCTACCACTATATAGTAAATCTGCAATAAAATATTTGCTATGCTTTAGTAATCTTAGTACTTTCCCTCAATTCTTTAGGGTTACATTCGTGGATATTACTCTTCAATAACAATTACCACATTATCAGGGTACATAGATGTACTGTATGTATTAAAAATTAACGTGCCATCAAATGTAATGTGGACCTCGAAATTCAAGCTTCAGTAGAATAATCAATTTCCTAGAAATCTACTGCATACCTTAAAACAGGTGACCATGCCATTTACGGCACTGTATACATGTTTACTATCCATGTATACGGAGCTATGAAGTATATTTATAGATGTATATACTATACACAAAATACTGGTAGTTATCCATGGCAAAAGTCCTAAGTAAGTGTACACATTAACCAATTTAAGAGAGGTAATTTAAAAGGTTTGATAGTCTAGTCAATCCACTTTCAATTAAAACTATCAGCCAAAAGATGAGTCTGTGTGGGCACTTACAGTCAAAACATTGATAGCACATTGGTGGAATATTTGATATTCAACCCTTGCACTACAAGACGTGCAAGTAGTAATATCAACAAATATAATTCATTATAAATTAAGAGATTAAGATTTTTGGTTAAAAATAAGAAAATTTCAATAAACATAATGAATATTAAGGTAGAATCTGAATGATTATTTCTTTAAAAAGGATAAAATATCAACAAAAATGCTTAGTTTTCAGGTGAAACAGAGAATTGTGGCTTAAAATGAAGAATATTTTGAATGATTTAAGAAAATTTCAGGCAGCAATTGTAGGATATCTTAAAAAATTAGAATCAATCAACAAAAATAAATTTATTTTTGCACTAAGAAATTGAGATGGTTAAAATTGAAGCTGAAATTTAAAAAAAAAGTTGAGATTTTGATCAACATGATGAATTCTTAGGCAGAAAATGCAGGATTTTTTTATTATAGAGGAATAAATGTCAACAAAAATAATTAATTTTATGTTAAGAAATTTAGACTTTTGGTAATAAATGAAGCAAATTTTGATCAATTTAAGAAATTTTAGGCAGGAATTGTAGGATTTGTTTTTAAATTTGGTGTATATCAACAAATATAAATTTATAGTTGCACTAACAAATTGAGAATTTTGTTTAAAACTTAAGCAAATCTCAATCAATCTTCAAAATGTTCAGGCAGAAATCAAAGGATTCTTTCTTTAAAATGGACGAAATATTGAGGAAATATCAACATTTTTGCCACAAAGATGTGACATTTGCATTCTTGCAATGAAACAAATTTTGATGGATATAAAAAAGTTTTAGGCATAAATCTTAGGAATTTTTCTTTAACTCAATGCTGGGGTGTTTCTACATCCCAGCCACTTTATCAAAGTGACCATTTTTTCCTGGTTTGGTTTTATGACCTCTTATTCTTGGTAGCTTCAGTTTATGATGTTTCTAACATTTTCTGAGAAAATAGTCAGTTTTTGGATAGATAAAATGTAACTACTTTAAATTTAAATTTTAAATTTATTTATTTCTTTAACTTATGGACACACATTGGATGTGCTAAAGAGTTTGTACGGGCAGGTAGAAATATGAATGCAATATTAACTCATGTATTTAACAAATAAGTTTACCTTATATCCAAGGAGCTCTCCATTGCGAGTTGAAGGCTGAGGGGCCTCCCACTCCAGTGACACTTCTGTAGGAGCCAAAGCGATTGCCTTGAGTGCCTTAGGTTCTCCAGTGGGCACAGCCTCCCCAACGTACACTGACAAAGGGGGAGAGGAAGGAGGACCTTCCCCTTGGCTGTTAAATGCCACAACCCACACTTCATACGTTACATCTCGCTGTAGTCCTTCAAGAACCAGGCGACCAGCCTAGAAGAATTTTGAAATTAATAATTTCATATCAACATACTATATATATATATATATGTATATATATATATATATATATATATATATATATATATATATATATATATATATATATATATATAATACTTGTACTTAATAGTAAATAACACTAGGTAGATAGAAGGTAGGTAGAAGAGGTACTAGGTAGATGGAAGAGAGTAAAATATTTCCCATTCATGGTATATTTGCAGGGTAAGCTGGAGTGGCATGACAGCAGAAAGGCAAGCTATTTCAATGTGCATATACAAGAAAAAGTCAAAGCGATTCTAGTCATAACTTAAATACCATTCTGAATATAAAAGGAAAAACTTATAGATGAAAAATTACTTGAGAAAATTTTATGACATGCAAGATACAATCAGCTGAATAATAAATGAAAAAGAAAATGAAGATAAAAAAGGAGAAAAAATTCTCAGATACAAATTTAAAGCTGCAATGATAGACTCAAGGATAGTGACCAAGAATAGAAAACAATGAAGTTCCACCAATTGAAGGCTGAAGTGATTGAATTTGTAAATACTTTGCCTTGTTTTGACAATCAGCCTGGTTTTTCATGCTTCTAAAATTCTTTCAGGAAGACTACTAGAGATTGCAAAGGAAAGCAGATGAGTATTTGAATGGAGAACAAAATGAAATAAGAATTCAAGGACAAGAGAAGCTATTATAACCTTCAGAATAATAATAAGAAAAAAATAATGTTTTTCGGGATGTTCGATGAAAAACGGTGAAATTGGCCTTTTGAGTCTACTACAAGCACCAATATGATATGATTCACAAAACTGATCAGTCTGAACTGAAAGTCAATATAATGGGCAATGGAGACGAAATCAAAATACGAACGAAGAGCAAAATAACACACGATCGACACAAACTATTAAGAAAAATAAAGACTACATATTTAAACAGTAGAAACTTAAAAAGTAACAGTGAATGACGAAAATGATTAATATACATAAAAGAAAGCTTAAAATGCAGAAGGGCCAAAATGACAGAAAAATGATAATTTGGACAGAGAGCAACAGCAGTGATCTTAAGAATGGTTAGTAATAAAGAAGTCCATATAAAGGAAAGAGTAAGACAGGTATGTTGCTAATCACAGTATGATCGGAATTTTTACATAGAGAAGGTAATAAATGAAATAAATGAAAAAGAAAACGAAGGCATACAAGTACTGTGGAGAGAGTATCAGAATTATTCACCAAAATGGTCACATCTAGTGAAACTTGCTGAAAAGAAAGAAGATAAAGCAAGCACTGTATTACATGAAAAATATCATGAAGAAATAGATGCTAAAAAAATGTAAGGTAAATACAGGAATGAAGAAACTGTATAGGTCTGATTGACTATTCCCCAAGTCCCACTCAGTACATGCACTACAAGATTCAAACAAGATAAATTAAGAGAAATTTCAAAATAAAAGCATATAAAGGTAACTATGATTTTTATTCTTTTCTTAAATATTAAACAAAATTAATGGTAAGATAACACATCTCTCAATTTTTAAAATGCAAAAATATACTTGAATATTGACTTGGGTAAAATCTTTAGTAGACTGAGAAAAAAATCATTGGTACATTGTAGCAAACAAGAAACCTTAAGAAGAGCACTCACATTTATTCCTTTCACTTCCTTACTGGGGGTGGGAGAGGGTGGAGGGGCTGGGAAATCAGACGTTGGACGATAGCACACTCTATATCCTCCACCTTTAGAGTCTCCACTCCAAGCATCCTCAGATGCTGCATTCAACGGCATCCAGTCAACTCGTACGCTTGTGGTGGTGATTGGAACCACTCTGACAGATTCAACTGCACGGCTGGGAGCTGGGGAAAAAGGTGCCTATTTAGAGAGCTTCCGTGAATTTAACTTCAATATGCAGAGAGGGTGCATGTTTTAAGTTTTCCTTTCTTGGAGCAACCTAAACATTAAGGCAATCTTTCTCACAATAAGGCAGTATCTATACAAACTTCCTTATTTTTTCGAGGAATAATGTTGTACAATTCACTTCCACAAAACACAAAGGATTCCCCAAACCCGGTGATTTTTCAAAGAAATATAAAAAAATGTCTCGTTGACAATATGATTTGAGTCACAATGATAATTCATAAAATTGTCTTTCTTTTATCTGATGTTTTTTGTGCTGATTTTTGATATTAAATAGATTTTAAGTCACATATTTACAATAATATCTTTTAGTATTTTTTTAAAATAACAATGCTTTATATCCTAAAGTAGTAAGAAAAAGCTTAGTAAAAGCCAGTAAAAGCTTATATAGTGACATACTCCAGAATGACCAAGTAACAAAGGTTTAAAAGCCCATCCAAATTATATTAAGGTATTCAATGCCAAATGCAATGGAAAATATATCTAATACTTACCAACTACTACTATTTTATAATACAATTAAGAAGTGCTATTACTTGCCTCTGAATATATCCTTTTAATTGAAAAAAAGAGTTTGAATTTAAAAACATTTTATAATTAGTACTGGCAAGTTTTGCTTCAGAAGATTTATGTGAGCACTCACCAGCTGGTAGAGTCCTGACAACTTCAGAGCGTGGAGACCAAGGGCTGTGGCCCATGTCATTAGTTGCTCTGATGCGGAATGCATAACTAGTTGCAGGTCTTAAACCTGTTGCAGTGAGAGACGAGGCACCACCTTCAATTCTAGCACCAACTTCTATCCAAGGCCCAAAGGACGTATCGTGGTCATCATCACCTTCCCTCACTTCACTCCGTTGCACTGTGTAATATCTGTAAAATAAATATCAGATATAATAGAAAAAAGGGTGGTACTGACCAAGCATGGTGTCAAACTACTGTTTTCATATCAACCATCAACCTGTTTTATTTATTTGATCGAAAAGACATTTTGTATACAGCTAAATGTAGCCTGTAATTACATGTAGTTTTCCATATGGTAGATTACACTCAAATTCCCTACTTAGTGAATTTTCCAATCTTCTATATGTAAGCAAAGCACTTTGATTTATATCCCAAAGAAGTTACATTCATATGTATGGATATCTATTTTATTCATATTCTTTATGTCGAAAGAGTTGATGAGAATTATATTCTTCAATAAATTCTGTTTTGTATGTTTAGTAGTCCACAAATAATATGGCATTTTTCAAAGAGATTATATTATTATTCAATGAACCAAACAAAAAATACTTAAAACTTTATCATTCGATCATTTATCTTAATTCTTCACATGCGAGTGTTTGTGCAGTTAATTTATAATGAATCCTATATGTACAGTAGAACCCCGATCCATCGTTCCCGCATTTGTCGTTTTCCCGGGTTTATCGTTTATTTTCTATAGTCCCGACTTAGTCCCATAAGGAGACATGTTAAGTAATAACGCATTCATCGTTCATCGAAATATTATTTTCCCGCATCCATCGTTCAGATTTTTGGCCCAATCGAGGAAGAAAGACAAAGTATTAGGAATTGCGACAAAATTTTCTTCGAGAGCTTGGCATGAACTTTTTTTAAGGCTGTCGTAGCACTAGCTCAAAATGGCCGATTTTTTAAAACACATCCGGGGCTGTTTTAATACATTGTATCCTATTGGAGAGCTTTCACATGGGTGCGCGTACGAGCCCTGTTTGTCCATCTCAGTTTACTGGCATATTTCACCCTGTTTAGACCGTCTCCAGGAGTTCAGTACGTTCTTTTTGAAAATTTAGGGGTTTTCTTTGGATAAACTTTCGTTATGTATTCATTTTAATAGTGTGAGCTGAGTCTACATTTCCCGTTTTGATCGTTTTCCCGCATTCATCGTATTTTTCTCTCGGTCCATTCAAAAACGATAGATCGGGGTTTTACTGTATAAGTCTTTGAGCATTAGTTCGTTCTTCAACAAGCAAAATGTATTCATTTGATGAGAAAGTCTTATATTCCTATTGCATTCTTCTCCCAACCAGAGCAAATATATCACAAGAAACATAAGCATCATTAACTGACTCAAACAACACAATTAAAACAAAAAAGACTTTTAAGCAGCTAAACAGTACTTAATATATTTCCACAAACACATAGCTCAAAAGTAGCTAATGATTTATATGACTTATGTCTCCATAGAGGTAAAATAGAAAAATTAGCAAATTTTATCAAATCATTTAATTTAATACGGAAATGATGAAAAACATTTTAAACCCTTATTAACTCAATTTTTTTCACTAGCATTAGAAAAAACTTTAAAAATTAAGACCTTTAGTAAAGAAAACCTAATTTTGTTTGTTTCCCCATCAGTAGTTTTTACACCATCTCTGAACTAACTCAAATGGATTTTAAAGAGAGCTGCAGTCATATCAATTTCATAATTAATACACTCTGTGTGGTTAAGTATGTCACAATATGGCAATATAATGTGGTGCAATAAATATTACCACAATTTCTGAACAAACCTAACTAAAATTTGCGAGGTAATAAGTTTATAGGTATAATATTCATATGTTAAAGTTGTTTATTTTTGTTGAAGTGTCAGAATTTTGCAATGTTGAGTTGTTTATTTGGTGCTGTACTAGAGCACTATATTAAAATAAATATTAAGTTCGGTTTTGTGTTCTCAACATGTAAGTCTTCATGTTTATTTCCATCTGAAATCTTCCAAGTCTCAAGAGGAATAATTAATGCATTTTAAAAGCACGACTACAATATCATACATTATCTTTTTTGGTAGCAAATAATGAGGTTATGACCAACTTTTGAGAGCTAATTTCCTAAGGGCTACATCACTACCATAGAGTTTCACCAAGTCTACATGATCCTAGTGGTGTTTTGAAATTTTTAATTAAATCATCATTTGTTATGTTTCATGAGTCATTGAAACTGGTTTTAACATTCAAACAACACTCATAAGAAAATTTTATTTCAAGTAGAGTCAAGTAACAAATTAGTAAGTTGGCAGCCCAAGGTTCCACTATGCATTCACAAATACTGATTCCTTGTACAAGTATGATATTTGTAGAAGACTTGAGAAGACTAAGCTTCATTTAAAACTACAAAAATCTCTTTTCATCTTCACACTTGATCACATAAGAATGAATTATTAACTCACCTAATCGGTGCAAATCCATCACGGCCAGGAGTCCAACTGAATGTGATTTTGTGACTTTGAATCTGAGATCTACACAAAGAAAAAAAAATAATAAGAATTTGTTCGCACAACATAAGGTCCCAAACAAAAGAGAAAACACAATATCCATACAACTGCCTTGTAGGGATCATCAGAATATATTTTCACAAAGGAATAGTTTATATTCTTATAATTGTGGCCTATATATGAAATATAACTAAAATAAGCCTAATTGAACTGAAATGAAATTATGGTTTCTTATACATATAATATACATGCCATCCAATAATAAGTAAAATAATAAATACCAATCAGCCAACTAAATACCCACCACCAATGACGAATACCAACATAGAGCATCAAATTAAATAATTAAATCAACTGATATTTCCACAATACATTTACAAAATAAGACCCAGAACCACAAAATGAATGCTCTGAGTCTTCCAAGCTAAACAAAATTGCCATCTAAATTGGATAAATGGAAGATTACCTAAGTGTAATCTATCAATTAATGCAAACATTTGCAACATAACATATTGAAACAAAAACACCAAATCTTGTAACTGCATATTAAATTTAATAGAACACGGCATTTGTAGGTGCTCCCAAGTCTTCTTATTCTGACAACAAAGTATCCCAAAGAACATGTTTCTCCACCCAATTTTTTTAAATGTAGAATAAAGTGGAAGATGAGGTTCTTACTAACAATGAATCCTGGGCTTTAGAGTGTATGCTTTATTAAAAAATATACAGTTATTATCTTCAGTAAATTTCTTGACTTTCCAATTCATAATTATAAAATAAGTTTCTTTTCTGATAAAAATATATCACACCGAAACTTCAACTTAATTATAATTATTGTATTATTGCATCTCATTAGGATTAAAAATTAAGTTATGATGGGATATGTGGCAATAGAATGAATATCTGTACATAAAATAAAGAATGGGAGAATTCTGCCACCTTAAAATTTCTCCTAGAAGAATGCATTTATCTTCTTGAGGGTCATAATCAACTTCACTTCATTTGACTGAAGTTGTGATACACTTCATGCATCAACATCACTGAAAAAGTTCTTCCTGATTTTAATTTTATATTGAACTGACGTTACACAGTGCCTGATGGAACACCATGGTTCTTTGGTAAGACATTTTCAACTTCTTCTTTAAAGGTTTAGATGCAGCAGATAATTAATAATAAGAGTTAATGATGACAATAATAATTTCTATGATGGTCCAGGTATCTATATTTTATAACAGCCTTACTATTCCCACCAATCCATCTTAAAATATCCACCAACTAAGCTGAGATTAGAAAAATACATTTGAACAAGGTTTGAAACAAAATTATATCCCCTTGCCATCAGGCAAGTTCTACCTTTCCAGTTACCCTAATAGCACTGAATCATACATAAACTGAAAAAAATCCACGACTTTAAGTTTTAATATGGATTAATTAATTTTCATTTGTTTATTAATAACTACAAAGTGAGCCTTCAAGAAGAAGTTTGTTATCCAAAGAGAATGCAAATACTTCATTATTACTTTTAACAGTTATTAATTATCATGAAGTGTCTATAATTAATTAAATGAATGTTCATTGAAATGTAAGACTATTGCATTCTAAACAATAAATATTTACATCAGTTGAATTTACAATGTTTTATACAACTATCATGAAATAAACAAGTTTTCTTGAAAATACATATAAGTAAAGAATTGCACAAACCTTGAAATATGAGGGGCAGAAGGTGGCTGAGGTGGTTCTCTGCTGGCTGTTGTGAAAACGAGGGCATTGGCAGCTTGGCCCCAACCAAGTCTTGTTTGAGCTTCCACAGAGAAAGAATAGTATCGCTCTGGCTGAAGTTCCACGGCTCTAAACATACATAAAATGGCAATTAGGTTCACTTTTTCAATAGTATGAGGGACATGATGATTAAAATGAGAATTAAAAGTGAAAAACAACGATTCAATACAAATTGATGGTTTCTCTTAAAATAATAATTGTACTTCTTAGTCTACGAACAAAATTAATATATGGTGCAAATTACAAAAATACACAATATGTATGCATTTTCCAAAATACAAGTATGGATTAAAAATTACCATATATACTCAAAATAACATGTCATCGAATGTAATGCACACCCCAAAATTCGAGCATTGGAAATTAAAAATCATTTGCTCATGAATGTAATGTGTACCTTAAGACATGCAGTCACGCCATTTTTAGTGGGTACTAAACCCGTATCTGCTGTTATCTAACTGAGATGCCAATATGCAAACTATGATATATAAATAGCAGGGACAAAATTATACTTGGAGCAATTATTCTCAAAAAGTTTTAAGGCACTTCTCCGTAAGATAGAGAAATCAAATCATGGAAGTGTCAGGAGATGTGCTCTTCTATATCAGTAATCATAGAAATGTCATCAACAAGCGTGAGTGTGTGCATAATGCTGATTGATTCTGATTGATTCAGTGTATATAGTCGGACCAAAATATTCTAATTTAGACGATAGAATATACAGGTTTCACCTTCTTATAATATTTACCTCTGTATTAAATGCATATTATATTTATGAGTGCAAAGTTAACATTTTACAATATGTAAGGTTGTACCTTGAAACATAATAGAATAAAAAATTATTTATTTACATTGATTGTTTACTTTGAATTTCCATTGATTTTCAACGTACACCTCACTTCATTGAACAGTGTGTTAAATGTGAAGAGGGTCTTTAGAGTCCTTAATTCACCAAATTACAATACAATATGCCACAAAAAAATTCAAACATGGTTGACAATTCATCAATTTTATAAATGATTTTAGCAACTTATCAATTATATTAGAGAGATTTTTTAATTTTTCAGCCAAATCTCTTCAATTAATTTCTTTTCTGATGTGAAACATTTGAGTTCATAAAACAAAACTACCAAGGTATTCAACCAAATGTGTAGACTGCCGAATCACCTCCAAGCAACATCATATTTCATGCTAACAAATAAAACAAATTACTCTATATTTTAAACACTCAAGCACCTCAAACGTTTAAGCTATAATTCTTTTAATTATTATTTTAATAATTATGAATATAAATACTACTTCTAGGGACTCACCGGTATGTTCTGTCTGAAGGTGGAAATTCTTTGGAGAAGTTGAGGGACTGATCAGTATGCAGATGATATGAGACTCTGTAAGCCAAAATACGTCCATTAGGCTCAAGAGGGACATCCCATATTATGCGTGCCGTCGTCAGTGATACATCTGGAAACGAGACATTTGATGGAGGACCAGGAACTGAAAATATAAACAATACAAAATTACATTGTATTTTGTCAAGGTAAACAAGAAACATAATAAAAAGATAACAATAAAATCATGGCTGCTATAATAGTAGCAGTATTTTATTGATTGAACAAATAAGATCTTTCAATTTGAAAAGAGGAAAATTTTATGTAATTTTATCATTGACCCCTGAATTCTGGTAGATGCATGAGTGATGATGATAGATTGGGCATTCTATAGAATTATTTTTGGTACAGAAAAAAAAAATATAGCAGCACTTTTCGTGAGTTGGCATTCACGGGAACCACTTGGAAAACAACCTACTACGACTGACTGGCAACACTGAGGAAAGCATCAAAAAGTGGTAATATTCAAGTCGGAGCCTAGAACTTACACAAAGTTCCTCACTTTTGAACTCTTCTTAAATCCTTCATGCAATTTCTCACCGAGTTTGTCGCGTTCTTTTTGGAATTTCTCTGTCACAGATATTTTTCTTATTTATAGAACAAGAGGTTAAATATATTTTCATTCCTATTTCAATCATATATGGACAAAAATGTATGGAAAATAATTTGGACTTTATTTCTAAAAATGTGAAGGTTGGCAATTCAGTATGAACTTGTGAAAATGTGTAGCAATGAGGATGAAGTGGGGTCGGAGTGGGAATGTTTGACGTCGTGATTCCCACCTTTAGCGAACAAGATTTTCACAGCTTGGTGGAAAAAATATATTTTGGGAGATAATAGCAAGAACAGATGGCCTGTATTGGTCTCTTTTTCTGGATAATAAAAGGTGTGCTAATAAGTAAACAGAGGACATAGCCTAAAATGCCTATTTTTTCTTTTACTCAGGAAACCAAATTTATGAAGTAATAAGTTCATACTCAGATTTCTTTATCTTAGTAACTAGTTTTATCCCGGCTTTTAGGGGTAACAATCTATGACAAATTATTCTCCTTGTTCTGAGGATAATAGTTCACAGTTTGGCATTACTTATTTCAAGTGTTTAATATAAATAGAATTTTAACAAATTTTACTAATTATTTGGTGAAATCGTCAATCTTTATTTATCATAGCATCTTCAAGTAAGAAAATATCAGATACTATGGAAACAAGATAAATCATGGAGATATCACTCAAAATACTGATTTCATATAATTTACTGCTTGGTTTATGTTTAAAAGGCATCCATTACTAAGATAAGCTAATATTTATTAAATCTTATCTTATAATGATAAGAGAAAGCTATAAGTATAATTATAGCTTATAATTATGTATGAGGGACTATAATAAATCAATATTTTATCTTCAGTATATTGTGTAGTCCAGACTAATCATAAAATTTACCATCTTCAAAAGTGAGCAGAGATACAGGGGGCTGTGATGGGACACCATCTCCTAGACGGTTGTAAGCCAAAACATGGACCTATTAAAGATAAAAATATATTTGAATAAATCAGTTAATATGTAATCAAACAAGATAGCTTAGAGAATAGTCTTGGCAAAAAAGATTGATTGATTTTGTAAATTAGGCAACTTCTGATACCTGGGATAAAGGAGGTCACATTTATGTGACCAACCAAATCATTTTTTGTAACTAATATTTAGAGAAAATTTTTGCATGAAAAAAACTTCTAAAATGTCAAGAAAATTATTGTTACTAACTGATCTAACTATTGACATATAGTACTTATTATTAATAGTATTAGTTTCATGATATGATCATTTCAGTTAATTATATCTGCTACTAAAGAGACTTTGCATTATTACCATAGATTAATTTGGCTTAATCATGCATAAGTTCTAAGGTTTCAGTTGTGACTTGCCTGATATGTGACAAATTTGCGAAGTTCAGTCAGAGTTGTTGTGTATGTTGCATTGGATGGTATCTCTTTGTACTGAAAGTAATCATACAGTGAAAGTTTCATTAAATACATGTTAACAAAGCAATTGTGAGCAAAACTTAATATCAGAATAACAAACTCTAGTCTTAAAATATATAGAAAAATAGCAACAACTCAAAACAAAAATTAAATCAGAATTATTTACAATTTCATATTTTCAGATTGAAAAATTAAGTTTTTTGGGAGAAGCACATGAAAATTTACTGAAAATATTATAATATTAATTTTAGGTTAGAGTACGTAAATAGATATTAAAATATATAATCTAGGAGAGGATAATATAAAATATTGCAAAAATAATTATCATCAAATATAACTCTAAGTTAATAAATGCATACAAATTTCAAGCACCCATTTATTAATGAAGAAAGTTATTCATTTAATGTGATAATTCAATTCTGATTAGCAATTCCAGTAAAAACAAACACGAAGCAAATGACTGGCTTAGTCCAGCTTAGACTTATTTCAAACTAATTAAGACAATGAGGGCAACTTTACAATGGTAACAGCAGGTATCGGTTCCATAGTAAGGATTTTCTTGATACTTTTGGGGCATAAGGAAAGAGGTTAAGTGACTTTGCAAATAAATGCATGCACCTAAGAAATTCCCAAAGAGATACCGATATGAAAAAGTCTAACAGGACAAGGATTTGAACCCAGATCTCTCAATTGCTAGTTGCCTTATCCATTGAGCTATCTGGCCAGAACACTAACATAGAAGAATCAAGTTCCAGTCCTGTCAGGTTTTTTTTTCACATCCATTTCTCCATGGGAACTTTCAGGGCATGATCTGAACTCGAAAATAAAAAATAATTAAATTCTCTACAATAATAATAATCATAATTTAAGATATACAGATCATATATATCCACATCAAAAATATAGAATATCATTAATTCATACTAAAATAATCATTAAAATAATCATTAAAATAATCATTAATAAAATAGTAAATTTTTATGAGAAGAATTTTTTAAACTTTTTTTAATTGCAAGAATGTAGTACTAATTTTAAATTCCATAGGTAGCTTATTATATGAACATAAGCATTGGGAAAAAGGTCCACAGGCAGCGAATTTAGTTCTATTATAATGAAGATGGAGATCTGAGTTAAACCAAGTGTTATAAGAATGAAAATCAGAATTCATTGAGTATATTGACAAGAAACTTCTTAAATTTAAGACAACAGAGAAAATATATAAACAGGGTAAAATGTTATATTTTTTTAAGAGAGGTCAAGAGCTAGGGTGAACACCAGCAATAATTCTGAGACTTCTCTTTTGGGCTACGAAGGCCTTATAGTGTAGTTTCCCCAAAAAATTAAACCATATAATAACTTAGACTGAATAATACTATAGTAAAGTTGAAGTAAGAGTTAAGTAGAGACAGAACTTCAAAGGAACCTCAGTAAATAAGTCAGAATTAGGTTTAGAAGTTAACTGGGATTCACTGGGATTAACTGGGTGCTTCCCAAGATGTTGTAATCCCTTATAAGACCAAAATATTTGGCCTGAAGGGCACTAGATATTGATATTTGATTCACATTAAGGATAATATCATCAACAAAAGACTTATGGAGATGTAAATTTCATACTTGGGTTTTACAAGATTTAGAGTAATTTTATTACTATTTCACCAAGTTCTCATAATATCAATGCTAAGATAGTTGTTGATAGTTATGTCCTCTTGGGAATCTGAAGAGAAAATAAAATTAGAATTGTGGGCATAGAAAATTGGTTTAATGTTAGAGTAACTAATGAATTTATCAGGAAGGTCATACTAAACAAAAAGTATGGGACCAATAATGGACACCTGAGGCACTCCTACATTAGAAGTAAAAGTTGGGAAAGTGAATTTAAAATCATGTGAAGTAAGAGGAATACTTTATGTCCTGTTTAAAAGATAGGATTTTATCCACTCAAAGGAAGAACCTCTTTTATTCCTAAATGAAAATCTTTATTAAAAAGTAATTCATGATTAACATAATCAAAAGCTGAAGCCAAAAAGGAGCACCATAGTTTTTATAGATTTATCAAGAGAAGAAAGAATAAAATCAACAACATTATAAATTACTGAGGCAGTACATCTGTTTTCCCTAAAACCATGTTGAAAATTAGAGGGAATATTAAATGACTCCTAAGGGATCTAAGACTAAAAAGGGAAAGAAACTAAGCGAGAGTAAAAAGTCTTCTCAAAGATATTGGAGAACTGACTTTATAAAGTAATTAGCCTGTAGTTATTTATATCATGTCTCCTCTCCATTAACTTGTGGTTCTGGCTGAGAAGTTGTCACTATCTACACAGTATCCATTATGTATGTGTAAGGCCTGGCAGTCTAACTTAGATTTTCAGGTACACACCTGGCCAAAATTAACACACCACCAGTCGTTAGGATCGCTAGGGAGGTGGTGCATTTATTTTGGCCAGGACTGTACATATTTTGCATAAATAAAGGCTTAGTAGTTTCAAATTTTGGGTATATGTCAATGATTTTAGGAATCTGGTACCTGCTTGAAAGTCAAAAGTGGGCTATGCACCTATGGTGTTCCTCTTGTAAGTAAACATAATGCTTTATTAGTTTATAGATGTGTAACATGAATGCTTCAGTTGTTACAATCTCAGAAAACCAGACATTACTAAATATATCTAAATTAGTAAGACTTAACAAAATTGTAAAGCATTTTATTCTTACAATTACAAGATACTTACAAATAAAGGGTCCCAAAGCTCTTAAGACATAAAATATAGCATATTTTATTCACTCAAATCTGAGACTCTTATTTTCATACTTCAGACTGGTTTCTTAAATTTAGCCATTTAACAATTACTTGAATATTGATAATATGGGAGATATTCAAGACCAAATGAAGGGGAAGTTAAAATGTTAATAGTTAATGATGTGAGGTTAAGATTTTCTGTCCTTGCATTTTAATTAATGCTTGGTTCTTAATAAAACAGACTTCAAAGATCTAAAAGAGAAAACCCATTCTATTTTAACCTTTTAACTTTATTTTAGCCTCTGTATCATAAGGATCTTTCGAAGCAACACAGGTATATGTTTGAGCTATGTTGAAAAAGCTGTAAACAAATAAAGAGTATAAAAGCTAACTTACTTGCAAAGCTGTCCTGGGGTTTGTGCTGTAGTATACCACCTTAAATCCCTCAATAAGGCCATTTTGGTGTCTCTTAGGAACTTCTCCCCATTTTACTACCACAGTTGTGGAGGAAGTGGCATTTGCTTCCACACCAACAGGACCCATTGAAGGCACTACACAAAAATTGGAAGATTGATTGGAAGTTCAGGAAAATTGAGGGAATAACTGATATAAGCGTAATAATGATTTTTTCTGTAGATCATTGCAAACAGTATAATAGATGATTAGTAAAATTAAATTAAACATGGCTAAAATCATTAAATTTCAAACTATTTTATGCTATACCATTGCTCATAAACAGATACTCCATATAACATAACATTATAATTTTGATATTTTTTCCATTTTAGGTAATTTTTACGTTCCTTTCTACTTATTTTTATTGTTACCATGTTGTTATGTTGCATTACTTTTTCTTGCCAAAAACTTATTTTAGATAATTAATTCTTTCCTTAATAAGAGGTAAAAAGCAAAAATTGTCTCTTATAGTGCCAAGATGCAATTTCAAGTTAGGATATTGTATGCAAACTTTATGTTACACTTTAATGCACAAAGTTATTTTTAGCTTTAATAAAGTATCTACCTCAGCTATATATAAACTATAAATAGCTCGTAACTAGTGCTTTTATGAAATCTTAGGAAACCCCATCCATAAATCGCATAAGGGAATTCATACAGGAATATACTAAATAGAACCTAAAGAATCTCTCAAGAAAAAGCACAAAATTTTTTGTAGTAAGATACTTAACTTTATATACAAGTAAGATTCAGGATTTCAAGAATATTTTAATAAAATTTATTTTGGAAATCTGCCAGTTGGCATACATGTTTTTTGATTTCCTCAAAATGTTGCAATGATATGTAATTAGGAAGAGGGCATTCTTACCTGCTTCACGAGTTCTTTCAAGTGCAGGAGGAGTGCTCGGCTTTGAGCTGCCCACTTCATTAATTGCACTGACAATGACTAAGTATGGAGTCCATTCCTCCAGGGGACCAAGAATGAGGGAATTAGCAGTTGGGTCATTTGTGATTACACTTGACCAACTCCCACTCAAAGGTTGTTCAAGGAGATCATTTGCTGTGAGATTGCCTGAAAAACAATCGATAAACATCAGCCATACAAAATCTGCCTTTGTATTACTGGAACACATTTCTAACTCAAATCCAACAAAAATAAACTTTCAGCATGCTTAAGTTCTCTTGGCTTACATTCACATCATAAGCAACCAAATTTAAAAGAATATTGCATCTTGTATAGTAAGTTAAAAATAATTTCACAGGTTTTATTTGTAGCAAATTAAACCATACAATTAATATTGGTATTATATAATTATCTATTAAAACTTAATTGAAGGATATCTTCATACATGATTTCAAACTTATATTTTAGACAAGGTAATAAATACTTTATAGATTCCAGAAATATTTCAATGTTTCACAGTATTCTAGGATCACCAAAAGAATTATTGTATCAAAACAGACTTTATCTCTATATCTGATAAAGTAGCAGGGTATAAGGTGCTCTCTTTTAGGAAAGGAAAAAGCCAAGATGTGGAAATCTGCTTTTCTAGATAAGTCTAATAATAATAATAAATCGTCTTTACTTGGGCGAGATTGAGACTTAAAAGTCTCTTCTTCCATCTAACCCATCATCATTAATTATAAAATAAGAAGTAGAAACGATAAGAAGAATTGTGGATGTAAAAAACCTAAGAGATTCTTAGGAAAAAAATCCACTGCAGGAAAATACCCACAAGGAAGGGGGGTGTGAAAAACCTGTGCAAACCTACCAATAGTAATAGCTAAAAGATAAGATAAGAGAAAAACATTCAAGAATAAATACACTACCAATAAATACTTACATGCGAAACATAAATAAGAGTCAGTTCACATTTAAAAAGAGATAGCAATATACAAAGTAACATAAAATATCTAATCTTAGAGCTTCCATAAAAACTGAAGGAAGGAATAGCTATTACATTTACTGCAAACAACACAACTTTCAAGAAAGATAGGTAAGTGATATCTGGGGAATAAAAGCTGCATATCACAAGAAAAAGGAATTTTTTTCATCTAATCAGTGTAGAACCCTATTTCATGAAAAAAAATGTTTCGCCTTTGTAATAGGGTTTGTGATGACAAACTGTAAGCCTTGGGTTTTTATTTCCCAAAGAAAACTTTGGAATTATTTTCTTAATAATCTTTAAAAGATATGTATATATTTTACATTTTCCAAAGAAGACAAATTTGTAACTCCAACATTTTATAATGGAGAACCCTTCCCTTTTTGCACTCAAATAACTCCACATTCAACATGATCTACTTCATCAAAATAAGCTGAATTATCCACAATCTTTCACCTGAGTTTTGGTTCCCTATGGTTGATAAGAGTGTTTAGAGCATTTAAGTTAATTTTATTCCATTTATGTTTATTTTATTTCCATTAGGATTCAAGGATTAAAATTGTGTTGAAATTAGAATAACCTAATTGTTTGATCTAAGGATGGTTTGGATAAAGGTTCAAAATTATTATTGTGTGACTATACGTAAAGAAGAAAGTACAATCCAGTAATTATGCTGAAAATAGACAAAATAAGGGTATTCACAGGGTATACATTCGAAAGATTGAAAACGCACATTTTCTCTACAGTTATACCTAGTTAGATACTTAGCATATCAGATTACTTTAATTTTAGCTACTGTTATATACTTAGCAACAGAGTGAGCTTAACAGACAAGCCAAATATTAACTTTTACTTTACAGAGAATCCTTCTAAATTTTCTGGTATTAAATCCATGACATTTCTAGATTTACAGAATACTATATTCGAGCTAAGCAAGAGTGATATGAAAAAAATTAACTTATCCAAAACTTACTGTAGGGTGGTTAAAATTCATGTCTTAATCAGGAGTAGCAATAAAATTTTTATTAAAAAATCTGAGGCTGAAGTGGAAGGGAAGGAGAGTTTAAAAGTACATTAAAAAGGAATTCAAAGCTTAAGGTGTACATGATAAAGTATGAAACATACCATGAAGAGATAAAAATGGATGACGAACGTATTGGACGAATGTCGAAGAGAACTGCATCAAGCCAAACCAACGATTTAAAACTTCAGTGAAAGCATGAGTAATAGAAAGATTTGTATAAATAAACTGACATGAAATAAATAATTTCACAAAGACAAAGTACTTCAGAAACATCTCTGCTTCTGAATCACACATATCTTAACAAAACAGTTATTCTGAAAGTAAATAATTGCGGAAATTACTAAGTATGCTACCTTTCATAGCATGACTTTCCACAAAAATTATGCATTCACATCACATTTCATCATAAAGTAAATTTTATTGTTTGGTAAGTATTAACAGACATTTTCCTCACTTTACTTATTGAAAATAAAAATTTACAAATAATCACTTTTTCTTGATGACACTCAACTTAATTTTCAAATTTTAACCAAATGTTTTATTTAAAATTCTAGTAGAGTACAAAGAGTCAAAATAAGTACGTAAGTATACCATTCTGAACATAAACAGAGAGAAAATTCTTCATACAATAAGGAACTTTATGGAGTATATAAAATAGCATTTCCATGATAGGTATGTAGTGATTGATGTCATCAGGTTTGGATAATGAATCTTAAGAGAGCACTTAAAAATCTAACAAATACTCAATGTAATTGTAAAAAAGAAGAAGAAACCTCTTCCTAAACTCAATCTTCCTCATTAAGAAAGGATTGTATCAATGAATCATCTTGGTAATATTATGAAAGGAATATTGAAACTTTATAAACATGCAAAATTAAGTACAATATTCAACGCACAATAGGAAAATATGATACAAGATAGGTGATTAGATTCCATACCATGAGTTTCATCTTCCGTGACTTCTTTATAGGAAATGTTGTATCCTCTTGGATTTCCAAACCATTCAAAGGGTTGTAGAGGCTATAAGGATATTAGATGTATAAGATTTAAATAAATACATAACATGCAATGGTAGCTACATAAACAGTATATATAATTATTTCATTCACATTTTATAACTTCTAGAATCAATTGTTTTTGCCATACATACTACAAATGAAACTTATTTAAATATTTTACATTTTATTGATTATGGTATTCTAGAGCAGTGTTGACCAAACTTCTATCTCCTGATGCACAACATTAACCACATACTGATCAGATATCAAGCTCTAGTTAAGATACCACAGTATCTTAACTAGAGCTTTATTAGCTCTGATTTAAATTCAGTATGTAAATAAGTTAAATATACAATAAAACTGACTTAGAAGTAAAAATGCTCTTGTTTTATCATCAAGAACCCCAAATAATTGAAAAAATATATTGCGTGGGTATATTATTCTATTAAGTCAAAAATAATGTTAAAGAGGGACGTTATGCAGTCCAATTGGAATATTTTAAAGCAAATTGACTTAATCAGGCAATGAAATGTCATCCATAAAGACAAGAATGGAATGCAAAGAAAAATAATTACATACCCATGTAATTATTCATAATAGATACTTGAATTACAATTAATGAAAACAGTGGATGTCATACTTTAAAAATCATGAAATTATTTTCAATTATATAATACTTTCTTAGCTTAAGCTATCATGTAATTACTTACAATCCAGCGAACTCTAATTTGAGTGGCACTCAGCGCACGCACAGTGACGTTGGCAGGAGGATGAGCAGGAGGAGCCTACAGACAATAATGTAACTCAATACTTTCATTTATTATATTTGCCTTTGAGTATTGTGAGCTATATGATAAAAACTTATTAGCAGGAAATTATGGAGATCAGAGTGAAAAAGTACCCAAAATTCATTTACATAAACATAAAATTGGATCAACAACAGATATGTCAATTCAAATTCCTAATTAGATATCCCATTTTCAAGATTATCATAGTATGGATTTCCTCTTCCATACTCCTGTTTAAATTAATTCCCTCCATAAAAGTTTGAACCTTTCACATACATCAAAGATTTCTCAATTAAATATAATTTGGCCTGCTTTAAAATAAAAAAGAACACTCTTTCACAAAATTGATATATGTAGCATGAAGGATTTATTTTGTAATTTACAAATCCTGTGCCCAATTTGAAAATCCTTCAATTTGTGCTTTATGCAAGGCCTGACTTACATTTTTAATTTAAAATACATTATTTTACATTATACTTTTGAAATACATTTAAGCATTTTTACTGGGTGGAAAAGCAAAAATAAATTATCTCATTCTTGAATCAATCTCATACCTGAATTGTCTGGAATGTATTAGTTGGTTCTGATGGAGGAGATGCTCCAACAACATTATGTGCAATTAGTCGTAGGCGGTACTCTGCAAAAGGTGTTAAACCATCAACAACTAAAGTTCGAGCAGAAGGCACATCTTTCTCTTCGTGAACCATCCACCAAGCTCCATTTGGCTTACTCTGTGCCTGCAAAAATATAATGCACATACAAATGAGTGACTAGTATATAGCTATAAAGCAAGTAGTAGTATATAACTACAAGCACATACATGCATTAATACAAATGTGTCAATGGATTTATCCCACATTTCTAAAATAATTTTCTATGACAATATGGTCTAAATTAACCCTCCACGTAATGTTTTAAGGATAAAAGGTGCTGAAAACATATTATCCACTCTTTATTGTGGGTTAGATGGAAGAAGAGACTTTTAAGTCTCAATCTTGCCCAAATAAAGACGATTTATTATTATTATTTATTATTGGCAATTTGACATTTACATAAAATTAAGCAATTTGACATTTGAATTCTTAACATGAGATAACTTACTTCCACCGTCCATTTAACTATTGAAGAATTTCCATCAAAAGGCAGAGCAAACTGCAAAACAACAGACATGGCTCCAATATTTGAAAGAGCCAAGCGAACAGGAGCATGTGGTAGAACTGGCTCCACACCAGACTGGATGATAGCTGAACGACTTGGTCCTTTGCCTACTTGTGTCAGACCCCAAACTTCAAAAAAGTAGTGAGTTAAAGCCTGAAAATAAAAAAATCAGTATACCTTAATGTTGGTAGCTGTCCCATATTTGTGATCGTCTCATTTGGAGAAAAAACAATGCCTGCAAGCATAGCTGAGTTAAAATAATAATTTATTCATCTTAAAATATGTAACTTCTATTCTGAATTTAATTACTATACATATAATAGTAATACATTATTACTTACATGTATACTTACATAAATTCAACCATTAAATATTAAATTTCTATGAAA
This sequence comes from Sympetrum striolatum, assembly GCA_947579665.1. NCBI lineage: Eukaryota > Metazoa > Arthropoda > Insecta > Odonata > Libellulidae > Sympetrum > Sympetrum striolatum. The sequence continues at coordinate 19,154,431 of OX388342.1, read as the reverse complement.
AATACAAAAGGTCAATCAATAAGCAAATGATTATGCAAGAAAAGAACTCACAGTTCATTTAATAATTATAGATTATCTTATAGGTGAATTATAATAAAAAATAATTGTAAATCAATTAGTTTATATTTCCAACAAAGGATCTTGCTAAGCCAAATACGTAGCATGTCTGACTTTGGTGGCAGAAGTCCTGACTTAGAACCCAGTGAAACCCTAGTTATTCCTAATACAGACATTGATAGAAATGGTCCCTGGCCGGAATAATTAATACAGAATCCTAATTTGTCATATATTAGTCAACTCCACAAGTGATGCAAATGTAAATCTAGTTCCCACAGTGATCAATGTATATGTTTAAGTTATGACTTTCAAAAACAGTTTGAAAATAAAATTAAATACAGATATACACAATTCATTTTCACACATCATTAATTTACAATGGCCTCATATCAATGGGGTCACTAAAAATGTTGTTTTTCACATTTTTTTATGCTAATAACCAAATGTGTATGAATGGAGTCAAGAGTCAAAATTTGATACAAACTTATCAAAAATCAAACATCAAAACACTCAAGTATGATGCCAAATAACTTGTATAACTAAATTATATGCAAAAATTTGAACTGCATAAAATATTGCATACAAAAATCTTCAATAGTAAAACAGATTTTCTTCAGCACATTCAATGATGTCTATTGTAATCATATTTAAATGATAAAAATATATGAAAACCTACCCTCAAGTTTTCCACTTTCACACTGAGCTCCTCTGCTGAGAATTTCCTTTCAATGGCTCCTGGGAGATCAGTCGTAGCAACAGTCGTTACAGCTGATCCTTTGCTTTCCTCAGATTCGGCACTTGGAGACTGAATGGGAGCGTAACGCAGCCCATAGCCAATTATAACGCCATTTGGATGCTTAGGAGGCGCCCATGAGACACGCACAGCTCTGTCGCTCACATCATCAAACTGCAAATTCCCCACTTCATCAGGGACTGAAAATAAATTCATGCACATTGGTCAAAAAGACATCAGAAAAGAGAGGATAAAAATGCAATTTATATACAGCAAGATAATTAGGAGGAATATGAAAGTAAATGGGGATTAATAGAGAACTCTGGAAAAAAGTGTATGCATTCGATACATTATGGAGCATTTGGAATTCAAAATTCTTTCTTTCTTCATTTCTCTTAGCTGTCTACATTTTATGCTCAGTACATTTGAGTAATTTGATGAAAGATAGAGGACCATAAGAGAGTGAATTAAAAAACCAAAATAGAATTAACTAATTTTTTTTAATTCCTTAATGCCATTAGAGATTGGAAAGCAAAATTTTTATGGTCATAGTAAGCTGAAAAAAGTTAAAAACTAATCGCTGGATACAAAGAGTCCTTAAAGAACAAGGTCATTCATAGTTTTAAAACCAGATCACCACCACTTGAAGATGTTTTTCTCTTTTAAACTACTCTTTCAACTATTTAATGATTCCCAAAAATTTGAATCAATTATCATCATATCAAACATGCTCAAGATATTTTCAGTATACCTACTTACACACGGGCTGACTTTAAAAAGAGAATTAATCGATAAATGGGTAAATCCAATAAGACTGACCATCTTCATTTGTTTTCACGGGCACTGGTTTGCTACGAGGGCCATTTCCTGGTTCAGTGAAGCAAACCACAGTGATGTTGTAGAGGGTGGCTTTGTCCAATCCTCCAAAGATTGCAGTTTGTTCAGCAAGAGGGTCAAATAAACTGGGAGGAACACTCATTGTCACTGCATCCCCCTCAAACTCATTGGTGTTTTTTGGATCCACTGTAACAAAGAGTAATTTAAATTCATTCTCATTAATAAGATAAATAATAAATACTGCCAAAGACTTACAAATATTATTAAAAGAAATAAGAACTCAATAACTGGTTGAAATTTTCACACCCAGTAGAATTTAAAATTTTGAAGAAAGTTGATTTGATTCATCAATTGATGGAAAATCTTGAAAGAACAGGAATTAATAATAATAATAATTTAATGTAATAATAAAATTAATACTTCCTATTAATACAATAAGACAACTATGCAAGCAAGAGATAGAGGAGACTTATGCAGTATCAGAGAAGCTGGAATATCTTGTAAAGAAGAAAATATGGAACTTCACAAGTTTCACTTAGTATAAGGTGAGCTTTGAGCCTTAACAGTGGTCCTCTTCATCTCCTGAAGATGCCAGTTCTGTTATCAAATATATACATAAGGAAATACAAAAGCTATAGAAATTCAAAATGCCTTTCAGGTTTCCAAGAATTAGCTAGTGGACTTCTTCTTTGTTATCTGCATCAATAGCTTTTGGAGCAACTAAACTTTATTCTTTCGACATAGCCATGCTCCTATTTCCTTTAACAACTGTTATTTCCTATGTATTCTATCATTTTCCTGAATTATATTTCAAACAACTCTTCATTTTTTATTGAGTAATCCCAGTTAACAATTGCAGGTAATGACATGACTGATTAAGTTTGAATTGAGTATTAAAACATGACAAAGCAAATACATACAGATTAACACTAATTATAAACAAGAAATTAAGTAAGCTTACCTTTCCAAGCTTGTAGTTTATATCCTTGGTTGATTCCATTGATTTTCTGTGGGTCTGGAGGGGTCCACCAAACACGCACTGCAGTGGAATTGTAAGCTTCTGCATGAACATTTGTAGGGGGTGCCTCAGGAACTGAAAGGTAGAAGTTTTTATGACTGTACTTCAAAAAAAATATTCTGAACACCAAAAATACATAAAATGAGACATTTTATTATAAATTTTACAATAATGATGGCCAATTTAGCATACGCGGCAAGTTCTCTTCTAATAGTAACTTTTACTATTTTAACATAATCTATTCAATTTCAAGTGAACTGCTACACATTAGTTGAGAAAATGCTTTACTATTCCATCAAACACTCATTTATGAAAAGAAACAGATTAAGCCTTAGTTACATCAAAATAGATAGCTAAGCTTAAGTAAGAAAGTACAAAGAGAAACCTAAATAATCCAGAAAAGAACAATCTGCAGATAGATAGAGAGATAGTAGCCACGAGAATGGTGAAGCAAGATTCATCTGATCTCTGTCAGAATTGGGTAAAGAGCAATTATCAGCATTCCCAATTACAACAGTAATATAATAGGTTAACATTAGGTAGTAGAGCCTATTTTGCTGAATATTTATCTCCATTGTAACTAAGCATGTAAACAATTTAACATATGGATTACATTTTAAGGAAAGATTATACAGATGGAAGTAGCTAGGAGTCTTAGCGGATAAAAGGGAATACCAACAATTACTTGGTTAGTGGTACAGAAGCAAAATATAATATGAGAGACTAGAGCTCTACTGAGCTTAATATAATTAAGCTAAGTAAAATGTAAGTGCTAATATGATTCTAGAAACGACAGAGTTATTGGATTTATAGAATCATTTGATCAAAGTCTTGGGTATATGGACAGTGTGGTAAAAAGATGAAGTTTGAAAGGAATATTCTGGAAAAGGCAAGAAATTGAGAGGGAAAATGAGATTAACATAGGTTGACTTTATGATGATACTGAACATAAAAATGGAGCGTGTCAATTGCAGATAATATTGAGAAAAGGAATAAAGAAACATATGGGTTAAGAAATGGTAAGGGAACAGAAAAAAATGGCTGAAATACACCCACAAAGAGTGAGTGATGATGATGACTATATAAAAGCATTTAAGTTTCCAAAAATATCACAACTTACCACCTTCCTTTGTCTTAATTTTCACCCCATCACTGAACGCACCCACTCCCTTTGCATTGTAAGCTGCAATCTGGACTTCATAGTCCTTCCACGTGATCAAATCTCTGATTAAATAATTTCGCTGAACCTGTAAAGAAGGTAATTGAAACACAGAATAAATGGGTGGAAATAATTATGCAAAATTCCACTTTAAAAGTTTTTTAATACCGTGACCGATTTCGGACATTAGTCCATTATCAAGCGATGAGTAATACAGGAGTACACATATATATACACAAGGTACAAAAACCAGCCACCAATCAGATTAGCTATGGGGGAGGAGGAAGGGGAAGCAGGTTAACAATGGACAGCAGGGGAGAATAATTAGGGAAAAGATGGATGTTGGTGAGTGTGTAATTGTTTTTAAGTGGTGTATTATTTCTATTTGTTCGAGATAATTTAGTTTGCGTCCTTTGTGTTCAAAATGTAATAGAGTAGAGGAGAAATCTGAGGTGTGATTGTTATCTAAAAGATGTTTTGCGAAATGTGATGCCTGTGTATTGTTACAGAATGAATTGAAGTGTTCTTTGGTTCTTCTTATTTGTAAATTACGGGATGCCTGACCTAAATGAATCGCCCCACAATCGTTGCAGTGTAATTTGTAAATGCCACTTTTTCGTGTATGGTTAAAAGTATCTTTATTGTTGAGAAGCATTTTACCTAAGTTGTGTGTGGTGTAAAATGCGGGCTTGACATTGTAGGGAGTGAGGAAGTTAGAAATGTTGTAAGAAAGGGGGCCTACAAATGGGAGTTTCACCCAAACTGAATTTTCCATGTTTGAGAAAGTGGGGTATATTTTGGATATGTTTAATTTCTTTAGTTTGCGTGTGTGAATCATGTCAATTAGTGTATCGGTGTAACCATTGGCAATGGCTATTTCTTTGATGATATTTAATTCATGTGTGTAATTTTCGCGATCCAGGGGAATTTGCATAAGTCTGTGTATTGGGCTATGATAAGCTGCGTGTTTATGTTTTGTGGGATGATGAGAACTAGCGTGTATGGTGTGATTACTGTATGTAGGTTTGCGATAAATGGAGAACTCAACTGTGTTTTCTTTTCTTGTTAATGTGATATCGAGAAAATGTAGTTGTTTATTAGATTCTAGTTCTAAAGAGATGTTGATGTTGGGGTGTAGTGCTCCATTTATCGCAAACCTACGTACACTAATCAAACCATACATGCTAGTTCCCTAAAACTTCTCCATAATACATGTACCTTTGATTTTAGATAATATTAATTTTATGTTGCATCATAACATAGATTTGAGGCTTTCATAATTCTTGATATTAATGAACATTAATGGGGTTTTGCCTAGTAATACTTGTAAAAACAAGTCAGTATAGTTCATTGCCTCATCAGGGCGGAGGGGTGTTAATGGAGGTTAGAGACGATGTATAGCCCAGGTTCAATGATACTAAGAAGGCTTCAACAATATCTCCGGCCAAATAATGAAAAAGGAGATTCAACAACTGGCAGTAGGACAGCTTGGTGAATAATTGTCTTAACCCCCCCAAATACAAGTACAATTTTCATGATGAGCTTCTTTAATGGAAATTTATCCAGATGTAAAAGCACCACCCATATGGATGTCTGGGAGGTGGTGGCATTAAAGAGGTCCATCATGAAGAAAAGAATTACTACCCTGCAATTCACAACCTACAACTGCCGCAGCTTGAAGAGTGAAGAACGATTACTGGAACTATTCAATGACGCAGAGGAGATAAAGTGGGATGTCATCCATCTCAGCAAATTCAGAAGAAAATCAGAAGAGCTACTTACACTGAAGGAAGAACATTTATTCTTTTACAGGGGTACCAAGGATGGAAGAATTGGAGGGGTTGGATTCTTGATCAACAAGAGATGAAAAAAATGTGGTAAAAATCGAAGGTGTATCAGATAGAATCTCTAAACTCACACTAAAGATAAATGAGCATTACTAAGTACAGGTCGTCCAAGTCTACGAACCAACAGCGGCAAGCAGCGAAGAGGAAATTGAAAACTTTTACCATACTCTCAGAACTGAACATGACAAAGAGGCCCACTACTACAAAGTCATTATGGGAGATTTTAATGCTCGTGTAGGGCAGCGGGAAACTGATGACACTGTCACAGGACGATATGGACTGGGCCAGAGAAAAGAGTGAGGTCACCGCTTAGTAGAGTTTACAGAATGCACGAATATGTATATAACAAATACCTACTTTAAGAAAAATCCTACAAGGAAGTAGACGTGGAGAAGTCCCAATGGAACAAAAAATAAATTAGACTACATACTGGTAAACAGACTCTACACTGTTACAACCTGTGAAGTTTTGAATAACTTCAACATTGGAAGTGACCACAGAATTGTTAGATTAGATGTGTTAATATTATGTTGGATGCAGAATTAATATTAATCCCCGAATGGAGCAAAAGAAGTTGGTTTCTAGCTGGAATGATGAGAAAAATGCCAAGAAAACCTAAGGATAAAGAGTTTAGATAGAACCCGGCAAATGATGAAACAAAGGAAGGAACTAAGGAATTCAAACACCCCAAGAGATAACATCAAATATGCCAAGCTTTGCAAAGCCATCAGAGTAGCAATCAAGGAAGACGTGAGGAATTTTAATGAAAAAATTCTGCACGAGACCATAGAAAATAACAAGAGCATAAAGAGGGCCAGAGGATGCCTAGCAGGAGCTAAGATACAGATTTTAGCCGTACCCATAGCCGAAAGGAGATGGCACAATAACATACAACAGACCAGTAATATTGAGAACTGTAGCAGAATACTTTGGCAACCTGAACAAAAAGATGGGGATTCCTAAGAGGAAAACCAAAAGGAAAGCAAAAACTCACAAAATCCCCTCTCAATTCTCCCAGAAAAGGTGATGGTGGCAATTAAGCAGATGAAGAATGGGAAAGCAGGAGCAGCAGATGGGGTGTTGGCGGAGTATCTGAAAGCTGGTGAAACGGAGATTGCTAATGTTTTAGCACAAATATTCAGTAATGGTCTAAAGCAAGGGATGATTCCCAAAAAATGGAACCACGCAAAGATTGTCCTTCTGCACAAGAAAGGAAGCAAAGAATATTTGAAGAACTATCAACCCATCAGCCTCCTTTCAGTTGTCTAGAAGACATTCATGAGGATAATAGCTGAATGCCTGAAGACAACCCTGTCTTTAACCCAGCCTAGAGAACAAGCAGGATTGCGGAATGGCTTCAGCGCTATGGACTACATCCACACACTACAGGAAATTATTAACAGAACGAATGAGTACGAGATGCCACTGGTCGATTACGAACAGGCCTTTTACTTGGTAAGTACTATGAAAGCTCCAAAGAATCAAGGGATAGATTCTGAGTACATCCTTCTCTTGCGCAGTATCTATGAAAATGCCACAGCTTCTGTAATGCTGCATAAAGAGACCAATGAATTCAATATTGAGAAGGGAGTTCGACGAGATGATGGTCTATCCCCCATCTTGTTCACAGCCATTTTAGATGAAGTTTTTTAAACCCTTGATTGGGAAAAGAAGGGCTTAAGAATTAATGGGGAGTACATCAGTCACCTCCATTTTGCAGATGATATAGTTCTCTTTGCAGCAAATGCAGAAAATCTTACTTCAAGACTTGAAGAACTAAACACAGTGGGACAGAAGATAGGACTCTAGGTAAACCTAACAAAAACAAAGGTAATATATAATTCTTTTGCAGTGCCAATGAACAATCTATGAACGACAGGCATATTTACTTAATTAACAGTACATGTTTACTGAAAAATTCCATTTATTACAAGTTAAAAAAAGTCCTCAACAATTACTTCTGATTTAAATGAGAAATACAAGATTTTGCATGATAATGAAAATTAAATCTATATATAATTATAAGATGAAGTACCTCATTAGTTATATTTCTTATAGACCAAGGTACTTGATATCCATATAATCTCAATCGAACAATGTAACCAAGAAGCAGGCCATTGCGATGTTCCTCAGCAGGTGGCTGCCACTGGACTATGATTTCTGAAGGTGACCTGGGAGATCCCACCAACCCAAGTGGTGGTCCTGATGGGGCTGTAACAGTATACAAAATAATTATCAATCTATTTTAAAATAAAGTTAGGCATCAAAATTATTTGGAGAGTTTCTTTTAATCTAACATACAAAGCATTTTAAGGTACGCAGATAGAAATAATAGCTAATATGTTATTCCATTTAGCGAGTATCCACACAGCCCTGATTTTTCCATGTTTGTTCACAAAAAAAAACAGTCTTTGGTTTCTCTAATGGCCACTAGCATTGACCCTGTATAGCATGTACCCTAATGAATTTATATGAGTTAAGGAATTTATTTCATAGCTTAATTGTAATAATAAAAGGCCCCTACTGCAATGAGGAAAGTCACATAAATCATCTTTCTGTGTCACTGACCAAGTAGAACATGGAACATTAATACAATTACACATTATCATAATTTCAAAGAGAATGCACCTAATTTAAAATGTGAGATCTGCAGTGAGAAGGAGATTCAATGGATGGAGTACTTCCAACAGGCTTCGTGTAATCAAAAGAACATATTACATTCAAACACACTTCATCATACACATTATCAAAACACTTACTTATAAAGGGAAATATAGATCAATTATGTAAAATTAATGAATCAGGGTTGCTACTGATCAGAAATTAAGGAATTACAGTACTTTTCCATGTTTTCCAAACCAAAAGATGACGATCCTGAAGATAAGTAGTTATCTTACAAAACCGGTTGTGTGTAAAATACACGGTGAAAAATAGTACAAGTGAAAAATTTTATTTCTTCAATTTATTATTACTAAAAGTAGTTTCAAGAATCTGATAAGTTAACAATGGGAAAATAAATTTCTCAATCCCATTTAATTGCTCTCCTTTCAAATGTCCTTTAAATAACATTTGCATTAATTAACAAATATATTTGCCCTGCTGTTTCACTGATACAATTTTTGAACCTGCAGCATAATTAGGGGAGATACTCAAAAACTTCCTAGGCAAATTTTTCCATTCATTTATAGCCTCATTCTGAAATAATATTTGAGTGTTTTAAACCTCAGTTTTAGCAAAGAAATTTAGTAATTGTGGTTCTTTCTAAAGAAGTAATTAGGCTCACTTAGACTAATCTAAATTGTTATTTATGATTTTTCTCAATTATAATTTCACAAAAGTTATTATTATATTTTAACAATCATTAACCCTTAATTAGTTGTGTAAAAAAAGGTATGTAATTAGTCGTATTGGGGTGACAAGTCACAAAAGCATACATTTAATTTACTTAATTTCAGTCTTGTTTATGGCAGTGATTATATGAAAGCTCCTGAGATATGAAAGATACTGAATAGTAGCATTCATTTTATTCACTCCTTAGTGATTACTATGAAAAGTATAATTCATAGAATGATTGAGCTACACTTCAGTGGACTTTTTCCACTATTTGCATTTTAGCAAAGTGAGGAAAACTACAACAAACTACTTTATTCCCAATCTTCCTTAATCAGCCTAATCCCCCTCAAAAGATTTTGGCAGCTCATGTAGAAGGAAATGAGGATCTAATCAGCTTTTGGGGTGATGACTGTACTCAGATACACCTTTACTATATTTTAAAATTGAGATATTGCATATAATTAATTCTACAAATAGTATAATAGTAAAGCTTAAACTTACGTTCCTGTGGTAATGTAATTGTATTGCTAGGAGAAGAAGGTGTTCCTTCACCAACAGAATTGACTGCAGAAACTCTGAATTGGTAAGCTGCTGCAGCCCTTAACTTCTTGAGAACAATCCATCTCTTATCCCCAGGTACAGCACCTCCTTCTTCTTCTATTGTCACCCACTGAGAGAGTAGGACCTCACCAGTGGATGCATCTACCACCACATCATCAGCTGTAATGAAATCAGTTATGCAATGCAAACTCTAACTCAATTCTCAATCAATTACATTTACAGAGTTCAGGGAATTCAATGCAACTGAAAAAGTTCATTGAGAGAAAAATTCCAAAGACTAACTTAATGCTAAATTCAAATAAATCAGAATATAAATAAATTCATACGATATGCAAAGACAAGAGAAATTCTACATTTTTTAATAAGTTTAACAAAGTTGTTAAGCAACCAACGGAGGATACATCAAAAGAAGATTTAATTTGGAAAAATAACAAAATGTTTCCTCTTAAATTGTTATTTTATGACTTCTGACAAATGAGAATAAATTAGACTGAAAATGAGCAGGAACAGAATACAGAAATAGTCATCAAGAGTGGACCATAAAATAGGAGAAACTCATCACTACAGTAAGAAGTCACAGATTGGTCAGAAAAACACATCAGTAATGCAGGTGATATTGAAATGAGGGGGGGTTAAATAAAATGTATCAAAGAATTCCAGAATAATTTAGTGGAAGTATTAGTGAGTTTATTGAACTGAATGATTGGATAATGAAGTGGAGAATAAAACTTATGGTAAAAGAGACAAATATAATGAGATCTCAAGAATTCAAAAAGCACCAAGTATCACAAAGTAAAAGTAATTTCCCAACTGAAAGTAGTGGAAGAAAGAGATTTCTTTTACATACCACCATCACCATGAGCTGTGGGAACCTCCCTTCTCTGAATGATGAACTTTGTTATTGGGCTGTTTCCATCAAAACCAGGGGTCCAACTTATATTTACATGCTTCCCTCCTTCAGATAACGATGCTGCAAGAAAAAATTTAAGTCACATATCAAAGTGAATAAACTGATTCATTCTTGAAAATATTAATTATTGCCTAAAGCCATCATAGTATCACATGTTTTTTAATTATAGCCATTTTGGTTGATAATTATGCAAAAATGCAAATATAATCGATAACACAAAAATATGAGCATATGAGCTGCCACTTGCTACAAATTTGCAAGGAATAGAAGATATTTTATTCATAGAAGTTGGAGGCTGTCCATTATGGTTTCATTATGTACCATGTGTGTAGGATTTTGCATTTAACAAAATGAGGATTATTGCAATCCATAAATTTGTAATAGAATTGTTTGATTTTAGTTTATAAAAATCAAATTTAATAAAATACACCACATTAAACTTTTAAGGAGACTTTATTGTATTGAAAAATACAATATCATACAAAATCAAACCTCATAAAATTTAAGACAACATTATGAAATAAAGGATATGGCAGGAGAGGTAAGACAACCAAAATATCACAATACTATACTTCCAATATTGGTAATAATGTTTGCAGCACTGGGGGCTAAAATTTCCACCCTTTCAAGCATCAATTTCCAAGAACTAACCTGGCACCCTTAGGGCTCTGACATGAACAGGGGCATATGGAAGCTCCACAACTCTCAGTTTTGCAGAGCGAGTATCATTGCCACCAGGTGACTGCAAGGAGCATGTGTAAGTCCCTGCATCGCTAGCACGTACTTCACGGACGGAAAGGGTCTGTGTCTCAGAGTCAATACTGAAGCGTCCAACACCTTGAGAGGGTACAGGTCTGACAAAAGTACATAAGATGCACGTTTATTAGCAATGTTTGATGGATTTGCATTTTAGCATTAACAAATATAAATAAGAGATAGTTTTACACTATAAACAAAATTTAAGAATTTGCAGATTTCAATGACTCTTTGCAGTCATCATGTAGGGAAACAAATTCGTTTTTTAAACACTTTCCTATTTCTATTTCCAATATTAATGGAGATTTATAATAAAATCTAGGCTATAACAGAAAGCATATTATAGGCTTTAAGAGATTTAAAACAGGAAACAGAATAGTCACAAAAAATATATAAAACTACTTTAAGATGTGAAATGTTACATTTTCTTTCAGATAAATACTACTTTATTTTATAATTTACATAATCCATATAGGTTATGGACTAGAAGCTCAGCCATTACCTATATATTTGAAAGAAAAAATATAGGTACTATCATTCATTTTGTAAATTAAAATATGACTATGAATAAATTGCATCATCAGAGCATACATGGTTGTCTCAAGAGCAATGAACCACTCATGGGTTACTCTCATTCTTTTGTAGATTCACTCATATGCTAACAAGCACGTATTTAACAGAGACAACTTTTGAGCTTTGAAGATTTTTCTTTAATTTAACCATTGAAAATACATAAAATGCAAATATATATATGCCAGGATTTGAACCTGCTCCTGATGTCATCAGACTAGCTCAGTCTTGCCAGAGACAAAAAAAACACAGATCTGTAATCTGATGATACAAACGTGATTCGATAATGAATATGTATGCAGATCCAAATCATAAAAAACTTACTGATTGTTTGCAATCCACTGGACGGAGTAAGGAACACTTGGATCACCTGAAACTCTACATTGAAATGAAGCTGTCAATCCAAGGATAACTTTGGCATCAACAGGTGGTTGCACAATCCGTGTTCGAACTAAAATTTAAATAACAGAAACAGGTCACAATAGCGATTTGCCATTAATTATCTTTGAATATAAAATATGATAACACTCTAAGGTAATTAAATCAAAACTAAAATTCCAACCTATAGCATTGAAATATTTTAGCTTCCATTGTCGTCTAAACTTTTCTGGAAAATATCATTTCTTTAACCCTTTGGCTGCCAGGCTAATTTTCATGCCCTTCCGTGAAAAATGCTAAATATCCCGAAAAAAGTCAATTTCTTAAGTGGTAGTTGAGCTTTTTTTCTGTTATATATGAAATGATTTTGCATCTATTAATAGTAAAATAATTCAAATTTTTGTTTATTTGACCCTAGAAAAATAATTTATAACATTTAAATTGGTAAAAATTAATTGTAGATATTAAACATAATTTACATCTTTAAACTTTCTTAGGATGCATAATGATACAATCGCAAAATATCTTCACAAATAATTAACCATCGTACATAAAATTGTTATATTTTAACAGTTGCATAAATAATATATGGGTCATGCCACGCCAATTCGACAAGGCGATGTCCCTTGAGGTGACGGATTTTAACCAAATTTGGCAGATCGCTTTGATTTGATCACAAAATAAAAACCCCCAAGCCGTTTTGTAATTAACGCAATTGTTTACGAAATATTGCAATGTTTAAAAATTGAAATTTTACAAAAGTGCCTTCGCATTCAAAGCCATATCTCCGGTAATATAGAAGCTAAAAGTACACAACATAGCTTAATTTAAAGGTCTTGTGTTAGGAAAGAAAATTATAGGAAGGTTTTATAGAATTTAAACAATTTAATAAAGTTTATAACAATTTAAAAATTTCAAATCGATTTTTGACGATGTAGCTGTGCCTTCGATTTTTCTCATTTTTTTATATGTTATACATACAACCCTCCTCTACAATTTAAAAAAATTTGGCGAGGGTAATATTTCATTTAAGAAAGAAAAACATTTTTGAGTATAGGCGTGACGCTCGCCGCGGCTCCGCGCCGTCCGGCTTGCGCGCTGAACGTTCGGAAGTGTGGCCTCTCATATCTCAGCACGCTTATTCTTCCATCTGCTTTTCACCAATTTTAACTGTTCAACCAATATTAATCGACCCTTTAATTCCCTTCACCCTTGCCGACTGATGAAACCAATGGGAGTCATTACACTCAGGGTAAACGCATTTGAATTACAGGCTTCCTCACAGCTCTCTTCCCCTTCCTTGAATTTATATCCACAGATTCTGTTCCGTCATTCCCTCTGGTCGAAATCATATTGACTCAACTGAAATCTTGCCATGTACACGCGAGCATGTTTTTTTCCGAATTCAACCAAAATATTGGTTCTTCACCCCGCTTTAATTTTACCGTTTTCATATCTTCAAGTAATCCTCTCCTATTTATTCTGACTGTTCCAGTAGCTCCTATTTTTCTTTCCTTCAGTATGTCATACAGTTGCTCACTCAAATAAAAATTTTCTATATAATCGACATGGCCTTTCATCTCAGAGCACCTCAACAATGACTGCACAACTTTAGTCCCTAATCCTCTCTCCTTGATATTAGAGGTATTTTTACCTGTATAATTATCAAACTTAAGTAGAAAACCAGTTTGGGATTGCATAATGACCAGACTTTGATTCCCCATTTTGCAGAGGGCTTGGATGGCATATATTGTTTAAAAATGATCTTTGTCCTTGCAAACTGTACAATAAAAATGTTTCACAGCATCAATTATTTGCCTAACTTTGTAAAGCCTGTCTTCCCCTGTTTCACTCCCATTATCGACAATATGCAAGAATGAGCGTATCAATTGATACCTATTTCTAAAAAAAGATAGATCCAAATCCAGGTGTCAGCCAGGAGTCCTAAAAATAGCTGTCAATTGAAGGTTTGTGCACTAATCCCATCCCGATTTCTGTAGCAACAAATTTCTAAAGGCGTTACATATTTCCACTGAATTAACCTTGACCTAGATGGTAATGGACTTGTCTTATCAGGGAATGTAGCTGCATAATTATTAGTTGAATTCGGAACGTAATCAAATAACTCATTTGGAAAAAAATTTGGAAGCATTCATTTGGAGTTGGATGTTCTAATCCGAATACTTCAGCGTTCCCGGTAGACTCGGGTATGGAATGCAGCACTACTAAACGTTTTCTTTTCGAATCAAGCCTTTTCCAGTGAGGTCCTCTGGATGAAGATGTTGATGGACCCTCGTTAATTGCTTCTAGATCTTCGTTGGTAGTACTTTTCACTTCATCTGAAAATTGATCATCTTCGTGCTCCGAGTCTGACACTAAAGTTATTTTTTCAATTTCATCTGCTGAAAGATCGGAATCCCGTTTTCGTTTCAAATACCTTTTCTCAATTCCTGACATTAAAGCCATTGTAAACATATCATGACGTATTATTATAATTAGCTGAAACTTAATAAATTGATATAAAAATATATAAACAACCTAACTAACCGATAAATTTTATATTTAACAGCATCACCATTAACATTAGTAAGGTATAAAATGAATGATATCATACGATTGTTGAGAATCAAAGGGCATCCGAAACTGAACGATAAAAAGTTAGCGGAAAAGAAATATGTAACCCGTAAGGGATCAATAAAAAAAAAAATCGGGAAAACGAAAAGAATTATTGAGATTATTTATGGAAATATCTACGTATATGCTACCAATAAATAAGAAAAAGAATTATAACCTGTTTATTACAGGAAATTCTTGACCGCTAGCGTAAGTGTGAAAATGAGGTAAAATTACGACACAGAGAAAAATACCTCCAACGACTGTAACAAGTGGAACACCAGGAAGTTTTTAAACATTTTAAAAAGGAGCAATAAAAGCTATCTATCTATTAAAGTAAAATATATGAATATCAAGTATTGAAAGGTAGTATACATCTTCAACAAAAAATTGTGCAGATGGTACGGAAAACTATATAAATTAAATTTACTTGATTTAAATCATAATACATGATATGTGAAGGATTTATAAATGACTAACCTGATAAAGAGTGAGGATATCCAATGACTAAGTTTGTATCTTCAATCGATGCAAGACGAAAATTATCACTCCAAGGATAACTACCACTTCCCTCTGGCTAACAGACGGAAACTAATATTTTCTCTCAAAATAATTCTAAGGAATTCACACGTGTGACTGAAGTATATATGGCAAAAAGGCCCCTACTTTTTCCATTGTAAATAGATTGTAAAAATTCAGATCGGTCAAGGGGCTAAGGGTAGTCGGCGATGTTGTCTCCAAAGCCTTATTGCTCTGTAGACGCCTAGCCGACTCAAGAGAACGGCTCCAAACTCGTAATGGGATTTATTGACCTGAGGAAGCTAAAATGCACATCTGTGTTCACAGATGCCCTACAAAAGCATGAGAGAAGGATAAGAAATGCGCAGAAAGTTTTTTTCAGAGCGTGGGGTAAATCCGCTTTCGGCAGCTAAGGGTAGTAGAAGACAGAGCGGATATATCCGCCTTCGGCAGCTAAAGGGTTAAGTAATTGTATCTTATTTCGCAAGATTCTTCATTTTTTTAATTATATGTATACCTCTTATTCCATTATGCAATTATTTATTACAATTTTATACATTTCACTTTTTTTATTTGCTAAACCTTTCAACACGTACTGAATATTCATTCTATTCTTATGTATTTATTATGTTTTCCTTCTGCTTTTCATCAATGTTCAATTTCTGCTAGTGTAAACATTTTGTCACACCATTAATTGTAATTGTATTATTTACAAATTTCAGATGATAGTTTCTTTCTATGTGTGTGTGTTCTAATGCGCCCTTCAGTTTTTAACTATTTCAGAACCCCTTTTCCAGCAGCAAGTATTATCTCCAATGTAATTGAATTAGATTTTTCATATTCAACACAGCAATTTCTTTCTCCCTGTCTCTTTTTTGCTTAATTTTCCTTAATCCATACTTTCAGAATATAAAATGGCATTAAAGGTAAGAGGAGACTATGCAGTAACAGTCTAATCTGAAATAAATTTACATTCTATTCTATTCCCACTGACAATGTTTTATGCTTCTTAGCTACTTCATTAAGCATATAAGTACACCTATAAACTTAAAGATGTAACACTAAATTTGCCTGCATCTTTAGGACAACTATTCTTCCTGTGTTATAAATAGCAATACATAAATATATTTAAATAAATTATAATGTTAAAGAGTAAAGAATTCTTAGATTTATTAAATTATTCTTTCCTGCAAGTGAGCTGGTTTATAAAACAAATGATATTTCTCATTTACAAATCAGTTACCTTAAAAACAAATTAAGGTAATGAACCTTCCAGAGCAAACAGTCTGCAATAGAGAAATAAATTTGGTGCTTCCTAAGCAATACTTGCTGTAAATTCTCAAAAATTAGTTAAAGGTGTTATTCGCATAAGTTATACAGCAAAAATCATAAGGAAAAACATAAGTAGAAATTATGCTCATCTACATACACACATGCTTATGAATTTCACAGATAATTGTCAAACTGTATGATCTGGAGTATTAACAATGGAATAAGATCTCCCTTCCCATTCAAGTCACCTGGACATATCTCATTTTTATTAATGCAGAGATTTAGCAATTATGGGTGACTTTGAAAGAAAGTAAAGTGAAAACATAATGATTCAGAAAGACAATGCCCTTAACTCCCTTAAAGCTCTCAAAAGTTGTCAGTGTATTGTGAATAAGAAATACTTGCCTAAGACAGAGAGGTAGGCGGATGCTGAGACAGAGCCAGCCTCATTTGCACGTGTACATTCATATAGGCCAGCATCACTCTCCCTTACTGCAGCTACCAATAAGTTTCCACCTTCAACCACTTGAATGCGGCCCCCAGCACCCTCTCCGCCAACTGGAGAACCATCTGATCAAATCAATGTTACATAAGGATTAGAAATAATCAACAATCAGTCACTGTTAATAAAGTTTAACATAGCCAGCAATTGACTAAGAACTAACAGGGATTGCTACTGTTTGACTTATTAAATATTTCATACAGAAATTAGTGAAACAAACAGTCAATCAAGTAATTCAAGGAAATTAATAGTTCCAAATTATTCAAATGTAAAAATTCCATAATTATAACAGAACTGTCACATGATTAATACAGTCAGCAGTCAATTTAGGAAAAGCTCAACTAACAACTGTTTTCAACCTTTTCTTAACGAAATTATACTCATATATTTTATCCAAGTTCTTCATTTCCAATTTTTAGAAGGTTATCTTTCAATTGATGACTCAGCTGAAATGATATGCATACACACCGTTTATTTCAAGGAAAAAAACTTTCAAATAAATAAAACAGCAACATTTATGCTACATAAATACACCCTGATGTATTATCAGTCTACTGAAAATAAATAATATAAGATTCAAGTTCAAATTGACTGTTAAATCAAAAGCAACAGCAACTGATTACTGAATTTATGTAAGATTAAGATTCCTAAACAAGATGTAATTTATAATTCATAATGAATTTATTCTCACCTCCTCTGGTCCAGGTGACATTAGGAGTGGGGGCACCAGCTGCGTGACATGTGAAGGTGGCATCCTTGCCATCAAGGACAGTGAGGTTCTGAGGAGGTTGTTCCATCAAAGGAGCTGAAGCTAAGATCAAAATTCACTACTGAGTTTAAATGAATCAAAAGTGCCAATAAAAACAAGTCAAAACACATTTAAAAGAAGTGACTAAACAGATACAAGTGATTTCAAAATTCATGTAGAAGACAAGATTTTGCTCTTCATTCCAAACTGTAAATACTGTTTAAGTTAAATGAATCAAGTTAATATAAGTAAATTACAATCACGACTGACTTTTTCAAAGTATCAAACAAAAACTTAGATCCGTGCCTTAACATTATAACAAGGATTTCTTAAGCACTTCAAATGTCTACAGATACATATATAAGTAGTTTTAAGATAACATAAACATAATAATACGTAGAGAGAGTAGTGCAATGTGCAAATACAGGGAACTAAGTGTAGTACAATGCTATCTGCAACACAAAGGAGCGCATATGATTCATAAGCGAAAATAACACAATCAAACACAGATATTATTAGCTTGATGTTGAATCAGAGAAATAACTTGTGAGACATTGAATTAGTTTTTGCATGCTGAAATAACAAAACAATAGTGACATTATCTGTAAAGGACCAGGAAGCATTCCAGTCAAGTGCATCCTGTCCTGTAATTCTACTTTTAGCTGTGAAATACCAAAATTGATTTAATAATCTCGCCTATATTCTAAGCACTCAATCAACTATCCCTTCCTTCATTCTTTTTGCATCAGTCATATCAATTTACTATCAGGTTTACCGACAAAAATTTAGTAATTTTTGCATGTAGCTAAATCTATGGAATTTAGTTGATGAAATATTTACAATTATATTGCGCATACAAAATGTTATATGTCCAATAGCTTCTAAAATAAATATAAATCTGCAATATACTACTATTATCTTATATATATATAAAAATGGATGTTTGTTTGTATGTTTGTATGTTTGTATGTTTGTATGTTCCAGATAATCTCGAAAACTAGACGTCACACGATGTTCTAACTTTTAACATCATTAAATGTATTCCCTGGGATGATCAAGTGGTACTTAATATTTGCCTAAAGTCCACGGTTCGAATCCAGACGAGTAAAACAGTTTGCATAAGAAATACACGTAAAGTTCATTTTTTTAGTTGCATGATTCGTTTCTTTTGCAAAACTAAATTAGAAAGAACAGTCGTAGGAAGTCGAAACTAGCATCAAAAGAAGGGAAATAGAATAAAGATTCTTACTTTGGTCGTGAAATATCGTTTGCGACTCGAAATTGCGAGAATTTTGATAAAATATACGAAAATTTTGTCTAAATTTCCATGTAGTAAACAACTCATTCCCTTGACGATATAATTTTTTTTAAATTCGAATTTTGTTGACGAGTCTGTAGCAACCAAGTTTTATTTACATCAACTTAATTGTTTACCGTCTTTTTCGTAAAATGAAATGAGATTTATAACAGTGGTTTACTGAAAATGGATTTCTGTCGATCAATTCAACTGGTTGCGTATAAATATCCTGGTACGTTGCGTAAGTTTTGAAGTATATTCTTCTGAATTAAGTACTAGATCTAATCTCTTTGCAATGATGTATTTAGCGATTGACGAGAATGGAGTTAGAGAAGAACGTAAAGATTTCCCAGATTCGGTGTTTGTAATCTTTGAAGAGTTGAACGGCGAGTTGTAAAGTTGTAGCAAACCTCGAGCATCGTATGATAGACCAAAAAGGTAAAGAAATTTTATTTTATTACATGCAGAATATAAAAATTGATTCAATCGTTGTTTTTAAGTGCTTCCACTCCATATTCATTTACTATCCTTCTGTTATTGGTGTTTAATATTTGTTTCTATTTTGACATTGCGATTACTTTTGTGGTTCGTGTTTATGTTACACATTTTAAGATTGAGATACCAGTCAGTTCCAAAATACATTTACTTTCCGAGTAGAATATTCATCGTTGGTTATTTGAGTGAAATGTAATTTATTTCTGTCATTTACGTTTAATGCTTGATTCATTTGGCCCCTTTGTACCTGTATGAAAATGTAACTTTAAACGTGGTACTGCTTATCCTAATGTGATCTAAGAATATATACATATATATATTTCAAAACAAGGGAAAAAGAATAAAGATTTAGATATTTTGGCTGAGAAATATCGTATGCGATTTGAAATTGCAAGAATTTTGATAAAATATACGAAAATTCCGTCTAAATTTTCATGTTATAAACAAACCCTTGACGATCAAGGCGATTGTTGATTCCGAACTCATGTGTTAGAAGAAGAAGACATGGCGGATTAAACTGGACATGGCCAGTTAAAATAAATGTTGAAAATAAGAGTTGAAGATTTATGATGAAGAAAAAATTGAAAGGCATTTTAAATTTTTTTGTGACAAACAATATCCTGTGAAGAAACGCACGTTGAAAGGTACGAAAATTTTTTCATTGATTTTTTCAATTTTCTTTAAGCGTCTGTGAAAACCGAGTTTTGTTTATGGTAACGTAATTGTTAACTGAATTTTCAGTGAAATAAAACGATTTTGAAATTCGTACGTTGATAGAATTTGCATTCTCGCTGTCAATTCCAGTGATTTAAAATAATAACGTGGTAAGTTGTGAACATCTCTCATATTATTTTTGAGTTATGACGGAAATTACGGACGTCCTTATTTCTTATGTTTAATCGGTCTTTGTTTTCTTTTAAATTTTGAGCGACGAGTGGTCAGGAGCGAATAAGTAACATTTCAAAGCCTAAAAAGGTAAAGGGATTTCAGTTATCTGTAGACCGCAAAAAATCTACGATATTGTAGTAGAATGGGTAATCTCTTACTTCAATCCAAATCCAAACTACTGCCCGCGGGACGCATCTACTGTTTGATAGTTAATAAAGCTGAAAAGTTTGGAGACCCCTACTTGAAACGCAGTATATTGTGGATATCATAGACACGAGTATAATAGTTTTTGAAATCATTTCTCAGTTTTTCAATCACAAATGAATAAAGTCTATTCTACTGCACTATAATACTATGCTATTTTGTGTTGAAAATTCTTACTGCAACAGATGTAAAAACGTTTAAAAACTTATGTAACATTAATGGCCGGTATTGTAATGTATATTTTGCGTTGTTTATAACTTTAATCTTCATATAAATGGCTTTGTCTTTTCGTCATATTGTTTATCAGTTTCAATATTATGAAATTGCATGATTTTATGTATTGTTAATTGTTGAAAGTGAAAAATTCTGTTTTTTTTTTCGAAACCGTATAGAAATAACTAATGCTGCGGAAATTATAGCTGCAGTAGCAATATCAACGTTCAATTATAATTACGAGCATCGTGATCAACTTACTGATTTATGCATTTCGTTATGAATATATAGTATGATTTACTTAGGTGTTTACTGGACGGAGTGCCATGTCGAAATAAAACTCAGATATTGAAAACAGCTAACCCAAATGACAATACATATTTAACATACTGTACGCTGAAATTTATTAATTTGACCTCAGCCGATGAATAGGTTATAATTCTTAAACATCTTGAACATAAGTTTGTTTTCGGGATAAGAAACTATACAGATAACCACAAAATGTAAATTTACTTAAGCCACTATGCACCTTCTCAACGGAGGTAGGTGGTGTCTGTATTTATTGATTACTGTGAAGATTCTACGCTGAATATATTTTGTGGGTCCAGGAAATAATTTATTTTAGAAGTTTTTCATTAGTTACTGGAGAAGGAATTAATATATCAGATCATTTACACTGCTAATATTTTCCCCAGCCATACGTCACTCGCAGAGTACATAAATCTAAAAATCTTAAGCAAGTCCCGTACACAGACATATCGGCAAAGTGTTTACCGAGATCAAACTAGCATTTTTCGAAGCCTTATCACTTGGATCCAAAAGGAACTTTCCTGACATATTTCTGAGTGAGACTGCCAATGTTATTATTCGATCGAAAATATTTTCAGCAATAAAATAATTGCAAATATTTATTAGGTTTTTAATCAAATACTTTTCTGCTCACTTAACCCAATGCACTTATCATATAATGAATTTCGACTTACGAGCATAGCTCCACAGACTGATTTCGGTAAAGTTGTCCCTCTATTGTCATGGCTTTTATCGTTTCATCCTAAAATGGCGCTGTGTCTTGCACTTAATCATTCCCAAGATCTACGACTACGTTTTTGGGCATTAATTAACATACCACTACATTTTATACGAGTCACGAATTCTCACTAACAACCTCATGTTATAAGTATAGCCAAGATAAAACAATGAAATATACCTTCTGGTTCCATGATGCACCATTTCTTATTTAATGTCTATAGTTTTTTCTTCATGTAAGAAATATAACAATGACGTATTTGTCCATTCTCGGAATTACACTTATTCAGTTACTGACGATATCCTCTCAATGATGACCAGTCGAAAGTTTGCGGCTTCAGTCGGCGTAGAAAGAAGAAAATTGCTCCTTTAGGAGATAAATGTCAGAGGGGAAGAAGCTATTATGTATGCCTCTTTTCATACGTAGATACATTTTCATACATTGTTACCGAAAAGCTCATTCAGATACTAGAACCTGCCTTTAGATATAAAGAAGATGTAAGCCAAGGGAGAAGAAGCTAAAGTAAGCCTGACTTTCATATGTAGATACATTTTGACACATTGTCACGGAAAAGATCATCAACCTGCGTAAAATTGAATATTGAGTTAGAGTGGATTTGTAGACTTAATTATGACTTACATTTCTTGGTATATTGGTTTCGAAAGTCTGGTATTCGCTATTTAACAACAATTATGAAGAATTTGTTACGATCAAGGTTATTACACTGATAATCATGAAATTAAAAATCCCCGTTGAGAATCAACGGGTACTTCTGCTAGTTTACTATAAAACTCAAGCATAACATAATTGCAGAAATGGTGATGCCTAAGTAACTGCCCAAATCTCAAGTTAAGAGTTATATTATCTCCAAAGCATTACCTTAAATCAATTCTCCAAAACTACACAAGTAGCATACCTATACTTTGAGCTAAAATGTAATATAAACATAATTGAATCAAGATTATCACAGCCTAAAAATGAAAAACTGTTATCAGTGAAATTTCAATGAAAATTTAAAAAAATGAAGTAACAAAATTACCCCAACAAAATAGAAAGTTATCACCAACATTGTAATTTCAGGAATGATCTCATGATAATATACATAAGAATTTTATTGCAGTTCAACTTTGATGATAAGAATAAGAAGTTCCTAATTAAATCGATCCATTTATTAAAAAACAATCATAATTTGAAAATTAAATGTTTTCACATAAACGATTAACTGCTAAATTTAAGATATATGATGGCAAATTAACATATGGGGTTATTAATAGCCAATTCACAGCAAATGTTAAAAATTTTATCACTACAAACATTCAACAAAAGATTATCTCTTGTCTTCTTCAAGCATCTAAGAGCAATTAACAGAAAGGTACTAACCGATTCTGAAGCAACTGCATTACAAAATATTTAAAAGTAGCATTGATGATAAGCATATGTGCCAACACATGAAAAATTACTTAAAAGTTTCAACACTTTTCCAAAAAAAAGTAAATTTGCATCTTGGATACAATATGCAAGCTACTGAAGTTGCTTCAACCGCAATAGCTTTTTTCATTACTGATGGTATATTCAAATGGCTTGATATCATATGAACAGAGTTTATTACACAGGTAATTGCTACCTGATAAATTTGTGTTTGGTGATTCTATTCAAAATTTAAACAAGATAAAAAAAATTCACCATGAAATACAATAGCAGCCATAAGCAATTGCAGTCCTCAATCAAAGAAGCCGTAACTAGGGGGAACTCCGTAATTTGGATCATATTAAATAAACAATGCAAGTTTCGCAATGTATTATTTAAAGAACCCCAATCCCTGAACATCTAACATTTTTGTGGAATTTGCATTGTTAACTTAATATGATCCCAATTTCAGCAGTCTTAGTCTGGATTATCTTAAGTAGCAATAATGGAAATATATTGAAATCACATCTCAGAGGCTGACTTGTATTCGGAATTGACAAATGCTTGCATAATACTAGATTTATTCATGGGATAAAATTTTTATCAAAGAAAGTGAAATTCGCTTAGACCAAGGGAAGTAAAAGAGCAAACCGAGTGCTGTTTAAATGTATTATACAAGGAGGATGTGAGGCAAGAACAGGAAGGAAACAGGCAGTACTGACTGTGAGTGCGATGAAAGCATGATCAGTATGCAATGGGAGTTTAACTTAGGACATATGTAGAGCATAAATGAGACTATTTCCTGGCCTAATTGTAGTACTCACATGTAAATAAATTGGGAACATGAAAGTAATGACAAAGTAGAGAATGTATATGAAATGCAAGTGAGAAGAGGAGTAATTAAAAGCTGAGAGATCCTGAAAAGATAATTAATATGAAAATGAAAGGGAACAAATTTAAAAAGTAATGAATGATTCTTAGTTTGATTGTTCATACAAATGCATAGAAATTAAAGATATTAAAGCTGATGCTCAATTTTCTGTAAATAATAAAGCAGGTTTATTTTCTTTATATAAAGATAGTTTGACATGTTTGTTTAAATGTATGTCTTCCGTTAAGATTATATTATTACATAATAATGGTGTGGGTATAGTTGTAAAGTGAATGGTTTTAAGAGTTAATGAGAACACAATATCACCTTTCATCTTTAACTGTGCACGAGAGGCTATAGGGTGCTCTTTTTCAGGGGCAGGAAAGAAATTGAGAGCAGCACATTTTTCTTTCCTACCCTTAAAGTAATTACAATGTGCAATGTGACGAAATGACTTCTACCAGACAAAGCTACAGTAAACAGATGTTGAGCTGATACTATTCACATTCTAATTGTCTAGCTATTGTTGGTTGTTCTTCCTTACGAATCTCTTCCTCTTCTTTGGAAACTGAGGATCCCAAAAAGGAATCAGCACGAGAGCTCAATCTCTTGTCCAGATCTGCCTTGCGAAGACGTACAATACCATACGATGGTCTGGTAGCATTGTCTCTCTTAGACCGTGAGTGACCTTCATACACAATTCCCAGTAAAATTAGAGGATAATATTGATTACTAACCTAAAATAAGCTAATAATGAGTTGTTTTATGGCAGGCTTTTATCTCAGGAATTGATAGTTACTTCAAATCCTGAATACAAGAGTTACTACTAAAAATTTCAATTTCATTTCTTATGTATTACTTAAAGAACCCCAATCCCTAAAAATCCAAAAATTTTCTAATTGTAAGTATTTTCAATGCTTTAATTAAATTACACTAACCAAAAGGGTTGAGTTAAATTAGTGGAAAAGATGAGAGCAATAAGCCCTTCCTTAATGAGTACTGTATAGACTAGCTTACTTTATAAGGAAAAACTGTAGACATTCCTGAAATATAATACCTATCTCCAAACTCTATCAAGGAAAAACCAAGTACAGTTGGATCTACTTAAGATGAACTCCCCTAAGTTGAACACCTCCTTAATAAGTTGAATTACTCATTGATTTCCGGGAGAGTTACCATAGGATCGATTTATTTTAGACCTTCTTAACCCTTTAAGTGTATCAAGGGAAAATATTTTGACTTCACTTCACAATTTCATAAAACATAAAATTCTGAATTATGCTATTTTTTTTCATTTCTACTTCTTTATATGATAGTTGTGCATCTATTTTCAGCATTTTTGGCTCATGATATACTTTTATAACGATTAATTTGCATGTTTTCTTTTTGGATGTGAAACCACATACTTCAGATATTAAAAAAAGGAATATTTCATTCCATACTTCACATATCCTTACAAATCGGCTCATAGATTATTAGAGATTATCTTTAAATTCTCTGGAACCTCTTTTCTTTAGACTATCCTGGATAGATTATTTATAATTGAACTGTTATTGAGATTTTGATACAGCCCTTTGAGTATATGCTTCCCCATATCCAGTACGAGATATCTAAGGGAGAGTGGACTACTGATGAAGCAAAATGAGTCATCACGCGTTCAATTACTGCTAAAAACTTCTCAAAGCAAATGCACTGCACCCTCAATCTGTTACAGCTAGGTTTTTAAGAAAATTTGGCCTTCATTTATATAAAATTAGAGAGATCTGGTGGAAATTCATGATGAATAAAAGTTTTTAATACATAACTTGTACAAAATTGTTTTGTATTAAAAACTTTTATTCTTTATTTATATCACCATATAACATTTTCACCGCTAAAATTGTTGCTAAGCAAAATTTTTAAACAAAATCTCTTTACAAAGATGAAAAAGTTTGTCCTAAAACAATTAAAGTATTTTTGGCAAGATACATAACGTCAAGGGTTTTTTATAGGCCGTGGACTATAACCGACAGCCACACTTAATTGAATTGTCAAAGGCTTATTATTTCAGGGCTCCATTCAGAATACAGGTTTTGGAAAACCAAAGCATAAGCAAGATCTTATATTATCTACCACATGGGCCATACACAGGACTGAGGAGATTTCTCAGCTTGAGGAGCAAAATGCAACAGCATATCAAGGCAAAACAAAATTAACAGCCTTTTTTCCTGTGAAGCTGTGCAGTTTCATTGCACTGTTCAATAGTAAATGTGCATTCTGCAGATACATTAATCAATGTAGCTTAATTGTAAAATAAAATGACAATAGAGTGGATAGTAATTATAATTAAGCTGAAAATACATCATCTTTGATTATCCCTTTTCCATAAGCTGAAAACTCTATAAGTGGAATTTTTTTCAAGTCCCTTTGAATTTGGCTTAGTGAGGTCCGACTGTAATCATAAAATAAAGGAGAAAAGGAGGGCAATTCACTGGAATTTCAGCAAGCGGAATCTCAAAAGCTCTTCATCTTCCAGACAGCTTCAACATTTATCACATTTATTCAGCATGAAGGTAATTCAACAAAAATATCCTAATTATTATTAGAAATATTGATAAATAATTGAGTGATTTACTTAAATTCTTTAACAATCATAATTATATATATATAAGTAAATTACTTTATAAAAGGATGAGAGTAAACTACTGGAATGTGATAGAAAAATTACTTTCATTGTTTGATAGTACTCAACAGTTCTAATCATTTCTTTCAGATTTCAGTCAACTGAGTACAAATCCAAAGTTACCAACTAGTTTCCAATATAAAATTTTCAGGGAGGAGTATATGTATAATTATTATGGTAAATAATTTCAAACATTTTTTTAAATTGATAGTTTCTAATAATAAAGATAATTAAAAATAACAATATTTTAAAATTTATTATAATTGCTCAAGAATCAATGACTAAAGACTACAACTTAAATAAAGTAGAACTCAGATAGTTTGTAACTATTACATTGAATAAGTATTATGATTCCAACAGAACAAAATTTGAGAAAGAAAAGGGAATGGTTGCAGGAAAACTCAAAAGTGCCATCGTAAAATAGAAGTAAACTCTTACAGTCACATATAGCTTCCCATTCAATAATACAGAATATTGATAAATATTTATTACAAATATATAGTATTTTCAACAAAAATATTTCAAGTCTATCTCAATTACCAGCTACTAGTAAGTAATATCAATTAAGTGATACCAGTATTTATTCCCAAATTATGCTGTTAACCGATTTTCTATTTATTCAAAGTCTAAACCATAGGCCTATTGCATAGGATTATAGCCTACATTTTCCTAAATAAACACAATTCCGAATAAAAATTAAATCATAAAAATTATACCAAATTCAAAAATTCTTATTAGCATATAACTTATATGGTATAAAGACAATTTGTCATTTTTAAATTAGTTACCAATAATTTAAGGGTTTTTGGCTTTAACAAATCCTTCCATGGGCTGTCTGGCCATCGTTTTAACTTAATATTAAAGGTCCTAGTAGCAAAAGTAGCCATTGTTTAAAAGTTAGTATACACCTACTCAATAGGTACTATCTTTTTTGGTATGATAGACTGCTCAAATGGAAAAGTAAAAACCTACTTTTAACTCTGAGCCAAGTTGTGAGAGAGTCCTCCCCAGCCAAGTTAGAGGCTATGCACTGGAACATTCCAGAGTCTTCCATTCTAAGTTTGCGGATCTGGAGAGAGCCATCCTCACCAACAACATACCTACAAAAAAGAGATTTATTTGACATGACTGACTTGTTTTACAGCATTGATAACATTTTACCACCAATCAACTAGATCATTAATGCCAAACAATCTGTCTTATCTGGAGAAGGTTGAAAAGAAATCAGAAAAATTCTACTGTACATTTCTTATGAAGAAACATTTACTCCGATCTAGATTCAAACAAACATCTAGCATTGATTTCCCTTTTTCACAGGGGTTAGGGCTTATATGCTGTTGAAATCTAAGTCAATGACGTTTGTGGTTTAAGCTGAAGGTGTGTCCTTCAACCCTCCATAATAAATATATATCCGGAGAAACATCTATATATAATAGATAAGTTATTGTTGAGATATCATTTTGGGTATACCTCTTGGAATTTCCACTGGTGACTTCTTCTGTATTCCTGTACCAAGTGACTTTAGGTGGTGGAACACCCTGAGTTTCACAAGGTAGAGTCACAGTGGACCCGAATTCCCCTAGCGTTTCTGCTCGGACCTTGTTTGTGAAGGTGGGACGCTCTGCAAGAAAGAGACACAAAGAAATTTATTTATTATCATAAATTAATTATCACAGCAAAATCCAGGAAAAAAATCCACTCAAATAAATTGAAATAAACTACAATTATTGAAAAATCAGGACAATAGTTCATGGTTGTCAAGTAAAACTTTTGAGCTAAAAGAACAAACAAAATTTTGAGGTAAAATTAACAGCAGAAATGAGATTATTCCAAAACTCTACACACTTGTATTCATAAATGTTTTTACATAATTCCATCATTAACATGATGAGCCGTGTCATACTTTTCAAACATGCATATATCAATGACAAAGAGATATCACTCAGAAAACTTAAGGATCCTTAAGTGAAATTATTTGGCATACTTTGCAAGTATGCTTTGTGCTATCCAACCATTTCAAAGTGTACAAAATTATAACTGATTTGAGGAATTATACTACCTTCTAAACTACTACTACTAATTTTTTACTTACTGCATACATTATTTGGATACAAAGTTATTCTACAATATTATTTTCTGAAATGAAGTGAAGTGAAGACATATATCTAGAGAGATCTCAATAACTTTTCAAACCATCTTCTTTCGTCGTCATAAGTGGTTGATGAGTAAAAACACAATAAGAACAGCTAGTAATGACAGAAAAGTCAAATTAAGGGGGAAGAATTTAAGTGCTTTTCCAGCACTGAGTGTTGCTCCAAATAAAACAAGTTCTTCAACTGGAATTTCATAGTAAATAATTTACAATTAATTTCGTTATTTAAAAAATAGAGCACAGAAGCTTCACAAATTAAATAGAAGACACATCAGCAATAAAAAGCAGTATTATTTTTACAATAGTTACTAATTAATTTCCAACCAAATCTAAATAATGTAATTAATAAAAAATAAATAATTTCTAGTAAAACATACAATGTAATATTTAATAATGATATACAATAAATAACCAATTTATTTTCTTCTTAACAGGTAGTAATAAGAAAGATTTTTAAGATTTATACATAAATTTCACTTTGAATAATTACAAAGAGAAATCATGTTTTTATTAACATAAAATGCATTAAATTTAATAAATGCTTAATAGTGAAGCTGTAAATACATACAATTTGGTAACAATAAATAAACAATTAAATCTTACCAATGATGGTGACATAAGCACTTGCAATAGCAGTAGGATGACCACCAGATCGTAGTTTGACATGACAGGAGTAGTGTCCATGATGCACCAATCCAACAGATAGCAGAGAAAGGGTCCGGTTCCAAAGATCACCAAATCGATACCTATCCATTTCATCCACTTGTTCTAAACGCATGCCATCCTTGTACCAAATAGTTTCCAGCATGTGAAGAGGCCTATACAATACAGACAAGAGGCACAACAATTAGTTATATTTAACTTCTTTCTCGGATAATTCATACATAGGGTAACCAATCACCACCAGAAGCAAAATAGGTAAGAAAGTGTGGCAAATCTGAGTTATAACATCACTCTATCCACTTTCTGCTATTTTCAGGGCAAGTAAAGCAACATTACCAAAATGAAACATGGTAACAAACTCTGGGTAGCAGCCATAAGCAAACTGTACTCACCTGGCATTGGCAATGCAGCGGAGATCTACCGAATCCTCTCCTTTAGTAACGGTAAGATTTGAAGGTGGAATCACAATTTCAGGAGCTATTTCAGATTCCTCGGAATTTCCATCTGGGATGACTATGAGTCGTATGTATGCACTATTTTCTTCCTTTCCAAGTTGGGTGTTAGTCGCGTGAGCCCTTGAAACAGAGCAAGTAAATATTATTAATTTGCTGTTGACATACATACATTTGCATAGATGTTCTCATAATCAAGAAATTACAACTCGAGGAGGCGCTTCAAGCAACACTGCTGAGTAACTAAGACATCATCTGTATAAATTTTAAACAAGTCAACTCATTGCCATTGAGTAGTTTAAAATCTATTCTTAATTTTAACACTAATTTTAAAATGGTGATATTTTAATCATAAAGGATAATTAATCATTATCTCTTATATACTAAGCATCACCCACTTAGTTAAACAACTCAATTATCAGCATTCAAATAAAAATATTTATTTATTTACTTCATTTTATACTTAATGATACGAAAAACAAACATATCTTCACTCAGAATTCTACATGTAAGTTAGACACAGCTGACAAAATGGGAAATACTTCAACCCTATCTCTATCAAAGACTTCATAACAATCCTTAGCAACCATACATTAACTATTCTTTCATAATTTTTTTATATTGGGAAGACACATGAATTATAATCTGGAATAGGCATACTATAAACTTATCAAATTTTATCTATGTGAGCTGCAAATTTATTTTATAAAGTCTATTAGTTAAAAATTAACATACCTGTAAGCCTTTTGATCAGAAGAATCTGCAGAGAGGATAACTAGTTGATGAGTGGCATCAGGAACAGAAGGTTGGGGTGTAATAGATGCATATTTTGTGCCATAGGTAGCTTTGTTATCATCTGCTACCCAAGACACAGCCGGCATAGGATGAGATCGTATCAATGGCATATTCAAAATGGCTGCCCTTCCAGATTTCACTGACACCACATTTTCACCAGTGTCCTCAAATGAGCCCATGTCTATAAGTGTGAAGAAAATGATGAAGATTTTAATAAATAAAATACTCTTTGATATATCTACAGCTTAATTTTGTAATAATAAATTTATCACTATTAATTATCAACATGTACATAAATGGCAAATTTATTAATCAGTGGAAAGATAAAGAGGTATGTGAATGTTGGTAGAAGAGTGGCGGATAGTGTAAGATTAACGATTGGTGGTAAAGAATAGACAAAAGAGATCAAAATGGCTGTATAGAGGACACATCTGCCCCCTGGTTCTGTGTTCATGAAATTTAAATAAGTTTTTCAGTTGGAAAGGATATTTTGAGAAGTTTATGTCAAAAATGAGAGAGGGTCAGTCTGCAACAAATGAGTGAAATGATAGTAATTTACTCTCTCAAAACTCAAAGATGGTGGTGTTATCTTTTGCAGAGGTAATGTTCCTGAAAATTTCAAAAATGACAAATTAGGGAAGAGACGCAACTGAAATACAAGGTAATACATGGTTTTGTTCCAACTCTAGTAGAAACTGGTCAAGCAGGACTTCCCTTAATATTGTAAAGAGCTGAAAAAAGGTTTTGAAATGATCAATTAACAATTCAATGAATGCCTTTTACTGGGAATAATTATCTTAGTCATATTTGTGTAAATAATAATGACTCAGTTGTGAAGCCACAGGTAAAAAAACTCATTCTTTGAAAGGTTATGTATGAACCAAGATAACAAAAATTGACAAAAATAAGAATCTTGCCCGAGGGAGCAATCCCGTAACAATTGCATCTCCATTTTTCCCTCTCGTCACACTTTTAACCCTCCTTCAAACCTTCCTCAAGACTTCTTCCACTTGCATTTGGGAGGTCAGGTGCAGATAATGCCATACAATGGGCAGTGTTTCCACATTTTAAGTTAAGATATTGATGGAATATTACCAAAAATAATGAGAAAATGGGCATTTTGATTGTATCTGCTCAATTATAATCATAGTAATGACACAATGTAGTTTTAAAATATTTCAAACTATTTTTAAAGGTAGACTGCTCCCACCTTTGTCAAATACCAAAAGCAGGATACAAATTTCGATGTAAACAATTATCAAACATAAATTTAAATCAACTCCTGACCAGTTAATTTCTGAAAGTACCCATAAGTTGACAATTAACATTATATCATTATTTTTCTGTGTTTTCAAAGCAAAATACACTTACAAGCAACAGAAATTCGTATTTTCTCCCCAAAAATGGCACCAGCAATATTTCTTGCCACACACTGGTAGATGCCAGCATCTTCTCTTTGTGTTGCAGGGATTTTATGGAAGTGTTGAGGGGAGAATCCGCCTCCTCCAATGGGAAGGCCATCCTTCAGCCACAGATATTCAGGTTCGGGATATCCTGTAAAGAGGTTTAATTAAAAGGTAAGAATTACATTTATTTGTGAAGAGGTTTATTTGCTTAAATCAAGATGCTATTACCATGTCACGCATGCATAATAATGAAAATGATAAGTATTGATCAGAGAAGAAATATCACAATTAAGATATCTGGGATTTTTTTTACTACTTGGGATCATTGATTACTTCATTTTGCATTTCCAATATATCAAAGGCAAGACACTTGGTTAGTTACTTGGCATAGGTACGTACTAAGGATCCCCAAAGAATGACAAAAATGTAAGAAGACCGACGTTTACTCATAATTTTATAATCCGAGGTCAATGATTTTCATGTAAATACAAAGTAATGTAGCCATATTTTCAAAAATAATTAACAGAAAGTAAACTATTTGACTAATTACTACACAGAAATTCCTTATTTCTAAAGATAAACAATAAATACTACAAAGTGCTACTGTTTTGAACAAATTTACTGAAAGAAAATTTAGTTTATTGCAATATATTAGAAGTTGCCACATCAGGAAATCAAAAGAAATGGAAAGAAAATCTCACCAGCCAGAAATTCCCAGCTTGGAGAGAAACAGCATTTATGGGTTAATTATAAATAAGCAGTTGAATGTAGCAAATGGAATATCTCAATCAAAAATTACAGTGAGCATCAACTGCAAAGATACAGCCCCAGTTTGACTTTTTAGGTACAGGATTCCTCACATAAAATCCATAGACATAATAATACAGCTAACCCTTGGTTGGTATAGTCCTGGGCCACTCTAAGTTATACCACCACGCAAGCTTAACAGTAAATAGTTGGTTATAATATTGTGCAACCAGTGCTATAACCTAACAGCCAATGTTGGCATCATACACCCGAGACCATGGCGGAACTACCCCAGTAGCCAGGGATATTCTGCCACTGTGCAGTGTTTCATTAAAATTTTCTTTAAAGTATTTTCTCAATAAGTATGATATCAGTTGAATTCATTCAGATTCCAGACAAGTGAATTAAGCTTTTCAGCGTTTCCATTTGTCATAATACGTATGGCAAGTGGTAGCGGCAAGCTGTAGAAAATTCAATTCATTAAAGGAGACGCCATTACACCGGTCCCCCAACTTGATTTGCAGTTTCGATTTAGCTTGGTCTGTAAATGAAATGCTATTTTTGTGAAATTATCAAGTTTCGATTTTAATTTTCGAATTGATTAAATTTGTTTGAAAAATAACGAGCACATAATTATTTTTAAAATCAATCATTTCATATAAACTTGTTCGTCACGATTTTTTGGGTACTTGCGCGGAACCTACCCACCGTGAAAATGGAGGGTTTGATGCAGTCGATTCGGTCGAGATTCTAAGTTGCCATAATCAATAAATAAAATACGAGTGACGAGATCCGGAGAGACATTATATTATAATAATACGCTGAGTATTATACATGTTCAACCAATCACACAGAACGAACCTGAAGATTTAAGAACGCCAGCGAAACCGGTCGAGCATTCTGCAGAAATATAAGCGTGTTATTATCGTAACGTCTAACTACGAAATCGCGAGTTTCGATTTCATTCGGTAAAGGAATTAAAAAATATCAGCTCTATGGAGCGTATTAGCGTAACTGCAATGAGAATGGAAGAAAGAGACTCTGCTTCACCTTAGTAAGTCACCAAGAAAAAGCTAATGAGATGCTGAGGATGGAACCTTGCAACTCAAGAATGCGGTAAATATTAGTATTACGTATTGAAGCCCTGTAATGCAGGTCGGGAATCCTTGGAAGAATGAAAGAGTTCTCAAATAAATTCAGTTGAGGTACGTTTACATAATAGACACGCTATGTGCGATTCGACGACGTATGGCTTTCAAAACTCGTCGGAGGACCTTCATGGTACGCAGAAAGCATTGTCACGTATCATAGACCTGGTCGTGAATTTGAGAAGAATTTTCCCCATTGCAGCTTGCACATTGGTCTATTTCATTTTAGTTAGCGATTGGAAAGGATAAGGCTCAACACAGGGAACCTTTTGATCGTATATAATAACTAACCGGGCGTAATGCGCGTAGGAATGTAGTACTTGATTCTATACAGACATATAATCCCTCATAAATTGATACGAGCTCCCAGAACAACGCCCCGAAAATTTTCCAAATTGTTCCCAGAATAAATAAATGCATTTCGAAGTGGGGGTTGGATAAAATAAAATTATTTTCCGCTCTTCGTAAGCGCTTTCGCCGACTGCTTCAACTCCATAGGGCACACACATCTGAAGGACAGTCTTAGACGGGCATTGAATAATTCTCTCGGCTTTGTAAAAAGAATACTCGGCATGAGATCAAAGAAGCCCGTGGACGGTATTGCTTTGCGCTAATTAACCGCCATCTTCAATATGCATGCAATGATACGTATTGTAATCTTACATTAGAGTTCAGCGAAACACGATAGATTGGCCAACTCAACTTTTAAGGAAAGACAGCGATTGTTACCAAATTTCTTACGGAGAGAATTGGACATTTCTCATCAGAAAAGGACAAATCGGGTAACTTGTTCGCACAATTTTTAGTAATGTTTTCATGACCATGAGGAAGGTGTTACTTGAAATAAGACGGGCCATTTAGTAGTAAGTATTTCTATCTTAACCAGAAGTATGATTACTAAACAAAGAGGTTCTTAGGTATCGTTTCATGGTGATATAAACAGCGTCCAGAAGCAAAACTTTATCAATTAGTACTCCACATTCATTGTCTGTAAAAGATGACAATCCCAAAGTGCACTTAAGACACTATGAAAAATTTCTTTAGGTACGTCAATTTCACCACAACATTCAAAAATTCATTTACGGCAATCGCCAAATATATATCGCAGTAGTGGTAGCGCCGGCTCCGGATTAATGGCCGCTTTGAGTCGATAATATTGCTTTCAAGGTAACTATGTACTTATTTGTCGACATTCTTTGGTTCAAGATTATTAGCTGACGTTATTGTAACTCTCGTCATTCGCTCTGTTATTCTTGACAAAAAGCGTAATTCTTCATTTTTTTATCGTTGAAGGCCTTCATAATTTGCTCTGCTGTTCAAATACTGATGCCCTACTAATTGCTATGCCCTAAGGTGGCTGTCTCGTCCGCTGAAGCCGGTATCCAGCATGCTTAGCGGAATATCATCACGAGTCACAAACAGTATGAGAGGCTTTATAAAACGGGACAAAGTGCATTTTTTCGAGGACAAAGAACATTTTTTCGAGGACAAAGACGCACCGTGAGCTGAAATCGATAAAAGAATCGATGGCCGTTAATGCTGAAGTGGTATTTTTGAGTCTGGACGTCGAAACTTCGTATGACCATTCTTGAATAAATTTTGCATTATCATATCATTTAGGCGGATTATAGCGAATTAAAAGAACGAAGGGGGATGAAACTGACCAAGTTTTACGAAATACCCAAAGTTTTCAAAATTACCGTTAGCTGAAATTCACTGAGCGATATTTGAGGCAATCTTACAAAGTATCACCTTATATTTCCCAGTAATTAATTATAAAAATTGAATAATTGCATGGGAAATAAAATAATAGGGTGAACCCTAGTTTTAACTACTAAACGGAAAGATGTGCAAACTTTATTATTTTACAGTGTTCATTAATGATTTACTTTATCGAGCCCGTGCAACTCGGGTCAATGTCACCCTGCATCACGAAGTTGAATGTTAGAACGTGAAGAGTGTGGATCGAAAAGGGGATCGATAGATAGATTGCCTGACTTGGGAAGGCGACCGCAATATCCGATCTCAAGTCAGCGGGGGCACTGACATCCGCTCTGCACGCAATTTTATTTTAAGAGTTTCAACGCTTCCCAGACGCCATTTAACTATTGTTACGATAGGGCTGAGACGCCATCTTGCAAATGATAATTAGCGTCTCCTTCCTTTGCAGAACGATGAGGAGTGAAACCGGAGCACAATAAAAATCTGTCAACCAAAACTATCGTTTCCTAAATAATTATTTGTGCTTAATTTGTAATTAATTAAGGGTGGTTATTCTGTTCCAGATTTTATATAATAATCAGAGAAAAACATTGTTATACTGATTTCCAAACTGAAAATGTTTTTGTTACCTGCATTACTATTAACTGTAATTTTACAGCCTAAAACATTTATAAAGTGTACAGAGCGACATTGGTTAATCTCTTGCTGCCATTCCATCTTGGCTCTTAGCCGCTGACCATGAGGTTACTCATAATCTGACCTTTATCTTCGATCCTCTAAAATGAATCCCTTCCCGGCTCACGGATAGTCATGTGGACAGCGCGTTTGCATTTGGTGAAAGCGGTCCCGGGTTCGAATCTCGGTGGGAGCCAATGTGCGAAATGACCAAAGCTGTCGAAGCACTTTTAACAATACTACTACTACGAATCCCTTCCGATATTCCTTCCTACTCTTTCTTCTGAATGTCGGTGCTAACTTAATAAAATAGATAAATAAAGATAAATTTCCTTCGTTTAAACAGAATTATTAATCAATAGAAGGAAACATCAGGCCGCAATACAGTGGCCATTAACGCACATTAAAAAACGAAATTAAATCAATACGTTATACTAGGGACAATATATTCTCTAAGTGATTTTTACTTAACGTAATAAAGAAATTTGACAATCTGAGATTTTTATACGGTTGCCCTTAAAGTCCGAATGGGTTTCTTAAAATCATCTTCTATTTGTATATATATATTTTTAATTATGCAGCCTTTTTTAAAGTGTATTCCATCTTTCTCGCAACTGGAAAATTCCCTCTGCCCCTACAGCGAAAACTGTGAGATGATTTTTTAAGTCGGCAAAGAGTTAAAATTCTTGCCGTAAACTGAGTTTCGCAAAGGCAGGAATGAATGGAAATCCAAAAGAGAGAGGTGTGGTGAATGCAGTGAAGCACCGTCCGACAATTTTTGAACGGCGGTCAAAGGAACGTGGGGAAGGACGCGAGGCATTGTCTTACCACGCCCTTCCGATAAGCTGATTCTGGACGTCACTTCTGAATCACTGTCTTTAATTCGTCCAATTGCGAGCAATATTTGCCAGATCGTCCGGTTCCTTAGTAGGCGCTCTTTTTGTGTGTTTTCCCCCACCATGGATTTATCTCTGAAAGCCTTCAGCAAAGGGGTCTTTTCCACAACCTATTCTTATTTTTGCTCGCTTTACATATTTTGAGTACGGTTTTTATGGCCTGTATGCGTGCAATTACACAATTGTGAGTTCAGCATTATCACTGATTTCAGGCATGGGCATAACTTCGCCTAACAGAGCTTAAAATAATAGTAATTCAGGATGTTTTCCTAATTCCTTGAAGAAAAAAGCGTTCAATGGTTATTTTGTTTACTCAAGAATATTTTCGCTCAACATCATTTTTAACGATTCATTTTTCTATCATTATTTTATTAAAAAACTACAAGACTTAGTTGAATTTGATTCAAAATGGAAATGAGACCCAAAAAGTTAAACTTCCTAACTGTGCGGAACTAGTATCTCGTCACTATTTACGTAACCAAGCAAGTGCTAAAGCTGGCAAATGCAAGCGGATGGCGAGTTTGAATATTTTTATGTCACTTCTGATTCCCATATCGTGTAACGTAGGTTATTCTCAATGACTGTCCTCATTTCATCACCACATGCGGGAAGTATGCGTTCTTGGTCTTTAACGTCGGGCATTCCAACTCTAAACCTTGCAAACCACCTTCGCGCAGCTAATACACCTCCGTTAACCTTCTTTGTTTTTTGCCTTTCCCTCCATTTTTCCCTTTACGGTCATCGTATGATTATAAAGCTTTAATTGTCAATAAATGAACTTTCTCTTGTTCCATCTACATGGGGCAAAATCTGACAAAATGTAAGTCTAAATAATCCTATTGAGAATGACAGCGCGAGTAATTAGTTTCCAAGAATCCTATTCTTGACGTGACCTAATGACATCTAAAGAAACTCACATTAATATTTCATAACAACAGAATGTGAATTTATTGCAATAAAAGGCGGCATGGATGTCGCATACAGATAGCATCCAAGTATATATCCAAGTATATCCAAAATAAACAAGTATTCCGAGAAAAACCTGTCGCGAAAAATGTCTGACAGGACCAGGGCCGGATTAAGGGGAAGGGCCGCCGGGGCCCCCACATTTTAGGGGCCCCCACAAAAAATGCGAACAAATAGGTTTTTTTATTTTTTAAGGATTTAAGTTGACAAAATTTTCGTGAAAGTGATTCGAGATGCTGGCTGACTGACTTCTACGCTGTATTAGATGACTAAGTTAAAAAAGTGATAATAAATATATAAAATGAATTGAAGACATAATCTTATTGTATAATGTAATTAATTTGTGACCGCAAAAGGGCCCCCACACATTGATCGGCCCTGGGGCCCATGCATTCTTAATTCGGCCCTGGACAGGACCGACAGTCAGGGGTGGATCAAGGGGTGCGAGGGCCCACAGGCAAATAACTGGTGGAGGCCCACTTAAAGGCGGAGAAATCCAACATTTCCTATTTATTATAAATGGTCATGGAATTACATACAAATTCAGTATATACATTTGATACTTGCTGTTACATAACTTCAGTTCTCTTATCACTTATGATCACATTATATTAAATTCTTTTAGAACTCCTAATTTCATAAAATTAAATAAGTACATTTTCATTTCTTCTCCAGAAAACTACTCAATAATGTCAGGAACATCACATACATTTCGCACTCGCTTTGGTTTTCCGTAAAATAACTTTGCGGCGAAAAAATTCTCAAGTGGTGGAGGCCCCCAGATGGTGGAGGCCCCTAGGCAAGTGCCTAGATGCCTGGATCCGCCCCTGCCGACAGTCGAGAGATCCAGGATCGTATCCCGGTCATAGCAGGCTATTTTAACGTCCGTTCTTCCTTGGAATTTTTCCTAAATGCAGGGCTTCACGTGCGAAATTACTTTTATCCTTCACCTCGTTAAAATAGAGCAGTTTACACATGGTATCAAATACGAACTTGCTGACATTTGAAAGGATAAGTTTCTGTTTAATGTTTTTATTATAAAGACTTTGAAAGGTACCACACTTCCATGTAATCCAACGGATGTCATTCTCGGTAATCCTCTTTTAAATCGACGTAAACAATAATCTAAACGGCATAACAAATATAATTCAAATTGACTGAGGCCCGAAACTGAAGCACAGATTTCAAATTTACCTTTTAACCAAAGGGAAAATAATCGAGCTAATAATCAGCGGAATAGCAACGCAACATTGTAATTAACTTGACGTCCTGCGACTAAAAGATGTTAGCTCGGCACTTGTGCGGGATTGTTTGGGCAGAAGTGTTTCAGATGAAGTTCTCCGGATGAGATTCTTTCGGTGAAGAGATGAGACTAAAAGAGAGCTATCAGAAAAGCTCATCAGAACCGAGTTTTACGTTATTTCTTCAGCAAAAATCGTAAACTCCCAAGGTACTCGATAAGGCGTGTTAAGGAAATAATCGCTACGACAGGCACAGTGAAAGTCGCTTTCAGGAGTTTCAAAGTTTCAAGCTTTCAAAGAGTTATGGCATTTTAACCGAGACACGCTTTCGGTGCATTGAAAACACCATGGAAGTGCTTTTTGCCTCTTTAATTTTCAAAGCAGTGGTTCTCTCCTAAACCGAAATAAAATCTCCTTTAGTTTGGTTTTATTAAATAATAGTGCTCGATTAAATAAAAACATGAATACATTTTATTCCTTGTCTACAAATTGAGAATAATCTACGACCTCAAAGTCATGAATGAGGGGTAATTAGTCTCCTTCTTCCCCTAGCGCATACCGTATTGTTGTACTGTACAAATCCGTATCGAATTAATATTCAGCGGGAGAACTTATCAGTCGTATTTTTTACACAGTAGAGGACCCCGAAGCTATGGCGGTATGCGCATACGATGACACGCATACAAATGTATCACAACGTCATCCACCGAGACAAAAGCCCCCTTACAAATTAAGAATGACCAAAAGTTAACGCTCCACAGGTATTGGGTAAGCTGACAAACACCTTCGATGGCGACATTTTCTGGCTACGTTAGCTATAATTTTACGCTCACTAAAGAGGAGCTTTAAACCTCCCATAAAACCTCGATCGTCTTCAGAAGCATCTCATTTTTAGTCCATGTATTTACCCTGCAACATACGTGTATTTGCTAGGCTTTTATGTTTGAAGAATAAAATCTAATGACTCCAGGTTTGCCAACGCTTGCATTTCATCTTATATGACTCCGTATGACTCGTTCGTTCTATTCAGAGCCTATTGCAGAGTGCCGTGTAGGCGATTATAAAATAGCTTTGATAAGCCGAAGTATTTCACGCGAGACGAATTTTGATAAACAGGAGACAAAGACTTCTTTCACCGGCGATAAGGCCTATCTTGCGTTGATTGAAGAAGGAGGGGGCTTTTTTTTCGCGTTCGGGAGACATCGATAAGGATGTCTTTCATATCGAACGGTTTCTCGATGAAGAAGATCAGAACTCGACCTTGCAATTAGTAATTGTCTTCCTAAAGAATTAAGAACTAAATTTTGAAACGTCTAGGTAAAAATTAAATAATAATATCCAAAACAAAGTGTTAAAAAGATCTCTCGATAGATAAGAACGTGCAATATGCACTGCCTGTATATTAAAAGGAAAGAACTACTACAAATTCATAACTGACGGAATTTATCGGAATAATTGCTCATGATAAATTGTCCTGAACCACTAATACTGAATCTTCATCGAGTAAAGCACCATTTCTCACGTTCAAGCAGATTTAAAAAAAAAAGTGCCGTCAACACTAAAATACGATTAGTCAATGCTTTTCTCTGCTACGGTTAATATACACTGCTATAACAACACAAAACACATAAATATAGTAAAATTGAGTAAATCATCCATTGAGTTTG
Source organism: Sympetrum striolatum (assembly GCA_947579665.1). NCBI lineage: Eukaryota > Metazoa > Arthropoda > Insecta > Odonata > Libellulidae > Sympetrum > Sympetrum striolatum. The sequence goes on along the minus strand of OX388342.1, from coordinate 19,113,024 downwards.
TCACTTAGTATATATTTATTTCGTAAAAATTAATAATGGAAAGTACCGAAACATTTTTTCACAAAAAGGATTTTCTGACAATAAATCCCATGAAAAAATTAAAAGTATTTTTCATTCCCCACCATTCTGACCACCAACATCTAAGGCCAATGAGAATGGCTATGCACTGAACTATGTAATATGCAATTCCTTCCGATTATTCCTAGATTGAGTCCCCATGTTGGCTTTAGTTTATTGCAACACATTTTCCTTCCACACAGTTCCTGTCAGCCGATACATAATTACACACTGAAACTGGTCAGACTCATCCAAGACCAGTGGGAAAAGTTCAGCCCTGGAACTTGTAATTTATAATTTCTGTTTCCTATTTTTAGTTTTCCTATTACGTTATAAATATTAAATCCCATCATTTTCGCAATTTCAGGGAGAGCGGTTGCATTTCACGCTTAACAACAACGAAGCCTCATCGTAATAAAATAACTCGGCTGGCTCACCAAATGTAGCATGTAATTTTCTTAATTTATTTCTATAATGAGTAACCCTACCATCTTCAAAATATTAAATCCCATTTTCTTTCCTTAGATTCGGAGAGCTGCTACGTTTTACATAAATTTACATTTATTTACACCACGGCACTATTTGCGCACTACCCTCATAACATTTATATATTGAATTCAATCCGACATTGGCCTTTGGCGGGGGTGTGAAGAAAAAACTACTTCCCAAACTCCAATTGCTATTCTCTTCTTGTCCTCTAGAAGAACGGCCAGAAGTAGCTACCCATCTTTGCGATTAATTCCTTAAAACACTTTCTACATTTTTCTCGGAGCGGAGATTTTTTTTAATCCAGTCCAGCAATCGCTGTTGACTGGAGTAAAAAAATCAAATCTTAAACGAAACTATTTCAGGGTTAACATTATGGTACTTCTTAACTTGTAAAAATTCATGGTAAACAAACTTTTACTAGACCACTAATTTTGTGGTCTAATAATATTTAGTTAATAAATTAGTGGTCTAGTAAAAGCTTGTTTACCATGAATTTTTTACAAATCAAATCTTGCCAAGAGTTTCTCTTTACCTTCCAAAACGTTTAATATTAATGATATCTTGAATAAGAGTTTCTAAGTTAAATTAATAAAGGATCAAAACTAATATCTTACCCAGTGTCGTCTTTGGATTAGTCATTACTTTTCTTCTTATATTCGATATGATTGGACCTGATGATGGCTACAAGACCGAAACTGGTCGACATTAAAAAATCTTGCGGAAAATAAGAAGTTCGCTTTCTCATTGATTACCTCAGATCCGCTTAATTATAATCCCCGATTGTCTAATTTCATTTCCCCTCTTGCCTCCCGCCCACGCTTTCAAAGATAAACCATAACTCTAATATTAATATTAATAATTATATTATTATACTATTACTAGTTAAACCCGGCCACGCTACGGCCATGAAATTTATTTATTTATTCAATTCCCACATAAAGCATAACAATGTCAATTTAAAGTGAAATGTAACAAATATACAAATAGAAAAGTAATAAACATAAACAGTAAAAAGTGGCAGAAAATATAGTGGTAAATATGGGCAAAAGTAAATAAAGGCATTCTAGCGAAAATAGATTCACCGAGAAAACGCATCATTCAATTCAATGCCCTGCCTTGCGTTGCGTTGCTGTAGCTATATTGTGGAATGAAAGGAAAGGAAGAAAAAATCAATTTTTCATAGAAAATAATAGCTCCTTCAATAAAAATAAAAATCCATGAATGTGAATCCTAAGTGAATAAGAAAGATAGGTTTAAGAGATTACTTACAATATGAATGGCCTTTTAGTTATAAACTCTTATATAGTCCTGAATTTAATTTATATAAGAACAACAAAAGGGCCGAATGAGCAGTATTAGGAATATAATGTAAGAGAGCGCGTGCACTTAAGAGTTGTTTTCTACTGAAAAAGACTATAGATTTTGCTTTTTGAGCTCCGTCGAACTGGTCGAATATCGCAGTAAACATTTTTAGCAATTTAAAAAAATGTTTTAAAGAATATATAGACATTTCATACAAATTTTAATTAAGTAGCATTTCGTTTCTTAAAATAAATTAAATTACCGTCATTCATTCGAAAGTTATGAGCCTTCAAAAAGATCCATGTTCGCCGATTTTTTCGAAAATTTGCGAAGCCTTTAAACAAAAATAACTTCACAAAAAATGTCACTGAGTTGTAACTTAACCACAACGGATTTCTCAAAGGTGTAGGAAAGCATTGAAAGTTTCAAAACTTGGCGTCGATTTCAGTTCGGTTTTTCGTTCGGTCAACCTTATACGATTAGTATTAATATTTCAATGCTCACGAGTGTTATCGAGGTAATAAGCAAATAATTCCTTTCCGCTTCTAGCAAAACGTGAGAAATCTAGAGCACCGATGGATGGCCAACAAATAGTGAGCCACGCATTCCCAGAGAAAGATATGAATGAGGGGGAGTCAATTGAGACATACACTTATCGCTGCTCATCTTCGCCACACAGTGCGTACAGAAATTGTTCACTGCAGATTACGTTATCGGTGATCAGCGCTCGGCAAAAGACCCAGATCAGTCGGAAAATGCTCCTAAATGTCGAATGCTCTATATCCGAACTCGCATTTCCTCGTGCTCTCCCAACCTCGCTCAACGTCGCACAGTGGGCTACAATAGAAAAAATCTGATGTGGCCAGCACATGACTTTCTCCATATATAAGATGTACAGTCCTGCCCAAAATTAACGCAGCACCGGACCGGATTGCTAGGGAAGTGCTGCGTTAATTTTGGCCAGGAGTGTACATACTTATCTACGACAGTAATTTCGAACTCTATATTCCATCTAAACTTGGAAGATGAGTGATTAATTTATATATTATTATCTTTTACGTCACAAACATTATAAATAATGTTTTTCGGGACATGCTGGATGAAAAACGATGAAACTGGCCTTTCGCCATTAGAGCTCAGAGCGCCCACAAAGTACATAATCAGCAACTTCCGGTTTATCAGTATTTCATGAATAACTCCTAAACAATCAGTGATACGAATATATGTTTCATACAAAAGTTATAGTAAATTTTATTTTCTAAAACATTTATAAATAATAGTATATACCTAAATATCATATTTATGGAGATATTTTGATAACCGGAGATGAGCTTTGAAGAATGAAGGTCAACTTCCGGTAAACCGATTTACTCCAAAAACTAATCAACTCTAAAGACTGTAATAGAAGTACTTCATCTGAAATTTGGTGTTGATCCGCCAAATAGTTTTTATGTTAGAGCGCCCACAAAGTACATAATCATCTTCTTCCGGTTTATCAGTGTTTCACGAATAACTCCTAATCAACCGGTGATACAAAAATATGTCAAATACAAAAGTTATAGTAAATTACATTATCTAAAACTTTTATAATCAATACAATTTACGTATATATCATATTTATGGAGATATTTCGAAAACCGGAAATGTATATAGAGAAAACCGGAAATGTATATAGAGAAAACCGGAAATGTAACATAGAGATCCTCCCTAAGGTTAATATACTGGATTCCATGCCAAATATAACTTTTATGACAGACGGTATAGTTAAAATATTACGCAAAATTAAGCCAAATAAGTCGCCAGGGCCAGAAGGCATTCCAGCAAGAGTACTTAAAGAACTGGCAGAAAGCGTCGCCCCTTATCTCAAAATTATATTTTGTAAATCGATAAATGAAGGTAGGGTCCCATCCGATTGGAAATTAGCTAATATTACTCCTGTTTACAAAAGCGGATTAAAGGAGGACCCAGGAAATTATAGACCCATATCATTAACTTCGCTGTCCGGAAAGGTAATGGAACATATCGTCGTAAGCTCACTCATGGGATTTTTAGATAGAAATGAATTCCTCGACGCAAACCAGCATGGTTTTCGTAAGTCCCGATCATGTGAAACCCAACTTGCTCTATTTGTACACGATATCTTAAAGTCCGCCGAAAGTAAAAAGCAAGTGGACGCTATTTTCCTAGATTTCAAAAAAGCATTCGATAGAGTCCCCCACTACAAACTAATTTACAAACTAAAACTAGCGGGCATTAACAAGGAAGTAGTCGACTGGGTTAAGGATTTTCTCTACGAGAGGGAACAACAAGTTGTGCTGGATGGTGTTAGCTCAAATAGAGTCAAAGTTACCTCTGGCGTACCTCAAGGCAGTGTAATTGGACCTCTTCTTTTCCTTATTTATATCAATGACTTGAGTGACGAGATAGTTAGTAATGTGAGGATATTTGCGGATGACTCGGTTATATATAGGGAAATAACAAACGAGGATGACCGGACATCTCTCTCAAACGATTTAGTCCTCATCCAAAGGTGGTGCGAAAAATGGGAATTAGATATTAACGTAAGTAAGTGCTCCGTAGTTAATTTCTTCGAAAAGAAAAAAATGCTTACAAATCACCCGTACAAAATTAATGGAATTAGTATCAAAGTAGTAGATTCAGTTAAATATCTCGGGATCAACATTACTAATAACTTAAATTGGAGCACGCATATTCGAAAAATCTGCGGCAAAGCAAGTAAAAGGCTTGGCTTTGTAAAGCGTATTGTCGGTAAATGCGACGAAAAGGTGAGAGAGCGATGTTATTTTACCTTGGTCAGACCCCTTCTGGAATATGCGGCAAGTATATGGGATCCGGCGGATGAAACGTGTACTCGCGAACTCGAGAAAGTGCAGCGTAAAGCGGTTCGTTTTGTTAAGAAATGCTACGATAAAAAAGCAAGCGTTACAAAAATGCTCTCAGACGTAGGTTGGGAATCCTTGAAAGAAAGGAGATTGGAAGCTAGGCTGCGATTGCTTAATAAATTCAGGGAAACTACATTTTCCAAAGATACAATCGGTATCATGCAACCCCCCTGCTACGTCGGTCGATCCGATAATGACCGTAAGTTAAGAGAAATAGATGCTAGGACGAATCGTTTTAGAGATTCATTCTTTCCGCGAACAATACGTGACAATAATCGAATAAGGAAGTAATTTAGATTCAACTGGTGTTTACACCCCCTGCCACACGCCGAAAGGCGGCTTGTAGGGTATTAATGTAGATGTAGATGTAGATGAGCTTAGATGATTGAAGCTCGACTTCCGGTAAACCGATTTACTCCAAAAACTAATCAACTCTGACAGCACACTATACAGTACTATATATGAAGTTTGGTATTGATACGACTAATAGTTTTCACGTTAGAGCGCCCACTATCACACACACATACACACATATATCATTCCAAAAATGGTCAAAACGTGTTCTAGGGACCCCAAAACATGTATTCCCGTTGAAATCTCGAAGTCGAATTTTTTCATGAAAACAATACTTTCTCTATACTTCGTATATGGAGAAAGTGAAAAGGTATTTTAAACTTCACATGATTATGATGGAAAATAACAATTTGTACTTTTCCCACAGTATTTATTAAAAACAATAAGTTTTTAATAAATACTGTGGAAAAAGTACAAATTGTTATTTTTCATCATGACGTATTTCAACATGACATCGCCAGAGACTGTGAATTCACATGATCATTAGAAAAGACCTGATGTTTTCATTTTACTAACTCGGCTATGCGATGAAGTTGTACTGCCTTTTTCGCAGTCTTACATTATATGTTTAGTCATTATCATATTATATTCCTGTCGCTGATAAGGCTTAAAACTTTTTCCATAGCAATTGTTGGGGAGACGAGGATATCTTTATATATCGCGTTTCCGTTGCACCACAGCAAAATTAGTTTGTTTACCGAGTATTACTTTCTATTTTAAGTGTTTTAAGCTTAAACTTTGAGTTATCCTCATTGCATTTAGTTAGTAGTTATTTTGAAATTGAGTTTTTGAGGAGTTATTTTCCTGATTTTTCGTGAAAACAAGATGAAAGCCACTTTAGCGCTGATCAAACTTGGAATGTTAAAGAGATCATAAAATGGTAGGTACTAATATTTATTCGCTTAATTTTTATTTTCATGAACCAAAGTTTTATCACAAACAAATAACTTCCTTATTTCTAAGTTTCTTCGGATAATTCCTCTATCTTTAGATTGGTGGTAAGAATTCCTTTGTTTTTCGCATGATACAAACATTTCGCTCCATTTTTAAGCACATCCGTTGGATGGGGTAAACTGGCTGAAGTTTTGATATTAATTTTATGACTTATTTGCCTTTCCGCTCCCTCTTAATCCTACCCCCCTCGATCTTGTCTTCGATGATGACTTATTTCCGTCTTTCCTTCGACGCGATCCACTGTTTCTCAATTAAGCGTTTATCTTTTACCATCTTAAGTAGAAGTCTTTTAAACGATTCTTGTTGAAGGAATTTCTGGAGCTTTTGAGCATAGATTACTCACGAAATCTACTAGGAAACTATTGCCATAGTAACTTTCAATATTTACTCAATATTTTGTACAAAAAACTTCTAGTATTTTACTCGAAGTAATACATTTATTAATGTCTGTTAATGGGCAATTAATAGGCACTTTTAACAATTCCGAAGGCACACAACTTCGAGGTTATTTTGTAAAGCCTTTTTTCATGCATTATGGAGAATCCTATCCCGCATTTTGGAATTGGAAGCGATTTTCCGGAGTGGGGGGACTTGAAAATTTGTATAGTTATTTAAAAAAAGGTTGAATTTTGTGTTTCGCATATTACACATAAATTACATACAAAAATATCTTACAGCTTCTGCACATTTCTCTTTATGTGTATTATGTGAAACACAAAATTCAATCTTTTTTTAAATGACTATACGAATTTACTAAAGCATACAATTGCGAATAGATTGAAAGGAAGATATTTTAAAATATTTAAAGAAATATTTTCGTTGATCTGTTCCAGTTTTACCCAACATGGCTTGAGAAAATAAGAAAACTAAAATCTACTATAAAGAACAAGTAGCAGAGAATACCAAAGTTGATGTGCTCGAGAGTATGGAATGATTGAGGAAATGAAGCGGTGAGCGTTTCATTCTCTGGGGCAGTTGTATGCTGTTCACTCTCAGTAAAACGTCATTGTGAGACAAATCATACGCTACTCCTTGAGAAACGCAACGAGAAACAAGAGGACTTTATTGCTCGGGAAATTAAAACAAGAATATGCAGTCGGCATCCCCAATAAAATGTGTCAGTAGTCCTTTAAATGTAACCGCTTCTAGTTTAGTAGCCCTCAATGTAATTGATAAAAGCGGAAAACATTTTAGGGACGGGGAATATGTGAAGGAAACATGGTTGAAATGCGCACCTGTTCTCTTCGAAAACTATGAAAACAAGGAAAAGATTACTTGGGGAATAAAAGATTGGCTTTTGGCTAGGAAAATGGCGAAATAATGGAAATGGCCAAAAATTTAACTCATCAGGAAAAAACGGATATAAATTCTTCTGAATTTGTGTTTCTCTGCCTTGATGAAAGCACTTGTATCAATGGATCGTTCAGCGATTTTCATTCGTCGTTACTGCGTATCATATGAAAGAGGAACTGATTAATACAGAATCACAAAAGGGGCGGATATTTGCAACGCAGCTGTAAATGCACTTACGGAAAAATAAATTGTTTTAAATAAAATTGTATCAATTACTATTGATGGTGTTCGTAGTATGATTAGAATGGAAAATGGTTTCCTCAATTTCTTTACCAAACAAATGGTTATTCAGTTCTTGGTTTTCACTGTATTACACACCAGCAGGTTTTATGTGCCAAGACAAGTGTCAGATCTTTGGAAAACCTTACGAGTGCTGTAACAAAAGTGGTGAATTTTATATTTGCACATGCTTAAATAAAAAGACAATTTTTTAAATTAATGCGAGGTAAACTCAGTCTATAGTGGTTTACATGCATACAACAATGTTCGATGGTTTATTCGTGGAAACGTAATTCAAAGATTCATGTACACTCCTGGCCAATATTAACGCAGCACCTCCCTAGCGATCCTAACGGCCGGTGCTGCGTTAATTTTGGCCAGGAGTGTACATACTATTTTGGTGAGATTAGTCTTTTTTTCATAATAAAAGATTATGGAGAAATATTGTCACTGACTGGATGTCAAATGGTTAGTGCAAATCAACGTTCTTCACAGATTTATGCTCACATTTTAACGAATTAAATATTAAATTGCAAGGTATTAATAAGACAGTTATTGTTATGTTAGATTTAATTGAAGAATTTGCGGTTAAATTCAAGTTATCAACCGTGATGTTATTTCTAACACATTTAAGTACATTCCAAGTTCAAAAGAAATCTTCATTGATTAAAAAAAACTCATGAGAAACCAGACCGAGTTAAATTAACAAAAGAATTCTTTGCGGTAATTCAAGTAATTCGCAGAAACATTTCATTTATATCCTGATACCGCCGTAGTAGATAAACTCAGTATAGAGATTTGTAAGTGAACTTTGAAGATTTATAATCGCGATTAATTGATTTTATGTCCAGTTTCATAAGGAAACAAAAATTGTCGATTTAAGAAATTACTTGGAGCAATTGAAAATGATCAGTTATAGGGCGCAACTAAAAATAACGCAGAATATGAAATAAGAACTTGGAATGTCATTCCCGAAACCTAAAACCGTTTTAAAAAACTAGCAACTGCCATACTGTCCTTTCCCTCCTCAACCTATACGTGCGAGTCATTTTCCAAAAGAATCTTTGTAATGATATTTATAGAAATAAGCTGAATGATGCACTGATGAATTTAACGCGGCATGTGCTAAAATACAAAAAGTACATAAACAAAAATCTCATTGATAAAGGTTACACTAGTATTGAATTTTATAAGGCAAAAATTATTCTAAAGAATTATTGTGAATTTTTAAGCCAACTCCTTATTTTAAATTAATGAATTTTTAAAACAGTTTTTACGGCTCATTTCTTACTAATAATTTCTAAACACGCCAGAAGTTGGACAAAAAAATATTTATAAAATAAAAGGTTCGCCACCGCTGCATTGGTTTTTAAAGATAGGCCAGGGGCGATTTCAGAAACCTGCCAATAAAGAGGAAGAGGGCTCTTCACACCCTGAGCAAATTCGCTTACAGGTTTCGTGCCAACTTCTCAGATTAGCTACCATTTCTACAGAGCAAAACCCTGTATACCAGGACATAACTTCGATAAGCGCTTTAAAATTACTGATTAACGTTTGGCCATAGATTTCCTCAATAAAGAAAGCAATAATTTGTTTACTTATTTGGTAATATTTTGATACAAGATTAGATTGTGTCATGAGAAATTTCTCTACTGATACTGTTCAAGATTCTGTGAAAATACAACTCACTGGGTTCCAAATAGTATAACCACTGAATTTATTAAAGAACTGCGAAAGAAAATGTGGATGATGCTGAGGCGAGTGTATGCAATTACCAGTGAGCCTCCAAATGACGTTTATAATTTTCAGCCAATACGAGAACTGGACGACCGTTGAAATCAAACCACATTTCAAAACTTTTGTGCCGAGGAAGCGTTTCTAATACCTTCGGGAGTACTAAATACTCTGCAATAATACCCTAAACTGTAGTAAATGGGCACCATGAGAGAGTGCACATTCTGCCATGAGAAATTTCCCCACTGACGCCGATCAGGAGGTTTCAAAGTACAGCACTATGAATGCGGTTTGCAAACCACCGTGTTTACGAAAAAAACTTTACCAATACGTTCGGTCGTACATACAAGAAAAAATATAAATGGGTATATATAGTAAATGGGCACCGATGCCTTTAGCTATCCCCAAATCTACTATAAGCTTAAGATTTTTCCTCTAACGAAGGGTGAACGGTTTTGAGAAATTTCAAATTTTCATTAAAACACAAAGATTACCTTATTAAAACCCCACCATTTCCTCTCAAACCTCAAACAAACTGCCAAACCGCAAACCGATCGTACGGACAAAACCGTCGTGTGTGAAAGCACCCGCTCTGAAGAATGCCAACTTCCTGTGGGAACGCATCGCCACTTCCTCTCTCTCTCAAGGGTCACTCAGCTGAGGGAAAGTCCTAACGGAACAAGGACGCATACAAAAATCGCGGAACCCTCACGAAAAGTGAAATTTTACGTCCCTTTTGTTGGGAGAAGGGTCACCCCGAGGAGAAAGTGCACATCTTTGCAAAGAGAAGACATCCCTTCCCTCCCCGACTTCATAAGAGTAGCCTGACTCCTTCACCATGAGTGGGAACTTCCTGATCCCATGAATTCCGTGTCTCCGTTGGGTTCAATAAATACTATTTTCTATTTAACAGCCTCGTCGTAGATGACCTTTACACCTCGCCTAACAGGCGGCATTTTGCACAAACTTTTCACCTCTTTCAACAAAATTACGGCTGCTCCTGCCGTGGGAGAGATACGATTACTATACACGGACTTTCGATTTCATTTATGGCCTCTTTCATTAACCCTCTTATTGCCACCCTTTGCCAGGTGGTACTAGGGCAGAACTTCGGAGGGCAAAGCGCTCTTTTGGAATACAGACTGATATTTTTCTAGTAGAAAAAATTAAATCATCTATTTAGATAAGGTGAAAATAGCGAGAATTTCTTTGGCATTTGAGAAATATCTACAGAGAAAAGGTCCAAAGAAGGAGGCCAATACATCCAAGAGTTGTTATAACTCCCTGGAATGATTTCAAATCTAAAAACACCTGGATTCTTAAACTTCTGACTAATGTCTACATGAAAGCCTATCTCCTCTTTATTAAATTGGATACTAGTGCCCTTTTCGATGATTTGGGTGTTTTAATTCACCGATCTACCGCTTTTTCCCAACTTCTTGCTCCATAATTGAAATTTATCGATCTTTTGGAAAATAAAACCAACATAAACAATGAACGTGTTACACGCGCACGTGTTGCATACACACCTAGACTGCGTATGTTAAATTAGACGCCTCAAATCCGCTATTATTTTTAATCTTTTTTTCGACACCTACGATGAGGTTTGAGCGATTGGATAAGCGAGTACGATACATGGGATTCTTTTGAGTCTAATAAGAAAAGTTAAGTCAATACCTAATTTCTCAAATCTTAGTTTTTGCCAACACATTCTAATTGCATCTTCTACTTCAAAGTCCACAGATTTACTCGATTCTGCTACGACTCATAATTATTCGAATATCTCCTCTCTTTGATTATCTTCCGATCATTTTCCAACTTTATATCTCAGGTAGCCATTCATCCTACTCCAATACTAATTACGCGGGAAAAACTAGCTGGAAAAATATTCTTCATAAATTCTTAACAAAGTAACTTACCATCCCTTACTGGATCAACTTTCCACCAGTTGGACCTAATACTCCCCCCCTCCACTTGATTAATTTCCCTTGACACACAAATTGATTTTCTAACAGCTATTAAGCTGTTAAAAATTAAAAGACTTTAAAAACGGAATGAAACCACTTAGTCAATATACTTTTGTTCTCAGACCAATCACTATGGAAATCTCTAAATGATTTGCCAAACAATCTTCCTTTAACACGTTAAACAAGCGAAGAAAGAGGCAAGTCCTTTGAATAATGGGAAGAATTGGAGGAGAAACAGTGAGCCAACACCGGGACTCGTCTCGGCAGACTTTTTCTCCTTCGTGTCTTCACAAAACATTAACACGTCGAATGATGGTAAATGAAGCGTAACATTCAGTACTCGTTAAGTTCAGAATATGATCATTTAAACCGTACTTTCCCTAAAATTTCAATCGATTTAAACACGAAGAGAATCCCGGCTAGTCGGATTTTTCTGGCTAGGGAGTGGTTGTGTCTCTTTGTAAATAGTAATAACTATTGAAATGGATGTAATTGGGATGTTCCTGTTTCCATTAGAGAAGTTATTATTATTATTATTTAAGTAAGCAGGCCCTCACATCGAAAGATACCTTGTAAAATAAAGAAAATATAGTACGGCAATGATTAGGGTTAATTCTTTAATCTTATCTCTTAATATCAACAATCAATTTTATTTAATTAACCGGTCTTGGAGGCGGAGTGAATATAATTCAATCTACGCTATCACTCCACACCCCAAGGTCCCGGGTTCGAATCCCGGCTGATCGGATATTTTACCTATCAAGGTTGTGTGTGTTCGTTGTTGCTGTTGCCTCGATGAAGCACCCCAAGAATAGCTCATGAGAGCTTAGGGGGACTTCACCGATAAAGGGCAACAGTGGCTAAGCATGAAAGAAAGAATTTCGACCTTTATGTTAAAGATGAATTAGCCTTTAATTACCGAACTTCCACAGTACGAAATAATATTTGAAAATCCAAAACTGATACACCTAATAAGGTAATTCCGGGTGAGAAACCCCACAAGGGGAAACGCCCCAAGATTGCTCGACTGACGGTGTTCATCAGTTAGTTGGAAGGCACCTGCCTATATGCAAGAGTTTGACGGGTTTGACGATTTTATATCATCATTTCAAGTAGGTACTGTATTTTTCGGCCCTGTTATAAGATAGCGTATAATGTTCCTGGTTGGCATCAGTTTAAATGTTTCAATATTTTTAATATAAGGGCGGAAACTTGTAGCTATAAGTTCATCTAATTTCCACTTGCATTAACTGGCCATCTTGGACAAAGTGTAGCCCCTCTGGCTGCAAGGGCATCTCTCCCGTACTGAAAGGATAGACGCCCCACCTCTTCTCGGGATGGATGCCCCAGCGCTATCTTTAGGGGTATGTGCCCTATTAGTATCAATTCAATTTTAAGTTAATACTGGGTAAGGCATTCTTCAAGAAAACGTTTGTAATCTACATTTAAATTTCAATTCAAATTTAAATCCACGGTCGAATGCATTTTATGCACGATCAAAATATGAGGTATTGTTTAGTAAGCACTAGGGAGGAGCGTTTCGCCACTTTTTTCTGATCTAAATGTAATACCCGGCAAAAGTAGCCCACCCACATGGACATTACAAATATAAGATTTTTTTCGAAATCAAGAGTGAGAATTTTTTCCTCGAAGTTTCGAAAAACATCAAAATCGTCATATTTTTGTTTTTTCGGTTAAAACGACACTATTTTGTGTATAATCTAGCCCTCATTCATACCAATTGTAAATGTCATTATAATTTTAAATGGATAGTGTTTTCTAAATGCACTACACTTTTTGGCTAAATATTTGCAAATGAAACTTCAAAATAGGTTTTTAATTTAGCTTAAATGTTTAGTTATATCCTAATTTCAAGTTAAATTAACAATTTTGTTATATAACTAGCGCTTTCCAGATTTAATTCAGTTTAAGCTGATAGGACATCTCTCCCACATAGGTCTTACCCGGACACTCGGGAGAGATGGCCAAATGCATGGGTGCGGAAAAAAAACAATATTTTGGGTGAAAATGTTTTAAACAAAATTTGTTTACATACTGTAACAATCAATAAATGTTCTATTCTATCACGCAATTTCATATTCTTGTTATCACTGAAGTCGTTGTTATGAAGTCATTTCCTTAGGTGGGGCATCTCTCCCGGAATTACCTTATAACCAAAAACCTTAATATATTTCATAAATGAAATTGGAATAATTGAAAAGTTGCATTCTTAAGTATTCAGATATCTATACCTGTCGCAAATGATTTCTCAAATAAGATTTTGAGATTGGTGATCACATTTAGTGCATTCATCACATTAATGGTCGCTAGAAAAACTGCCACGAGTATTTTCACTTCAGATGGCTAATGGACCAATTCGTTTTTATTCCCAAGCCTTTTAATATTCCCTTAATTATGAAAAACTAACACCCAAAATATCTTTCTTTTAAAAGGTCCCTGAAATAAAAATTTAACTGAGATTGCTTCCATTACATTCATGATTACGAAATTCTGTCGCAACAAAAGAAGATCTTCATCCACTGTCCGCTAATTATTAAAGATCTATTGATTAATTAGTCTTTGGTTCCCTCGAAAACCCGAATGAAATTATTGACATCGAAAGAGCTTTTAAGACATGGTTTATTTGAGAATTGGCTACATTACATTTTTCACCAGATATTGGTAAAATCTTCAACATATTTTTAGCTGCTGGCTAACATCAATAGATAGTAAAATTTCTTCTTCTCAATCTAACACTGCCGCCCCCCCCCCCACCGAGGAAGCAGCTTCGGTCTAATCCTTATCAACATCTTAATCAATGACCTCCTGTCCGATCTCCTTATCCAAAAGATATGTGGAAGACTCGAACTTAACTTTACAACCCGTTTCGCTCCATATTTCTACCGCAAGAATTAATAACAACATTTCTCCAGAGTAGGAATTAAATATAAAACCCAAATAAAGTGTTAAACAATTCTCTCAATATATAAAAATAAATAAAAATTTGCACTGTCTATTTCAACAAGAGAAATATTAAAAATTCTTTACTAAGTGAATTCTTCGGAATAATTGTGACGATAAATTTTCTTGAACCGTTAATACTCGATCATCATTAAGTAAAGCACTATTAGTTCACGCAGAAACCAATTTCAAATAAATTTAGTACCCTGAATTCCGACACTAACATACAAGGTGTGATGAAAAAAATATGGTGAATACATTTTTGTAGCAGTATCCGCTGACGTTAGATCCTTTTGAAGTAATAAGTCCGATAGCTCTGAGATAGTTAAGTTCGAAGACGTTTTGACTTGTTTATCGGTTCCCAGTGGAGAAAGAGTGAGGTCGTGTTTACCGTCTCTTGGTGTCATGGATTTCGTTATGCAACGTATTAAAATTAAGTTTTGTTTTACGTCGCAAAAAGGGCCAAAGAAGCTCATGAAACGCTAAAATCATCGTATGGCGATAATTTTGCAACTCTGAAGACTGTTCACAACTGATATGAGCAATTTAAAATTATAAATAATAATAATAAAACGGAAATGAGTCGGTTGAAGACGAAAAACGTCCTTCGACCGCAAATGCAAACAAAATATTGCAACAAGTGGCATTAAAAACAAACAAATAGTTACTTCCACGACTTTATTAATCCAAAGTTTAACATTCATAGCTAGATTTAAACAAAAGAAACTATGCAATAAAAATTAGACTGAATATTATCAGAGAAATCATTGTAATTGAGGCAATATCATCAATTTCACGTATTCACTAAAACCTTATTTTACACTTAGAAAAAGTGAGCGTCACTAAAAGAAAAGTGTCCAATAAATTTTAAAACAGATGCACCGTGATTCTGAAAATATTTCATTCCATCTGATAGTGGAATATGTAGTACGGTAAATACCTTCTTTAGCGGGAAAGAAAATCCCAGGAATAAATAAGACCTTAGTAACCGTAGCTATGCGCACTTGACAACTAAATCATTTGGCGAAGTCCTTCGATTGAAATGGATAGCTACACCGAAACTAGCGATGGAAATGCCAAAAGGCATCGCCTTTGGGCTTTAATTGAATACTTCATCTGGATTATACTATATCCAGCAAAGGTTTTATGCAATTTAATACCTTTTGAAAGGTGAGGAGTTTAAATCTTCCTAATATTTAATGTTTCTAGTGGCTTACCGTGGCTTGCTTTCATAGTTTCTGATTTATGAATACTAAAGCTATACCCAAACTTTCATACGTCGAAAAATGATTATCTTAGCTATAATTGCATCTAGTATTTACTTGACGCTAACTATATCTTAATTACTTCTATCAAAACCCAGAAGAGAAGAAGACTCCGATGGTGTTCTTTACGTTGTAAGACAAACACGGAGCGGGAGAATTTACCACCATTACGAGGTAATCAGTGAATAGACTTTTAGCTAATTAACCCGGATTAAATATAGGAGTAATATTGAAGTCAATCGAATGCAAAGCAACCGCCTATGGAATTACTAGAAATACAGCGCTGATGATATATCAATTTTTCACTGTTAAAATAACGGAGAAATAACATACTGTTAATCATCCATCGTTAAATCGCCTACTCTTTCATTTCAACGATTAGGCGCCTAACCAATACAGGATAACGAAGGAATTGGCTTGGTTGATTCAGGACCAGAGGGAATGGTTCGGGCCAGAGACATGTAATTAAGAATTTGTCAAATATTGCAATGTAGAGTTACCACATTGGGTTTATTTTATTATATTCCATGGTTCTTTCGCAGTTTCTGAGAGGAATTATATTTGGCAAACTTGAAACCGGCCACCCCCATTCTAAGGCCAGTGAGAATGGCTATGCACTGAACTATGTAATATGCAATTCCTTCCTATTATTCATACATTGAGTCCCCATATTGGCTTTACTTTATTACAACACATTTTCCTTCAACAGTTCCTGTCAACCGATACATGACTACAGACTGAAACTGGTCAGGCTCATCTAAGACCAGTGGGAAAAGTTCAGCCCTGGAACTTGTAATTTATAATTTCTGTTTCCAATTTTTAGTTTTCCTATTAAGTTATACATATTAAACCCCTTAATTTTCGCAATTTCAGAGAGAGCGGTTACATTTCACGCTTAACAACAGCGAAGCCTCATCGTGATAAAATAACTTGGCTGGCTCTCCAAATGAAACATGTAATTGTCTCAATTTATTTCTATTATGAGTAACCCTACCGTCTTCAAAATATTAAATCCCATTTTCTTTCCATATTTTCAGAGAGCTGTTACTTTCCCACGGAATGAGCACATTTTAATCGGCATGACGTCATAGACGATTTGCATTTCAAGCTACATTTGTGTAAAAGAATAATCTTCCAGGCTCCAGGATAGTCATGTGGGCAGCGCGTTTGCCATTGGTGAAAGCGGTCCCGGGTTCGAATCCCGGTGGGAGCCTATGTGCGAAGTGACCTTAGCTGTCGAAGCACTTTTAACAATACTACCAATAATCTTCCACCCGCAGTAATGTTTAATAAGTATGAAATTCCATAACAAGTTGTCTATAATCACTTTTCACGTTGGTAATCGATTAATTTACAAGTTTACCATGGGTACTGTTGAAAAGCGGGGACGAGGATTTTTAGCCCTTGTATTGCATGGACCCATAGCTCTACAGAGCAATTTAAAGCCAACGGTGGAGGAAATTAGCATCCATACTTAGGATTACTATGAAAATGTACTTGATTTGGTCTCCAATCTGAGTACTAAAAAAGCCAACTAAGAATTCTAGAAATTATTTGACGAGAGGTGAAATCAAGCTAAATTAATCCACTCATTGGCTTGATGAGCTCTGCAAGGGATAATCACACAGTGATCATCTTACATTTACGTTTGTTTAGATGAACAAAATTAATAACTGAAAACGCCAATAGAAAATAAATCAAACTGGAGCCGTATCCAGGATTCTACCACGTCATCAAGTTACCTGAACAAATGTAAGATGGTATTTATGCAAAAGTAAAAGGGGATAAATAAAGGTGTGTGAGGAAAGGAAGGAGAGAAGCGGGAAAAGTGTTGCATAAGCACAGCAGCACGGAGATGTGGATTCATTGGCTATACCTCAGGGTTCGAGGATATCTGCAACAGTTGCTTAGGTCAAAGGGGTCGACGACGAGCGGCTCCGAAGCCACTTGCGGATCGGAATTATCCGCGGATGCAGAGTGACACCAAATGAAGGATCGGAAGGTCACAGTTCTTAAATTGCTGCTTTGTGATGTAATGCTTCTTCGAGGGTCCTCAGTGGGTCAAGAAGAGATGAAAACAGCGTGACCCCTTCTTCTGCGAAGATTATTTCATTCCTTTTTGCTGTTACTTACCTACAACGTACGTGTTACAGAAAACACCGTATTTTAAGAATCTATCTCATAAAAAATGCTTTTATCGATTTTATATATGTATTTTTCATTAAAATATTCCGCGGCTATTTGATTGCGAATATTGCATTCATTAAAAAGTTGTGGTTCTTTATTCCATCTTCCGATTACTTTAAACATAAATCTTCATGTTCTTCAATGCGTTCGTAAAAGTACTGCTTATTTGTCCAATACAAGAGGTATTGCAATTTTCACCGTCAAATCAGTTGACACTCGATTTTCTTTAACTATATAAGGAGCCAAGAAACTCTACTGGGACGATTTCAGACCATTAGTCAAGTATTTACTTTAAAATAGCAGCGATATTATTCTTTACCTGATTAATTTCATTTTTAGAAGCAATTCTCTACCATCGGTCATAAAAAATTCATCTTGTAGAGATATAAGCGATTATATAGTAATCATGGGAAACCCCTTCCATCAAATTTTAGTTTAAGTTTCTCATCATACAGTTACGAAGCTGGAAAGAGATGGATTATTTGTTGACGCTACGGAGTTTGTGTTGGCAACGGAGTTTGTGTTCGCGGCGGAGTTTGTGTTCGCGACGGGGTTGCATTGTTCAAAACGGGAGAGAACGCAAAGTGAGATCGAGATATACGCGTTGTTTTCGATATGTGGCTGTATTTAATTGAGTTTTGGGAATAAAGTTCGATGTTTTTCGTTAAAAAGATTCCCACTTACCCACGAGCCCATGGGTTACTAAACAATATCATAGGCAATCGTACCATGTCATTTGTGAAGGGACGGTCGTCTACCCGTGATTTTGTTAAATAGAGTGAATTAACTAGGACCTCCAGTTTTCACCCGGAGACTCCGTGGTACGTGGTTCGTTTCGTGGTACATCTCCGGTATCAGCTCTTTGAAACTAATCTCCTATCTCTGGTCGTTTTGAGATAAGTAGCTCTTAAAGTAAAAGGTTTTTTGTTAACGGCGGAATGGATTTTTGAAATCACGCCAGAATTTGCGGTTGACATATCAAATGTGAGTTGACACTTTAACATGCGTAGAGGGATCATTCTTATACGATGAATCTTTTTTTGACTGGGCTGGATTTTTTTCGGATTCCTTACCCTCTTACAAAAAGGGATCTTTATAGCTCCTGACACATAGTGGCACATATTTCCTACCCAACTCTCCTGTCACAAAGCGAATCTCCTTTATGATGCGTTTAGTAGTTAAAAGCTGGTTTAAATACAATGTTTTGAATAATCGTTCAATGTAATTTCCCTATTACATCTTTCGGTATCTTTTCAAGGTTCAGGATTTGGAATGTGCTAAATGTAAATATCTCCGGACATGGAATGTTTAAAAAGCGTCAAACCGAACAGAATGACTTCTGTTACTTTACGACACCCTCGACACCCTGTACACGCAATGCTACTTCTGCAATATTCTGCGTAAGATTTCCACGGAGAAAAGCAAACAGAGAAATTTCTTCGACGGAAAGCGAACGATGCCACAGCTGTCAGATCCGCACAATGCATGCGAAAATGACTTCGAATTCGCTAAAGGAACGGCGAATGTCGTTTCGTCCAAGAATGCATACATCGAAAAACACGAGTCATTCGATACATATAAATCGATCACGTGAGCCATAAACAACCAAATCAGAGCGGATTCAATATTCCGTGACGTCCATCAATCGCCGGTAAACACGTAACGGTCTCCGGGCAACGCCGAAGGAAAAAGTGGCAACGCTGTTGTTCCCTTACACCCCCTTATGCGGTGGACGCGTCTTGGGAGAATATTTTCCACTCCGACGCTGCCGTTTTCCCAAAGTATTTATTAAATCACTCACGCTCACGTCTTCTCGAGAATTCACAGGTAAACGAGCTATTCTTAAAACCGCCATATAAGACCGGAAAACGCCGCTGCATGAGGGCGGCTTGCGATGCTTCCACCCTCCACATGTTCATCTTTAACATAAAGACTATATTTAGTTTCTCTGTCTGTCTGCAAATGCACATTTTCGGAAGTAGCCTCTTAAGACTAGAGCTGCAGCCTTGTCAGGGTTTCAATGCTGCCTTTATACAACTTTCTGATAAAATCAATGGTAGGCTTGACTATGCGGAATTCCATAGAAATAAATTGAAGAAATAAAATTTTTCACTTGTGCTATTTTCCACCGTATAATAATATAAGGTGCAAATAGCACAAGCGAAAAAATTGAAAATATTTTATTTCTTAACTTTCTGCGATAAAGACACGTATTTACATTTTTCAAACTCTCATTTTCCCTCTCGTCCATTACAGTAAGTTAAAATAAAATTTAAAAATTCTACCGATGTTTACTTCGCGATCCGAGTAATAAATGCACTGAGACAATTCGGAACTTATTTTTTTCCAGCATTTCCGGAAATTACGAGTTTTCTGTTTATTTTTTATGAAATTTAATTTTTAGCAAACAAGAAAGTGTACATGCGACGTTTAAGTAGTCTTTCTGCCTTTCAGAGTAACATTACATTTACATCAATCGAGAATAGAACCTTAACTAACTCATAATTGCGCTGATATGCGATTTCTTCCTTCTACTTCCATTAATCATCCCAGGAACCAGGAAAGTAACGCGAAAGTAAACAACGGAAATATATTCTTAAAACTAAGAAGTTCCATATAATTTTTCGTATCAGTAAATCCAAGGCACGTTTCTTTGTGTTAAGTTAAGATTTGTTTTTTATCAGTTATTATACCGTGCGTATTAAATAACTTATTATATCAGTAAGTGTATCTCACCGACAAATGAATAGTAAGATACAAGAGCATCCAAGAAGGGAAAAAGAAGTGATAACCATCTTCCTGATGTCAATAATAAAAGGGAAAAGCAATCAGCAAAAAAATAAGCAGCCCAAACACTGGAACCATTTTTCATGCGATAAGGAAGATTTTCACTCTTACGATATTACCTAATTTTAAAACGGAATTTAGCAAATCTTATCTTGCATAGAGATAAAAACACCCGTAATTAATGAGCGTATAATACCTTGATCTCTGAAACTCACAAAAGGCGGGAAACTTTGTGGATATAAATCTTATGTATCTAAAGATATAAGGAACTCGCCTAAGCCAGTCGACTGATGAAGCTTATGCGAAAAGTTTCACATTTTCCTGTATTTCAATAAGATCGCAATTTATTACTTAAAATTTCAAGAGCAATTCTACTTTCGGGGATTGGCGAATGATTATTTTGCAAAGAAGACAATTTTCTAATGGCTAAGAAAAGAGCTCAAACTCATAACTGATAGTAAAGTGAGTCTACGATAACTTTATATGGATTGTATCTTACACGAAAAGCGTTTTAACGGTTATTCATTACGAATTAGGACTCTAATGTTCATTCTTTATGTTAATTAACATCCAGTATTATCCTAGCCCATCCTAGTTAATAGAAGAAATTAAGGACACAGCTGAAAATGTGTGCTCGTACAAAAAAGCCTGTATAAACGTCTAATAATAATTTTGAATAGTGTCTCCAAATGCTTCTAACGCAGACACAAGGATGGACAAATTTATTTTTAGGTAAGGTTGTGTTGCCGTTCAATCATTTCTGATTTCACCTAAATATTTTAACACCAAATTTCCTCGCCAACTTTCTCCGGCTTCAACTAAAAAGAAAAATGTTTGCAATGCCATCATTAATCAGAGGAATTGTTTTTGCAGTTGTCACAGCCTCATTCTCTCCAATTCGTAACTTTCACATCATTTTTCTTTCGAATCTGATTTTAAGTCTTCACCAATAATTCCTCCCTTTCTCCATTCCCTCTATTGCTGTTTCCTGTAGGGGATCGTGAAGTTTTCTCTCTTTTTATCGATTTTATCTGCAGACTTCGTTTGCTCGGCTAAGGATTTCTTCTCCAAGTTATACGAAAAGAGAAAAATAGTGACTTGGCTGGGACTCGAACCCAGGTCTCTCACTATCCCGGAAGTGGGAGATATGGGTTCAAGTCCCAGCCAAGTCACTATTTTTCTCTCTTTGTATAACCTTGGGTTAAGTTGCACGCTTTCCCGTGCTAAGTCAAACTTCATTCCATCATTGGTAAATATTTCTTCTCCTGTCAGTCCATTAAATTCTAATTAAAACAGAACTTCATGCCTTGAAAGTAACGGTTCTCGTGAACAGACTATTGAATTGAAATATATACAACTTAAAACACGATAAATTAGAAAATTTTAATAGTTAATTACAATTCGTTCTGTTTTAATAAATCTATATTATTTTGAAAGTATGTTTGGCAATGTCTTATTTTTCCAGCGTCAAACTGTGTATTGGATACCCTCGACAAATTCATCCAGTGCGGTCGAACTGTGTACTATTTATACTTTCACTAAAACACAAATTTTCTCTCAAACTGAAATAAGCTGATTAAATACAGAATGTTGTTTGCTCTGTTTTTTATTTCCAATGCTGTTCCAACATACACTCATTGTATTGTATTCATTGTCTTGTATTTTATGAATTACATCCAATCTAGAACTTCTAGATTCCACACACGATCACATATATTTATAGATTTGTATATTTTTTACGGATTTATTGTATTTTATCGTATTTCATTTTCTTATGCATTTTTAGTGATTCTACGTCCCTTTGAAGTCCCTTTAGACTTAAGTCCCTTTAAACCCTGTCAGTCCATTTAATTTCATCACTCTTTTTAAGCATTCCACCTCCGCTACTTGCTCTTCCCTGAATCATTTGTGGTAACCCAATGTTTCATAAACTTACAGAAGGACCTCTTTTCAACTCCCTGTTTCACCACTTCCATTGATCTATCTTGCTAAGTATATCGGTGAATTCCTCGGAAGTCCGTTCCAAATTTCGCCCTGAAATATCCTCGTCTACATTTTAAAGGGAGCAATGTCAGCGATGGCTACAGCAGCTTCTCCGTGAATGCGCCTTTAGTTCTACCCGACACATGGACACAACGGATGCGGAACCCCTCTGCGTGTAATTCCATCCTCACACACGAAACCTTACCACATTCTTCCGCTCACCCTCTTTACCTTTGCAGCCACCCTCTTCGACGAGTTCACATATTATATAATGCGGGGGGACTCAAAGTTTTCCGGCTATGATCCGTATTTAGAATGCTAATGAGTGGATAAGTCGCGTTACGCTTGCTGGTGCGTTAGGTGCAAAATTGCTTACCGGAGGATGCGCATCGGCGTTTGCAGAAAGCTATTGCTACGTCTCACAGTCCTGCCCGTGAATTTAGCAAACATTATCCTTATTGGATGTTTACAATAATTCCACATCTTCGTAAGGTTTTATTTTCGTTTACAACTGTCCCACATGCGGTAAACTTCGATAAAAATAAGTTGTAGGACGTCAATTGTTCACAATACGTTATATAAACCGAAAGGGCATAATACGTATCACAGAGGATGCGAAGAGTGGGCAAAGAAGAGTGAAGTTATATCAGCACATTATTTACTGAAAAATAACCATTTTTCCTGAGATGATAACTCCTACCAAAACTACTAACAACGTTTATAGTTTTCATACGAGCAAAGAGCTTATCCGCGAAGAAGCATTTCCGGAAAAATATTATTTGATTACTTATTGAAAGTTGTTAAATGAAATCTTGCTCCCTAAGTAGCTCCGGTCACTACTTGCGCTTCCTAAATTACCTCAAAGTTAATGCAAAATCATATGAATAAGTAACTTCTTCCATTGCATCATCCAACGACTTCTGCCTTCACCTATGAGTTTATATCCACTGAGACGTGGAATAAGTTCCCGGAAACAAATGTATCGGAAAACAAATTAATCCTTGCATTTTGATTATATTAAGATGCTGATGTGTTCTTAAGGCTCACTTTTCACACCACTTCAGCTAAATAACTAAGGTTTTTACGATACCTCATCAGCTTTGAGAAGGCTTGCTTATGCAGCGGAAACACAAACTAGGGGAACGACCTATACATTTCTCGTAAACAGAATTCCTTGCTAAAGCTACCTCTTTCAGTTACACATCCATATCGACTGTTATATCGAATGGCATAATACGTTAATTTGTATTTAAAGAATGAATAAACTTTTCAGCGAGGAACTCAAAATCTTTAACCACGTAAACTCAGATATTTATGAAATAATTTTAAAACTTAAGAATGAGATTTTAACGCTATTTTAATCGAAGAATAAAAATGTTTGCCACAATAAATCCCGCCGTATGTGTGTTACCCGAAGAAAAAACATTTTGGGATAGTTTTCCTTCGAAGCATTAAATGCTTACACGTTAGCCGTTGTTTCGAGTTAACTGCTTCTCGTTAAACGAATTAATGAAGATTGAAAGTTATAGGAAACGGAATGTACTAATGCTCTACTTCGCGTTGACCGATTCCCGCCGCATCCGGTAATTCCTCTTCTAAACCCAAGGAAGAACGCTTCCTTAAAACGAGCAGTCACTATTCTGGCCTTTTCTTCCGCATGCCTTACAGTAATAAGCCGATGATGACTTAGCTTGCATTCCTTAAAAGAAACTTACACGCGCTTAAATATAATTTTCCATATCGGATTGGTTTTAGTTAACGTCTTCTCGCCCACCAATGCAAACGTATTCATTCCATTCATTTTGTCCCTTTGATATAGCTCAAGAATTCTGCTATTTTGGTAGCAGTACCACCAGCAATGGAAATAGCAAGAAATAAATAGTAAGTAGGAGTAAATAAATAACACGAGCGAAGAAGGCATTATATCACTCAAAACAATTGCTTACAGCTAGTGGCGCAGCCAGGATTTGCCAATGGGGGGATCCAAGGCTGCCGAGTAAACGAAGAAATGTCTACCTTACAGGGGCTAGTATGTTCATGCCCGCTACTTATTACAATATATGTCAATTCTTTCAAATACTAAATGAATTGAAAACTAGAGGAGTTAAACGCTTATGTGTCCAACTTATTACACTTTCCAAGATAGTAGTTTACATAAGCGAACAATTGGAAACTTATCATGAGCGTTGTTTGGATACGTCCAATATCTATTAAAAACTCAATTTTTCTACGCTGAAGTTTTTTAGTGTTGTAGATATAAACTTCTTCCAAGAGGTTGCAAAGAGTGGGGAGGAAAAAAATAGTTACGGTTATTTGGCAAGCGATATAAAACGTAACATCCACTCATTAGATCCCCCACATTTGCGTTCCCATACTTATTTGAACATCTTTCGTTATTTGACTATATCATCAGCAGATTTTGGAATTTAATTGAAATGTCGCCTGCCAAGTAAACGCCATCAATGTATAAAAATATGAAGTATATATACAGCTTATTCCACAAGGTTTATATAAGAAACAAAAAATTATTTATATCAGATGAAATTTTCTGGTAGGCTCACAATTCAGCCTGACTTAGTTATTTATGCATTCAACTGAGTCCGTCACATACCAAACATTAAAAATTCGGCTGCATTAAAAAAATACAGTATGATTATAGTTGATATTGTAATTGAATTTGCAGTATTAAAGTCACATACCAAGGTGAACAATAAGACGTCAAATTACAATTATTTAGACTAAGTAGTAGGTGGTTTAACCAGCAAAGAGCTGATGCAAACCCAGTCTTACGCACTGAGTGTTCAAAGAAAGCAAAAAATTTCCAGGAATTGATATTTTGAATGGGCATTCTATCACCACGTGGTTGATAGGTTAAGTCATGGGATTCGTGGGATTCTATCGCCAGAGAAAATATTGCTGCATTCAAAAGGAAGCTGAAGAATTAAAGACACAGTTTTAACAGTTTATCAAATTTATTTCAAGTCATCAAGTCACAGTTCCGATAAATATGTGCGTAACTTACGCGCACAATACCTTTCAGCTGACTGATTTGCCTCCAAAAATGGTATATTTTTAATCATATCATGGCAAATTAATTTTTACTGATATCTTGTATTGCTCCAACACTTTTTCAAATGCCTACGGAAATTCGGTTATCGAATAATTTTCGTAAATATACATCAAATTAACAGGCAGCCATACAATAAAGATCAGTATATTTTCTATCATCCCGAGTAATGAAGAGTCTACTGTACAGACTTTTAATCGTCCAGAATGCTTAATAAAGGAACAAGTAGCTTTGCAATTGTGGCTAACTCATATTGAGATGTGCCCTCTGATAACAGCCCTAAAATAAGACAATCTTAATTTATGCATATAATAATGGTTATTTCACAAAAAACCACATAGCCATTAACTTGCGTTTTTTTCTGATAGCGTTCTCGAGCTATCAGCGGACTATGAAAAGAATTTTTGGGTGTCCATCTGTACCTTATGAAATCCAAATTAAACTCTACTTCGAACTGTTGACTGTGAATTTCTCAAAAGCACTATTCACGAGCCTAGCTTGGCATTCAAACCCTTGTAACAGTCACATGCAAAAGATCTAACTGAGATTTTTATCTCTGTTTTCAGGGTACAAGTTATGAATTACTTCTCGAATGTTCCCTTGTATTTTTTCAAGGAGTAAACAAATCATCACATTTTTCTCATCGGAATCTTATCTTATGGAGTGAGTCATCTAACTAAAGGATAGGCTTAAGAAGTGCAAACATTGAACATTGTGCGCGAAACACTCGTATCATTGTGCCCCATTGATATCGATGTCGGCTCTAGGCCCAATCTGCTAACGAAAACATCACCTTAGCTGACATCGGAGCCATATATACGGGTATGCGAAGCTTTCGCTGACGCTTATCAAGCAAACACAAGACCAGCACTGTATCTGTAAGACTTGCGTGATTATTGGGGTTTTGTACTCTTCAGCAGAAAAAAAGTACAGAGCTAGTCTTAGGACGTGAGTCTTGGGGGGGGGGGGGTTTGAACCCCTAAAAACCCCCCTCGCTGCGCCACTGCTTACAGCAAATAATTCAAGCTTGAATATCAGGATAGGATTCATGAAATCTATAAAGGGATTGTTCTCATTAAGGAACTCGTAAGTTAGATTATGGCTGCAGAAGAGAACTGAATAGTTGTGGCAACAGAGAAGTGTAGCTGCAAAAGAATGGTGTAAATAAAATGACCCAACATGGTTAGTAATGAATGTGTCCTTCGAAAAGCAGATGGAGAAAAAAGTCGCTCCAAAATGTCGATAAAAATAAATCTTAATTAAGATCACGCTACGGTACGACCGTCTGCAGAAGACGGCATTGGAAGGAACGGTGGTGAAGGAGACGTGACGTGTTGCAAGAGGTACGATTTGCACTGAGTATTCATTTATCGGAGCGTTACACTCTGCCTTTGTTAGCTTTTCTAAAAGCTTAAGGTGACGAAGATATTTGCCATCAAGGTGACGAAGTCTTCGGCACTTTTCCGAAAAAGGGCCCTTTTCAAGGCCAATTTTCGTCTTTGACAACAACCTTGCTGCAGCAGTTGCTGCACACAGAGACATCTGCCGCCTTCACAATGGCAACTCCTGTCATTGCGAAAGCCTCCCCCGCCTCCCTGCCGGGAGCTACGGCCCGCAACATCTTCGAGATCGTTGAGAAGCCATCACTGAAGCCTGCCGCTCCTGCTGCCGCATCACCACGGGATCCCCGTCTACATAGAGGAGGAGAGGACGACATGGAGGTCCCAGAAGAGCAGGACTTCACAGTGGTCACTTCCAAAAGGAAGTACCATTATAGTATCCAAGAGATGACTGCTGCCGCATCCGCTGCATCCGCTGCCAAGAAGACGACGATGGCTGCCACCACTTCCGGGACTCTACCGACCCGGAACCGTTACTCTCCACTCTCCACCACTGTGGAAAGCGAACCCGCGGCACCAAGCGCTGCCACGCCCGCGCCGCTCCCGAGACGCCCGCCGGCAATTCAAGTTTATGGAATTTTTAATGTCCGTGCATTCGCGATGGACCTGGAGAAGTCCATCAAGACGAAAGACTTCGTCGTCCATCGCCTCGGCACCTCGGCACCCCGCAACGACGACGCTGCAGCCGCTCGCGGAGACACATGCCGCATCTCTTTCGCAACCGCGGACAATTTCCGCGACGCAAAGTCATTCCTTGAAGCGAATGCCATCGCTTATTCGACATGGGCGGAGAAGAAGGACAAGCTGACGTCCTTCGTCATCACCGGCCTCTCCGCGGGAACCACGGAGGACGAGGTTTTTGAGGACCTGGATGCGCTTGGCATCCCTGTCCGGAAGGTGCGGCAGCTGCGTGCGAAGGGCGGCGAGAAGGTCGCTCTCTTTTCGTTTGCAGCCCCTTCAACCCCGGAATGGACACTTGCAAGAATCCTTGCACTTAAATCCCTTGCTTTCTGCCGCATCTCGGTGCGTAAGTTCCATCATGACGCACCGCAGATCTGCCACCGCTGCAGCCGATTCGGCCACTCGTCGGCGCACTGCCACGCCGTACCGCGCTGCTTCCGCTGCGCAGGCCCGCACCCGATCACCGACTGCACTCTCACCCGGGACGACACTCCAACATGCTGCAACTGTGGAGGGCCACATGCCGCGGTCTCACGCTCCTGCACCCACTGGAAGCAGGCCCGCTCACGACGCACCGCTCCCGCTCCCGCCGCAGCAGCGGCAACAACACCACTCCCGCGCCCGCAGCCATTGCCGCCAAGGAGGAACGCCTGGGGGGGGAGAGGCTCTTTCCTTTGTCCCGCCTCAGGTGCAGCGAGCAGCACCACCGCGCCGCCTAGGAGCAGTCATCCCGAGGGAGTCGGCGTACCGCTCCACAGACGTCGCGCCCGAAGATTTTCCTGATCTTCCGCGCCCGCAGCCGCTCACCCAAGAGACGGCGGCCGCCCTGAAAATTCCCCTTCGGCAGAGGAGACGCACGGCTACCGCACCACCAGCTGATACGGCACCCAACGCATCAGCAGAAAATAGCATCATCCTCCAAACCATGGAGAAGATGATGCGCACCTTCCAGGACGCCGTCACCGCGCAACTGAATGAATTCCGCGCTATCATTGCAAATCTTACGGCCGCCAATGGACCGTAATATTGCAAATGATAAACGCCCACTCACCATCCTCTCGTGGAACGCGGGAGGAGCAATCTGGAGGAAGACTGCCGAACTTGCCAGCCTTCTGCACCATCACAAAGTCGACATCGCGCTGCTCCAGGAAACGCACTTACGCTCATTTCAACGGATTTCAATCCCCGGGTACATCGTCTACAGATCCGACAGAGAGGCCGCACCCGATGGAGAAGAAAGAAGAGGAGGAGGTACTGCCATCGCAATCGCTGAATCCATCCTCCACGATCTGCCTTCGCCGCACCCGGAGCCGCAAAACGGACTCGAAGCCACCGTCGCCCGCGTAAAAACGGACTTCGGCGACATCTCCGTAGTCTCTGGTTATCTTCCTCCGCGGCGCCCTTTCGTCGACGGCGCTTTCGGCACCACCTTCTCCAAGGGACAACGTGCGGTGATCGGCGGTGATTTCAACGCAAAGCACACCACCTGGGGCTCCAGTTTCTGCAACAAGTCCGGCCGCTCGTTGCGGAAGTGGGCGGACGCGAATGCACTTCACGTCATCGCGCCGCGGGAACCAACTCGCTATCACTCCAGCGGAAAAGGAGATGTCCTCGACATCTTCCTCATCTCTTCCTTCATGCAGCCGAGTGCGATCTTCGTAATCCCTGCATTGGAAAGCGACCATCTGCCCGTGATCGCGTTCTTTGGAGCCGCACCCGCCGAACGATGCATTCCTTTGCGCCGAGACTTGAAGACAGCCGACTGGAAGTGCTTCCGGTCCCATCTTTGTGCCGCTCTTCCGCCGCCACCGTTGGACCTAGAGACGCCGGACGACTTGGATGCGGCAGCCAACACACTCGTCTCCACGATCCAAGCCGCAGCCGATGCAGCCGCACCGAAGCGCCGGGGAAAAGGACCGCCGAAGTTGCCGCTCCCGCCCGAAATCGTCGCCGCCATAAGGGAAAAGAACCGTCTCCGTCGGAAGTGGAACCGCACTGGGGATCCGCAAATGCGCCGCGCCTTTCGGAAGATGCAGAGGGAAATCACCAATGTCATCAAGGAGTGGAAGAACGCCATTTGGGAGTCGAAACTTGCGAAATTAAACGCAAAAGACGGCTCCCTATGGCGTTCCATCAGCCTATTCTGATTTTTATTACTATTATTTATTGGTGCTCCTTTCTACGCTATTTCACCTAATCAGGTCTCAATTAGCTTGTTGTTCTCCTTTCGAACTACGACTTCCCGGCCGATGCGCCGCTTAAAGGGCCCTTTTCAGGGCCATGAAGTTTCTCTTTTGGGGATGTCAAAAGAGATGCTAATGGCCTCCACGGCGTGGAGGCATGTGCAGTTCTTCCCCCGTGGAAGAAATGGGCCGGCGGAAGAAGTCCCACGGGAGCGGGACGTCGTCCGCCAAGCGCTGGAGGTGTTCCGCTTCCCGCGTCGGAAGCCGACTGATGAACCGCTTGCTCTGCTCTCGGAGGACGCTGTCGATTGGATCCGTTGCGGTGAGATGGTAAAGAGCCTCGCGATGTATCCTCCATCCGAGATGAAGAATTGTGTAGAGTATGCTCCTTTCGCAGCGCTGTAGGATGCCGCGTCCTTCTGCCGAGAGGATGCCGCTCCATGCCGGTGATGCATACGTCATTCCGGATCGAATGATGACGTTGTATATCATCATTCGTGTCCGGAGACTGATGGAATTGGAGATTAAGAGGGGGAGAAGTATCCGCCTCTTTGCTCGCGCCTTCGCCGCAATTACTTTCGCGTGATGTCGAAAGTTCAGTCGCCGATCCAGTGTTACTCCAAGGTATGTTGCGGTGTCCTTCCACGGGATTTCTTCCGCGCCAACGATGACCGGGTCCGGTGTGAGTGATGGGCTGCCCAGAGAGAAGATTATCGCCTGCGTCTTGGATGCATTTAGAGTGAGTCGCCACTTGTCGTACCATTCCTCGAGGCGATAAATCGCCCGTTGGAGGTACGACACGGCGAGGCGGCGATTCTTGGAGCGGGCGAGGAGCGCGGCATCGTCGGCGTAGAAGGCGGAGATGATATTGCTGCCGAAGTCCCGTGGAATGTCGGCGCAATACAGGTTAAAGAGGATGGGCCCCCATATGCTCCCCTGCGGCACGCCAGCTGCTATCGGTTGGATCCCGGATGTTTCCCCGCGAAATTCTACGAAGAAACTGCGACCACGTAAATATGATTCAACGAGTTGTTGTTGCCAAGCGGGGAATTTCCACCCACGGAGTTTGTAGAGGAGGCCGTCGTGCCACGTCCGATCGAAAGCTTTGGAAACGTCGAAGAAGACCGCGGCGACGTGGCAGCGGGTGTTGAACTCCTTGGTGATTAGCTGGAGAACTCGGAGAATCTGATGTGTGGTCGCGTGCTCCCGCCGAAAGCCATGTTGTTCCTCCGGGATTAGGTTTTTCTCAGCGATGGTATCGAGGATGAATGGGAGCAGCGAACGTTCGACCAGTTTTCCAAGTCCGTCCAACAGGGAGATTGGGCGGAAATTCGATGGCGAGTTTGGTTTCTTCCCGCTCTTTGGTATGGGCACAATCTTCGCCGTCTTCCACGGGGTTGGGAAGTGGCCGAGTCGAATTATTGCATTGATGATTGCAATAATCCAGACGATGGCTACGGAGGGCAGCTGGCGGAGCGTCTCGTTCTCGATGCCGTCTGGGCCGGGCGACTTTCGGAGACGAAGGCGGCGAAGAAGGGTTTTCACGTCCTGTTTCTGCACCGTGGGTATGGAAACCGCATTGTTGGTGAGAGATTCCGGTGCAGCAGTGAGGAGTGGAGGGCCTGGGTGCGGCGCAGGAGCGGCCTGAAGATGGAGAATTGGTCGGTCCGTGGAGCATTCGGGCAGATCGGGCAAGTTTCGGCGAAAATGGCTGCGAGATGGTGGCGACGAGCGGT
Organism: Sympetrum striolatum; assembly: GCA_947579665.1. NCBI lineage: Eukaryota > Metazoa > Arthropoda > Insecta > Odonata > Libellulidae > Sympetrum > Sympetrum striolatum. Next base: position 19,081,442 of record OX388342.1, on the reverse strand, counting down.
CTTCCTGCACCTCGGGTGCAGAGTCCGTGTTTTGGTGAAGAGAATCCAATATTGCAGAAGGGAGTGGGAGTCCTGCGTGTGGCGTGGGAGCGGCTTGAAGATGGAGATTTGGCTGGTCGGCGGGGCATCCGGTCAGATCTGGCAAGTTTCGGCAGGAATGGCAGCGACTGGGTGCAGCCGAGGGATCTTCCCGCACCACGGGCGTGTAGTCCACATTCTCGGGAGCAGGATCATGCTGTGCAGTAGGGAGTGGAGGTCCTGGGTTTGGCGTGAATGCGGCTCGGAAATGGAGCGCGAGCGAGCTCGCCGAGCAGTCTGCGCCTCCGCTGGTGGTTGCTCCGCGCAGGTACGCGTCTCCGGAGGGGTCGTTTTTCGTCCGGGATTTTATCGCCTTCCAAAGTGAGCCGTCTTTTGCACTGAGAGAAGCGAGTTTAGCGTTCCACATGGCACTCTTCCACTCCCGGACGGCTGCGGTGATTTCCCCCTGCATCCGACGAAAGGTGCGGCGAAGTAGAGGGTCCCCGGTCCGCATCCACTTGCGGCGAAGGCGGTTCTTCTCCCGGATCTCGGAGACGATTTCCGGTGGAAGTGTCGTCTTCGGCGCCGAATATCTTCTTCTGCGGGGTGCAGAGGCGTCAGCCGCTTCTTGGATGCAGGAAACGAGTTTCTCCACTGCCGAGTCCAGGTCTTCTGGGGTCTCCAATGACGCCGGGTGAGGAGGGAGAGCGTCGCAAAGATGCGACCGGAAGCCCTTCCAGTCTGCTTTTGCGATGTTTCGGCGAGATGGTATGCCGCGCTCGAGGGGTGCGGCTCCGAAGAAGGCGATAATCGGGAGATGGTCGCTGTCGAGGGCCGGGATGACGAAGAGCGCCTTCGGTGCCGAGAAGGAAGAGAGGAGAAAGATATCTAAGACATCGCCTCTTCCTTTCGGAGAATATCTCGTCGGTTCTCTCGGCCCATGGACTGCAATGTTGTTGTTATCGGCCCACTTTCGGAGACGCTTGCCGGACAAATTGGAGCAGGAGGACCCCCAGGACGAATGCTTCGCGTTCAGGTCACCGGCGACTATGGTGGGAATTCGCGGCAAAAGGATATCTCCAAAGGTGTCGTCCGTAAATTTGCATTTCGGAGGGAGATATGCCGAAGAAATGCGGATTTCGCCTAAGGAGGTGGCGATGGCGGCAGTTGTTGATTCCATTCCGTGACGCGATTGTGTCATCGGAAATGGAGAGAGGAAGGACAGGCTGTCGGAGATGAGGAGCGCAGTTCCTCCTCCTTGTTTCCCTTCGTTTCCTGGAGCAGCATCTCGGTCGGAGCGGAGGATAGAGAATCCTGGCGCGGACCAACGGATCTTCGGGTGCAGATGAGTCTCTTGGATAAGAGCGACGTCTACGGAGTGGTGGACGAGGAGATTGAGGAGCTCCGTCGTCTTCCTTATTATTGCCCCTCCTGCATTCCAGGAGAGGATGGTGAGTGGTCGTGCCGGCGAAAGGGACCTTTCAGGGGCCATGAACGTTGAGCAAAGATTGAATCATGCTGCTGAACTCTGCCATCTGGGTGCTGATGCTCTCTTGAAAGCGCCGCATCATTTCTGCGACGGTGGCGATGACGTCCTGTGTGGGTGCAGGAGCGGGTGCGGGCTCGGTTGTCTTCGTCGTCTCGGCGCGGCGGCGTTCGCGAAGGGGAATTCGAAGGGCTGCGGCTGTCTCCTTGGTGAGCGGCTGAGAGCGTGGAAGGTCCGGAAAATCCTCGGGAGCGATGTTGGAGGTGCGGTAAGCAGATGTGGAAGGGATATCTGCACCCAGGCGCTTCGGAGGAGCTGCGCGGGCAACTTGCGGAGGGACGAAAGAGAGAGGTGTAGTCCAAGCGTTCTTCTTCGGCGGGAGCGGCTGTGGACGCGGCAAGACGGCGGGCGTTGGGAGAGGAGCAGAAACGGGTGCAGCTTGTCGGGTGCGGGCTTGCTTCCAGTGTTGGCAGGCTCGGGAGATGGCTGCATGCTGTCCTCCGCAGTTACAGCAGGTGGCCGTGTCCTCCTTGGTCAATCGGCAGTCGGCGATGAGATGCGGTCCGGCGCAGCGGAAGCAGCGTGGGACAGCAAAGCAGTGGGAAGAGGAGTGGCCGAATCTGCTGCAACGGTGGCACATTTGCGGTCCGTCGTGGTGGTATTTCCGCACAGATATGCGGCAATACGAAAGACGTTTCAGCTGAAGAATTTTTCCGGCCGGCCACTCAGGGGTGGAAGGCGCGGAGAAGGAAAATAGAGCGATGGCTTTTGCGTCTTTGGTCCGCAACTGCCGGACTTTGCGGACTGGAATACCGATTGCCTCCAGGTCTTCGAACACCTCCTCCTCGCAGGTTTTTGCGGAGAGGCCGCTGATAACGTATTGCGTCAGGCGGTCCTTCTTTTCCGCCCAAGTGGAAAAGGCTATCGATTGAGTCATAAGGAAGGTTTTCGCCTCGTTATGCAGCTCCAAAGTTGGGAGAGAGAGGCGGCAAGTGTCGCCGCGGGCGATCTCCTCTGCGTCTATCCCCTCTGTTTTCGGCGCAGTTGGGCCGAGGCGGTGGATGGCGATTTCGGCGGACTTCAGTTCCTCTGCCAGGTCCTTGGCGAAAGCCCGAATGTTGAGGATTCCATAGACTTGTATGGAAGGAGGCCTCCTGGTCTTGTTTTCGGTGGGTGCGGTCGGCGCAGCGGCGGTTGAGGGGTCCTCTGCTACGGCGATTGGCGTGAAGCGGTTCGTCGTGGTGATGGCGGGCCGCTTCGTTAGTGATGCTGCAGATGCTGCTGTCTCCTCCTGTACGCTAACCGCGTACTTTCGTTTGCAGGTGACGGTTGTAAAGCCCTCGTTGCTGCCGTCTTCCATCGTCTCCTCTGGATGAGAAGTGGTTGCGTCGGCGGCGAATAGGTTCCTTGCAGTTGCTCCTGGCAGTGCCGCGGGCGATTGACGCACAATATGGGACATTGCGCTATGTAGGATGCGGAATGGCTTGATGGTCAAGCTGTTTGCAGCGATGCTGCAAAGGTTTTCTCTGCGTCTCCTGGCCCTGAAAATGGCCGTTTTTCGGCAATTTCAACGAGGTTGAATTTTGCTGAAAAGTCTTCTTTAAAAAGAAGAATTTGGATGTTAAATCGCTCTAGTAAAGGTGCTCCCGTGCTAATCGTACCTCTTACAACACGACGGCGTTCCATCAAAACTCGCCACCGAAACGACCCCTCTTCAGGCGCGTACCATTTGGGAGCAACCAGCGGCGGCTCGAATCTGACGGCGGAGACGTTTTCCCTTCATTTTCAAGAGGCCTTTACACCGAACCCGGGACCGCCACTACCACCTGAACCACCGGAAGTGGAAGCCGAGAATGCGGACTCTGCACCCAGGGTGCAGCCGGAAGACGTCGAAGCCCCACTCCGACGCCTGCGCCTGCGGAAATCGCCCGGTCCGGACGGATTGGAGAACGAGATCCTCCGCCAACTGCCTGCCGCTGCGGTCCTTTGGATGACGGCGATTATCAACGCCGTCATTTCAATAGGACACTTTCCAACGCCATGGAAAACCGCGAAGATAGTGCCAATTCCGAAGAGCGGAAAAAGACCCACTGCTGCGGCGAATTTTCGCCCGATTTCCCTCCTTGACGGGCTGGGAAAAATCGTCGAAAGAGTGCTTCTCCCGTTCCTTCTCGGAACAATAGAGGAAAAAGGACTTCTCCCGGAGGAGCAGTACGGCTTCCGCCGAGAACACTCGACAACCCACCAAGTCACCCGGGTGTTACAATTCATTACCAAAGAATTTAACACCCGGTGCCATGTCGCAGCAGCATTCTTCGACGTCGCAAAAGCGTTCGACCGCACCTGGCATGCAGGCCTCCTCTTCAAACTTCGGAATTGGCACTTTCCGCAATGGCAGCGAAATCTCATCTCCTCCTATCTCCGAGACCGGCAATTCTTCGTTGAATTCCGCGGCGCTGCATCCGGACTGCACCCCATCTCCGCCGGAGTGCCGCAGGGCAGCATATGGGGCCCTCTACTCTTCAACCTCTTCTGTGCTGACATCCCGAGGGACTTTGGGTGCAACATCATCTCGGCCTTCTACGCGGATGACGCCGCTCTCCTCGCCCGCTCCAAGTCTCGCCGCTTCGCCGCTTCATACCTGCAACGGGCGACTTTTCGCCTCGAGCAGTGGTATGAAAAATGGCGACTTGGAGTGAATGCATCGAAGACGCAGGCGATCGTCTTCTCCCTAGGACATCCATCCAAAACACCGGATCCCATCCTCGTCGGCACGGAAGAGGTTCCCTGGAAGGACTCCATCACATACCTCGGCGTTTGCATGGATCGGCGACTCAACTTTCAGGCCCACTCCCGGGTCATCGCGGCAAAGGCGCGGGCGAAGCGGCGGATACTTCTCCCTCTTCTTCTCTCTCCATCCATTCGGCTGAGCGTGAAGATGCTCATCCACACGGCGATCATCCGGAGCGGCATGGCACACGCCTCCCCTGCTTGGAGCGGCATCCTCGGAGAAGCGGGGCGCGGCATCATCGCTAGAGCGGAGCGATCAATCCTCCGCACTGCACTCTCTCTTGGTTGGAACATTCACACCGATGCGGTGTATTATCTCTGCCGCATCGCCCCCATCACCGAATACTTCCAGGAGAGAGCGGAGCGATTTTTCGCCCGACTACCAACAAGAGAAGCGGAACATCTAAGGCGCCTCGAAGACGATGTCCCGCTCCCGTGGGACTTCTTCCGCCGCACCATCTCTTCAACCCGAGCAGAGGGAAGCATGCCGCCACGCCGTAGGAGAAGATAGGGAATTTTAGGGTGGCAATTCTTGGCCCTTGAAAGGGCCTTTTCTTAGAGGCGCATCGGCCGAGGAGGAAAATCGAAAGGAGCACGACACGCCGAGGGAGACCTTTTATTGGTGCAACGGCGAAGTAGAAAGGAATCACTACAACAAATAACAGATCAGGAAAGTGGTGAAGGACCGACGCAGACATTGGCAACTGATAAAGTTAGACACTATGAGTAGAAATAATGATTGGCTGGAAACAGGGGTTGGTGAGATGAAATAAAACAATCAAATCAACCAAACAAATTTAATTGTTAATTTTTTATCTACAACAGAAAGGAATCCGTTAAAAATTCAACGTGGGGATATCGTAAGATTCGAAAGATACTGAATTATTTATCGCAACTTTGGATAGATTAAATCGGTTTAGGGGAAGAATCGCATGGGATATTCGTCATATCGAAGATGAAAAAGACCATTTACAATAAAAATAACTTATTTCCTCGATTATGATTTTTTCTCAACAATAAAAGTTTATGTTAGGAAGTAGTTTAAATATAGGAACAATTCATTAGATTTATAGCAAATACACACATACAAAAGTTATTCAAAAGAATTTATTTTATTTGACGGTTGTGAGCACTGATTTAAATAATAAATATACGTTCATACATATACGTAATTATTTACAAGAGGGATCCATTCAGCAATCATTCACTATTCATTAGTAAAATTAATTCTTTAGCAAGGAATATTAAATATAGATCGCAAACACTGGAGGGATAATTATCGTAACCATTAATGATCATACAAAAAAGGTAACATAACTTCAATTCATTAAAGAAAGTAAAAAACGTCGAAAACGAGTGGCTATTCTAACCACAAACGCCTTTCCTTCGGCAATGCATTCGCCTCTTTTTCTTTCGACGAAACTTTTTTCTCGGTCCTCATCGCACTTTCATTGCGCACCGTTTTCTTCTTTTTTCCTCAGAAGGGAAACGTCCTATATTCCATTAATTAGCCCTTCCATCTGTTCAGTTGCATTCATCACTGAACATCATTCGTCACAAAAGTCCTCATTCCACTTGAGGCATTAATTCGTCGCGCCTTTCTCTGTTTACGATATTTTCGAATTCAGTTCCCTCGTTTTGATTTCATCTCCATAGGGCCATATTTTTTCTTTCTTAAACGTCGATATATAAGAAGAGACTAATGCAGCCTGCAAATGAAGACATTTAATGAGCACTGTAATGGAATCAAAACAGATTGTAAACATACCAAGATCGTATAGGAGAACTTATGATCCTTGCAATGGCAGCGGACCGATACATCGACCCTTCGGATACGCGCGAAAGATTCCAATACATCGGTAGTCTTTACACACGCTCAGACGGTTCAATCGCTCTTGGAATACGAATCCCTTATCTCTGATAAGAATATGCACTTACCGCAGAATATAACAGAGAAAAGCTCATACTGAATGCTAAAGGAATAAACATCAAAGTAGCTGATTCAGCTGAAATCTCGAGGTCACTTTACAGATTGGTACAATGGAGCGCCTAGACTCGAGAGATGTTCAGTAAAGCAAAGCACATGAGATGCAAAAGCAGCAATGCAAAGCAGGAATGCTAGTTGGTTCGCATCTACAGAATATAATGCAAGAACACAGGATCCTTCAGATGAAACGTGTGCTTGCGAATCCAAAAAGGCGCAAGGCGATACGCTTAGTAAAAATATTGCTAAGTCAAAGCAGCAAGCGTAACAAACATGATTTCTAACGCAGGTAGGGAGTAGACGTAATAAAAAAGATTAAACCCTAAGTTACGTTCGACAAATAAATTCGGTGAAAGTAAATACTTTGCCGAAAGACTTTAACGGCATTATAAGATTCTTACAGCTACTTTTATCAACGAGGGTAAAATAGTAGAAAAACACTTTCTAGTCTATTTATCCCGTGATAGTAATAAACAGAGCTCTGGGATCTCAGGCGCCCCAATGCGAAGGCCTTCGAAGGAGCCCCTTTGTCCATCTTTCCATTAAAATAGTAAATGAAAAGAAACTCGGGGCGCCCCGATGCTTTGCTTGCCGCCTAGATTTAGCCCTGATAATAAACAGAAAGACAGACGTTGAAGACTAAATGTACACATCTCCTGCCATACATCTGTGCAGACCACAACATTCTCCTATATGCCATCAAGGCTTTCAGAGTTTATTTACCCTTCCTTCGTTATCTTTCGTTAATGGGAAAGGAAGATGATATAATATATATATACACGAACTGAAGTGGTGGATGGAACGATAGATTCGTGAACGCCACTATGTAAGGAACACACTCACCGATTGCTTTGCAGACGAGGATTTTGGTATGCCCTTCGCCGACGACGCTACTACTCGTCGATGACTGCGTACTCGTGAACCTCGGCGCCTGCACCTCCTCCAACGTCGCACCTGAAATAAAAAATAGATTTATACCAGTTATTACATGTCTTTCTGTCATTTTAAACAACTTTTGTTCAGAAAAACTCAATGTAATGAAAGGAAAAGAAATTACTAGGATAAAGGTAAGCAATAAATGCAAGAATTTCATATATTATAGGATGATACGAAACATTTTTAGGCGAAGTAAATAAGTTTTAGTTCTAGTAGAGAACAAACACGATCTCCGAGAAGCATCGACTAAATGTTACAAGGAAAAGATCACAAAGACGGATAACTACTTCAGGTAGTTCTTTCAGCAGTCTTTTAGAGAAGCTATAGGAGTAGATTAGGTAGGGATGTTGGTGTCACTGAACCCCTTGCCATACGACACTGGCAGCTTTCGGGGTACATAACTAAATCTATACTGCTAATGCTAAATATAACTACTTTAAAAACCTAAAAAAATAGGATAGGGTATTTTCCTTGGCTTAAAAATTAACAACTCACGTCGCTGCATACAAAAAAACTTGTTGTTGTTGTATAAACTTAAGTAGTATTTTCAATAGATCAATTTTGCTTGTATTGTAACTTATAAACGTCAATCATCATTACGGAAACTTTCTACGCTAATTATGCGCTAAAATTATATGTTATCGTTATCTGAAAAGCAGTACTGTTGATGAATTTATGGACTATTTTACTTAATGCTAAATAGTTACTTGATTTAGAGAATTGTTATTAGTTATACACGAAAATAGTTCTTGCTTTTTCGGTTTTTCTACGCTTATTATTAAATTAAATTAATAGGATTGCAACGATGCTATAGTATATCCAATGTCATGACGGCACCAAGGGATTCTCATGGCCCAATGCATTTCTTACGGGAGAATCGGCCGCGCTGTTGCAACATTTGCATGAAAATTGAAAGTTGAGCAAAATCAAATTACAATAGTTTCAGCAATCGGTAAAAATAATATCTAACAGCACAGTACAGTTAAATCACGGTTATAAACTATTATGTTCGAAGGAAAAATAAAAATTTGCTACTTTCGAGAAATTTTGGAAATGGCCGAGATTTTACTTAAACCGATGTATTTGCGTCTACCTTACACGAAAAACGGTCGATTTTGGTATCAAACTCTGCTTTGTTACATCTACTTTCCACCGATGTAAACAGTTTTGCTGTTAAAAGGATAAGAGACGAATGTCTTGGAGAAATATTAGTGAATGCCGAAAATTTTCGGCAAAATGCAATGAAAAATGTAGTCGGCTAAGAAGTTTCGTTCTATTTCCTTGAGAAAAAACTTCCTGCGGAAAAGTTTCTGAAAAAACATCAAATTATTTATATACGGCCTTTAAAAACCTCTAAGTTCATTAGTTACCTCGAAAATCGAATTTATATCATGAAGTTAACGCAGATCGGCGCGCGCGGCACACCAGGCGGATGGGGCGGACTTTATGCGATCGCTGAAATGGTCTCATTTCTCTGATCACCGAAAAGAATTTCCATGAATGTGCGTAATTTATTTATTCAACAATTAACTAATTACTCAATTGAAAATTTGAAGCTTGTATATATTACTTTATAACATATTTGCTCCTGTGATCTCCACACCCTGAAGCAGTTGCTTCACGTCTGTTTACAGTCTCGTACCGCCCACGCCTAACATCCATTATTACCTTGATTATACTAAATATTTCCTCTGCCGGTAAAAATTATTGTGAAATTCCCGGAAGAAAATAATCTTGTTCAAATCTTCCTTGATCTTACATGTATCTTCGCTGGTGTATTTAGACGATCAAATCCAAAGGCGGAACAGCCACTTGATTCCCGAGGAGAAACAAAAATAATAAATGACAAGCAATTTGCTACCAACAAGACGATTAGGAAAATAGATAGTTAATATAACGAAGCAGAGTAAGTATTGACATTTCTATCCAGATAACAAAAACGCATTACCCTTCATCACTTGGATTTCGCGTAAGCGAACTGACATACACATTCGGAATTATGTACGAAAACGAAGAATTTGAACAAAGAATTAAAATTAACGACCTAAAAGTGACCGAACAAGACCAAAAACGAAGAACACAGAAGTCACTAAGTCGGAAAACACATGACAATCTGTCGTTGAATCCACACAAATGTTGATACCAGTTCAACTCTTCATGCATCTCTGAAAGAATTCGTCTTTGACGACGGCGAACTCGTAAATCATACCGGTGTAAGAAATCTTGAAACTTTCGTTTGTGTCAAACCTATTTGTTTCGCTACTAAGCGACAGAAGAAGCGAGTAGGAAAAAATTGAAAATATAAAGGAGAGAGAGTCGACCAAAAAATACACAATTTGATACAGAAATAGGTACTACACTAGAGTGTACTAAACTGCACTAAAGGACAGAAACAGGAGATTGCAGTATAGTCGTTTGCACTCTTTCCAAACTTTCCTCTTTACAGCCTCATGATAAACTGCACAATATTACTGTCTGGATTCTTAACTGGCTAAACTGCCTGTTGATCTTCAACGGGTTAGTAAGATTGATAATGAACTTACTAATTGCGAGTTACCGGACTCTCAAGAAAACAATAGGTGTTACAAACGAGAGTTGTAACCACGTTATTATTTACTCGACATACTCTTGAGGTACGTTAAAGTAAGCTATTAGGAAATAAGAATGATGCTATCCACATCAACAGCCATCCACCGAGAGGAGTCTCGCAGGGTACATTCATATGCATAAGTGGATTTACTGAACGAAAAGCACATTTAGTCGCTTCATAAGTTTGAGATTTTGTGGAAAATCGATTTCGTAAAACATAAAGAAGTAATATAGTAAATGCTCTCGTTGCAATCAATACAATTTTTGTTATTATTTTGTTAACTTATTTTGTTACGACGCTAAAATAATATCAGGAAGCAATATGGTCGACCGTACTTCCTGAAGGGCCGTAAAGAATAAAACGAAGAAGCAGTTCGCAGTTTTCACGAACAGTTTTCTTTCTACCGGTTCCGAGTCATCATCTGGAGTCATCGTAAATTTTTCCGCTGTGATGCACACGATGATGACTCGTGAGAGTCGAAACCGGTCGAAAGTAAAAGGTTTGTGAGAACTATGAAACGCTTCTTCAATTTATTCTATTCCAGAGAATTATAAATAGAATAGATTCCAGAACCATCTATGCATCCAGTAACATCATTAGCGGTAAAATTAATTCAGATAAATTTCGGAATTAGCGTCGAATTAATGAAATTCTTGACAGAAAACTTTAAAAACATGGCATGGGTAATAGATCGGTTTGACAACAGAAGAAACCATGAGCAAAGAAACCCATTCCTGTTAAGGTATTTTGACGATTGAAAGAGTTAAACCTTAAATTTCTGAAACAGTAAAATCGCATGTGATCTTACGGAAACTTATCGCTGAGGGCATTCCCCTAAGGATGACAATGTTTTCCTGAGCATTTCAAAAATGATCAGATATTTAACAAACAAGTTACTACACAGAAAATGTTGCGGTAATTTTCAATTGAATAGGCAGTAGGTAACGTTACGTACTTTAATAATCAATAGTAATTATGTAATTCCTCCGAAGTAACTTCCATGAGAAGTATGTACGTGGTAAGCCCATTCTGTATTATACTGCAGACCTTTTCATATTCAATTTTAACGAGAAATAACGGTCATCCGACACTGAGAGATTTATCGTAAGTTTAATACCCTGAAAGTGGTATTTGCTTCATACCGACCTACTCTAGCGTTAAAATCGCCCACAATTATTTCAGTAGCGGGACTTCTTTTTGTGCAAAAAATCGAGTCAGGCAGAAATTTTTATTTCCTCTTCCTTGCTGGTATCGGCGCATACGCACAAAATAAAGATTTGCCGCCGATATGAACAAATTGAACCAAGTGAAAAAATTAATTAATTTTCTACATACAGTTTTCAATGGCAGTTCCAGATCCAACGATATCCTCCCTTGCTTCTCCCTTCGTGTCCCCTCCCACAATTCTAACCTCCTTCACATAACTCGTTTTCATCTCTAAAAGATCAATTTTCTATCGAATCACAAAACTTCTTAATTCTCTTTTGTCTCACGATCTCTCTCTTGAACTGTTTTCCCCTATTAATTCACTCCTTAACTCCATTAATTAATTTCGGGTTTTAGCTTGTTTAGTCTACTTGTTTGCTTTATTTATATACGCATGTATTTTTATTGTTAATATTTATATTTATACTTGTATATATAAATTTTGTTTTTACTTTGTAATGATTCGATGTAATTGGTCATATTAGCTATTCTTGGATCGTACTGAAATAAATAAATAAAAAAACATGGACAACCCCTGGTCGATTTGGCAGAATATATATACCAATACGTACGTCACTGACAATAATTACAAGAAGATTCTTTCAAGGAAGATGGTTTTAAAACGACTCAATGAATTAAACAAAATTAATCAGAATAAATATTGGCAACAAAAAACTCTACCAATAAAAAACAGATTTTACGAAATATACGACGGATTAACTTCAGCACTGCCTATCACCACTCTTACAGTAATTCTGGAAGAAGTTCTTCTAGAATAACGAACCAGGTTTCTGCAGTATCACGAATAAAGAACTCACTGCTGTAAATCATCTGGCAATTAAACGTATTGTAAGTGTTATTAATTAACCAAAAATAAAGGAGATCGGCATTTGCGCTGGTCTCGGTGGCGTAGGGGTCGAGTGGATCATTACGAACAATCGACCATTTATAAGAATACTTTCCTTACTTCGTATTTGTACTTGAAATTGAGTTTAAATGTCTGGGTCCCCCGAGATACAAAACTGTACTTCATCTGAAAATGTTTAGGTTCGAGTTACTAGCGTTCACAAAATTTATCAATAAATTTACGTAGCTTTTCAAAGTTCAATAAATACAAAAATCACGTCTGAAATTGGCTCAAATTAAGTTTTGATTATTTCTAACTCGTAATACACGAGTTTCTTTGGTCAAAAGCTTATGTTTGGGTAAACCAAGACAAAAACCTGATTCTTTTTAGTTCAGAATCTTTTTACTGTTTTACAGGTGTCTTCAATTACTGATTTGTGCAGTTTATAGCTTAACGAGTTTAAGATTTACTTTATTCAAATCAGATTTTATATATTGTCCGTAGCTAGGTAAGGTCCCTCCAAGCCGCCTTTCGGCGTGTGGCAGGGGGTGCGTCGTAAAAAATTAATTCTTGAATCGATTCGTTTCAGCATCTATTTCCTTGATCATTCTTGCAGTATCAGAAAGGCATACATAACAGGGAGGTCGCATTATTCGGTTACATCTTCTGAGAACGTAATTTCACTGAACTTATTTAGTAAGCTTATCCTTAGAACTAGCCTTATATCTTCTAATGATTCCCATAAGACAGTTCTGTACAAGACCGCTGACAAACCTGTAATTTTATTATTGATACTTCTAATTTCTCTTAATTTGTCAGAGATTGGTATTTTTCTTTTCTTACTATGTTTATGAATTTTAGCCATCTAATATGGATATTCCTGCAATTAGTCTTTAATTATTCGTAACGATTAGAAAAATATAATAAATATCTCGATAGTGAGACAATCTCAAATTCTAATTGATATGTCCTAGTGAAGTCTGCACTGTGATTAATTAACGGATGTGATTGATGTAAAGTAATATTATGACTAATATTATAGAAGTCGTTTTGTTCAGAAGATTTGTTCTAAATATATTACTTTTATTCAAAATGTTATTTTTCCAAATATATATTACGAGCCCATTAGGATTATCTTTGATGATATTAATCATTGATTAAATATTCTCTTATTTGTTTAGATAATCTACTTTGGTCTTCTTTTAAGCCCCCAATGATGAATGAGTTTTTCTTGCAATTATTCTAATATTAATATTATTCTAACCTGTGTAGTTGATATTTTACCTTCTGTTCATTTCATAACCTCTATTACTTTTAACCAGCTTTTTGAAAGTAAAGTATCTTACAAACAAACTGGAAAGCGTCAGTTGAAAGAATTAAACAATAAACTTAAGGAATCGGATTACCTCGGGAGAAACGACCACAATCGTGAAGTCGCTACTCTTAGGCCGGTCTTCCTTTGGAAGCGACTACGAGCGACCGAGCGACCAGCGTATTCGGGCGACTTCAGTTTGAGCGACCTACAGGCGATGGGGGTCTTCCACTGTAAGCGACTACCCGCTTCTCGGTCGCTGTAACGGTATTCTAGCTCCAGTGCTTGATTTCGGGACGCTTTCCGCAACGATAAATATTAATTCATATAAAAAAAATCGCTGAGTTGTAGATATCGTTGATGATACCATTTGAAAACTATTTGCGAGAGCTTTATAACAACACCAATTTTACACTTTTACGTCCACCCATTACTGAAAAAAAGTTTTTTTATAATATCGATAGCAACTTTTTATCTAACGATAAGAAGGCACTGAAAATTTTTATTTTAGTTTATAATATGTTTCTTAATATCATCTAAAGTTTTTATTTTGATTGAAGTAATACTTTATGAGAAACAAAAGCTCAAAGTGAGCAATTAGTGAAAGAGCGCGAAAAAACAGGCACATTTTTCGTTCGTCCTTCAATTAGTACCAAAAGTAATAGTAATAAAAATTTTTATACCATGTAGAACAACGCAAAATATAACACGCAAGATTTTGGTGTACCTAGTTTTCCTGTGGGGTCTCTACTTTAGTTTTTATTTAACTCCAAACTCGGGTATCCATAATAGAAAATCCGAGTATTGTATAGCGAACTAGCAGAAGCGCCCGATGATTCTCAACAAGGTGAAACTAGAGAATGAATAAAAAAAGTGTAATTTTGTAAAGTAACGCCTGATTATCTAGATTTCATACGTGAAACTAGAGGTTTAAACGCAATAATTTCTTAGCCATTTAAAATAATAGGCAACGTCACGTGTATTATTTTTCTTTACTCAAGTGAAATATAATCGAAGTAATCGAATAGGAAATTAGATTAGCCGGAAATGCACCCCCTGTACGCCAATAGATATTCTGTAGAATACATATAATGCAGGTATACTCAGCAAAAAGAAAATCAAGTATTTCCTGTAATTTGGTCCATCAAAGACCATTTTCAACATGGTAGATCATACAGTTGCTTAAATCTTCGGTTAGGAATTTCTCAATTTTCTCCGAGTTCTGAGAGGGAGAACAATGATAGGAAAGAGTGCAGCAGAACATCAGAGATACTTCGGGGTGGGAAATTCCACCTCGGCCTTCGTTAATCACCTCATGGACGAGGAGGATTTTAGCCCTTCGCAGCAAGACTCCGCAAGGGGTCCAAATGAAGAAAGGTGGAACTCGTGGAGACAATGGGGTTTCCTTTAACCCCACGGCTAACCAAGGAGATCACAATTTTTGCGGGAACGCTTAGGAAACGAAAACGTTTTAAGAAGAAGAAATTCCAACACTCAATACAATAGCAAATCTTCTACTTTGCACGCAGTGTCGTGGAGCTCCTCTATTGCTTCCCTTCAAACAAGTTTCTTTTTCTTAGAAACTGAACCCTTGCTTTCACCTGGATTTCCCGGTCTATTCATATGGTTCTTACTAGAGACATCCCTAAACCATCGTAATCAAACACTTAGTAACTTCCACAATTTTTTTTCAAACGACCGCTTTCGTCAACGAGTTGACATCTTCAGGTGAAGATGTCAACTCGTTGACGAAACCGGTCGTTTGAAATGAAATTGTGGAAGTTACTAAGTGTTTGATTACGATGGTTTATACTGAATCCCACAAAATGAGGATAGAACATATTAATCATAGACATCCCTTCTCTTGAACCTCGAACTTGGGAGAATTTCTGGGACGAAAATAACGAAGGATTTTGGAATCGCAAAAGAAAGAAACAATTTCATCAAGATTTACCTATAAGATCAATATCTAAGATACAACATTGATGAATGAATGAATGGGTTAAGTTTTCATTTCTTTTTACGATTATATTCATATCGACGATTAATTTTCATACGAGTTCAGTCTTGATTTATGGAGGAAAAAACACAATTGTACTTATATTTTCGCCCAATTTAGCCGTTGTATCATTGTGATTGTTGTCTTCCTAGCATTAACCTATAAATTGCAATAGGTGAGGAAGTAATATTGTTTATTTTCTTTTATCAACAAATTTCTTTATTTTACAAAGTTATTGATAACGTTGTCGATAGAGCATTACTAAAGTTCGTTTACTTGTAGCCCTCAAAAGATACTTTATATTTTCTTCTAATGCTCCGTTAATGCTCATAATTGTCCTTCGTTTATTTAAAAATGTTTCGTAAACCTTAGGTTTCAATATATTTTTTCCGTTCAATTCTATTCATATTTCAATCAGTGCCAAAAGTATAACTTTTTGACAGTGATTTAAGCAGTAGATATTTGAAATGACTGTAATTTGTCAATGAAACACTCAAAATAAGAGTTATTAATACTTAAAAATACAATTTGTGTAATATTTTGTACTGTTTAAAAATTTCAGTGAGCATATCTTTCCTAGCCATTCACTACGCAACTTTGCTACGAGCGACTGATTCCAATTCTGTATCAAAGTAATTAAATATTTGAGGAATTTGTCTATAATATCCTCGAGAGAAGAGAATTGAAAACTCATAACACATTTGCAATGGTATTTTGTTCGTGAAATACTCCTCAGTGCGTATACATCATTTTAAGTCATGCACTGCGTAGCGGCGACTACGAGCGACGGATCACATTTCTGTATCAAAGTAATTAAATATTTGAGGAATTTGTCTAAAATATCCTCGAAATAAGAGAATTGAATACTCATAACACATTTGGCATGTTATTTTTTTCTTGAAATACTCCTCAGTGCGTATATATCATTTTAAGTCATGCACTGCATAGCGGCGACTACGAGCGACGGATCCCATTTCAATGGGATCAGTCGCCGGTCGCCGGTGTACGCTCGAATCAAGTCGCCCATAGTCGCCTGCAGTGGACGACGCTCCGTTACTTTCTGTGTATTGGGATTAGTCGCCCGTATACGGCCGTATACGGGCGACTAATCCCAATACACAGAAAGTAACGGAGCGTCGTCCACTGCAGGCGACTATGGGCGACTTGATTCGAGCGTACACCGGCGACCGGCGACTGATCCCATTGAAATGGGATCCGTCGCTCGTAGTCGCCGCTATGCAGTGCATGACTTAAAATGATATATACGCACTGAGGAGTATTTCAAGAAAAAAATAACATGCCAAATGTGTTATGAGTATTCAATTCTCTTATTTCGAGGATATTTTAGACAAATTCCTCAAATATTTAATTACTTTGATACAGAAATGTGATCCGTCGCTCGTAGTCGCCGCTACGCAGTGCATGACTTAAAATGATGTATACGCACTGAGGAGTATTTCACGAACAAAATACCATTGCAAATGTGTTATGAGTTTTCAATTCTCTTCTCTCGAGGATATTATAGACAAATTCCTCAAATATTTAATTACTTTGATACAGAATTGGAATCAGTCGCTCGTAGCAAAGTTGCGTAGTGAATGGCTAGGAAAGATATGCTCACTGAAATTTTTAAACAGTACAAAATATTACACAAATTGTATTTTTAAGTATTAATAACTCTTATTTTGAGTGTTTCATTGACAAATTACAGTCATTTCAAATATCTACTGCTTAAATCACTGTCAAAAAGTTATACTTTTGGCACTGATTGAAATATGAATAGAATTGAACGGAAAAAATATATTGAAACCTAAGGTTTACGAAACATTTTTAAATAAACGAAGGACAATTATGAGCATTAACGGAGCATTAGAAGAAAATATAAAGTATCTTTTGAGGGCTACAAGTAAACGAACTTTAGTAATGCTCTATCGACAACGTTATCAATAACTTTGTAAAATAAAGAAATTTGTTGATAAAAGAAAATAAACAATATTACTTCCTCACCTATTGCAATTTATAGGTTAATGCTAGGAAGACAACAATCACAATGATACAACGGCTAAATTGGGCGAAAATATAAGTACAATTGTGTTTTTTCCTCCATAAATCAAGACTGAACTCGTATGAAAATTAATCGTCGATATGAATATAATCGTAAAAAGAAATGAAAACTTAACCCATTCATTCATTCATCAATGTTGTATCTTAGATATTGATCTTATAGGTAAATCTTGATGAAATTGTTTCTTTCTTTTGCGATTCCAAAATCCTTCGTTATTTTCGTCCCAGAAATTCTCCCAAGTTCGAGGTTCAAGAGAAGGGATGTCTATGATTAATATGTTCTATCCTCATTTTGTGGGATTCAGTATAAACCATCGTAATCAAACACTTAGTAACTTCCACAATTTCATTTCAAACGACCGGTTTCGTCAACGAGTTGACATCTTCACCTGAAGATGTCAACTCGTTGACGAAAGCGGTCGTTTGAAAAAAAATTGTGGAAGTTACTAAGTGTTTGATTACGATGGTTTAGGGATGTCTCTAGTAAGAACCATATGAATAGACCGGGAAATCCAGGTGAAAGCAAGGGTTCAGTTTCTAAGAAAAAGAAACTTGTTTGAAGGGAAGCAATAGAGGAGCTCCACGACACTGCGTGCAAAGTAGAAGATTTGCTATTGTATTGAGTGTTGGAATTTCTTCTTCTTAAAACGTTTTCGTTTCCTAAGCGTTCCCGCAAAAATTGTGATCTCCTTGGTTAGCCGTGGGGTTAAAGGAAACCCCATTGTCTCCACGAGTTCCACCTTTCTTCATTTGGACCCCTTGCGGAGTCTTGCTGCGAAGGGCTAAAATCCTCCTCGTCCATGAGGTGATTAACGAAGGCCGAGGTGGAATTTCCCACCCCGAAGTATCTCTGATGTTCTGCTGCACTCTTTCCTATCATTGTTCTCCCTCTCAGAACTCGGAGAAAATTGAGAAATTCCTAACCGAAGATTTAAGCAACTGTATGATCTACCATGTTGAAAATGGTCTTTGATGGACCAAATTACAGGAAATACTTGATTTTCTTTTTGCTGAGTATACCTGCATTATATGTATTCTACAGAATATCTATTGGCGTACAGGGGGTGCATTTCCGGCTAATCTAATTTCCTATTCGATTACTTCGATTATATTTCACTTGAGTAAAGAAAAATAATACACGTGACGTTGCCTATTATTTTAAATGGCTAAGAAATTATTGCGTTTAAACCTCTAGTTTCACGTATGAAATCTAGATAATCAGGCGTTACTTTACAAAATTACACTTTTTTTATTCATTCTCTAGTTTCACCTTGTTGAGAATCATCGGGCGCTTCTGCTAGTTCGCTATACAATACTCGGATTTTCTATTATGGATACCCGAGTTTGGAGTTAAATAAAAACTAAAGTAGAGACCCCACAGGAAAACTAGGTACACCAAAATCTTGCGTGTTATATTTTGCGTTGTTCTACATGGTATAAAAATTTTTATTACTATTACTTTTGGTACTAATTGAAGGACGAACGAAAAATGTGCCTGTTTTTTCGCGCTCTTTCACTAATTGCTCACTTTGAGCTTTTGTTTCTCATAAAGTATTACTTCAATCAAAATAAAAACTTTAGATGATATTAAGAAACATATTATAAACTAAAATAAAAATTTTCAGTGCCTTCTTATCGTTAGATAAAAAGTTGCTATCGATATTATAAAAAAACTTTTTTTCAGTAATGGGTGGACGTAAAAGTGTAAAATTGGTGTTGTTATAAAGCTCTCGCAAATAGTTTTCAAATGGTATCATCAACGATATCTACAACTCAGCGATTTTTTTTATATGAATTAATATTTATCGTTGCGGAAAGCGTCCCGAAATCAAGCACTGGAGCTAGAATACCGTTACAGCGACCGAGAAGCGGGTAGTCGCTTACAGTGGAAGACCCCCATCGCCTGTAGGTCGCTCAAACTGAAGTCGCCCGAATACGCTGGTCGCTCGGTCGCTCGTAGTCGCTTCCAAAGGAAGACCGGCCTTAAACTGAGAACAGATGTTTTTTAAGTTTTCATTTCTTAATCGAGGAATAGTAGAATGAACAATTCACCTGGAGAAGTTTTAGAAACCTTTTCCCCCTTCTTATAATGTGTTCATCAATAAAATTAAAAGGATTGTGTGATTTTATTGTGATTTTTTAAATATTGTAATATTATTGTATTTTTTCTTGAATAATTGAAAGGGTAAATTTTGAAATAATTTTGTAATTAAATGTAAGATGTACTGCCTTCGGGAGGTTTTCTTCCCAACTAGGGTGAATACCAGGCAGATTATTTTATTTTTATTTCCCCCCCCCCCCCCCCCAAAGGAATGACTACCACCTGGCCTGGTATCTAATTGTAGTACTCACGAATAAATAAATAAATTACAGTACCTTATGAATTAAATCATTGTATATACCACGTAGCTGTTTTCACCCATTTTAGAAATCTTTAATATGCTCTTTTATTTGTCATCTGTTTTTACAATAATCTAGTTAAAGCTGCTTATATCGTGCCAAAAACATTTCAGCCATCTATGGAAAGTAAGTGATTGAGTTCAGCTTTACCCATTTTTATCTTGAATACATAGTTATTTTGGAATATTCTATTAAGCATTTGAAAACTCTTTGATTTAATATGACCTGACTTTGTGTTTAAGATTAAATTAGTTTAGCTTTTCGTGATTTGAACAAAGGAATTTCAAGGAAAACCGGACTTGAAAACTGACTGACGGGGCTGGGAAACGAACCCAGGATCTTCCTCTATCCCGGAGGCTGCCGAAACCAACTAAGCAACCAGGCCAGAGCAATTCAACATGCCGTTTTGGGATCTATGTGTGCAAGGGCCAGACTTTTTCAAGTTCGTATCTACTTGGGATTTTTCCTGGGTGCACGTCCTTATGTGCCTTAACCCTTTCAAAGGAATTTCAATACTGTAGAATCTATTTTATATATTCTTAAGTTCCCCTAAACTAATCATGGGGTATATAATAATTTCCAATGTTGCGATTTACTCTGGAGATCGAGAGTTTTAATGAGTAAAAATAGAAATACAAGGATAAAGCGAGTTCAGCGAGCCGAATATATGTGTCGAGCTGTGTGCAGCAACTGACTTCCGATCAGCAGTGTTCTTTACTCTTGATGTGCAGCATTAAATCCGAGATTAACAAATTCTCGTAATACTGTTAATTATTATGAGCGCTCTTTATTTTTCGAGACATTTCTCTTTCGATAAAAGTTTTAAAAAAATGTAAATTTTTGTTTCCAGAAGCCTTTTCAGCGCAACTTCCATAGTCTCCGTTGAAGCATCTCCTTATTGTTTATGTTATTATAGTTGCTATTATTAATATTAACGCTGTTTATTTTAAGTGCTTCGACACATTAGGTCTTTCCACGCATGTACCGTGAATCGAAGCCGGGACGGCGTACACCGGAGGACACCACCACTTATCCGAGGGCCCTACGATGAAAATATATAACTATAGAAGGAGGAAAGAGTAGGGAAAAGCAAGTTGAAGGTGTCATGTGTATATTTAAGATAAGACAGTTCGAAGGATATCTTACATAAATTCATTCGTAATAATTTTTAACCAATTTACACGTGAAAATTATTTGAAGTAAATTTCAATGCCCAACCACCGAGTTGTTTTGCTTTTATTGTATAAAAGAAACACAAAATTCTTTCAAACCTTTCTTCGGCAGAATATCGCTACAGAAGCTAAGGGGGGGGGGGGTTGAACTCTCCGTTGAAAGGGTCATCATTTTTGAGAAAAATTAATCGCTAAAGAATTACTTTTAAGAACAGCAACGTTTTTCCTTTAAGCGAATTTGATTAAAAGAATAAACCTACAACTACTTTGACTCCGTAGACATTGGAGAAATTGACTGATTACTTCCCAAAACGGAGTTTTCAAATTTTAAGCTAAGGAGAAAACTTCCATAGCAGTGCGTAAGAAATTACAAAACTGAAAGGGTTGAGAGAATCTGTTGTTTGAGATGAATAAACAAACGTTGAAACTGGAGAGGGGTTTGGCACAATCAAAACGAACTTCACAAAGATCATAAGAATGACATAAGCAATTATTATATTCTCCATCATAAGGTCTTGCTGCAGTCGAATCTTTTCGCCCGACCAAATATGGTTATTGATATCTCCCATCTGTAGTGAGAAAATGATTCCTTTAATTTAATGCTGTTTTTAGCACAGGTGTGCCTCCCGAACCACGGAGGCCTGTATTTCGTTTCCCGCGTCGAAATGGAGACGATCAACGAGCAATCCAAAAGCGATGCTGAGAAGAATGGCTCCATACGATCCTCGCGATAATTGGAGATTACTCGAGTAGGCGTCGGAATTGGAAACGGCTCTTGATGAACACAGCGCACATACCTACGCAAGCACGAACACTCCCTTTTTTCACGGACTTTCTTTATTCGCTTTAACACCGTTTCATAAATGTTCAGCATGAACTCACGACGACTTTCACTTCCAATTGAAGTATTCCTCGGCTTGAGTTATGAGTGACTTATTTTGGTGGTGTGACCCACGGGTTCTTCCCTTTCGTGTACTTGTCCCCAAATCCGCAGATGTCCATGCTAACAGTCGACGTCTCAACCAACTCCGTAATCGGCAAACCACGGAAGGCGGTTGTGAATTCGGTCCGTTCCACTTATTCGGGGCGGCTGTTGAATTGACTAACAGATCATTTCAATCGGTCAAACGGAAATAAAGAGTACAGCTACTCTTCAAGGATGAATTGCTATCACAAAATCATTTTTGACATTCAATTTCGTACAGTTTCTATCATAATTGTCTTCCTCTTCAATCAGGAACGCATTACATCTCATAGCTCGTTAGTCTTTCACATTTCGGGTGGTACCACTACTTCACTTACTGCTGACGGGGTATCGTACTTAACGGATAACATTAAGTATGTATCTTACAATAACGAATACATATGTACAAAGTTTTCAGTTAAGTTACATGAACACCTAATTTCGAAAGAAATTACATCAGGGAGAGTTAAATTAGAAATATAAAATGAGGTTACATAAATATGCAAACATAGAAAGGAATTATTAGCCAATACATGTAATATATATAAAGGATTTCTTGGAATCATTTTCACAGTATAGTTTGTGCATACGTGTGTAACTGTCATTCAAAACTGTCGTTAAAGCCATTGATCATAAATTGTTTTGGTAAACCAAAATGCTAAACCTATAAAAAAGAATCTTGACATTTGGTGATTAACAGCAGTACTGGAATGTTATGGATGATTTCTAGCTTCAATTTCCATTATTCGAAAAAAATACGTACTTATTATATCAAAATTCTATATTTGTATCATTTAAATTTCTATCTACATCATTCAAAACAGACTACCGACTATTCAGCCCAGATAGACTTCGAGTAGGGTCCAAGGAGAGGCAGTGACGCACTGCAGTGCCAGGGAGCGAAATCAACTATATCAAAAACAACTCAAAGTTACGTTTTTCAATCATCAATTAAACATACTTTGCTTTTATATGCTTTAGCTCATTCAAAATCCGGGTGCCGGCTTCGGTGGCAGAGTGGTTAGACGTCCCGGGTTCGAATCCTGGTTAGGACATGCTTGTTTGTTTGCTTAAAAAATAGTTTATTGTAAGAATGGTCATGATTGAATAAAATATGCTCATCAATTATTAATATAATTCAGCAATTAGGAAAACTGGATTGAAGGCAATTTCTTCGGAAGCTGAAATTAAAATATTCGATTAGACCTCGGATGGTTTTGGTTTGAACGAAGCTACGATTCAAGAACCATTAAGAAAAAAAAGGGAATTTGGAATAGGATAATAACCATTATCGGGAACAGAGCGCTAATTCATCTGTGTAACCACGGGATATCGTCAGAAAAAAATACTAGCCTTATGGATCACACGTAAAAAAGAATATAAAATAGAGAGTATTATTGGACAGATAATTGCGATTTACAAGCCTAAAGCACCTATACTGTCAATATCAAGTACAAACAACATGTTTTCTGCAAGTGCAATATTCGCACATGGGCTTAAGAAGTAGCGAGAGTTGCTGAATGTCTCCTTAGAACAGAACGGCGATAATGAAAGGACTGGTGTCGACCCCTGAGGTGTTGCACACAACTTCACATTTGAATAAATATATAAACAGACATTAAAAAAATTTACACTGCATGGATTTTTGCAAATTTGAGAGGGAGTGTGGTTTCTTCAAGTATAAACGTATACTGATTGCATTACAAGTATTACTGATTACATAACATAAATTTCGCTAGTAATAAATTCTGGTTGCTTCTATACATTAACGAACCTAAGCTGTATTTAATTTCATATTGTGTCTACAGTTGATTCAGTCTCCTTTATCATGTTACTGTCAAATCCTTATTTCAGGATTTACAGTTGAATATGTAGGCGTAAATAATTGGTAAAGAAATCACTCAGAAAGAAGAATCGAAAGTAGCATTAAATGTCATTTATACACACATAAATAAAACACTGATATTTTTTCAATCGGCTAATAGGTTACATTCAAGCAAATGTTATGGGGCATGAGCATGACCGGTAAATATGTAAGATAAGCATCTGTTATATTTCGCGCAAGAGGGTTTTATTTCCTGGAAATATCATTCTTCGGATATATTTTTAATATCCTCATCTGGCTTAGGTGTTAAACCAACTCCTTTGAGAAGTTAAACTATTTCGTAAGAAGACAGTTCACGTTATTCAGCCAATTAGAAAATAAAGCACTTGCTTCACATTCTGTATGTACTGCTGAAATATTATTGCTCTTAGTGTTCTTACATTATTCATTTAGCGCCTAAAGAATATGAGAAAAAAAGGGAAGAGCATTACTGTTAGTATTCTTTGATTAAACATCGGGACTAATGTTGAAGCAGCAATTTAATGAAGACATATGAAACATGTTGTTAATGCAATTATAATTTCTAGAACAGCAACGAAAGAATATGAGCAGTATTTCGCCAACTTTTGAGTTTTTCTGAGTAATTGAAACAGAGGCTAAAAAGGTGTTCTTCGTATTAACAGTTGGAAAGTTCCTCCGCAGGTTTTCGCGGAGATGATCTCAGCATCTTTTCTCCGGTTTCTGCAGATAGTCTTTCTGCGGAGAACGTCACGGTGGAATTCGAGAGAAGAAGTAGCAGTTGCAAAGAGTAAGAATTGTACGATGAACTATTCACATTTACAAGGGTTTGCATCCAAACATCGCGAAAATAAGACAGGAATTTGAACGATCGAATTAAGGAAAATATGATTATCTATTCACTCCCCGCATTTCAATGCGAGGAAGAAATATATTACATTCTGAAAAATATAAGAGCTTGAGGTTCCAATTCGTAATGGAATTTATAAAGATTTCTCTCGCTAATTGTACACCGAGAAATCGCTCGATGAGTAGCTGTTGAAGAAGAATAGAAATAAGATGTTTCTGTACCATAATGATATCAGCCATACTGTTTCGTGATAGTCTTTTAAAGTTCTCACAGATATGCATTCTTTTCGCACTATCGTCTACTTCTGTATAGTATTATTTTCATCTACTCAAAGAGAAACTCTACGGTATAAGTTCTCTCTTACATTACCACGCCTGTGTTGACATATTTTCCTGTTGAATGTTTAGATGAATACAATAGCATGCAGTTGTCTTTTAGTATAGATTAGAATCAAATGTTTCCATCGTCCGTCACTTCCGTCTCAGTCCCGTTGATTGCTTTTGCAATACATAAGCTTTATAAGCGATATATGTTTAGTAATGACATTCATCTAGGCAGCTCCTTACTGAATGCCACGAAACAAAATATTCATGAGGTGAAATTCAAATTTTTCCACTGACAGCATTGCGGCTCAGTGAGGAAAGCGAAGGCAAACCACCTCACTTTCCCTCATTTTGCCTATTACACCTGTTTCTCTGTCCTAAGCTCTCCTAAGCATAAATAATTAATATATAAACGGGTTGATTTTGAATTGAAAATGTTGTTAAAAGAGAGGTTTCCAATTATTACGGTTAATCGATAATAAGAGAATTTCAAAATCTCGATACTAATAAAAATAAATATTTAAGGCGGGATTGAGACGGACGCGCCTCTTCTAAGATCTAACCCTTCGCCTAATAAAATTTAAGGTGAAGGGATAGCTTTAATGGCAGTAACACCAACGATGGGGGATCTGAGAAAACTCGAAAGATACTGATAGTCGACTAAAACTTGAGAAAGCTGCTTCAGGCAAAACAAAAAAGATACATTTTCAAAAAGATAAAATTTATATCAATTAGCCTACATTAATAATAAACTGAAAAAAAGAATAATATGCATATACAAAGGGTTTCGTGCTAAGTATATGTGGTCAAAATAAAATTAGCTATGTAAAAACACTAAACCGCAATAATCAAATAATTCGCACGATTAAAAAAAATCACTAACTCCCAAATATCTCATTTAGTTTCAGCGCAAATATTTCGGCAGAAAAAGTATCATATTCTGAATCTTTAAATGTCATCTCTGTTTATACCTTTTGATGTAACATACAAAGAAAATCTAGTGAAAAGTGTTATTCAGGAAAGTTGTCTTAATTTGCTTTGATTTATTTACTCATATTTAGCACACTCATTTGCTCAAGGGCATAAGCTATTTGTTTGTAAGAGGAAATAAATTCTATGCAAAGTAAATTCGTAATATTCTGGAAGTTATAAATAATGTTCTGCTCCGTCGGGAAATTTTCCTAAATCCCGCAAATCAAAGAGTGTTTACATCATAGTCAATATCAACGATTGAGTCTTGAGAGGTACTTTAAAGACTTTACAGTGAATTTTGTGCCAATAAACAACAACTGCAATGAAAATGCAAAGAAAAAAGGAAGTCAATAAAGAAGACCGCTTCAACTTGAGCCTCCGGGTGGCTGTGCATCTCACGCCGTATACAATGGAGACTTTTCAAGAAAGTTTACAGTTGCTCGAGATTTTGCCTCGTAGAGAACCACGCTCTTCGGTCACCGTGAAGGTATAAACTACCGGATAACATATTAAAACGAAAAGCGTCAGAAAATTCTAAGAAAACCAAACGTAAATTAGCGTAAGAACAATGGTTTTTCATGGATTTTACTTTATTATAGATCGCATGTAATTTAAAATAGGACCTAAAAAGATTCACTATTCTGTTGTGCAAGCAGGCACAATAACCGAAAGAAATTATTCATTTTAATGAAAAATTTGTGTTTAAGTAAATAGATAAGGCCTCCAGATCAGCACTCATAACGGAATAGTATTTATTTACCTATGTATAAAAAATAAACAAAAGCAACAACAATGTTCGTGATTTTTCTTAGATTTCTGAAAATTTTCACAAACAACTTTAGGTTGTCACAACAGCTATCAATAAACATCCGATAAGATTTAATTTCTTTAAGGCCAAAAATTCGGAAATTTAAATTTCAGGGGCATTAGATGAAAATAAACTTGAAAAATTTATAATCAAATCGTCAAAAAATCTATCGAGAAATTTAGGATTTCTAAATATTCTGAATAAACAACGAGATCTAAAAGGTAACAGCAGCCGATACTCGATGGTTCTTAAGCCTTCCTTCTACCAACATAAAATCGAACTTAACAACCAGAAATCAATTTTCGATAAAATAATAAAGAACTTTAAGAAAGTTTTGAAAATAAAAAAGAAGACTTAGAATAATAACATCATTTAAATGAATAGAGCAACATATTTTTAAAAATATGTCAAATTACAACTCAATTTTGTGGGTTGAGAAATATAAACTTAGAAGCAGCTGAAGTAAGTTTACACCATGAACATCAGAAAGTGATGGGTCAATTACCTTGCAGAACGGCAGACAGGATCCCAAAGAAACAAAGCAAACGTAGCGGAACCAAGCTCGAAGCCATGACAACGGGTAAACAGCCGAAATGATGATAGAAACCTGTTGATTCGTAAGCACTCCGATTACAGAAAACGGAACTTCACTCGTCACAAACTGCACACTTCACAATATCCCAAAAAGATACTCTTGACAGGAACAAAATAAACTTATTCACCCTCTCCGAACTTGAAATATACACTATGAGAACGAGAGCTGCACTTGGAGATCCACTATCTCCGTCAAGAAGTCAGGATGATAAAATATCGTGGAAACATCGTAAAAATATCCGAAATATCTAACCCAAACAGTACAGGCGATAACTTCGTAATCTGCCAGCAGTCACTTATCCGGATTCCCGGAAACATCACCTCACGCCTGCCGAAGCCCAATGAGCTATAACTTTCAGTCCCAGGTAATCCGCCATTAACCTGTCTACTGTCCAGGCTTCGAAACCGATTACTATTTTCAATTTCATTTGTTATCACAGGTAACAATTCCGATTGATCTGATTCTTCACTATCCTTCACCGAGGAACGCTTGAGTCACCACTACCCGTTGACATCTTCAGTTTCGGACGGAACATTCTTAACGTAAACTTAAAACTAAAAAAAAACACAGACAAGTGACTTCAATAGTCAATCGGTGTTAAAGTCGTCACGTGTAAACTAATAAATTCCAACGGTAAAAAATAAGCGCTCTGCAGAAGTAAAGGTGGAAGAGGTAATGGACGGCATTCAGCTACATTCTCCAGTACGGCCGCCCACACCCTCCAACTCCAGACGGTCCTCTGAGAAGGCAACCGAAGAATTTCAAGCAGCAAAAAGTGTACTGCGCATGCGCAGAAAGTTATCCAATTGTGAAGGTAAGGAGCGCAGCGTAGGTAGGTAATAGAAGGAATTTCAACGTCTTGGCTTATGAGGGGTGAGAGTTAGTACGCGGCCTCGGAATTATCCCAGGTATCTACTTGAGAGATTAAACCAAGAAGAAAATCTTCTTTTGTCTGATATTCAAAGTTGGGATTTTCTCTGAGTTTTTCCAAGAATCCGAGCCGAAGTTTTGAATATAAATTAATAGAATAATTAAATGAATGATTTAATCCTAGCGTGTTGTTGAATGGGAAACAATCCAAAATATAAAAGGGTCAGAATAGATTTCCACGGCGCTAATTAAAATATTACTGTATTAATATTTTATATATTATTCTCTTCCACATCAAAATTCCCCTTGTCTAAAGTGGGCTTAATGCATGTACCTTCTTATAAATAAAGAGAACAGTATCATATGTAGTATATTATTATGAAAATTTAGTCCAATTTGTATTGTTGGGTAATCAGCAAGAAACATAGGAAAAACGCTCAGCGTACTCATGTTTTCTTCTTCTCACTTACTTTTACAGGGTGTGTTCACCATAAATTTGTCTCCATACCTCTTCATATATTATTTTATAGGTTGAATTTACTGTAAATATTCTTTCAGCACACCATAAATCAAATACATTTATTTCTCCTTCATTTCTTTTGTCAATTTCTATCAGTTTAGCTGCTATGTAATGAGTTTGACCATACATAATATTTTAATAATCTCCATTAACTTATAAAAAGTACACACCACCTGCTCTAAAACATAAAAATGCAGAGTAAAATACAAGAAATTGTATCATAGAATAGACAAAAAGCAGTCAAAAAAGCTCACATGGTAACCATCACAGCAGTATAAAGAATCCAGATGTGGACAAACCATACAAAATAAACATGACTGAAGGATTGTACAAGAAGTGAAACAGTGGCTTTGCTGGGACTCAAACCCAGGTCTCCCACTTTCTGGGCAAGTGTTCTAACCAACTAAACTAACAAGCCACTGAATGGGGGCTTTTATAAAAGCCCACATTATATAGCCACATATATGTTCAAGATAGTGGTGTGCCACATATTTATGCGTTTCTCGGTGGAACTCCTTCATATTCAAGACAGTAATTACAGAATACAATGCTATTTAGCAAAAACAATTGTACCCAAGTAAGGGAACAAGAAAGCCTCTGGCAGATTGTTAGGATTGATTACTGTCAGTTTCTCCCTGGACAATTTGATGTAATGTTATTTGCGTAGGACGTAGAAAGAAAAAATATATGTATAGGTTCATCTATTTTGTTTCTGCCTTGTCTGTGATAATATGGAAGCGAATTGATGAAACAGTTTCAGGCATTACCTTGTGGAAATAAGACAAGACACTTTGCACAGTTTCACTGAAAAATCTTTACTGCGAACTAGGTTTCACTACTTGTAGCGTCATCTGGCAAAAATTCAAAATATGGTAAGTCCTTATGTAGTACTCACAAGGGGGGGGTGGTACCACGGGTGGCTGACAACGGGATGGCTACTCGTGGGGAGTGGGTTGGGTACAATTGTTCGTTTACAAGGTATACATTGCTTATAATTGCTTGCACAAGTTCAAGTTGCTCCAACACCTCGATCCTCTCCATTGATGTTTCCATATGGAGTAGGTTTGGGCTGAACTTGCTGAAATGGCTGTAGCTTCGAAGATGTTTGAAAAAAGAGAGAAAATTCCTTCTCGTCCTGGAAGCACTTTTGAGATCCCTTAGTCCTTGTTTTTAAAGTTGTACTAGCCCTTCATATATTGAATGAAAACCTTGCCATTTTAACCTAAAAAATAACTGTTTTGCATAACGTCATATTCGTTTTTAGTGTTAGATAGATAGATACTTTATTGTCCAAAGACATGATACAAAAAATACATGTATAGGACTCGTCAGAAATTCCAAATACACAATGATCTCAATCTCATCTACAATGTAATGAGCACAAGGTGTAAAGACACTAAATTTAAATCAGTTAATGAAAAATTCACCTACATTATAGAGGCATTTATCCACAAGTAATTTATGTACTACATTCCTAAAGGCAAAAAAAGATGTAATATTCTTTATTGATACTGGTAAGGCATTGTAAAATTTAATGCCTCTAACTTTAGGACAGAGAGAAAAAATATTTAGATTTTGCTGAGGGGTGTATAGATCGTTATTTCTTCTTGTGAAGTGATGGTGAAAATCCATATTTTTTTCAAAGAGGGAAATATTTTGCCTGGTAAAGAGGACAGTATTGAGGACAAAAATGGAGGTGACGGTTAACAATCCTAATTTTTTAAACAGAGGTTTGCAGTTTGCCCTGTATGGAGCATTACACATAGTTCTTACGATTTTTTTTGAATTTTTAAAATATTAATGATTTGGGAGGAAGAACCCCAAAAGATTAAACCATAGGAAGCATGGGAATTGAAATGGGCAAAATAAACCTTCTTTAGCACATCGATACTAAGGGAATGCTTTAGTACAGATATCATATAAAAAACAGAGTTAAGCTTTTTGCATAAATAATCAATATGTGCTGTCCACTTCAACTGAGGATCTAGATGAATTCCTAAAAACTTAACTGCATCAGTTGTTAGATTCAGGTCGTCACTGGAACTGTTACTATGCAATTTCCTTAATGAGGTAAGGAAAAGCACTGTTTGTGTCTTTTCCATATTTAGAGTTAAGCAATTGGACTTGCACCAGTCTCTCATAGCATGTTAACAAAAAGCCTCCTTATATAACTAACTTTGAGGTCATCTTTCTGAATTGTATTTGTTAGTGCATGGGTAATGATGCCTAGGTAAGGCAATCTATAACATTTGTTGTTTAGAGTGACATATCTTGATGCGTCTATGCTATGCTCAGAGAAATCCTATATGTGTGAAACATTTTATGTATGTATGTACATTATTTTACCTTAAATGAAATTTCAATTTTAATTCTGATGACTTCACATAAAACGTTAAGGAATTTCCAATTCCAACAGCAGAATATCATATAACCTTTTGTAATCCCATTAAATCATCAAAAATACCACAGAAAGGGAGTGCAGAAATAGAAATACTAATCTATCATTATTTCCAATGTTTTGCATTTTAATGTAACAATATTAAGTAAGCAAAGGATCCACATGATCCACTTTTATAGAGAGTTAGCCTGTGAGCTATAATTATTTTAAGCAAAAATATGTTGTTTACATAAAAATAATATTGGTATATACATATTTACTTTTTTGTGTAATATTTTTAAACCATCAACTATTTGTTCAATCAGTATTGGACAGTGAGTTCTTGGAAGGTAATGACTACCTTGAAACCTCTTTCACCTGCACTGACTAGGACAATCACTAAGCTGAACAAATGCGACTAGAGTAGAAAAAATGATCCTTCAACTCAGGAGGCAGATCGACTGTTCACTTATCCTTAACCATCTACCCTCTTAATATAACCTCTGGAATCTGATTTGCATAAAAATTAACTTCTTGTCAAGCCAAGCATCTTACTTCTCTTTTGAGTAATAAACATGATAGACCCAGACCATTGAAATGATCAAGGTTTTTAAATGTCATTACTTAGACTATTTGAAATACTAAGTTGTCATATTTTGGGAAGAAGCAGTGGGGAAAAACTCTCAGAACTCAATGATGAATAAAAGTGAAAAATAGTGCCTCAAACCAGGTCTTCCCTTCCCGAATGGGTATTCTTACCACTGTGTGATATGGAGCACCACTTAGCTTCCTCATATAGCAAAGTAAGCAATGATCCACCGTTTAATTTACCAGCCGTGGTGGCCGAGTGATTAGCGTGCTTGCATATTATCGCTCCAATCCCATGGTCGCAGGTTTGAATCCCGGCTAGCTAGATTTTTCCGATTAGGGAATGGTCTTGTGTGATTGTTGTTGTTAATGCCTACCTCTGTAAGGGACCAGAAAATGGATGTTTGTGGGGTATATGGAATAAATAAAAAAATTAAATCAATGTGATATGGTAGTTTAGCAGCTAAAAATCTGCCCAGATTTTGAGAAACCGCATTTCATCTCGGGCCAAGAAATTAAAAGGTCACTTCTCAGTGTTCTCTTTCACCACAAACACAAGTTGTAAATATGTCAAATACAGCAGAGTAACAACAAGGGTCCAAGCAAATACCCTGGGGAATTCCAAACTGTATCTTTCTTTGGGATGAAATGTGTAGCTTTCACATTTTACTTATTGCATTCTTTCTGATAAATAATTTTGAAACCACTTAATGACCATCCCACCAAAACCATATTTTTGGAGCTTATATATAGGCCTATCCTTATCTACTGTCTCAAAAGCTCTTTTTAGATCAAAGAAAATAGCACAAGTCATCTTCTATTCTCAAGGAAGCCCTTCCACTCATTTAATATACTCTGTATACAGAGGAATATATAACTATATATATATTATATATATAAAATACGTATAGTTGTTCCATGTCCAGACCTGAAGCCTGATTGATATTTCATTAATATTTTATTTTTTCCAATATATTCTTTAATTTGCTCATATACTACTTTTTCCTCCACTTTTTCTATTGCATATAAGATATTTATTGGCCTGAAGTCTTTCGCCTTTGTTGTACCAATTTTCTTCCAACATGGAATAACTCTAAAATATTTAATTTTTCAGGAACAATACCCAATTCTAAGGAACTATTTACTATATTTATTAAAAATCTGAGAGCTAATTGAAATACTCTTTCAGAAAATTGGCATCTATGTCATCTGCACTATTTTTATTTGACATAGTCTTTACAACATTGTATAGTTGCATCCAATCTATTAATTTAAAACCCCAAATATGTCCCTCTACCACATCAAACTCAAAAGTTTTATCATAGATAGGAATAGTGTTTACCAGATATGACATCAATGAAGTACCTGTTGAATTATACAGATATATTTCAACTTATCTCTTAGAATATTTTGTTTCCTTTTCAGAAATAAAAGAGAAAAATATTTTCAAAGTCAAACATAACGTGACTGCCAATATTTAGAATTTTAAGAGGGCAAAAATTAGGGGAACTCAAAAGGATACATTAAATAACATTTTGGTCAGATGGTGATAAAGTGAGCATCACGTCATCATGGAGTAAGGATAGAGTAGAGTTCCTTACTCTATGGCGCCATCTAGATAAAAGCAACCACATGAGTTGAAAAGAAGACTGCAGCCACCACTGGTCAGAAAATTACTTTCATAATGTTCTAGCTGATCATAGAGTTGGGATGGTTGCGTACTTATCAGAACCAAATTTGATTTTTTTTAGTACATATATAGAAATTCCATTTCTGAGCTGCTTTCATTGTCAATTGCAATGATACTATAGGGGATTTCACCAAATTTACTATGCTTTTATCATTAATCAAACTGAAACATTTATAATACAAACATCTTGATATCAGATTACTTAGCACATCCCTATGTTCACCATCACATCATTATTCACGATTAAAAACGCATATGTATGGCGTGGTTGCCCAAGTCCAATTTTCAGATGCAAGTATTATGTCTAAGAAGGTCTAGTGATGTCCAGGTTTGGTTGCATGTCATCAACATATCCTTAAAGGCTCAAGTGAATCTATGTCACATACATGTAGTGTTTCTCTTGTTATCATGGCTCTTCATACCACATAATATGTATTTTTATGTGGCAACTATCCACTCAGTCCCTCATGATATACTGTAATGGGCTATTTCTCTGATATTTCATAATCTTAGAGCTTTAAAAATCTTCAATAGCCATATTAGTTGAAAGAAATCTTCTACTCTCAGTGTATTTCTTATGGAAGAGCGTTTATAGCTGCCTGTCATTGAACCCAGCAAAATATTGGAAAATTATTTATAATAATGGAAATTTGTATCAGTCTGGCACCACACCTACAATCATTTTGAGAGCTGTTTCATCATTCACATACTATGGCATATCATCTAAAAATATCTTGGGCATAATTTCTCCCTCCTTTTGTAAGTGCGTATTTTTCATGGGTATGAGATTGTAAAAAACAAATATTTTAATGAGTGAAATAGTTTTGAAGTAAATTTTCATATACAAAGGTGAACAACCTTCCTTGGTGGAGGAAAATCCTCCTTTTGGAAGTTCTGTCCTTCATGGAAAAGTGTTCTTTTTTTCAACATGGAAAAACTAATTTATAAATTTCAAAATATTTCATAACAAAAATTTTCCATAATCATTAAAACACCACGTATTTAATTTTATGTAGGAAGTAATTTTGTTGTGACTACTATCTAGGAGAGAAAATAATTCTTCTCAAAAATGCAATATTTAGCAGCAGCTATAATTGTTGAGTTGACTGTAATCAAATCGGAGTAGCTGTGTTATTAAAACCTTAATTATCAAGCCTTGTTAGTTACCTTCAAAATTTAATTATTTTATTCACAACAATCATACATAAATGTTTGTTTTCCTACTAGCTAAATGACCAATGTATTTGTTC
Organism: Sympetrum striolatum; assembly: GCA_947579665.1. Lineage (NCBI taxonomy): Eukaryota > Metazoa > Arthropoda > Insecta > Odonata > Libellulidae > Sympetrum > Sympetrum striolatum. The sequence continues at coordinate 19,046,988 of OX388342.1, read as the reverse complement.
TAATTACCTCTGTTCCCAGAAAAATGTACCTTTTATAAGTATCTTAAACCTTAGTTCAATTAAGTCTTTACGTTCTTATTGAAGTAGTGCATTTTATGAACGATAACGTGTGTATATCGAAGTCATTAATGATGATTAATTTTTTTCATGTTCCTTCTGCTTTCTCGAATCTTCAGATGGTCCCAATGTAAGTACCTAATTTAAATATTTTTATAGTTATAATCATGGTAGAATACCAGGTTGCATAGCAGCTCTGCTTCTAATAGTTAAAGTTGTGTGTCCTTACGCTCTGCGTATAGAGATTTACGACTAAATATTACTCCATATTTAGGGATAGCTTTGATCAGTAATGAGCTCCTAAAAGTGAAAAATTATTGTATTATCTTGAAGGCTTATTATAGGCCTGAATCATTTGGAACAGTCTCCATTATATACCTTTAAGTTCATTAGAGGCATTACATTAATTCAAATTGTCATATTGACTGTAGGAAGACTTCATAATAGTTCACATGACCTCACTGCTTTGAATACATTTCCATATACTCAATATTAGCATTTAATTCACTTAGTGATATATTGATCACAAACTTATATCTCATTAAGAGAGCAACTTTCATTTGAATTCATAATCCAGTCCTCAGAAATGTACCAAATCTCCTTTTAAAAGGTGTGACTGCCTGTATGTATATTGGTAAACAAATAAATAAAGTCCTCATTAAGATATGATTATGACTCCAGATCTTATTCAAAGACCAATAATTCCTATTCAAATCTTAAAAAGGGACTAATATTTTTGTGTAGATGTTTTTTTAACTTGTGCTTCTCCTTTTCAAGGATATTTTGGATGATGCAGACTCTTGATCTGTTTCCTGGATTGAAGTGTGACTGATTTCCAATGCTGGATATTAGCCAGCAGCTGTGTCGTGATAGTGCAGCCGTTGTTCCATGAGAGATTTGTCCTGTAATCTGGCCCTGGGATGCCTACCTACAATGCACAGTTGTAGTTTGTTTGTATTATATTTTTTATTATCTTTGTTTGAATCTTGATCTTGAGGCTTAACCTGACTGTAACTTGCCCTGGGATGCCTGCCTACAATGCACAGTTGTATTTTGTTTGTATTTCATTTTTTATTATCTTGGTATGAATAAATTTTATGTTATCCAAATGTGCTGGTTTCAATTTCTTACATACCCCATGACACTCATTTTCTCATATTGACTGTTTTTTCATGTATAAATTTTGTATGTTGACTATGGGAAAATAATAAAATTGTTAATGTGCCTATTTTAGTATTGTATGAAAATGGAAAATTTAATTTAATAATTCAAAATATATAAATATATTGTCATTTAAAGTTCGTGTATGTAGGCCTGAATATCAATTTGTAAATTTGACGTATACATACATATTTATTATTCGCGTAAGGCTACTCAATTTTACAATTCGTAAGACGCACATTTACATACATCTGATGGAACTTTTGAGCCACTTTTACGTCAAATATACGTATGTATTACGTGCATATTCCAACTTATACATATGTATCTCGTGACGTATTTCCTGAGTATTCTTCATGTAATACAGATGTATTACATATCCTGTGTTGTCTGGGAACAAAAAACTTGTCGACCAAAAAAACATAAGTAATCATTAGATGCATCAACTTCCAGTAGTAAAGTAAAAAGTTTTTTAAAACATAAGATTATTATGAAGATGAAAAGTGGCTAGCCCCAATCGAGGGAAGATTTGCATTTCATTCCAGGATTCACTATCAAAGTTCTTGTAGAATGGGTTGTATGTACAACTAAATTATTGAAAATTTCACAGTGCTAAATTTTCATGCACCAGGACCAAATACAAGGCTAAAAATAAAACATTATTAACAAATTACTGTGACAATATACTTGCAGAAGACTTGAAAACGGCAACATGTATAACGACTTCATCCGAAGCTTCAAATTGTAATGAAACTAAATTGTATCCAATACTAGTAAGATATTTTATGTAACCAAGGGCAATCAAAATTGAAGCAGGCAGGTGAATAAAATTATGCCAGTCAACCAGTACCAATTAATTGGTGCCAGTAATCATTGCATCTGGAAACCCTGCTTAAGACACAATTCACATTGTCATCAAGGATGAATGACAGTGCTAAAAATGTTCATATTAAGTGCTAAAAATGGTCATATTAAGCAAATAATATACCTTAATTGACATTTTGCCTTTTTCTCAACTCCAGATTAAATATAGTTCAATATTGAGGATGTCAGGGAGTGCAAAATCTGGACTGTATGGAAGATGCCATATGGTTATATTCATTCTCTAAATTTATGCTGTGTTGGCATGTACTAGTTTTGATGGTGTGGTGGTCAGAGACCTAAGCTTGTCCTTCATACAGTCCAAATTTGGTTCCATCTGATCTCCATTCACTCCTAATAATGAAACATGATCTGGGGGACATCACTGAAAGATGAAGAAGTTGAGAGCTGCAAAAGACTGGTTGCAGAAAGTGTCAACTTCTTCACTGGCAGTCTCAGAAAACTTTGTTCGTTGTTGGCAGAATATAAACTGGTATCTGGTAATTATATGTAAAAGTCAATATTGGTATTTAAAAAGCATGTTTTAAGAATTATTTCTGTTTAATTTATTAAAATATTCCCATTGAAAGACAAGTTATTTAGGTGGAGGCATTACTTTTCAGTCAACCCTGGTATAGGAAGCATTTATCAAAAATGGTTTACTTTGAAGTAAAATTAAGAGCTCATAAAACTTTGTGTACGTAAGAAAATACAATTTAATGCAGTATGTTTCTTTCACTTGCTACAACCGTTGCAGGTTTTCTCATATTTATGTACTAGTATTATGCCTGAAAGGTCTTTAAGAGTAAACCACTCATTTAAATGCATTCAAACATGTGTACCTCCAAGAGCTGAAGGTTTTTCATACAATGAAACTGTAATTGAGTGAGGTAATCTTGATACTTAAACATATTTCTTGCGAGGAAAGATTTTTTTTAGCCATATGTGCAGGCACTTGAGTAGGGAAAACAAGGAAGTTGCTGTGTTTCTGTGGGGACATTAATTGAGCTGAGATTCCTGGCGTTCTAATGGATTTGGTTACTTCAAATAAGGCTGACATGGACCAAACAGAATGCTCACTCAGCAGTCTATATTCGTAACAATCTGAGTATCCTTAACATCGATTTCAAAGCGCAGCTCCTTCTCTTTCATTACTATTCTAAATATTAAAAATCATATAAGTATTTATTTATAGAATAATCTTTAAAACCAAATATTTCCTCATTACTTTGTGAGCAGTATTTATTGGTATTCAGAAGAAGCAATTATAATTATTAGTTTGATGAAATACCACCCAAATTTTAAATAATCAATAACATTCTTCAATATAAGCTATGTGATTTTCAAAATATCTCTTTCAGTGTGCATGTAGAGCTTAACACGTTCCGTGCAGTGTCGATTTCATTGGCTGCTATCCTATGGCTGAATACTTTTAATATAATATATTTATATATATAATAAAATAATATAATGTAATAATAAAAAATATATAAATAACATTTCAAATATATAAATAATATTTCAAATATATATAGAATGCTGAATTTCTATTTGCTGCAATGATTTTTCTTTTTAATTTATGCTAACAATTATTGGTTTTATTTTTAATATTTATGGCGTGATATGCCACTCTCAGCTACAGGGTAGGAACAACGTGAGCGGCGTATGCTGCTCTCTGCACGGAACGTGTTAAACCAAATTCTTGCATGGATAAGATCAGTTCCTCAATAGGAATACCACAGAAAAGCTAGTCAACGTAAGATCATAAGAAATAAGATTTCAATGTTCAATGACCAACAAATTCATTATGATTCAAAGGCATAAGAAGTTTTTGCAGTCAGGTGACAAGAAAAAATGAAAGTCTCAGTTCTGCAAGAAATTTATCTTATTTTTCAATCGGTCTCAAATAAGTTTTAGTCATCATCAGCTTGAAGATAGCTAGATCTTGGTTGAAATCGGTCAGGAAATAAATAAAATTTCTTGGGGAACTGAGACTAAGTAATTTTTTCTCATCACATTATTATTTTGTCAAGAAAGTACAACATTCAATGCTGCATATATTAGACCTACAGCTGATTTTGTAGAAAAATTAGAGACAATTAATAAAGACAATCTCAAAGTATTTGCCTAGATAAATATTTGTGAGTGAGAACTGATGAATTACTTTTTAATGATAAATATTGGGCATTAAATAATAATTCAATTTCATAAAATAAAATAAAATATTTACCAAATTAGACCTTAGTTGAAACTTTGATCAATGCATTTGAGTTGAAGAGGAGGTTACACTTACCCACCAACCATAGAAGGACACTATTGATCCATCCTTGTTGTATGAGGAATTGAATTCAACATATCAGGAATAGGTTGTATTGTTTCACCATGAACAACTTTAATCCTGGTGGAAATTTTTCTATATGTTTGCTAATCATCTCACATGGTAATATTTTTTTTACTCATTTGATAATAGAACATGAAAAACGAAAGCACATCAAAATGATGAAGAAATGAGACAAAATGTCATCAAAAGAATGAATCTAACAACAAGTTAAGACAAGCTAAGACAAGTCCAAGTTAATGAGATTTTCCTCATTAAGCCATGGTTGTATGTGTTCATTTTAATAGTTAAGAAATCTCCTGTAGTTATCACATTAATCAATATTTGTGATGGTACAGGAAAAACAATAAAATTATATATTAATGCAAAATTTATCTCAGTCATGTTACAGACCTCAACCACTCTCAATTGGACACATTGAATATGTACTTATATTGTTAATTCTCAAACCCAAATCTGGAAAGAATTGTCTATGTATGTAGTGACTAAAACGCTTCTAATAATATAAAAAATAAAAATTTTAAGAATTATTTTCAATGCTCATGATTACATAGACTATATTTCAGTCAAACATAGTTAGTTAATAAATGAAATTGTTCATATCAAAAAGCATTGCATTGTCACGTATACAGATAGATCTTTCAATGTCCTTTTTATGGAAAGAAGATACCTTTGATAAAAAACCTTCTGCTCTCAATTCATTTGTAATTGTTCTCACAGCCTCAAAATAATTAATTTGGAATTAAAGTTTATAAAGTTTTCACTGAGAATATTTTTCAAGAGAGAAAATATATTGAACAATGAATGTACAATTCTGAAATTTACATAATTTCAGAGAGTTTTTCAAAAAAGATTGAGGTCTAAAAGACAAATATATGAGATAAGCATTGATGAAGTTAATTATTAAAAATTGAGATGATTTATTAAACATATCAATAAGACTAATTTTTTTTTAAGTAGAGATTCTTCAATTTTTCTTAAATGAAATTTTAAAACCTTTGTTCCTACACCTTGTTTCTTCAACTTTCTGATTGCTCCGAAAATGTCATCTAGACTATTTTCCATTGCTACGCAAAACTGTCACTGAAAGCAGAAGTATAATATTCTAGCAATAGTACTAAATCAATAAAACATTTTTGCTCTTTCATTAAAATAGAGATCACCTACATCTAATTGGTGAGATGCAGTTGATGGCATTAAAGGAAAATATTCTGCCTAGTCTTTTAAAGGAGAAGGTCTCAAGCTACAATAGATTTACTCTATTACAAATATTTACATATGGCATTGAAAATATAAAATTTAAATTACTTAATGCAATTCTTCTGTTTCTGCTAGTAAGACGTTTCTTCAAATTAAATATTAATATGGTATTCATTTTAAAAATCTTGCTCAAAGATACATAAACTTATGCACACCAACAACACCAAAACATAATCATTAGGGAGTTCAAATGAAAATGCACGGAATGACACTGTGGGTATAATCGGAGTCTTAATCCAAATTAAACACCAGAGGCCTGAGCACAACTATCCCACTGTTTCACGAGCCAAAGGATTCCCTGTTCCCAAAATTCCTGTTGCTATGACAGGAGCAAGTCCTTCGCTGATTGATTGTGGGTTCCGTCCAACTGACGCGGCTGAATCTGTAAGGACATAAATTAGACGATTGATTAGATTTCGGACTGTGGAAGGTGTTATACCAACTGATATTCCTTGCTGAATGGTGGCCGTGCACGGGGGAGACTGTGTGTCTGACAAGTCTACTGCTCCACCATAATGCCCATCCACAAGTCTCCAGGGTCACACAAAGTGTATTGGCCAAGTTCAAGAAGGAACAGCTTAAGCATCCTCCCTACAGCCCAGAAATGTTACCCTGCAACTTCCATCTGTATGGTCCGCTAAAAAAACATCACAATCGGACTCGGATGACAAACTAAAGGACACAGTGAAAGACTGGCTCTTATTCTGGGAACAGGGAATCCTTGTATGGAATTGGATGGAACACACAATCATTCAGTAAAAGACTTGCTCTTGTCACAGCTACAGGAATTCTGGGAACAGGACATCATTCAGCTCTGAAAACAGTGGAATAGTTGTGCTAAGGCCTCAGGTATTTGGATTACAATTTCAACTATACCCACAGCGTCGTTTGTACCTTTTCATTTGAGCACCCTAATACGTCTAAAGATTTCATAGCGCTTGAGGGGCTGAATAATGCATGAATATTGTTCCAAGGGAAGATAGAGCCTGGAATAAAAAAGGATAGGGATTAGTAGCAAAATCCATAAATAAATCATCCAATCAAGAATTATGAATGCACAGAAAATCTTTTAATATAAACTTAAAAATTCGTACAACAGTATGAAAAATTATAGACTATACACATGTATATGTTATTATTATTATTATTTTAATAGTATATGTAATGTTAGGGGCATGGAAAATACCTCTCCTTACTCTCACTCTCATTAGTGAAGCACATAACTTAGAAAGTTGCATTTTTTCTCTTGGTTAGCATTTAGACGTCTTGTTTTGCTTTAAAAGTCACTCAGAACTGGAATACAGCATGATTTCTCTTCAATGCCTCGTCTCATTAACAAACTATAAACATTAATAATTGATTTGCTTAACTGTGGCAATTAACAGTTGAACATTAAAGAGTAAAGTGGGGAAAGCAAAGAGACGGACGGATGACATGGAAAACAGATTAATCGGTGTATTCTCTAGTCAGAAACAGCTATTACTGCTGGGGTATGTGTGTCTGTGTGTGTATATATATATATGTATATTTGTATGTATGTATGCACACACACGCACACACTCATGTATATATATCTGCCAAATATCATTCAACTGGGAATAGTTACCATAACTTCATTAAAATTTTAAAAGACATCATTTAGCTGCATTTCCATCTGAAAGTAATTACTCTCTAGTAAGCCAGTACTCTTGTCACTATTTACTCAAGATGCAGCTGAGAATTACAGTCAGTCATACAGTAAACATGCCTCTCTCAGACTTTTCTATTAGAATTTGAAGTTCCACGTCAGTGCTCTCGATGGATAAGTGCTTTTAAATGGATACAACAATGCTACTATAGGAGAGCACGTGGTGAGATTTACTCTCAGATGGGCATACACAGTCACATGATGTACAATGAACAGCACGCTTTAGTGGTGCTATAAACCTTATCTTCTTTGACATAATCGTGATATAGCAATTTTTAATAAATAATTTAGCATAAATGATGAAGGAGAATGAATAAGATTTGGACCTTGGCAGCAATAAAGTGTAAAAATATTCTCACAATGAAATTTTTCACAAAAACATGATTCCTCTTATGCATTGCAAATTATGAATACAATATTGAACCTTTTCTAATAGAAAATAAAAATATTCCATGACCACCTCTACCAAATGAAATATGAAAAAATATCAAAGCTATCTTAACTCCAGGATAAATGTGAAAACAATGGAAAAGATTGGAGTTTTAAACAGAGAACACTGAAAGTGTAAGACTTAACTGAAAACAGCAATAAGTCATTATATAGAATAACAGAAGACATCAGGTGAAAAATATGTGACTCTGATGAGCGATAATTAAAGAGATCATCATCAACTGAGTCAATTGAACCACAATTCAGTCAATTAGAAATTATACATCCATTTGAAATTCAATAATTGATAAAAATCACAGATTCTCTTTGCCTCCCTCAAAAAGATCAACTTCAATGCACTGCTCTACAACAAATTTAATGCATTTCATTTTAATTTTGTATGTCCTTTCTTTGTTATTTCATAACTCAAGATCCATTTGCAATCAATGCATAACTTGAGTTGTATCAATCAATTTCTCCATTTAAAAATAAGATTACAAGTTTATTTACCCATTGTGTTCCAAATGGAGATAACTTTGAATCTTTACAGACATTCATACATAGAAAACCATACACACAAATGAAATTTCTGAGATAATATTGCAGACATTACATATCAAATCCATTCTACAGAAATGAATGCAGTACATGTGGAATAAATGAGGAAAGACATAAATATATATGAATATTCCTGTCATACTTATATAATAAACCACCAAAATATCAAAGAATTCACCACAGAAAAATATGGCATTGAGGCAAACTGAAAAAGGAAATTTCCTTAAAAAATCATCAAAGGATCATAAAACGGATATGGAATGGCTAATTACAGAATCTATATGAGATTAAAATTGTTATCCAAATATACATACATATGTATGAAGTGAGAATTTTTTTTTAAGATAGAACCAGATTATTATTGAAATGAAAAGAGACAGAGAGATCTGACTAGCACCTTTCTTTCCTTTAATGTACATCTCTTAGACAAGATAGCAAGTGCTGATTCAATAACTATGCAAATAACAAGTTGTTTGCAGGTGCTACTTGGATATGAGCAAAACATTCTGAAGCAGAAAAAAGGACGACATGTTTGTGCCCACACCTTGTTCTCCCCTTTTTCCACTGAAACATCATTTATACATACATGGATACATACTTGTTTTAAGTTATTGGAGCTACTACAAAATCATGAAAAAATATGTTTAATTATATTTATATATATTTATTTATATTTATGTATATATATATATATATTTATCCTTTTTCATTAAGATGGGGTTAGAATGGAAACAGGGCATTATTTTAAATTTTAAATATATATTTACCTCCATTACAACTCTCTCTAAACAACATAACATTAATGATACGACAACAAGGAGTTGTCCGTTCAATTATGACGGCTCAATTAAAAGATATATGTTCATTTGATGAATGTTGCATTCAGTTCCAACATATAACACCCAAATTACAATCTTAAATGTGATAAGAGCATTGTAATATCTCAAATTTTGATTCAAAGGCTAAGCTTGTAAAAATTCCATTGAGAAACTCTAACGAGAGATCTGAGTTAAAATTGATTGTTTAAAAAAAATTCGATCATTTCTCACCTTCATATTTTTCTCATAAACAGTAATCTTCTGTATGCTACAGAGATGAAGGCAAAATTAAGGACACTAATCTCTACTTGTACAAAATCAATTTTTCAAGTTTATTGTGCACAAGTGTGTTTCATAAGCCTTAATATCTTTATGGTCACACTGAATGGTTTGGTGACAGATGGGCTTGATGTATAACAGAGCAAAGCACAGTGGCTGAACCCAAGAAACAAGCTGTGTAATTAGTTGGGTGGAATATGGAAGTATAGGCAAGGGAATGGCACCTGGAAAATGTCACAAAAACAAAGGGTATCTTTGTAATGAAGGATTGATGATGGACAAATTAACATCACAGGCCTATTATCATCTCAATCTCGTCTATATCTACCATTCCTCCTTGATAATTGTCCAAGGGATCTAAATTAGATAACAATCAATCCTTACAACAGAGGCATTCAGATACAATGAGATGAGTATGCCTTTGTTTTAATAAGAATTATTAAAATTGACCAGAATTAATCCACTATATTGAGTAGTTAAATAACCAACAATATAGACGACAAGAATTAAATCATATAAAACAACAGCAATGACTTATTAAACAACGGGTCATAAAGCATCTTTAGTGAGTAGAGTATAACAAGGGAAAAAGATTGTCAAAATCTTAACTGTCTTAGAATGGTAATGAAGAGAAACAGTACTCCATTAGATGGAAACAGACAATGTTAACAATCTCACGATTAAAAACAAACGAATAAAGTAATAACAAGACTATGCCACAAGATCTAACAGGGATTGTGATAACAGAACAAATTCACAACTACAAAACAGAAATATTTAACATTTTGACTCATTATAATTGTATTCTCCTCAAATATGGCAATGCTCACGTATGTATAAAAGTATATATTTATGATACATATGTATATTTGTATATATATATATTCATTTATTTCTTAGGGTATTTAACGTATTAAACAATTTAGCTTTTAATTATGGAAATGGTAGAAAAATCCGATGAAACAGCCAACAGGGTTACTTTCTTATACAATTTTTTATATGAAATTTTTCTTGGAAGCTTTTTACTTTTTTCACGACTCACTTTGATTTTTCTGAAATTAATACTTTTTTCCTAGAGAAGCCAAACTATGACCACAACCAGGCAAAATATCACCTACAGTTGTCCATCTGGTACACACATACAAACGCAATCAACACACACACAGTATTAACACAACCAACTAAACCTTTGCAGGTATTCCTACACATTGGGCTCACACATTTTTTTAAGATGTGAATATTTTTAGGGAAAAGCAATTACTTTCACATGCGCAGATTAAACTGTTTGGATTGAAAACCAGTTTTATATACGTTCTGTGTACATCAGGGAGAATTTTGAATGGTTCATTTGAGTGAACTGAAATCAAATCAAGGCAATCAAATTGTTGGTAGGGCATTGATGCTGCCCGCAAGGATGCATTTGTTTCGTAGGAGAACACAGCCAGATAAATACTGCGAATATAGTAACAACAACTCTTTGCATAAAATGCCAATTTTCTTCAATATTGTTAATTCAACAATTAAACGTTCGTCAATTTAATATATTAAGAAACCCGCGTAGTTTCCATTCAACGTAATATAATTATAATAATATTTATTATTTACATCCTCCTCCCATTTATCATTTCAATTCTAATGAATCAGGTACCATTTTGTATTCATATATTTATATATATATATATACGAGGTGAGTGTCTGGATTTATTGTAGTAAACCTGCTTTCACACACAGAAACGGGGCCGTTAACGACTGAACATGGAAACAAGAAAATTTCATCAGTGTTGCAGTGACAATCCATACCAAATTTCTATTTTTCCTTCGCCCTTCGCTTCATTTCGCACGTATGATTTGCGTAAGCATGCTTCAAATCCTAAAATAATGAAATCATACAACTTTAAGGAATTTAATGAAGAATGATTACTAGACTAAGGGAAAGAATAGATTTCATTAAAAAACTTCTTTGTTCGCCTCATTCGACCAAATCGCACAATCTGTTCTAATCTATTTATGGAGTTCTCCTTCATTTTATGAAAGAAACATTCTAATTTTAAAAACATATATGAACATAACTGAGATTGAGATAATAAATTACATTTTAGCTGGGCTTTATGGCAGATAATCCCGTGAGTTAAAAATTGAAAGTAATCTTTGAATCGAATAAATAAAATAAATCTTGATGTAGCTATCGCATAGTAAAATGCGGCAGGCTGAAAACTCCCTCATCTACAGACAATATTTTCCTAAAACATTTATTTTTCATTGACACCCACATTTAGAACAGTTTGGTTTGAAGCCATCGTCTTCGAATGAAAATAACCTCTGAAAACACAGCGTGCTTGAAAAGGAAGAGTCAATCCTCTGCCGTCGCTACGCCTTGGAATCGCAAGCCTACGATTTTTGTGGTGCATCAGAAGACTAATGGTAGGATTACATCCACAACCGTCATCCCAAAATTAAAGGTCGTCAAATGGGGTATATTTAGGATAACGAAATTCTCTGTCGGGAATGGAGAAAATACAATACAATACCTAGAATGATTACCGTAAGCGTATTCCAATCTCCATTACAGAGGTGTCAACATGTGCTGAAGAGAGATGAATTAAATACCTGCTGCGCAGTTCATTCCAACTGAGCAGGGAAGCCCGTCTTCATGAATTGGGTCTTCCTCCAGCGATTCAGTCGAGAGAAATAAATAATGATGTTCCCGTGTCTATAAAACGGGAGAAACGACCGATACGCGCAATGGACATACTTTTTGATATGGATTTGATGAAAAATCTCGCGGAAAGCGATAAAACGTTTGGGGGAAACACGAGGCGAGTCCAAGCGAAACCATGCTCACAAACTGTCATCACTTCAAACTAAACAGTTTATTCTACACCTTGAGAAATCAAAGAGCTAAAGACCGAATTCCTTCAACACGAAGACCAATAAATCTAGATATACACACATATTACGTAACATTATTCAAAAGGGTAAAAAAATAAAATTTAAATTCCTAATTTAAAAATAGGTAATAATCTGCATCAATACTATTACATAATATTGAATGGTAACGATACTCGGAAACGTACGCGATTAAAAAAAGGCAGATTTCAACACTTTTCCTACCGCAGGGCGGCGCGTCATCACGGAGACGGATCGGTGGGCGGGCGGATAGAAACAAAAGATACGCCGTCGGAGTGGCCCCGTGTATTTTGGGAAAGGGGAAGCGCTCCCCAGCAAACAAAACAAAGAGAAAACCGGAGCAGCACGGGAGACCCTTAAAGACGGCCGAGTATTCAATTGGCCACTAGGAGATGGTGATACTGCAGACCAAAGCCTCCAAGACTATCGAGTAGCTGTTTATCGCCCTGAGCCGCGGTTCCGGAAGAGGGTGACGTCGAAGGCGAGGGCGACGGCGGTGTAGGTGGAGAAGGCGGAGCAGCCGGCGGAGGTCCCTGGGGGGTGGCTGGAGAAGGTCTTCCCCCTCTTTCGCCGTAGTACTTATGGTGATGTCCGTGGTGGTGGTGGTGATGCGGGGGAGCGTAAGCCGGAGGGAAGGGTCCGTAACCGGGGTGAAGATGGCTCTGCGAATTGCCGGCTTGCGCGATCGCTGCGGCGGCGGCCGCTGCAGCCGCCACGGCTCCGAAGTAAGCGTGCGGGTGCCCGGAAGCGGGCGAGATGGAGCGAGGCCTCTGGGAAGGCGAAACCTGCCTCTGCTGCTGTTGGATGATGGCCCTTTGTTTTATGTAGTTGGAGAATTCCGTAGGGGACATCCTGTTGGCGCGTTTGCTGCTACTCTTGAGCTTAGTGCTGCCGAATTTAGTCTGGGCAAACGTGGCTGTAGTGAAGGTGAGGGGAGGCGCGGGGGGGCGAGGGAGGAAGCCGGGGGTTACCGGGGAGGCGGGGGCAGAGACGACGGGCGGTGTGGGCGGAGGGGCAGGCGAACCGGAGGGCGGCGGGGCGCAGGCCAAAGGAGAGCAGAGAGAAAGACCACCGAGGCTAGAGGCGACGGCGTCTATGGGCCGGAAACACTGCGCCTCCGGGTTGAAAGTCTTGCACACCTCGCCGTCATGCTCCTCCTCCACTGCCTCCGCCTCCGAAGCGGCAGCCGCTTGCATCGAAGTCTCCGCGGCTTCGCTGTACAGTCCCTTGGCCGCCCCTTTCTCTCCGATACGATAGCTCACCTCTCCGGGGTCTATCCACACGGCCAAGTCCCTCGGCAAGTGCTCCAGGACGTCTCTGACGGGCACGCCGCTTTCTCTCGCGGCCACCTCGAGCACGGGGTCCACGGGACTTCCCGTCTTGAGGCAGCGGTACGCGGAGCCCTTGGAGGGCCTGTCCGGATACCAGTGGCCACGGAACTTGGCTCTCAACGCCCTCTCGAGTTCCTCGCCGAAGAGATTCACGCGCCTGCGCGGAAGTTTGTTGTAAAGATAGGAAATGACGAAGGTCAGGGCCACCTGAATTTCCACGTGCATGTCGGGAAAGTGAGCGAGACGGTCACGGAGATAAAGGGCGATTCCACTTTAGATTTTTAAGTCTCGGTCGTTTCTTTTTCTATCGCCTCCCCTATCGAAGAACCATTCCTCCTCGATGGAGCACTTACGTCACACGCACAAAAAAAAACACCGTCGAACCATCATCGGTTCACATTCTCGGCATAATCGCAGATTCGCGGGATGCGAGGGTGGCGATAGTTCGGTTTGCAGGTACAGAGAGTTGAGATATCACAAAGAGCGGGCCATTCGACCGATCAGAGAGGTCGGGACAATGTCATCGGAGTTGCGAAGAGGCCCGGATTGCAGCTCCCTTTGGGGTCCCGGCGTCGACTCCAGAGCTGCTGCTGCTACGTCCGCGGTTCGGAAAGCGACTGGCCACCCACGCACCAGGATGATATCGAGCGGGCGGACGTCACGGCGCTATGACGTCACAGCTCCAGGGGGTGCAACCTCTGCGAAAAAGAGAGAGTGAGGGGGCTATTTTTACTCCCCGTTCGATATCGTTCGGGTATTGAGCGTCCACCACTTCGACACTGTAAATCGCTCCTGCAGACGTGCTCTAGTCATTTAAAACACCGAATACAGCACTACGTCAATTGAAACAGGAGCATAATATAACAAGTAAATGCGTGTGAACGCAGGAAGGTCCCCTTTCCTACGCTCGAAAATGTAAAGACGACAACAGTAAACAATTAAGAAACAAACGAGCACGATGATTTGACAGTTCCCGAAAACAATTGAATAGCATTAATTTAGGATAGTGAATAGATGATTAGGAACGATTTTTTTGAGCGGCTGAAGAAGATATTATCCATAATATTTTGATTATAGTCAAAATGAGAAGTGGGACGATCGTTTAATTGATCCTGTAGGAATGCTTTTGAATCAGGGGTTGGGAGACCGATATTTATCAACAAGTATTCCAGAGGTTTATAAATAATTTTTTATGTAACGCTCCTGCTTCGTTGCGCTGTAAATAAAATCTACCGGGAGTAAACAATATTCTAAAATAATAAATAACAGCAAAGGGAGGATTTATAAAATCGCTTTTAGGGAAGGGAAAATTTTCTTCAATATTAATCTGAAAGTGAGGAAGTGCCTTAAATACGCATTTTCCAAATAGCCTTAAGAATATACAAATAATTACGTACTTAATTAATTCTACAATGCTATTAAAAATACAGTTAATTTGTCTTTCTCTTTTGACAGACTTTTTGCATAACTGATATCCCTAAAGTTGACTCACAGCAAAATCGTAATAAACCCATACGGACTGTTTAATTCATAAATGATAGTAGGAGAAATACAACGTAATTTTATCATGATTAATGCAGCAAATGAATAATTATTGCAGAAAAACCTGATGTTAGATACTAGTGGAACTTATCGTAGCCTAGGAAATACGCCGTCCCTACTACGAAGACATACGAAGGGCGATGCCCCCCATACAGGTCAGCTAAAGAACCATGGTCTTGATTCTTTTTGAAGGTAAAACTAAATAATACCGTAATTAGATGTAGAAAGAAAAAATACGCAGAAAGAGCATCCGAAAATAGGAAGTAGCTACATAAATCGGAGGATGCTGCCAAGATGCCTCTTACGAAAGGAAAGATGATTCGGGTTGCTCAAAGAATTCGGTAAAAATACATTCTCTGCGGTCGAAAATATTTAGTTGATATTATGCATCCGGAATAGATCAGGGGAATTAATATTCGTGATTGATTCCGCAAATTTTGTAAGCCTCGATAATAAGCGGCTAATCACATGCACATATTTATATAGTATGAACATGTATGCATAAAATTCGAGCAGCAAACAAAAAAATTGCGATTTGCTAGATTTCGACACCTCGCAGAATATACACTACTTTTTCAGCGCTAAGGTCTCAGGTTCATTTCCGGAAAGGGCCAAGCGTTCCCGTAAGAAAGGCATATAGAGTTTATTTTTATAGTTCGCACGGTTGTTAATCTTGCATTATCAAATTATAAGTAACTAGTAATAAATTGAATAAAGATTCTTATCTTGGTCGTGAATCATTGTATTGATTCAAAGTTGCGAAAGTTTCGATAAAATATATGAACATTTTGTGGCCACAAACAATACAAACAAAGACCAAAATAATTTAAATTATACGCTAAGGTCCAGATTGAAAATTTTCAAATGTCTTTAAAGCGGAAATTCTCACACCCTCTATTGTTTACGGAATTTCGTTTTGGTTTAATTATTTAGATTTATTTATTACTGAATAAACACTTAGTTGATAGGTGGTAAATACTTAGTTGATAAGCGAGATAAAAAGTCAATTTTCCAGTAAGTAATTAAAAGCTTGTACATTAAATTGATTTCCTCATTTCATTTATAATTTCTGCATAGACATTCATCTCTATTATTTACGCTTACCTTCGATAATAATCATGACATTTACAGCATTTATAATTATCTAAATCTCGTATTGTCTAAAATGACTTTTAATAAATATTGAGGAATTAATTATCTTTTCTCGTTAGTAAGGATGTTGGAGTTCCACACAGTGACAGCTTCGTCAATTGATTTTATCTTTTCTCGGCTATATTTCAATAAAAAGATTTCATGCTAACATACTGATACTCGGGCAATGTAATTTCAAAGATAGAGATGTATTTTGATGGAACAATTCGTCGATCACAGATAATTGGAGGGATGCGGATAGTACTTGTGTATTCAAAACGAATTACGACAGCCAATGGGTAAATGACAATATTCCTCATTTCCTCAATATTTTTATCCGCGACTATTGTTGTCAAGAAAAGTCACATTCACATCAAACCGTCAAGATTAAACTCAATTAACCTCATTAAAGAAGAGATACATTTCTCTAAATTCCACTCCTGAGTGATATGTTTACAAATAAATCAAAAAAGCGTACTTTGTATTTTCCACATATTTGTTTAGAAACGACCGGTTTCGACCATGACAATCATCTTCAGGTGCACTATATCTTAAAATGAGACAATTTATAGTATGCAAAGCAGTTTTGAAGGGAGTGAAATGAGAGGGGAGGGGTCATGATAGGTCAAGTCATTGGTCAGGTTAGGAGTTAAAGAAATCTCCATTTTTTCCCATGCGTCCAACTTTTTGATTTATTTTTAGATGGCGTTCCACAATATTAGGCTAGAGCACCTTGAGTCTATGCTATGTTTACATTTATGTGGTTATGGATCCATCCACATTTGAAGATGTGAATTTTTACACCGACGTAATTACAACAGCGTAGGTATGTACAACTACTTTTAATATACATTTACGGGAGGAACTGAAAAATTCTGACCCTCCAAGAGATAACATCGAATATGCCGAACTTTGCAAAGCCATCAGAGTAGCAATCAAGAAAGACGTAAGAAATTTTAATGAAAAGGTTGTGCAAGAGGCCATAGAAAATAACAAGAGCATAAAGAGGGCCAGATGACGCCTAGCAATAGGTAAGAAACAGATTTTAGCCATACCGAAAGGAGATGGCACAATAACATACAACAGACCAGTAATATTGAGAACTGTAGCAGAATACTTTGGCAACCTATACAAGAAGATGGGAAATGCCGAAGAGGAAAACCAAGAGGAAAGCCAAAGCTCACAAAATTTCCTCTTAATTCTCCCAGAAGAGGCGATGGTGTCGATTAAGCAGATGAAGAGTGGGAAAGCAGGAGCAGCAGATGGGGTGTTGGCGGAGTATCTGAAAGCTGGTGAAACGGAGATTGCTAATGTTTTAGCACAAATATTCAATAATGGTCTAAAGCAAGGGATGATTCCCAAAAAAATGGAACCACGCAAAGATTGTCCTTCTGCACAAGAAAGGAAGCAAAGAAGATTTGAAGAACTATCACCCCATTAGCCTCCTTCCAGTTGTCTATAAAACATTCATGAGGATAATAGCTGAACGTCTTAATATGACCCTGTCTTCAGCCCAGCCTAGAGGACAAGCAGGATTCCGTAAATATTTCAGCACTATGGACCACATCCACACACTACAGGAAATTTTTAAAAGAACGAATGAGTACGAGATGCAACTCGTCCTTTGCTTTGTGGATTACGAACAGGCCTTCGACTCGGTAAGTACCTCCTCCACTCTGAAAGCTCTGAAGAATCAAGGAATAGATTCTGAGTACATCCGTATCTTGCGCAGTATCTATGAAAATACACAGCT
This sequence comes from Sympetrum striolatum, assembly GCA_947579665.1. Taxonomy (NCBI): domain Eukaryota; kingdom Metazoa; phylum Arthropoda; class Insecta; order Odonata; family Libellulidae; genus Sympetrum; species Sympetrum striolatum. Next base: position 19,028,876 of record OX388342.1, on the reverse strand, counting down.
TCTGTAATGCTGCATGAAGAGACCGATGCATTTAAGATTGAGAAGAGAGTTCGACAAGGTGACGGTCTATCTCCCATCTTGTTCACAGCCGTTTTAGATGAAGTTTTTAAAATCCTTGATTGCGAAGATAAGGGCTTAAGAGTAAATGGGGAAAACATCAGTCACCTCCGTTCTGCAGATGATATAGTTCTCTTTGCAGCCAACGCAGAAGATCTAACATCAAGACTGGAAGAGCTAAACACAGCGGGACAGAAGATGGGACTCAATATATACCTGACAAAAACAAAGTTAATGTATAATTCTTTTGCGGTGCAAGAATCAGTCAAACTTAAAGAAAAATCTCTATATGTTTGCTTGGAATACACGTACCTGGGACAACTTGTAACAACAGGAGAGAAAAACCGGATTAATGAAGTAAAAAGAAGAATAAACCTTGGATGAGCGCATTTGGTAGGAACTCGCATATTCTGAAGTCAAAAATGCCAATGGTTTTGAAGAGGAAGGTCTACAACCAATGCATTCTACATGACCTGACCTATGGTAGAAACTTGGGTGTTAAATGCTGCAATAACCCAAAGACTTCAGACAACGCTAAGGAGCATGGAGCGCTGTATGCTGGGAATCACAAGAAGAGACAGGAAACGCAACATTTGGGTGAGAATGATGACTGGAGTTACAGACATCATAGATAAGGTAAGATCACTAAAATGGAGGTGGGCCGGCCATGTTGCGAGAAGAAACGACTACCGTTGGACATCTGCAGTTCTCAACTGGATACCAAAAGATGTGAAGAGACCAAGAAAAAGACATATAGACAGGTGGAATAGAGACATCATCAAGTACTTAGGTGTAACGTAGCAACGAGAAGCTCAGGAGAGAGAAAATTGGAAAGCACTCGGGGAGGCCTACATCCGACATCGGATTGAAAATGGCTGATTGATAAGATACTAATAATCAACGAGTTACGTTTAAAACAGTGTCTACGTTAAACTTTTATCTTCGAAATATTATTCGATAATTGGAGAAGTACTTAACTTTACTCTGAAACTTGAGTTTTACTACTTCATATAGTTCATTTACAGGTAAATATTTTTTCCACAGTAACGGCTACATAAATATTAAATTATCAAATAAAGTGAATAAATTATTGTGGAAAAGTGTACATATGTTTTCTATCGTGAATTTTCAGAATATCACTGCCGCCTCCGTAGATTTTATCAAGAGAATGACATTAAATTTAGTAGAAGAGGCGAAAAAAGCGAAAGATTTCAAGAATTTTTTATCCTAAATATAAACTGAATATAATTTTCTTAAAGTCAGGCAACTGAAGACATCTATAGGACGAGAACCGGCCTTAGGTTCCAGTTCAAATTCAAAAATGTTTTATGTCATCTGAAAATCCGTATTGTGTGAGAAGAAATCCGATGGGAACCCTTTCTTTCACAGAGAAGAGGGCGAGCAAATGTTCCCCTATCCATTAGGGTTACCATTTCCAAATAGTGAGATACGATGACTTAGCGAAATTCAAAGCGATGCCTTAAAACATCGAAGTAATTTTGTAGGGTTTGGAGACGCTCATGGTGTATGCACCGTCAAAATTTGTATTTAAATGATTTGCATCATTGAAATTTCAGAATCTTACTTTACATCATTTCTCTGAGTTTTACTATCAAAGTGAGATATGAGGTAATTAAGCGGGACGGGAGAATTAAAACCGGGACAGTCCCGGTCAAAACGAGAATTATTTTACTTATCCGCCCAAATCACAACATTTCTTTGCATCACCCGCATTGACGACACCTAAAAGCTGCTGCAAAAACCTTAGTGGAGGGTCATCATCAAATAAAAAAGTGCTAGATTTTAATTTCAAAAATTATTTTGTTCCTATACGTGCAACAATATTGAAAACCGGGCCAACCCATTGGGCTCTACCTGGAATAGAGGACTGCCCTATTCCTCGACGGAGGTCCGCTGGAGGCTCCTTGAAGGCTGGCATGCCTACCAATACACCCATCACTCTTTTTATAAAGAATCAGACCCTAACTATGCGTACCTCTTTTCCCCGGTTCCCAGTATCCCATTTATTCCTTATGAATGAGTTTTTATAGTGGCCTGGCATCGAACCCAGGATCATCATTGCCAATCCTGTTACACCGGAAATAGCTGTATCTCATTTTAGAGAATTAAATTATTTTGCAGAAAGACTGCATTGGGCATCATATGTTATAAAATGCGTTTAAAAATAATATATCTAACGAAATAGTCGTCGTTTTACTAAATTTTAACTTTGCAACTCATTAAATGCGATATCGATAATCTTGCGAACTGTTAAGAAAGATTCACAACTTCCGACTTTGAAACTTAAATGTATGATAATTGAATCGCAGAAAAGCGATTTGGTATACGTTTTTCCTTTTGGAATTTACATTTTTGTGCAACGACAAGATTTATTGTTAAGTTTCTCGTTTTCCGGACTATTTTATATCGAAATAAACTTATCATCTACGCTAAATAATCCAATGAACTCCTTTCAATCCAATTTCTGCCCTCCCTTTTGCATTTGACTAAATTGATAAATTCATTATAAACATTATTTATACCTTAGCATCTAAATTTAAACGAATGGATAGATCTTTTCGAAAATAAAAGTAATTCTTTAGAGTATTTAACAAAAATATATTTCCTTAAGTAAACTACGGTTAATCATTCTTGATTTCAATGCGATTGAAGGGATAGCTTAGTTGATCATCCTATAAAATATTTAAACTTATTTACGAACGTAATGCTCATGGTTTTCTCATAGTGTCATACAGTGCGATACCTAACAACTAAACTCTTCAAGTAATTATTAAATTCAATCTGTGTCGAGAAGGGGCTCTGAAAGCAGAGAGGCCGCTGCAGTCGACCCATTTAAGTTCTAAATTTATCGCAATGGAATGGAAACAACGTTTGCTGCTCAATCTCCAAGAGTTACTTTCAGTAAATAACTCCATTAGCTTCCACTGAGGATCATCCGGGCGATACTCATTCATCTTCATTACACATACAGATGGCGACAGTTTCTCGAATACTTTCCACTTGTATTTATGTTTTAAATTACGGATGATTCTCATTAACACGAGGAATGATCATGAGCCATTTGCGACGTTGGATGCAGGCCTCCTCGAGAGTTTTTCGATTCTCTCCATTAAAGAGCTTTTCATTACTACCCGTAACTGCTTGATCTCTGGGTTCCATCCGTCCTCTGGTCTTCTTCTCGGCCTCCTCACATCTCTTGATGTGCAATAAAGAGTTGAAGACGTCCGACGGTTGCATGTAGTTTCTTCTCGCGCATGGCCTGCTCACATCCAATTCAGTGATTTTATCAATGATGTCTGTCACTCTGGCATTAGGTTTTCTGTCTCCTCTTGTGAATTAACCCTTAAAGGACTGACGTTCCCATATGGGAACGGACTGCAGCTGGGTTCTCTAGGTAGCTAAACAATATCTTGAGTGTCATAAAATGGTCATTAAACGATATTTTGTGAGCTAAGAGGGTCCAAAGCTTACTTTTATTTGAGTTTTGGTGCATTTAAGTCAAGGGAAATATTTCTTGTGATTTTTCGAAAAACAGCGAAATTTTGAGATGGATCCTTCTGGCAACTAATTTTTATAAGTTTTACTGTTTTTAATTTAAAGTAGTCTTTTGCTTGTATACCTTTAGTATGATGTTCTAATCATCGAAAGAAATTAAATAGAGCAGAGTTTGAGGTTATTTGTTGTTGTTATAACGTTGTTTATTGCTGCGTTCCCATATGGGCACGTCAGGCCTTCCCACTACTACGCGATTTCCTTGCCGATGGGTGTCAAGGAAAGCTATATATAGTACATAAAAGAATATTTTGCGACATAATACATTATTTTTGGTGCAATTAAGTTAAGAATTATTTTAGTTTTAAGTTGTGACAAGAAGACTATGGCAATTATTATCCATATTTATGAACTAAAGCTCGGAAAACCTAAATTTATATAGTAGAAGCGGCAAAAACATATATTAGCAAATGATTATTGTACTAGATATACAAATCCTTTCAAATTTTATTAGCTTCACATAAAATTATATCATCAGAGGTGTTATAGTTTCTATTCAGGAAAAATTAAGTTTTCATGAGTCGACTTCACTGACGGAGACTCTCCGAATCCTTGACGAGGATGAAGAGAGTCAGGTAGATGTTACCGATTTCTTCATTTCTCCAACAGAAGAAAATGAGCGCACTGATGAAGCATTGGCTGATGAAGATGAGGGAAGATTGGTTGACAATTTTACTGGTAAGCAAATGAGGGCACAAGCCGAAATTCGGTTGGCAACCAACGAAAGTATCGGTGCTGGAGAAGACGATGTGGCAAAAAAATCTGTGCGGAGAAAATGGATAAAGGGCAGCATTGAGTGGACGGGAAGTTTTTCTGAAGCAGATTACTTTTCATATTCTAAACTTAGCTGCATCTAATTGCTAGAGCTCTTTATCGATGACGATTTCGTCGCATTCATAGTGGAACAAAGTGAGAATTACGCCCGATTTTTTAATTGCCCCAATCCACAAATTACAGAAGAGGAGATGCGAGCCGTCATTGGCATTTTGATTGTATCCGGGTACAACATTCTCCTGGAAAAAAATATTACTGGGACGCGAAAAAGGATGTACATATTGAATTGGTTAGTAGAGCGATGAGGAGGGACTGATTCATCCAAATAATGAAATTTTTACACTTAGCGGATAATACTAAGTTAGACAGTCAAGCGATGGGTTCTACAAAGTCTGGCCTACGATGAAAATAATTACACAGAGATGTTTGCAGCATTTGGTGCCTTCCCAGTTCTTAGATTGTGAAGAAGAGATGATAAGATACTACGGAAGACACAGCTGCAAGCGATGTTGTAGAGGTAAATCGATAAGATTCGGTTATTATAATTTGAAGTAGTATGTGAAATAATATAATAGCATTAATTTATTTAGCTCAATATATAATTTATACGAAAGAATTTATTGCCACATTTGAAAGGATGTGGCTACAATGGAACTGGGCGAATCAGAAAGAACCGGATTCCGAAAGATAGTCCGCTACCACCAAAAAATGATCTAAAAGAGGAGGAGATTGGAAAGAGCATCACAGCTATTTCTACATGTGAAGGAATAGGAATCACTAAATGGCTGGACAATTTGGTAATTGTGGCAGCCTCAACAGCGTATGGAGTTACGCCGTTGATGAAAGCTAAAAGGTTTTATAGGAAACAAAAGAAAATTATTCAGCTTCCATAACCCTACTTCATATCCCAGTATAATAAGCATATGGGTGGAACTGACCAAATTCATGTAAATTCACTGCATATTGGTAAGATATGATTTATATAAATTATTTGCAACTCAGACAATCGAATAATAATAATAATAAAAGGAAATCCTTAGATCCAAGGACAAAATTAGAGTTTAGACGGAAAATTGCTCAGGTGTACTTTACTCGGTACAAGACGGAATAAAAACCACTCGGTGGACGACTCAGCAAGGCTTCCACGTCAAAAACTGGCTCCACGCAAGAGTTATGGTATGATCAATTAATCGGTGTAATTGGTGACATACCGCAGAACAAGGGAAAACGCTGCGCATATGAAGAGTGCGAGAGTCGTGGGAGAACAATGCGTAATAAGTGCGATGTTGGGCACTGTGTTAAATGTTTTACAAAGTACTTAACAAAATAATTATTAAACAAATACTTATATCTTCCAAGAAAAACCATTTCATACAATATTTTTTTGAAATAAATAAGATTTTTTGCAATAAAATGCTTTTTTTAAATTTCATCATGGCGCGCGTAATAGTAGTAGTGGGAAGGACTGACGTGCCCATATGGGAACGGGCATTTGCAACGAACCTATTATTGTTAACTTTTTTTAAACAATTTTCTGTTGTTAATTTAGGTCATCTGAATACCAATATACTAAAATCAGGGTAATTTTTCAGAAAAAATAATTCTCGTCCTTGGAGGGTTAAAGCATACAGAGTTCTATATATATATACATATTTGTCGGATTATTGCTGCGTTTAAGTCCCAAGTTTCACTTCCTTATGTCAAGATGGTAAGATGGCATTATCTGTTATTCATAGACTCTTAACCATTCTACATCTTATATATAAAAATGAAATGATGTTCGTGACGTCGTCTAAAACTCACACATAACACACACTTCTTCATAAAGTGTATCACTTTATGAAGAAGAAAAAATTGCATGAGAGTTTAACATTTGCTGTTACGAACAATATACTGTGAAGAATCGCACGGAAACAAGTACGAACATTTAAATTTCAATTTTTTACAATTTTGTTTAAACGTCAGTAGCAACCAAGTTTTATTTACAGCAACGTAATTGTTTACTGAATTTTTAGTTAGAGTTTAAAAACGGTTTTACTCTCTCTACTCGAGGACTTCGCGTGAGGATTTCAATATGGTAAACTTCTGAAGGTAAGTTCGAAATATTTGAGTGACTGTGAAAACAATTCCGTGTCGTTTTACAGTGTTCACTACAATGCCAAGGAGAGGACGAGCTGACATATGTCGTCGTAGTCAGTCATATGCGTGGCGAGCTACTACACGAGCAAACCTAACTGGTAAAGTGTTACAATCAAATCAATTTTAGTTGGTACGAAGTTCACCGGGTCATTTAGTATAAAATATAAATTCAGAGCCTAAACCACAAGTGTCTTTTAATACGCCTTTTATATTTAATAGACCTTATTTACGTAGGAAAGGAAGAGAACACTTTGTCTTAGTTCCACAGTAAATTTATTGTGCGACCGGTTTCGACTAAGGACTAGTCATCTTCATTGCCAGAAGATGACTAGTCCTTAGTCGAAACCGGTCGCACAATAAATTTACTGTGGAACTAAGACAAAGTTTTCTCTTCCTTTCCTACGTTATGGAGTTCCACAAAGTGACAACTTCGTCAATTGATTTTATTTTAGACCTTATTTACATAAGCATGTAAATGGCACCGACATTTCCCAAAATGATCCCAGATCCACACAACACATCTTCCATATTCTGCCGTATTCCAGAGTTGTTCTTCATGACCATCCTAAAAATCTATTGTAAATCAGAAAATTTATAAAAGTCATGATATAATTATGTAAATTCCATGGAAATGTTCCCAAACGTTCGCACCAACAAGGGAGAATTGAGATAGGAGTATTTTCTGTCGAATGCATTCCAGCATCTTCCCGGGCTAAATGAGAAGGTCAAACTTCAGGGTCCAAGTGATAGAACCATTCGTTATAATTCTAGGATAGCGTTGTACATGTTTCGTTATCTTCTTGAGGTTCTCCGAGTTGCTGAATTCGAGAATTAGAAAAGGTACGGCAAACGGTAATACAATACGATTTGTCAAGAATTGTTACGGCAAATCAGAGAGTGTTCGAGAGTTAGAAGGAAGACGATTTTAAATAAGGTTTAGTTTACTTAATTCAGAGAAAGTAAGTTCATGGAATAGGTTTCGGATATTATGTGCGCTCACTGCTCTATGAAATGGACTGATACTGCGGGCAAATCAGGGGAATAGATGCTTACGCTAGTTGCACAAAAAACTATTTTTTCTGCGAAGGATAAGCGACAGGAATAGAATGAGAAGTATATTCATGATGCACTTACTTAGCTTCGTTCTACAATAGGAGAGCCCTTTTTTCAAAGCCGCCAATATTTCAATCCGCATGCGAACTCCCACAGTGGTTAATATTCATAGTACGCCATGGATAAATACCACTTTTCGTGGAACTTTTTCCCTTTGAAGAATTCCTAGATAAGCCTCACGCTCCCATTGGTAAGAAGCATTGGTTTGACTTTCGTTCGCCCCTGGACACGTCGTTCACTCGATTATCCATCAGCGACAGCAGGGCGCAGTGAAGCTGGATCGCGGGGTACAGCAGCGACGTAGTCATCGAAGAGACTTCAACGCCTGGATTTCAACCTTCCTGTGGTTTTATATACTCAGCGAATGGAAGTTTATTCCACTCTACGAGTATTTGATTCCAGAAACCATAGAGACTCAAATGGTCAAAATGGTCTTTCCTTTTCAGATGGATTCCATTACCTCCCGCCGCTAAGGATCGCTGTTGTCTGTTTACAACGTATTTCTTTTGGATGAATATTGATAACTGCCTGGCGTCGTACCCAGGGCTTTTTTCGAGCGTATTCAAATCGACTACGCAATTAAATTATGTCCACTGTTGACGTATTGGGTGATTGCCATGTACGATTACAGAAAATATTCTGAAAATTGTCGCAATGCTTTTCTTGAGGAATAATTCTGAACCGACCCGGAGTGGAACCCAGAGTAATTTCAAAAACTGTCTACGCTGTTAATTTAATAATACAAAAACATTCCGAAAATTTATCAGGTGTTTTAATAAAGAGACTACTCCATCCTTAGTCATGTACTGAGTGCATAATTTACAGATTCGAGATCATGTTGGACTGATTACTAGTGTATTCCTTCAATTACATATTCAATTAATGCCGAATGATGTGTTTGATTGTATTTCTAGAAGAAAATTGCCGTTTGTATTCTAACCGAAGCGATGCAACATTTCTGTAATGCAGTCTGCAGGTTTCTCCTGACCTTAAAATCGCTTGCCTAAATCGTCAATCTCTGCACTCATATATATGGAGTTGCGGAGGGAGAAATGAGAGTCGAGAGATAAAGCGAAGAGGTTAGGAAATATACGACAAAGTATGACAGGAAAGCGTTCGATCAAAGGGTTAAAATATAGACCAAATGACCCGAATTAATGAAGGAGAATTATAGTAAATACAACGCTTTCACTCTTTAACAGGAAATAGTTGTAAATATTCCTTCATTAACAATTTACCTATGGAAGTTATCGAACCATTTCCTCCCTCCTGAAATGCCCTTTTAAACAGAAACTAAGGAATAAATAAATAGGTAAATAATAACATCAATGTAAATTGCTTATAATGCAATTATTATACGTGCATACCATATTAATGAAATTTATAATTTGATTGTTAGATTTATTTCATAAATTGTTTCTAATCTGACAATGGTATGACTGTGACGTGAATATGAGCATTGTATGCCACACTGCCTTCGGGTGGCTTTAGAGAGGTTTCCCATCCACCTCGTGTGAATGCAGGGATTCTATTTTCCCTCGATAACGATTATCACCGACACTGTTGCCTGTTCACCTACGTTATACACATAAAAGAAAATTCAAAGGTGCCAACGCAATGCAATCACTAAGTGGCTCCTTGTGAGTGAATTTCGGCGAAAACGTGAGGATATTACATATCTAAACTCAAAACAAAGAGCAACAAGAACACGAGATTCCACGGCGGATTATGAATTCTTAGAGCAACATAACTTATGTTTGATTTATGGACAGTCGCATAAAGTAGATATATTTTCTACATAAAATAAAGCATAGTTTTGAGCGATAAAAGTACATTACGTGAATACAATAGGAAATCTGTGAACCCCATCTGCGACAGCTATCACTTTGTTGTTTCGTAGATTTTTTAGTTTCTTCCGTTGCCACAACGAACCGTGTGTGATTTCCATATCAGGATACTACTTATTTTCAAAAATATTTTATTGCAGTATTTTGGCTTCTTATAATTGTGAGTATTGCTACAAGTCGTATGAATGTGGTATCTCAAAACAAATCTGAATTAAAACTGGCATTCGAACCATTTTCGGGTTTTTTCTATTTCATTATTTTTGCATTCGTATATGGAACTTCATTATACAATACGAAATAATTGATTTTCATGCAAATGCAATTACATGCCTGCTGTGTTGGTTTTGATGTCATAATTCACAAAGATTTAAAGAGGTATGTATTACTCAAACACCTTTCGTATTGTATTTTCAAATGCATGAATACAACTGCTGTCTTTGGAACGCGGCTCGCAGAATGCAGTGCAACTAAAGCAATGAATAGGAACGTTCTCATTCCTTCGCTCTTCATCGATTGACTTTCTGCCCGTTCACATACGAGGCCGCTCAAAAGGTTTCCGCAATCGAGCTTTCAAACATTTTGTCTAGGTTTCAGATTTGGAGGATTACGATTACGATTTGGTCAGGTTTAGGAGATTACTTTATGGCCCGAGCATCACAAAATAATTAGAATATAAATATCCTATGATAACGATGGGTGTTTACAAATTTCGACCGTATCAATGTATTCCTGGAAACTAACAAGTATTTTAATTCTTTCTACGATATCTTAATGGGCCTGTATCTCAATGTTTTTGGACACCCTACGTATGATTAGGATAAAAAGCTGTTTTCGAGTCTTTAAGAGATTTTTTAAAGAAAATATTCACCTGAAGTTTACTGCTTCTTACACAATAACATATTTTTTTCCCATATGATTTGTAGACTTTACATTTGTCTTACTTGGTGGCATTAACCGCAATTGCTGCGGGAAATATTCAATCATTCGCAAAAAATGGATTTAGAGAGCAAATTCCCGATAATGGCATTCTTTGCATTCGATTAATATTTTAAAGGAGTATTTCGTATGTTTACCACCAAATTGGGGTTCGCCATACCCCACGCATCCATCGATACTCAAATTGTTAGCCAGGCAAAGACAGTGTATTAACCTTTTACTGGAAAGCGGCTATTCATACTACAGAGACTTTCTTTCGGAAAAATCCAGTGTAGAATATGTCGCTGCATCGAGCTGCAATGGCCAATAGTCGTAGCTTATAGAGATCTTGGTCTTCAGAATACTATTACTGTATCCTTTCTGTAAATAACCGCGTCTTCGCCCTCAATTGGCAATCTCCAAGGAGAGTGCTCCTCAAGGTCGTATTTCGAAGTGCGCAGCAGTGGCGATGTGGGTCAGATCAATACTGCTCTCACCTTTAGGCGCAGAGGTCGTCGTTTACAATCGATATATCGATCGAGAGACTGCGATTCCACCAAAGGAAAGCGAATGAGCGGCTTATTAAACTCTAACACAACGAGACTCGTTCGGAAAACACGATCTCTGATGTGATATGTCTGAAAATGATTGCATGGCATTAATCAGCAAGTAGTTAAAATATTGCTACCGCCATCCATTGTTCAAAGAGCGACACTTTTACTCGAAGGCGATGAAAAGTAAAACTACCGAGGACTGACAACACTCTACCAAGAAAATCAAAAATTTTATTACAGTTTTGTAAGAATAATGACTAAATTCCTGTTGAAACATGGTGAACTGAGTGACTTTTAACTCCACAGTATAGCATCCCTACATCGGGTATGACATGGCCAGAGGGCATATTTAAATGATACCTTATTGGTACTTCTAGACCGCGTTACAGCCACTATCTATCAATTAGTATTTGAGGTAGCTTCCTCATTTCATCACGATGTTTGGTCGTCATCATGGTCCCACCGGGGATCGAACCCAGGATCGAAAAAGACCGCGACTCTCACCTCACTATCTTCAGGCCATTTGACTTGCTTGCGTGTATGATTGAAGCTCCCACTTTATCCATAAAAATATACCCTTATACAAGCACTTATATATTTATTTATACATGCATTTGTATACTCACGAGTTGAAGTTGTTTGCATTTGGCGGGTATTCATATGACGTATATTCACACATGCCGCGATTTTGATGACACGAATGAACCTTAAAATCTCACATTCGAACGCCTCAAGATAACTATGAAATGCGACCGACGTGAGATGAGCACCCACGCCTGCAAATGCCGGCAAATCAAAGGGCAATAACTTCGCGGCCCTAGATATGAACATACACCGCCAGAGGGCTACGAAAGGACCCGGAAACGCATTAAACACAACGAAAGAAGAATTTAATTCTCTCTTTTAGGCCTAAAATAAAGATCTATACATTTCTCACCGGAATACTCGAGACGAATACGAAGAACCAGGAAGCCATGACAACCAGAACGAGCTCAAACGAAGCCTTCACATGAGGGGCGAGATACTTATGGAAACCGCTGGTATGTTTCCTTCGTTGACTGTTCCACGTATTTCGTAGGGAAGAATGTTCCTAGCGGCCTGGCGTCAAACCAATAACCTTTGTGGAACATGTTCAAAGCATATATGTAGCGATATCTCGTCCTTTATCTGTATATTGTGAGATAGTCAACCATCCTCTCGGGAAACTTTTCAGAAAACGTTCTGAAATTATCCGAAATTCTTATACCGACCAGATGTCGAACGCAGAGTAATAAATACAAAATCTTTTGTCTTTAGTACAAAAATTTCTTGGTAAAAATGTTATTTCCATCCTAGAAGTGCTTCAAAAATTTCAAAACTCAATAGGAGAGAGGGGTTGAATTGGATCAGTGGGTGAATAGGAACGATTTTCAAAATGTGGGCCTAACTCCGAAACGGCTGAGACTGACAGTATTACTTACATTACTTCTTTGCAGCCTTTCCATGGCGGGAGATTAGGAACTAGAACATTTTGACTCCAGTTCTTATTTTCATATTCTGTCGTGTGTAAGATAATCACGGTAGAGAGCTCGAAAATTGGACTTTTTTAAAACTTTGTGTTGATTCAACTGATGGTGCGAATGTAGCTATTGCACGGATTCAATTTTTTCTTCACCAACAGGGAAATAAATGCCATAGCTACTACTATTTGTTATTCTTTCTTGTGTTGCATGGCATTCGGTGCTGCCAAAAATCCCAGAAAATCAGAATACTGATTCGGGTGAAAAAGATCAGTTTCCGCGGATGTTTATTTCCATGCCACAGCTCGCATGCGAAACATTAAACCGCTTCATAAAGATAAACAATTTAAATGTTGCGCTTGAATACAAGAATCGTCAAAAGACTTCCAGACTACACTAAATTGTTATAAATAAAAATATTGTAAATTTATAATTTTATGGAATAAAATTACAGAAAATCTATCAATCTTTGCATCACGGTCATATTCGCCCGTCGACTCGAATAGGACCGTGCAGGCACATCGAGATATCGTTTCAGCGCCGTAAACTTCAAAGACTTCAGATTGCAAATTACATTGAAAACTGAAAAGGTATCAGGCCTTCGGTTGGTTATGACTTTACTAATTTTATCACTCACAAAGATGGAGAAATAGACGATTTTTCTGATTGTGGTCCGATTCCATCCCCTTTACCCTACATTCTAATGTGACAAAATATGGAATTCCAACCAACTGGAATAGAACCCTTGGTGACTAGGATCTAGATCTGTCGGTGTTCCAACATTTAACGATCGTTTTCATTTAACATTCTCCACTTCGATTCACTTGGTGACTATACCAAGTGTGTGTGTATAACTAGTATTTCTGCTGATGTCTACACTACTTTACATGGCTTTGACTTCTATTTCCTTTTCTTGAATTTCTGAGATTTTATTCAATAGTTTTCCTCCTATCTTCCTGATTCTTAATTCAACTTCTTGCACGAAACGGATTTATTCAGCTACATATAGAGAACGAACTCAGTTCCGCATATTACAAATCTGAGGTTACGCACAGAATTAAATATGCTTAAATTTTCACAATACTTAATTGAACAGAGTTTGTTTACCATCAAGCTTTTCATTTAATTTTGCGTAAATGCATAAACTTGTATTGAACAGAGAGATCAACGGCCATTTTGCTCGAGTAAGAGCTTCTCTTGTATCTTCTGTCAGATATATTTTCGAATTTCTGTTCAATATATTTCCATTTTTGTTGACCAAGAATCCAAGTCTTCCAACTTTTGTACCTTTGGTAACCTTTCGAGAGTTTATCATGTCTCCTGATTATCTTTCGACTTCACTGAGTATGATAAGTTTCTCTTGTATTCTTCCCTGCTTCACTTGGAAGCTCTAGAAGTAGATCTTCCTTCTTTGAGTTGTGACAGCTGAAGGCTTCAAGGAGCTGCAGGGTAGGGGCTCTTTGGCTGAATACTGGCGGCTAGATGTGGCAGTTAGTGAAATGGCCTAGAAATTACTGTCGTCCACGAGACTCAAACCTGCTTGAGTCTAGTAGACGACAGAAGGCCAGTAGGGGAGAATGGGGTAGCCCTGGTAGCTGGGTAGCCCCGGTAGGTAGAGTATCAGGAGCAAGGTTTGTTTGTGTGTGGTTTGGTTGGTGCAAAACTCTTCGCATCAACAACCAGAACCATATGAGCGACCGTCACCATTCTGCCATTACATGTAGTAGAGTTAGAGTTGGTCAAAGTTTTCAGTACAGTTTGTTATAACTTCAGTGAGTTTGTTCGTCTACGTAAGTATTGTAACGGATTAGAATTTGATTGTTCCATTATTACAGTCTAATAATTTAATTATTTAGTGCATGTATCAAGTATTTTATATGGTTCTCGTTTGATTTTTCTAGGTTATACGCATGATTTTAGTAGACCCCTGTATTTTAGGTAGCCCCAGTAGGACGCCATGGGGTAATGGCGGTAGCGTATCGGCGCTCCCAACATTGTTTTTAATGTTTACACTAAAACTGTTAATAAACCTGGGGAAACCCAAACATGGTTTACTGAATAAAGGATCTACGGTTAGATTTCAAAGTGAATATATAAATTAAAGAAGTATTTTTTTTAGTCTTCCAGAAATCTCGACCCGAATATTTGTGTTAAGTTGTATTTTATTCTTAAATCCCCATGGCTATTTACACTTGAAAGTTCTTTATGTTAATACATTCATATCATAAGTACTAGCATAATTTTGGCATAAGAAAGTCCTAGAGGATCCTCCTACCGACAATACACCAGGGGTCATTGAAAACGAACATGTTTAAGGGTCTTGTATTATAATTGTTTTAGCGACTTTTTAATTTTATATAATCATACGCGTATCGTACATTATACAGCAAACAGTAAAATAATAAATAAAAATGTTTATCTCCTAAGTTTCAAAATTTATTAGACTTTAAAGATGAAACTGCTTATTCTACGGGCATCCCCCCACTACTACTTACTACTACACCCCACCACTACTGACCTCTCAGTAATCAAAGACCCTGCAGCTTCAGCTGCGACTTTAAAGATGAGTGGTTTCACATCTAGTTAAATTTCCATTGCTCTCTAAGGAGGGTATGAGAAAGAACAGTTGAATTTCAGCGCTAATTGAAGAGAAACTCTTAGTATCAACTCCATACCGCAAAGGGTGGGCAGCAAACTACGAATGGGAACAGAATACATACCAGGAGAAGTGTATAACTTCATCACAAGACGGAGATGAGGCTACCTACTACCCTTGGTCAGAAAAATCCCTCCCAAATGCATAGTAGCCACTTAAGTGGCCAACAGCACGACGTATACGACTGGGAATATATCCTTAGAATATTCCTACTTCTAAGGATATGAGCGTAACCATACATGGACAAATCAGTGATATAAGGTTCCCGAGGTATAACTTACCTATATTCGGATTAATGAAGACTCGATAATTCTACTAATAGCATATAACCCATTATGATAGATTTAGTAGCAAAACGTGTAAAACTAAGTCTGTATTGAAAACCAAATATTTTCGAACAATAAACAGGAGGGGAAATCTGAAGGAAAGAAATAAACACAAATGGAATGAATGAGCCTAAGTATAAAGAAGAGATTGTAGTGGTAAATATCGAAAATGGAATGGTATAAGAAGGAGATATTAGCTGAAGACAGGAGTTGGTAGAGCGACGAAGATGCATAGAGTTGATAACGAAATTAGGGTGATAAGAGTAATGAGATGGTAAGATTGGTAAAAAGCGTTTCTCACCATTCAAGGGCACATGCCCACGTCTGAAGCTGAGGATAAGGAGGTGGATGCAGTCCACCGACAGATTTCAGTTCCGTATGAAGGGCAGGGTAAGGAGAGAATGAGAGCCTTGACTCTGAGGATTGGAACAATATTTTAGCTAAGGACAGAAAAAAAGATGATGTACTCATGTATTAGCTTGGGTATCAGGAATGAGAGAGGGTATAGAGTGAAAGGGTTCTGTGTAGAGAACAACTTCTATATGGCAAATACGTGGTTAGAAAATCACAAGCGTAAGCTATACACTTTTTAGAAGAGTCCAGAGAATAAAAATAGATACCTGATAGATTCTACGTTTGTCAAACAAAGATTAAATAACAGTGTTGAAAATGCAAAGATACTTCCAGGAAAAGATGCAGACCTAGGTCACTAACTAGTAATTGCAGGCCAGAGGAGAAAACTTAAGCCAATAAAAATGGAACGATTATTAGACAAACGTTTGGTACGTGAAGATGCTGAAGTCCGATGGAGTACATTTTACAGTAGCGTCAGAGGAAAAATATAAAACTTTCGAAAGGAAAACATGTAACAGAAAGAAATGGAAGGTTATCAATAGGAGTATCATAAAGGTACATATCAAAATGTGGAAATGGTAGTAAGAACAAAAATAGATCACTCGAAGGATAATTGGGAAGATGGAGGAAAGACAGAATGAAACTGGAGAATGAGAAGATGCATGTGAAGAGAAGTCTAAGTAAATTGAAAGAAGAGGTGAGAGGATCAATTGCGAAAATTTTGGGCAGAAAAGGAAAATGATGTGATGGAATACTTGCAGAGGGTTCGAAAGGCTTTCTAGTTATGGAGCAGTAGAAAGAATAATCAGTCTAATAAACAACTGATATGAAACAAGAGAAAGACAGGTGATTCACTCAATGTTCCCCTCGTAAAGAAAAAGAAAGTTGAAACTAAGAAAGTTGAAACTTGAAAAAGATTCCGCACGATTAGGCAAATATCACAAGCGATATGGTATGGTATCAGAATAATAAAGTAGTGGATTGATACGAAGATAGAATAGAGAATATAAGGGTAGTTAGGATTCCACAGAAGAAGGGGGCAATGCCATCGAATGTGCGAGCATTTATGCTGAAAGAGCATAAAAAGAGAATATGAAATTGCAATTTGATTTATTGATTATGAGAAGGCCTTTGATCGAGAGGAATGGGGAGTATTGATTATGAATGAAATCGGAAGTGACGGGAGAAATAGAGGGTGGATGAAACAGCTGAGCGAGGGACAAAGCGGGAGTAGTGGCGAAAATCAGAGACGGACAAGATTAATACAGAAAGGGGTGTGAGGCAACCCCACAGCTGCTCAAGCCCAGGAAGGTATCGGAAGAATTGTGGTGAAAGGAAATAAGCAATAAAAACTGCTTTTTATACAGGGATTATATTAAATAGAGAAGATCAGGAGAAAAGCAGGAAAAATATGGAATGAAAACTGATACTGAAAAAAACAAAGGCAATGACGATCTCAAAGAAGTATTGATGTGAAAGCCAAGGAAATAAAGCAATGGATTTAAATACACCGGAAGCATTATCACATGTAATAGTTCATTTGCACAAGAAATTAAGAGCAGGATTATCCAGAGAAAAATTATGTTTGAAAACCTAGGGACCTTATGCCAACCATTTACATAAATGTAATTTTAAAGAAAATATTTGCCGAGAATTTCATATGGGGTATCTATATAAATGCGTTCCTATATAGATCGGAGGCAATAACGAAATAAGAAGAAAATTATTTGGTATGCTTTGAGAGGGAGTTATGGCGAAAGATAATAAGAACAAATAGGAGACAGCTAATAACACAATGAAAGCTAATGGGAAAGAAAATATATGGAGAGTAAAATAAAATAAAGAGAAGGGGGAAATATACGGAATTGATGAACATAGACCGAGACAGAAAGGCCTGAAGTCGTCAGAAACATTTGGATTTGTTCAATAATTGGTGTACCGGAAGAAAACAATTCTTTTGATAAGATCATTCTTAAAATTGAAATATCATTTGAGGGAAAAGGAGACTAATTAATCAGTCTGCGATGCCGGCAGATGAATGCAAATTTTTAGTATTCGGACGGAAATATTGTTGAGGCCTTGTTAGCCTCGTTTAACATGCGCCGTACATTGGTGATGCAATGAGTGTATGTGCTGTGTATTGCCTAAAATGAGAAAACCAGAAGTCTTTCAGACATTGCAGATTATTAAATGTCTTCTCTGTGCTGATAACAGTCTCCTTTCGTCTAATTGGCTCCGTTTATATTCCAAACGAGTCAAAGGATTCCCATTTAATTTTAGCGTAACGTTTACTTTTATGGTTCATAGATGTTTTTCGTTAGAAAAATTGAATTGGATAAGGTTGATTAGAAATAGTTTGTGTGAAGCGTTTGTGTGCTTAGGTCACATTGTGGAGTCTCATTTCTGTAATTACGTGGTCTTCATTGGGCAAATTTTTGTATCGTATTGGTCGTATTTTTGCCAAGGAAAAGCGGACTTGAAAAAAGTCTGACTGGGCCGGGAATCGAACCCGGGATCTTCCTCTATCCGGGAGGCTGCCTTATGCCTTGAGGAGACTTTTTTCAAGACCGTTTTTCCTTGGCATTTTTCCTGGGTGCACGCCTTTATGTGCAATTTACCCTTTACCCTTTCCTCGGTCGTATTTTTGTTTAGAAGTAAATTTATGAGACACTTAAATTAGCGTTTTCGTTGAATTAATATATTGCTTAAATCATCTATATAATAATATGATCAACTAAATATAGATAGATTCAACCATAATCATTTCCTTCCCACCCTTGCAATTACTCTTATATTTTAGAGTCCACAATTATCTTTGAACTTATCCATTTTTATTTTTTCAATGAAAATCATGTGTGCATCTGTATGTGTACGAAATACATACATAAAGAAAATAAAAATTCAGAAATTAGAATACACAAGTCTCTATTCCAGTTAAATTTTCTCGTTTTCTCTTTCATTTTCAAACAATAATGAATTTAGCTCAGGCTAGGAAATGAAAATAAATCGAAATAAAATGAAACTAATATGCTCAAATATTCCTTTTTCATCCGAGAAAAGAAATCACGTTATTGATGCAAAGACGGATACAGAGGTGAGGACAATTGTGGGTGTCTCTTCAAAACAATCACTTCAACAAAAACAGAACTTTTTTCGATAATTTTATACTCATGTTTTTTACGAAAACTGTTTTTATCATTAAAATCATGGAAGTTGGAGTATGTAAACAGTAATGGTTCATTGCAAAACTTTCACGATAACTACAATTCTAATTTATTTTGAAAATACGATCCACAAATGAAGGATAATAGCGGTCGTATTGTCCTTCGCACTACAATCATAGCTTCATCATCATCATCATTGGCAAGCAAATAAAATTAAACAATCTTTACGCCACTACTGAAAAATATGCCCAAAGATAAACGTCTAAAGTAAGGATAAAAAACAAAATGTCACACCAGTGCATCGATAATCCTAAGGGTATCTATTATTTTTCATATTTTCTCTCTCCTGTTCCTGATTGTGATGACGATACAGACGTATTAGAGATCCTGAGATCACTTGGTCACTCCGTATTGAGTTTAATTGAAATTCTTTTACATGTGGTCATCGTGATGCACTTACGTGAATTTAATCCGGTAGTAAAATTATGATTCTGACAGAAACTCAAGGAAAAATACTCGTCATTTTGGAGGAAGTATTAAGTTTGGCATCGGGCTGATTACTATACAGACTATTATAATGCGAAAATACGTTTTTCTTTGTACACATGTACAACATTATCACATTAAATTATTATAGATATGTTGGTTTATTCATATTATTTATTAGCTTAAAAGACAGTCAAATGTTTGATTTTTTTGAGAGTCTATCGCATTTCACTACAATTGAAACCTTATATTTCATTCTCTACTCTCGCAAATTTTCCTTTCATTCGAAGAATTTATTTTCGCTCTTTCTCCTCGATCTCAAATTTGTTTTCTTAAAAAAAGACGGAGAAGGATTCAAAGTGAAACATTCAACGCCCAAATCATAAGGCGGGAATCATTCGAAATTCTTCCAAAAAAGCTCGGACAGAATGTTATTAATTCTTCAATTTGATGGAATAATGTTATCAATATCGCCATTTGGTGGAATGTGGTTATTTAGATTCAGGAGAAAAGGTGCACGGCGAGAATATATAAGGTAATGCATGAAATGGTGTGCATAAAACTAAAGACGTCCACAATGAAAGAACAGAGGAGTATTGTGCACAAACGAGGCAAATGACAGATGTCACCGAATTCAACGGCGTTGCACATAAGCAAATAACTCTGCTGGCTAAAAGAATACATTTGCTTCGTAGACTATATTGCATTTGAATACGGATTAGTGACTGTAAAGATTCAAAACAAAGGAAACAAAGAAGAATACCCCAGAATATATAGGCGATTCCAAAAACGGCCTTAGCGATCAAAATGACTCCTAACGGATTGAAGCCGAACTACAGGATCGATCCTCCTTTGAAAGGGCAGAGGTCATCACGAACCAAATACAATCCCTGAGAATTTTAGTTTACGAACGAATCCGAAGAAGAAACAAACAGATCTCCTTTTGGAATCGCACGACTTAAACGAATGATCTCCGACACAATTCATTGCACCACATTGGCTTTTTTCCGGGTCTTCCTCTTCCTCTTATTCCATTCGCATTCTCTCTGTTTACAGTCGCTTCCTCCTGCAAGTCTTAACCGACGAAAAATGTCCTAACTTTATCTTGCGCAGCCTAACTTCTGATCCGTCTTCGTTCTTTGCCCATTCATTACTTACGAGGACTTTCGCTAAAACAAGGTGTAAGGTGGGCGCAGCACATTTCCAAATTTCTCGCTTCATTTGGCAATGTCGAAATTTCCGAAACTTTCGACGATTCATCCAGATCGCATTTTACCATTTCCTCCACTTTCTTTTGGGCGACGTCGATCCTCAGATTCACCACAAAACAACATGCATTTGCATTTCAGCGATTCCACGATCAGAATTGTATTTCCATGGTGCGAATGGCGCAAACAAACTAAATTCATTCTATCAATTCTCAAATTTACACCCAATCCTTCGAGATAATTGACTTAATAATTTAGTGGGAATAATCGCAAATTTTCCTAAACAGAAACGAAATATGCAATTCTGAACGTGAAAATTACAGTTCATGATATCAAATTTTATCTCAAATATTCGTGCATTTCCACGAAAATATTTTCAAGTATCAAATGTGAATGTTAAATGTGTATTACGCACTCCTGATTGAAATTGATATGCTCAAAATCAATTAACTTCGTAACTAATGACACCAAGAACACCTAAATTTCTAATTGCTCTTATGATCCACGAACATTTAAATAAATAAATAACGATATTAACCATGAAATGTTTCATCTTTAGAACTATAAAATCTCCTTTCTTACGGTGCTTGTATTTATTCATCGATGAATTAAAAAGAATATGTCATGCATTTCACGACCGAACAAAATTAATAATGCGAGAAATTGCTAAGAAAGATATTGCGAGCGATATCAGCGCTGTCTTTCGATGCATAAATTATGCCTAACAGTCTAATTGATCCTCTCATGACCCCCACGATTATTACATCACAGAACAATATATTTACTTACTATTTTACGATCGCCGAAGTGTTGACTATCATCGTTGAATATTTCCGATACCTGAAAATAAATATAGATAGGACTGCGGTCGTTAACACGCACGCAAGAATGTAAACAAACAAACTTCCAGTTACACACTCTGATTTAGAGGAAGGGATGGGATGCTTGATGCTAATGTATACTACTTCTAGTACCATCAAATAATAGAATGCAAAAATTTCCGCTTTTATCACTCGTTCCACTGCACAATGACTGTTTCTCAATCGTAAAGATTTCACTTTTCCAATGAAAAATATGTGAAGCATCGATCAAAAGAATTAGTTTGAGAATCAAATGGCGCCACCATCGTCGGTCCTAAGACGCTCCACACCTTTAACCCTTTCTACGACGATTAACAGCTGGGATCTCTCATAAAACGAAGAATCGATTTTAAAGGGGGATTAAGCAAATCTCCATACGCGATTGATATTTTAGTGCACAGTTTCTCACATAGTTTTGCCTCAGGCAGTGAAGAACACAATAGGGAGGTTAAAGTGGTAATTCCATCACCCAAAAGGAACTTACTAAACTTTTTCTGGAGTTGAAAATGGTATAAATATTCGCAAACAAATAACGAAAATGAAAGGACTGTGTCTATTTGCCCTTACTCTTATTGTAGATAGGTCTATGATTTTGCTTCGGTAATTTCACTACAATTAAAAAAACTAAAGATTCAAATTTTAGCATACACTTATGATTGCCTCTCTTTATTCTTTGAACTGTCATTGAAGATTCCCAGGCTATTTGCCTGGATCTTTCTTTCGTAGGAGTTTCGATGAACTGCTCTTAGAATTTCGAAGGAAGAAAAATCTCCACCATTCTAAATCAAAATGTGACCATCGAAAGCTATACAAGAAACCTTTCTTGGATTGCGCATAGTAAAATTAGATTCTAATAAATCCAAGACAGTTTAAAAAATAACATCTCAGAAGAAGAAAAAGTAAACAATTTTCAAAAACGACAGCACTTTGATGTCGAATGAACGTCCCTGGATTTTAAATATTTGTCAAATGAAAGTAAAAATTATTAAATGTTATGATTTTTTACATTTTAAGAATCATTTGGGAAATTGAATAGATTCGAGAAAGAAAAATAAACTTGATGACAACAGTTCCTGAATTCATTCTACTCCTATATCTTTACTAAATATTTCAATTAGAACAACAGGGAATTATGCTTCTCATTTCGCTCATTTAAAGGCATAACTCAAAAGACTATTTAACTCCCAGCACACAAACCAACACGTTTATCGATATCAGTAAATTAAATTAAAAAGAATAAACTCAAATGTTTTACCATTTCTGATACGAAATCTCGCTTTGAACAACAAGATAGGAAGCTCGAATGAAATGCGAAAGTTGAAGAATATTTAAGATACAAGTGGTCAGACAAACAAATTTTTCGCAACTAAATGGTTGAGGAGCTCTGCTCTGAAATAATCCTTTGTCTTCTTCCTCCTCGATTTCATCTCACGCCTTCCTCCCTGTCCTTCTCCTTCAATTCTTCTTTCAATCAATTTCTTTAGCAATCCCTTTCCTTTCCTTTGTCCCACCCATTTCCTCGATTGATTACTTCAATTAAAACCCTCTCTCCCCCGCCATCTCTAGCACCTCCGTGTTTGTTTTCCTCTACACCCAACTCACTTTTTCCTATCTGCGCCACACCCACATCTCGAAAGCATCCAGTTTTTTTACGTTCCTTCCTTTGATTCCACCTTACAAATCCACACTCGGAATTATTCCACAGAACGATTTTCCAATCACAATTTGTCAAAAATTCCCTTTACAACACATTTTTTCCACGGCTACTCGCTATATTACAAGAATCTAAAATTATATTGTATAAATAATACTCTATCAGGCTGATGAAAGTGCTGTTTGAACGTAAACCTCGTATTTGTCGATAACCAAAAGGAAACCGGTTTTAGTAAACCGGTTGAGGACCATACCAAGGATCAATAAAAAAAACTACGAATCCCGAATTTGATTTAACTTCTCCTTTACCTTCTTTCAATCCTTTTTTCATCATTGTTATATAATTGATAGAATCTCAATACTTTTTAATACGAGAAAAGACCTATACGAAACATGACAGAAATAAAGCGCGAATTGTGCCCAAATCTCCAGTGACTTGCAAATGGCATTATTTCTTAACACGTCACAAAAGTCACATTTCCATCAATAACTCGCCGTTCTTAAGTTCAATTTGATGCAATTGCGCCAATAAATACGAGAAGAACGGCGAGCGAGAAAATCCGCTCCGAACAGCAGCTGACGGAAAGAAATTTGCGTCTTCCAACAGCTGGGGGGAGACGCGCATTTAATTGGCGCTAAAAGTATCGCATAAGGCAAATCTATTTGGCAGTCTCATGTCCGCTAATTGGACTTCTCATTGTACTTCTAAAAATCGTCGCACAACTTCAGAGCTTAAGATTGGAGACATTAAATATCATTGTAGAGAATCACGCAGGTGAGTTTTCGCGATATTTTCACATCCCTTATCTTCGCGAAATGTTACATAGACAATACAATGGTAAACCGATAGCGAAGGTTAACAGATTACAAAGAGCTTCGATTTGATTACGTCAGTTCATATCTTTGAAGAGATACGTCACAATTCTCGAGGAGGTAATAAACTGCCTCAAATCACTGCCGTCACGCTAAAAATTCTCTCAGGTAAGGTTGCATAATACTTTGATGTTCCCCAAGTCGTAAGATTACGATCGTTTTATTTATCGGCTCCTGGATTTCTACTTGCTTGATCCATATCAATACTCGGTCATGTATGATTCCGTGAAATTTTACGCAATTAGCGCGATCTATGGCAAATCAGATTTTTTTTAATTCGTGGCAAGTATTTTTCGGAGTTGCGGCTCTTTGGAAGAATATTTTGGGAAAAAGTTATTTGGTAACGAGGGCGTTTAAAATGCAGGTGTACAATGAGAGATGAAGTCGTCGATTTTTAGTATCGGCGAGCGGCGAACCACGGTTCTCAACAACACAGTGAACACGAAAGCACTAATGAAATCGATATTCGTGACTTCGAGGAGAGACATTTCGATAATAACACACTTAGCAGTTTTCCACATAATGCACGGCGGGTTTCGTAATTGTGCTGGCATCTTCAGGTCCCATGTAACAGTCACACGTACGCTCTGAGGAGAAATATTGAGCGCGTTATGTTTGCTCCAATAAAACGCTATTTTACGACACAAATGAACAATAAAACACTCAAAAGTTTAATCATTTTTGTGGAAGAGGTTGCATCGATTACGGAAACATAAGGGAAACAAAGGAAAAATCATAATAAATACGATAAAATTAAATTATAATTATGTTTATATTGCTAAGTGCCGCACACGCATTACGCAAGAAAAACATAACATTGGAACTTGATACTTTTATGGATTTCAAGAGGATTAGATGAACCTCCGTTACACAATCAGAGATGTTACGTTCGAGAGCAATAAATAGATAAAGAGCACCCGCTGCCATTTGCCAAAAGGCGGACACATTTGTAGAAGTACTTCTCGGGACCATTATCCCAGCATGTCCTTATTCGGAAGATTCCAAAACCGGAAACAGAGAAAAACGTAATTTAGAATTATACTTTCGGTAGTTTGTTCTTACGTAGCCGTGGTAAGGCTAACTGGATCAGGGCACAACCATGTATGGGGGACGACGGTAAAAGTTTTATTTTACACTGTTTTGTTCATAACGCAAAGAAAATTTATCGAGTTGATGGCGTCAAATAACCTCCCATTGACTCTTACTTTCAAGAAAGTAAGGGATTATGGAATTTCGTTGCAAAGCGAGATTATTCCTATCTTTGGATAAACACGTTTTAAACGCGATAAATGTGACACTTTTGGAGCGACCTTAATTTCTGAAAAAGCTATTGGGGGTTTTCGAGCAGTCGGATATTCGGTTCCAATCTGTAAACAGCCGAAGATAAAAAGAAACAGAAATGACACGAAACCTAATTTGGAAGAAATATGGCTCTCCTACGGAGCGAGTATTGATTCGAGCGAAGAGTGCATAATTAGACGAACGAGAAGTAAACACTACTGCGAAACGGAATCAAAGAAGAATTCCTAAAAATCCGATACAAAAAATGAGAATAGCCGCTTTTGCAACGCGGATGTCAGGGCCGGCAGGAGGGAGCCGCTGCGGAAATTATGTTCAATATGGTTATTGCGAAAAATATAAGGGATGGTAGTAAGCCGTGGCGTCGCGGTAATACGTAGTGTCGATTTATAAATACGTCGATGACGAATTGTTGAAATGAAAGTCGAAAGAGAGAAAGTCAACAAAGAAGCGATTTATTTTCGGTGCGGCCTCCGATGATGTTGATTACCGCTTAAAAAATGAATAAAAGCCCCGCCGACAACGTAATCGACTGGTATTCGAGAAAAAGACTTCTCCTAAATTGAGCGGACGTAAAAATGCGAAATCCGAGCACTGGAAATAGACCGAGTTGTGTCGTCACACATTTCCAAAATAAAACGCCCCTCACCTGCGATTCTCCTTTTTAACGAACGCTCCGCCGTCTTCTATATTTACGCAGTCCACACCGATCCACTGATCACTTGCACTGCGCCATGGGAGAGAATAGGCCGCGCTATATACAGCGGCGCTACCACACACTGTATATGTATCCCTCCGCCACTTCCCCTTCACTCTCCCATTATTACGGTAAAGGACGTCCTACGTCACAGATATTGTGTTGAGAGTGTGCATGTGTGAGTTAAAGGGAAAGGGAAGCGGAGCAGCGCTGCAAAATCGACGGAGGAGCGCTGTTGCCATATTTATTCGGCGCTGATAACATTGTTTACCGAGAGTGTAACAATAAGGACGCCTCGAGTCGTTGCGCAGAGCGACGCACCTGCTCCAAATACAAGCAATCACACGAACCGCATGTAACTACTTTGCCATCGATAAGCGACTCCTCATGGAGATCCGAAAGGTAAAAAATGAAAATACTTTTGAGTTTAGCGATTTAAAAACGAAAATAACGGAGAAAATTATTTTAAGGGCTCGTTAGGGATGGAAAAAAATACCTCATAAAGGAACGAGATTAGTAAATCGATAAAAACGTCAGACGGAGTTTTGTTAAACAAGCACCGGGCAAGTGTATACGCACACAGGCACACAAGCATTTGCAGGCAATAGTAATTCAAGTTTAATGTGGGATAAACACCAAATCTCAGAAATAATAGTCGATATTATCACGATATTTATAGACTCGAACGCCTTCATTTGAAATTGTTTCCCGAGAAAAGAGCCAGAATTCTCGTAAAATGGAAATAAATTTATCGCAGCCGCATTACACAAAATTTCGTTTCCTCAGACGGTTTCGTTCACTTCTAAGAAGTTTTTGAACGCTAAATAATCCAAACCGACGAGATCTATTCCATCGAATCACCTGAGATACTCAGTTCCTCACCAAACAAATTTGTTTACGCAAGAAATAAACAAGTACTCGAAGAATAAACATCGTTGCTAAGGGCAGAAGGAACGACAAGGTCGGTGCGGCGGCAATTGAAGCGATGCCTTCGCGAGAAATTTCGGCTTTTTTAGCATCACGCTCACTCAAAGTATCCGAGTTCAATCCCAGAGATAAAAACGTTTCTAATTAACAGCGATCGAATTTTTTCACGCTTGGTAAAACATAGTAAGAATTGCGTAACAGCAAAATCGAAACATTCGCGTCGTATCGGTAAAAATTCGACCTGGAAGGCCGCTTCGAACCTCAAGCCCTAGAAAAGGGAATGAGGCCTAGATGAGGAGTCGGGTTGGTTTCCTCACTGAGCCAGAGTGCTATAAGTGGAACAAGCCCACGTAAGTACAGCACGTTGACCCCATGAATAACACATGTCAGAGCATTCGATAAAAAGAACCAAGATGACGCAGCATCACTCATACCTCAGTGGATTTTTACAGCCATGCAAGGATTGAGCCAGAAGGAAGATACATATTCCTCACCAAAAGAAATATGTTTCATGCATCGAGATGTGGTAGCAGTAGCCTATCAAAGAAAATAATGTTAAATTCGAATTAGGGAGAAGCAAAGAAAAGTAAGAAGATTTTGTTGAAGTATTTCAAATTTTCAAATTATTTTTAGCCTGTCTGAATCATTATGATTTAAGTTTGAATTCCTTTCTATTATTGAGGAAATCCGTATCATTCAATGCCATCTTTGCCTTGTTATTGTTTTCATATATATTTTTAATTGTTATTTTCATAGTGTAATTAATTTGACTTATCATTGTCCAACATAAGTTGTCAACTCTGCCTATTTTTGGATGCGATAGTGAATAAATAAATATTGTATATTTGGCGAAGCCTTTCCATGGCCATGGAAGAACCTGTAACCAAAATAAGGTCTTTATTAGGATGAGATTGAGACTGAAAAGTCGCTTCTTCCATCTAACCTTTCATCAATCATATTATATACTTAAAAATTTTGTGTAAGTGAATAGAAATAGAGAGGAAAATTTAGAAGGTATTTGTAAAAAAAACCTACGGTGATATCTTAGGAAAAAAGATCTACTACAGGAGAAAACCCACAAAAAAAGTGGATGTGAAAAGGCTACGCAAACCAAGATAGTACAAGCTAAAAGAGTTAAAAGAAAGCTGTACGTAACTTGGAAATTACAAAAGCAGTAACATAAACGATATTATAACAATGACAGTAATATAAAAAAATAAAAATAAGGAACATTGGCATAGTACATACATATACTATGAGAAAATAATAAATATGACAAAAACATAAGATAAAACATTTAAACGAATTTACAAAAAATAATCGAAAATAAAATCAAAAAAGGAAAATTGCAGGAATACACTATGATAAAATAATAAATATCACAAAAAAACATAAAATAAAACAATCAAATTTTAAAACAAGTTTTGATAATGAAACGTACTAAAATTGACATGTGAAAAATTTAAGCCAATCAAAAATCGTAACTAATAAATAAGAATAGACATTTTTCATAAAAAGGACCTAAAAATATTTAAGGAAAAGTAAAATATACATAAAATTGTGCAGAATAATTGTGAGAAAGAATGTCCGTGATGTTCATATACATATATGATGGTTAATAATATTATTTCATATTTTTTAATTTTAATTTAATCTCAATGGATAACATCAATCATCCATCATCATCGTTTATAATGTCACTATAGTCAGCATGGACATTTAAAAGTTAACAATTAAAGAAAATACAAAAAATTGCAGGTAGAAGTAGCTGGCTTGACTGCAAGACTTTAGTTTCAGTATTTAAAGAACTAAGAGCTGCAGGAAAAACGATGAACAAATCAGAGATCCTTCACAATGCAGCAATATCATAAAAGTATATAATGAGAAGGCCCTTTTTGCACTATGGGTTTATGAGGTTCAAACCCTCTCGAAAGAAACGAGACATCGACGAAATGAACAATACGAAAGAATGGCCTTCCTACAAAAAAGCATGATAAAGAAGAAAGTGGAAAATCTGCCGTAAATATATCATTTTACATAATCTCAATGCTGGTGAAATAGAGATTCGCATGAGTGACCCCCATAATGATGTGCTTTCGATTTGGACATAGAGTATTTTTTAAGAGATCGTGTAAATGATCCTATTTCTTAGTGATACGTTGAGATAAAAAAATGACTTCTTGAAGTATTCACGTATTGGAAAAATGACCACAAATGAGCAGGGCCGTTTGGTTCCATTTCATCTCGGACAGAAATTTGCCTGCGCCTGGATTTTAGGCCATTTACTATTTATCCCATTCTTTCTGCCAGCAGCAGTCGCTGTACAGCTCAAATTTTACTAAATTTATTTTCAACGATAAGCATAATCATATTCTTCACAGTATTAGCCAAATAAGCCATTCGAAGTTTATCTTTCCATAATATGGAACTTCGAATAGTACTTATTGGCAAAATGGTAATTTAAGTTAACTCATAGGAATAGACAAAAGAAGACGACCAGAGTAATGATTGAGAAAATACCTTTCCCAACTCTTACTCCATATTTCTTCAGCATATGATTCCATTTAAACATAGAAAATGTATTTCGCAAAAGGATCCTTACGGTCACTTAAACAGAGTAAGGTATAACGGGTGAATTAGAGTAACAAGGGAAAGGGGATAAAAATAAATAACAAAGCAACAAGCCATTTAAGAAAATGAGGATCAGCAAGACGCATGCCCCCCCTCTTTATATCAACAATATCATACAGCCAATTGTTATTGGTATTGGTCAA
Organism: Sympetrum striolatum; assembly: GCA_947579665.1. Taxonomy (NCBI): domain Eukaryota; kingdom Metazoa; phylum Arthropoda; class Insecta; order Odonata; family Libellulidae; genus Sympetrum; species Sympetrum striolatum. The sequence goes on along the minus strand of OX388342.1, from coordinate 18,999,128 downwards.
CAGATGGTCTGAACCTAAATTACAAAACTAGATGTTCTGAACAGAGTAAAAATAGTACATCAGATGCACTAATTATTCTCTCCATTTAATTTTTCCATTTCTCTTTGATCAGCAATCCAACCAGCGACAACGCCTTCAAACTCCCTCCACCTCTGTTATAGAATATGTAGCCTTTCAACAGTGTTATCTTATCGTCTTATTTTCTTTCTACTTCTGACTGAAGCCAACCCCTATTTTCCTCTCTGCTTTACCAAGAAGTTCCAGTAGTACATCTTCGCTCCTCGAGATGCGACAGTTATACGCTGAAAATATATATAGTAGTATACATACTATGAAGAAACGCATGTGTTTCTTCATGAGTTTTAACGTACGAATGAAATTCCATTACAGAAATTCATCATTAAATTACATTTGGGGAATAGAGGAGAACAATTCACTAAGGTGTCCTACTGCCGGTTGGTGAATACCAATTTTACTATTTTGCTGCAGATGTTGTTGAAGTCCTCTCAGAATGGTTGGCCTACATCCTCCATCACCATCTCTCCTCCCCGACGAGGCAATGAATTCATATATCATCATCAGCCGTTTTCAATCCGACGCCGGATTTAGGCCTCCCCTAATGCCTTTCAATTTTCTCTGTCCTGAGCTTCTCGTCGCCATGTGATGCCGAAGTACTTGATGATGTATCAATTCAATCTATCATTTGATTTTCCTCTTGGTCTCTTCACGCCTCTTGGTATCCAGTTGATAACTGCAGATGTCCAACGGTTTTCATTTCTTCTCGCAACATGGATGGCCCACCTCCGTTTTAGTGATCTTACCTTATGTCTGTCACTCCAATTATCATCCTCACCCAGGTGTTGTGTTTCCTTGATATTCTTTTGATTCCGATCCTACAGCGCTCCATGCTCTTTTGCGTTCACTGAAGTTACTGAGCCATTGGTGCATTTAACACCCAAGTTTCACTTCAGTAGGTAAATAATAACTGGTTAAATTCATGGATTGCAGACGTTCCTCTTCAAAGCCAGTGGCACTCTTGACTTAAGAATGTGTGAGTTCCTTCCGAAGACTCTGTAGCCAAGTATCATTCTTCTGTTCACTTCATATTGTTTCCTATAAGATGGTGGGTTCCAACAACCAGTGATGGCAGTTCCTCATTTTGCTAACAACTTATACTCTTCAGCTGCCTATAGTTTATTTGGTGGTATCTTTCTCGGAAGTCTGTTATTTCAAACTATTCATCTTTCACTCAAACGTATATAGTTGAACGATTCTGCAGCACAGACGACACGGTTTTCTAAACGTTTTGATAAACATTTTGTTAAATAGCCGTCTACACCAATAGACCATTAAAAAATCAACAAAAGGGAAGTTTGTTGAGTGTAAACAATGTTAGGATTGAGTATTTCGGAAATCTAATGCCATCTTTGGAAAGGCAGGAATTCGAACCCACGATTCGTAAGATCAAAATTATAGTAATAGCAAAGGTTATTCATTTGTTTAGTGCAATCACTCTAGAAATATCCTTGCATTTTCAATAACGTTATAAAAATATCAGGAAAAACTTACTTACGTTTTTCAACTGATGATCATTTCTTGTGGTTAAGGTGACGACGATATATCTATTATAGACTAGAAATTAAGGCCTTCAGATTTAACAAGTCATAAAATAATAGATATATATATATATATATATATTTAACATTAGTAAGATTCAGTTTCATGATTATTGACGGGGGTGCTTACGACTAATATAATAATCGAAACATACATATTTAATCATACGATCTTGTGTCTCAAAATTTCATGATGAAATTTTTCTCCAGATATGTTAAGTTTTTACTGCTACGAGAGAAAATAGGCTGTTTGGACTGTAATTATAAATTCTTGAGATGTTATAATTTCAAACAATAAAAATAAAAATTGAAATTGTAAAATTGGGAATTTTACCTCAGAAAGTTATGCACGCTGTGAATAATGCAGAAAATATGAAAATTATTACTCTCAACAACTGATCAACAACTCGGGAAAAGTAATACATTACAAATTGGTTTAGTTACTCAGTTTACAGCACTAATACACTAAATTACAAATTTACATAACTTTAGGAGATTCCTTAAAATATAACGTTTTGGAAGAAACTTATGCATCTATTTAGCGTAGTTAGTACTTTGGTAACCATAAAATATCTAAGATGAACAATATGAGCAGTAGAAGTGCGTCACGTAGATCAACAACAGCGAGGTCATAAACCAATACTGTCATCTGAAGGTGATTACTATAATGTTGGTCATAGATTTATCTTTTCTCCAGCACATAATCGTAATTTTATGACGGGACATTTACCATCTGCATTTCGATATTTATATAAAAAATGATCACTTTATATCCTCATTTGTTTTGGTTTTATATTTTGAGTATTTTCATCTCCTATGTTTTTCTTTGACGTGGGCATCTTTCTGCGATACCCCTAAGCTGCAAATATTTCTCTCACACCCCAATCGTTCATCTTGCACTAAATTTTGTAAATTTAAGAACAACAAGCGATGTGAGGTGGTACACAGTGAGTACTACACACGTGCCTAAATTCGCCAATGAAGGGTCCATCTGTCAACCACATAGAAACTTACGAAAATAAGTACCCATAAACAACGGAATATTCATAAAATCAATAGTAGTAGCCGTAACTTTGTGGAATTCCATTACTGGAAAAAATAAACACAATGTATTCAATTCCACAACTTTTGAGGAGTTTTACACAATGTATTTATTCCACAAAGTTGTGGAATTGACTACATTGCGTTTATTTTTTCCAACGGAATATTCCTCAGCGATTGTCATACAGCATCAAGTGATGCATTTCCACATCATAGCTTGAAATCCAGCGCATTTATTCGAATATTTATGCATTCCTCTCCCTAAAACATGTACCGCTGATGGTCGAATTGACGTGGCGGTGACGCAGTCCAGGGCAAAGACGTCACGGTCTGCAGCGAGGAAATATTGAGCGGAGGGCGAAGTGCCGCTCTTTAAGGAATATCTTATAAAAGACGGTGAAAATAACAACCGCGATTAGTGCACTGCAACTGTAGCTCATAATTATTCCAACACGTTCTTTGACCTTCATAAAAGCAATGCTTAGTGCAATTAGAAAGAGAGTGTACTCAAATCTCGCAGTAATCAGCTGTGTGATCTGGATGGAATATAACATCTGGAATTATATACCCAATTAATGATCATTAACATCGCAGTATGTTTTGTGTAACCGTGTGTGGATGAGATCCCTAGTACTGAAGCCTTAGGAAAATCTAGCTTGTTCTCCCAGCTGGGCAGAGGCCAGGGTCGTCTTCAGATGTTCTGCTATTGCCCTCGTGAATATTTTGTAAAGAAGCGAAAGGAGGATGATAAAAGGGCCGGTTCAAAAAGTAAGCAGTGACGCCTCGCTACTGGAGGGGGGCGCCAAATGCCGTTTGAGGCAAGAAGGACACGTTTTACAATAAATTTAAATATCATAGGTAACTCACCCACGGAGAACTATCCGTTAATTAAGTATTTCTCGAGACAAAAAAAATTAACTCAAAACGTACAAATATTTGCGACATAAAGCTCTCTAAACTTTACGACTCCTAAGCAGGGCCGGATTAACCACTAGGCAGAATAGGCAGTTGCCTGGGGCCCCCGATTTTAGGGGGCCCCCGAAAAATGAAAAAATCTTTGAAAATTTTCTTACAAACATAAAATTCCAAAGAATTAAATGAAAATACAATCACAACTGAAAATTTTTATGAAAGCTTAAGTTGTTATTTTAATCGAAAAAAGAAGGGAACGGATGTGAAAAAAGGGCCCCCAAATTGATGGTTGCCTAGGGCCCCGTTGAGGGTTAATCCGGCCCTGCTCCTAAGGAAGGAAAAGAGCGATGTTAAGAAGAATGTTTAGAACGATTTCGCTCCATAAAATCATTTTTTTTTGTCTGAGTAAGCTATCTTTTGAAAATAATTTAAAATCGGCGATTAAATGAGGCGAAATTAACACAAAAGTCAAAATAAATAAATGGCGAATGATCGGTGAACGGTCCAGAGAAATGTGACTTGCTGACCATCTCTGAGCTTACGTTGAGGGCGACCAGAAACCTCAGTACCGCTGATTTTCTGGATTCGGCACAGGTTGGTGAAGCAGCAGTCCTTCAAATATTCCATAATTGCTTTAATATTTAAAAAGATTACGCTTGAGTGGTTCCATTTCTGCTGGATCTTCCCTTCTCTGAGGCAATCACTAAATAACTACGCCAAAACGGCCTCTTCCATTGCAAATTTCAGGTATTCAGCAATACTCCACCTGATCCTCCTAATTTTCCATTCTTCACGTGCTTGAGTGCTTCTATTGCTTTTTCTGTGAAAATAGAGATCAAGTAAGCTTTCCTATCGCTTTTTACCTTCTGTCTTCTTGTGTACGTTGCTGAATTAGTCTGCCTTTGTCCTCATCATTACTGTTTATGTCTTGTATGGTTCCTGCTACCATATTCTGATGAATGGAATATTTTCATTATTCATTTGGTACTGGGCATAGAAAAATGGGTTAATGGTAGATATTTGGGGGTTATAGCATTACTTTTTTTCAGGTAGAAATTTGGAGGGTCTCCATCCTAATCCGGACCCTTAGCTCGCCTTCGCAGGTACTGAGCGCCCGATCTTCCCATTATGGGGGACCATAAAAAACTGACCGCGTGGAATACGATTTAAAATGTTATAAACAATTCAAATGAGCAACAATTTATTATCATCGTCGTCTCACTAGCACAAGCGTCTTTTGATCGACGTTCTACGATGAAAATTGAGATTTTTCGTGGTTTGGCCAGAAATTACCCGTTGACACGGCAACGATGCCCCGGGGATGGGTTAGGTTGGGTGGGGGAGGATTTCTAGATTTTTGCTAGAAATCCCTATTAGCAAGGAGACCCTCTAAATTTCTACCTGAAAAAAGTAATGCTATAACCCCCACATATCTACCATTAACCGAAAAATGTATCTTTCATTTATTTTTGTCACTACTAGGCTTCTGAGGTATGAGTGAATAATTGCACTGATCAAGGTCTTTCCTTATAAACTGGCAAGAAAAGTGTTACTTGCTGAGTCATTGTGCTTCACTTACGTGGACAGATTCCACTTATAGCATTCTGTCCCAGTCAGGAAAGCAAGGGCAAACTACCTCACTCCTCATCCTACCTAGTGAACCTCATTCCTCTCTACAAGCTCTTAGTAGCTTATGTTAGAGGAAGTGAGACACCAACTGGCCTTCTGGCTGAATACTTTACAGGCACATGTCTTGTTTGTTGTTGAGCCATCTCCTTGCAATATGGCTTCAATCTGTTTCTTCCCCTTTCTAAGGTGTCTCCAAGCCTTCCTGGTGTTCTTGTTATTCTCTAAAGCATAAGCCTATCGTCAAATGATGGATTTAAAAAGCTCTATCTCATCTCTTGATGAATCTGAAATATTCGGCTCCTTAAGGATTTTCATTATGTACAGTGGAACCTCGATCCATCGATCCCGCAAAGTTCGTTTTCCCGTAACTATCGTTCGCTTTTCGAAGTCCCGTATGAAGCTCCATATAGATAACGTAATTTATTCCCGCATACATCGTTCTCGGAAGTATCGTTTTCCCGGAACAGTCGTTAGTATATTACGGTCCCACCGCAAAATTTCCCGGTTGCTGCATTTGAGAAAAAAAAAAAAACAATATGAAGAATTTACAATGTTCCATTTTTGTAGTCATCTCTTATGACTAAAATGTTGGAGAAACAGTCGCACAATCACGTTGTACACTTTGTAGTCGACTCCATGTCCACAGTAGCGTCATTCTACAAGTTCATTTCGTTGTAAGTGGTTGTGTGTGTTATTCACATATTGCTGTCAGTTTGGATTTGTTTCGCATCATGGCTCATCCAAAGAAGGAAGTAAGAACTTTGCAAGACCGTCTCAAAATAGTGGAAGAAGTAGAAAAGAATCCGGGGGAGAAACGTGTGGACATAGCAAAACGCCTTGGGATGTCGGCTAGCACATTAAATTCAATCTTTGCGAAAAAGGACAAGATCAGAGAGCAAATTGATAAATTTGGTAACGCGTCCAAGAAGAGAAAAACTGCCAGGAAGTCGACATTCGCGGAATTGGAAACAGTGCTCTTCGCTTGGTACCAGCAGGCACGGGCGTCCAACATACCAGTTGATGGAGTTACACTTAGGGAAAAAGCAAAAATTATAGCCATCCAGCTCAACATTGACGATTTTAGTGCGTCCAATGGCTGGATAAGTCGTTTTAAAGATCGTCATGGTCTTGTGTATAAGAAGGTGGTGGGAGAGAGTTCTGCGGTAAGTGTAGAAAGTACAGATGGATGGATGGAAAGTCTACCTTCAATTTTGGAAGGATACGACCCACGCGATGTATACAATGCAGATGAGACTGGATTATTCTATAATGTGCTTCCCGATAGAACCTTGGCGTATAAAGGAGAATGTTGTCATGGTGGGAAACATTCCAAAGACAGACTAACTGTTTTACTGTGTATTAACAGTGATGGAAGTGACAAACAAGTTCCTTTGGTGATTGGGAAATCATCAAAGCCAAGGTGCTTCAAGAACATCAAAAAACTGCCAGCGAAATACTATGCGAATAGTAAAGCGTGGATGACGACGGAAATTTTTACTTCGTTCCTCCATTCATTAGACGCTCAAATGGGTGGGCAGGGCAGAAAAATCATCCTTTTTGTGGATAATTGTGCAGCACATCCCAAAGATACATCCTTTCTTAGAAATACTAAAGTGGTACGTTTTCCGGCAAACTGTACTAGTACTCTCCAGCCTCTTGACTTGGGAGTCATTCATAGTTTAAAAACGCACTATAGAAAACGCTTAGTGCAAACCTCCCTTTGCCATATGGATTCGGGAAAGGCGATGAAGAAAAAAATCAACGTGCTCGAAGCTATGCACTACATAATGGCAGCATGGAAACTAGTAAGCGCACAAACAATTCAGAACTGTTTCAGCAAAGCTGGATACCGATGTGAGTCAGGTAATTACGTGGGAGATGGTGATGAAGATGATGATTTTGGTCAAGACTGGGAAGAACTATGTAGAGCCCAGAAATGCGATTTTTCGAGTTATGTCTCAGTTGATCATCACGTGGTGACAAGTGGTAATGAAACCGTCGAAGAATTGTGCGAAGCATTGAAACCTTCAAATAACGCAGAAGAAGAAGATGAAAGTGAACCAGTTCCAGACTTCGTCGAGGGTTACGAAGCTTTGCAAAAAGTTAAGGCGTTTTTCTATGCTCATAGTGGAAGCGAAGGGGATCGTGAAAACATACTAGGTCTCGAAAAGTCATATTTTGAACTAAGACTAAAATCCGCCAAGAGGCAAAAGACCATGTTTGACTTCTATAATAAAGATAATTTAAAATATTAAATGTAATGTTTAAAATCTTGCTGAAAATAAATAAACGAGGATATAATTTCTGTGTGTGTTATTTAGTTACGACGAGTGACGTGAGCTGCTAGACATGTGGGACTGGTAAAATTTAAAAAAAAAGTTGCAAAGTGGGGCGTAATGGGAACACGAGTACAATGCTTTTGTCGCTGCTAAAAAAATCCGCGATCGAGTGAAGAGAACTCTCGTCGATTCCTAAAAGCAGTCTAAACTGACGTAATATGTTCTAAAATAGTTATATATAGTTTTTTTACGTAAATTAGAAATACTGTAATAAATCAAAGTTAAATTAAACTAGGTAAGAGTTCACTGAATACAAATAAAACTCTGAACTATAGTTTCCGACTGCCGACTTGGGAATTTTATTTAGTATATGCAGAATTTATGGACATAGAGCTAAAAATTTCCAATTTTAGCAGAATATCCCCGTATAATACCCGGGAGAACTAACATTTCCCGTAAATTTCCGCTCATAGGACACCCTAGTAGTCATTTCCCGGATGATTCGTTTTCTCGCATTCATCGTTTTTTTCACCCATCCCCTTGAAAAACGATAGATCGAGGTTCCACTGTAGTACCTATTGTTTTCAATGAATATTCCTTCCTTCGATTACCTTTGTTTACTTGCTACTACTTTTTAGTGTACCTTTCACTTCTACTTCCATCTAAAGTGCTGAGAATCTATTCAACAGCTGGATTACTATCTAGTTAACCGCAATATCCCATTTTTTTATTTTGTAATTTTTATACCCTTTTCATTTTTATATTGTTTTATGCTATCATTTATATTGATATCATTTCTGTAAATGTTAACTGAACATTATTACACGTACACACACACACACATACACGTAATTACTGGTAAATAATTAAAAGATTCACTTTTATTTGTTCATCATTTATGTCATTATTTATTTGTTATAGATATCCACAAAGTGAAGCCTTCGACCATAGATTTCATTTTAAATGTGCTTACTGGTAGTGTATTTCTATTTTTTTCATGTTCTTTTTTCTTATCTTTTAGTCATCACTATCGGTAGGTTTGCGCAGGTTTTTCACACTCTCCTTCTTTATGGGTGTTTTTATGCAGTGGATAATTTGTTCTTCCTAAGAATCTCTTGGGTTTTTATATCCTATTTATATATCTATTTTTTCACTCTATTCTCTTTAATTTAATTATTCTATAATTAATGGCAATGGGTTGGGTGGAGGAAGAAACGTTTAGTCTCAATCTCTACCAAATAAAGACGATTATTATTATTATTATTATTATTATTTGAGTTTTTGCACTTTCTCAGCGTTTCCGCTGGAAAATATTCACCTGTCCATAGATGGTTAGGACTAGGCTCAGTCGACACGGAGAGAGAATTCACTCTAACCCATGTGATCTTATTATTAACTAGCTGAAGCGCCCGTTGATTCTCAACGGGGAATATGGAAGTAGATTAAATTCAAGTTGCCGGTCGTGCAATGCGTAAATTCCCTTTAGAATAAGGTCTAAAATCCCAAGCTATTCTTACTGTACAGAAAAATTCATGAGCTCGGCACAACAATCGCAAGGATCGTGATGAGGATCGGTTGCTTACAACCTCAACAATTTTGGATAATTCACGCGTATTTTATCAAAATTCTCCAAATTTCGATTCGGAAACAATATTCCACGATAAAAATTAGAACATTCATTTAATTTTCGTTCTTTTGCTTCTTGTTTCGACTCCGCACGACTATTTTTCTATTTTATTTCTTCAAAAGAAATATAGCCTGCTACCGATAAAAGTTAAGATTAGATTTATGCTTTATGCAAACCCATCTGAGCGATCTTGGTTCGAACCCAGTAAAATTATCGAATAAAATTGAGACAGTACGTCCTTCCTGTTCCCAGAAAACACGTACTACGCAAAGTTTGACGCGAATCTGGCAAACGGTTTGTACTAAAATCGAAGACACACAATCTCTTGACTGTAATTACGTACCTGCATTTGCTGGTTACCTTCTTACAGAAAATTTCTCGTTATCCATGTAATATATCGGCCTCTTCAATCATCAGCTTTATGGGCCTAAAGTCCAAGAGTATTTTTATGGGATAAAACATTAGCTCGGATTCAACAATAGGATCGGTCGTCAGGGGGATTAGTTGTTTACAGCCTCGAATTTTCACGAAAGTTTTGTATATTTTACCAATATTCTCGCAAATTCTAATCGAAAGAAAGATTCCACGACTAAAATAAGAATCTTTATTCAATTTTCTTTCTTTCGGTGTTTGTTTCGACTCTGTACTACTATTCCTTCTAATTTAATTCTTCAGGAGAAATAAAGCCTGCAACCGATAAAAGTGAAGCTTACGTGTATTCCTTATGAAAATTTATCTGAGCGATCTTGGTTCGAATCCGGCAAAATTCTTGAATAAAAATGCGACAGTACTTCCTTCCTGATGTCAGAGGACACGTATGCAAAGTTTGAGACAAATCGGGCAAACGGTGTGGACTCCAATCCAAGACAAACAAACAAACCCACAAACACACAAACCCACAAACACACAAACCCACAAACACACAAACCCACAGAATTTCTGCTTTATATATATAGATTACTGAGGAACTTGCGCACAATGTGACATGTTTACAGTAATACTGCTTTCTGTGCTGTATCGATGGTATATTCCTCTAAACCAATTTTCTCCATATTTTTACCAAAATTGTTGGTCATCAATCCTTCAACAGATATTACAAATGGGACAACCTGGACCTCTACCAACTTCCAGATATCCTTTAATTGCCACGCAAGCTCTTCGTATTTGTCCCTCTTTTCCATCTCCGTTCTTCGTATGTTATGAGACAGTGGCACAGCTATATCAATGATTATTGCGGTTTTGTTCGCATTATTAATTAGCAAAATATCTGGTCTGTTGTAATTAATCGTTTTATCTGTTAAAACTGGTCTATCCCAATAAAGGATGATCTTGTTCCTCTCTAAAACAGGAGCAGGCTGATATTTATAATATGGAACGATATCCTCATCAAGGAGTTCATATTTCATACCCAGTTGTTGATGTATGAGCTTCGCCACCTGGTTGTGCCTTCCTAGGTATGCTGTGTCTGCTAGATTTTAGAAGGAATAATTTTTAATGAATCAATTGCATCCAATAGATATCAATCGTCAGCCAACGGTTTATTCGCTTCCTCTTACCCTGTTTTGATAATTTTAGAGTTAAAATGATATACTTTAATATAATAATGACTAATTGATTTTGATCTTCCACCTTACTCATACGATTAAGTTCCTTTACTCCATACGTAAATGATGGCCGGAGATAAATAAGTCACTTTGAATTTAAACTATTTTATGGTAACATTCCTAATCAAAAAACGAAACTGCATTCCCAAATTTTAGATAAATTTGTGATACATTTTATGCACCTCAAAGGAAAAATTCGATAGTTGTGAAATTGATTTGAATAATAAGTTTTTTATGAAAGATTATGAACATGACATATATAGATTCATATACGTCCTTACCATAATTCAGAGCTTACATTGATTTCAATAAGCTTATTATTTTCATAGTTATTACTAATAATAGTCTTATAAGGCTAAGAATTAATAAAACTGATTTCTCTACAGAAAGCTAATATATAAAATTAAAAGAAATTTTATTACCAATTGCGATAGTCCGGGAGTAACTGAACAATTTTACTCACAAAACTTAATGGTACTCATCTTTTTTTACGATTACTTAAAAACTACAATAACAATTTATAATCGACGCTTTCCCGGACTGAAATTTTTATTTATTTTTACTTGGAGTAATTCTCAGAAACGGGATGCTACGTAATTTCTTTTTGGAAACCCTACACAGCTCATGCTTCCGAATTTCTAGTGTACTAAGGATACTAAAATCTTAATTCGTAAATTTCACCAACACCTATTATTACATTTAGCAGAGTTAATGATAAATAATGTTTCTCCGTCTCGGTATAAGAAAAATATTGATCTTTGAGAGAAAATATAAATTTTTAAAAACTACAATCAGATTCATTCTAGAAAATAAACACTGATTTAGTGATAAACAATAATAGACACTGAAAATAAACTCTGAAATAAGCACCGAAAAAAAGTAGAAAATATAAGAACTAGCACTTTATTATAATACTGTTAGTTGATGTTTGTGAACTTGAACTACAGGAAAACAGACGGGAGACACGAAACAAGCAATCTATTTTTATAAAATTCGAACAAATATATCAAAAATCCACAAAATAAGAAAAACAGATGTAAGTACACGAGGTTGCAATTCTTCAGCTGTTAGTCGTGTAAAATTAAAAATCTTCAGCAATTAGCCGAGTAAAATATTTAAATATTCATAAAATTAAAATTAAAAAGCCTTTAACCGCTTGATTTAAAGCTACTTTAAGTTTTGCGGTAGGCTTCACACCAAATCAGGTGTCCTCGTTGTTTTCGTTGGAGAAAAGTATCAATCGAGTTAGTTGAAATAAAAATTTCTTGCAGCCAAACGTCACAGATAACACCCGAATAATGAATGCATGCGGATAGTTGATCTCTATTTGAAACGAAAAAGAAGCAGGGATAGGCAGGAAGATGAGAAAAAGGAAGGAGTATAGATTCTTTGAGCATATCATAGTGGATACACAGCTGGCTGTTCCGTAAATAGAAAGTAAGGCAATGTATGATATACATCTAAACGAACACAATTTTCCATATCCTCGGGTTTTATATCCAATTCGGTAAAATTAATTATGGAATATCAGACCCGCAAAAACAATTCATTCGACTCGCAACATTTCGTGCAGATATTCACTGATTGAATGGGAAAAACTGCGGATTTGAAGATCTCAGAAGTATATATCACTTGGGAAACGTATTGAAGAGGATGGAGACAGAAGCTCTTTTTCATAGAATCTTGTTTTTGAGCAAAGACATCGCCGCCTAAGGTTGCCATTGTTTATAGAGATGTTTATCGCTTCCTGGTCCAACTCTAAAAAGCAATACCTTTCGATTTTTCTTATTATTTGGAAGGGCTTTGAGGTGCAAGTCGGATGGTTATTAATTTGTTTTATTAGGGGAGAATGGGATAGTATCAGGGGCAGGGATTTCTTGTGTGCGGTTTGGTTGATGCAAAACTCTTTGTATCAACTACGAGAACTAAGTGAGCGACCGTCACCATTCTGCCATTACATGCAGCAGACTTAAAGTTGGTCAAAGTTTTCAGTGCAGTTTGTTCTTTTTGTGAGTTTGTTCGCCATTGTAAATATTGCAACTGATTAAAATTTTATTATTTAGTTATCACAGGCTAATAATTTATTTATGAAGCCTTATTCAATGCATGTTTCAAGTATTTTATATGGTTCTCGTTTGGTTTTTCTGGGTTATACGCATGATTTTAGTAGACCCCTGTATTTTAGGTAGCCCTAGTAGCACGCCATGGGGTAATGGCGGTAGCGTATCGGCGCTCCCAACATTGTTTTTAATGTTTACACTAAAACTGCAAATAAACCTGGGGATAACCCAAATATGGTTTACTGAATAAAGGATCTACGGCTAGATTTCAAAGTGAATATAAATTAAAGAAGTGTTTTTTTTTAGTCTTCCAGAAATCTCGACCCGAATATTTGTGTTAAGTTGTATTTTATTCTTAAATCCCCATGGCTATTTACACTTGAAAGTTCTTCATGTAAATATATTCATATCATAAGTACTAGCATAATTTTGCCATCAGAAAGTCATAGAGGATCCTCCTACCGACAATACCCCAGGGGAAGTTGAAAACGAGTACGGGTCTTGTATTATAATGTTTAGCAACTTTTTAATTTAGTATAATCATATGTACTTCGTACATTATACTACAAACAATAAACTAGTAAATAAAAATGTTTATTTCCTAAGTTTCAAAATTCAGCCGACTTTATAGATGAAACTGCTTAGTCTACCGGCAGTCTCCCACTATCCCCTATATGAAGACAAAGGTAGAGTGCCGATTAGAATACTGGTTACTGTAAAAATTTCTCTGATTTCCTGAGTCTAAATTTCTTAGTTGCATCATCAAAAAGGCTAACGTTTGCTAGCGATTCGAAAATTTTAGAGCAAGATGCGTATGAGCAGCAGAATTAGCGGCGAGCACACCAAGAAAACCGAAGGACAAGAAAGGTCAGCGAGAAAACTCGGCAAATGATGAAAAGTCGAAAGGAATCGGATTCAGACACACCAAGAGATCACATAGAATACGCCGATCTTTTCAAATCCATCAGTAGAACAATTAAGTAAGGCGTCAGAAATTTCAGCGAAAGAGTTTTGCAAGATGCTATGAAGGACAACATGAAGACGCCTGGAAATGGATGGCTCTTTTCTTTAGTCACTCCAATCGTTTTACGGTGGAGAAATATACACCACTGATATAGAAGTACTTTTTCCGGCATCAAAGAGTTGCAGTTATTTGTGTCTCATCTGCTTTACGTTGACTACCTGAACTCCCTTTTCATGGTTGGCGTGAAATCGATTGTTATGGTTATAGAACTAAGGAGGTTCCTCGTCAGAAGTCACGGAACATTATTAAACTTATGTAAATGCATTTATTTAAGTATATATCAAATCCTGCTAAGCCAGAATACGTGAATTGTAAGTGTATAAAACTTTATTGTAGTTATTATTTAAAATATTCAAAAGATTATAATGTGTTATATGGTTTGGTACTGGATAAATTTTCCATTGAAATACTAATTTTTAAAATAAAGTAAATTTTCGCATTCATAATTACGAAATCAGAATTTAAAAACTTTTTATTTTATTTTAGCTGTGAAATTAGTTTATAAATAAAATGAAAAAAACTTCATCTTTAATGTTATTTGGTCAGAAATTTCCAGCGTACATTTACAGTGTAACACAACGAACATGGTAATTGACGCCATTTTTGGTGATTTTCCACCGCCAATCATGATATAACTGATAATAAAATGAATTGCTTATTTATATTGATTGAAATCATAACTTATTCATTCTAAAAACTGTAATAAATATCAATCATGATAAACTTAAATTTGGGGGAAAAAAACGAGCAAAATCCCTTAGATATGACTTTATCAAATTTGATTGTATGCTATGCAATACCTTTCTTTTGCTTACCTCAATTTTGCTACAAATCTCCCATTGTCTCCCAATACTTTTTCCTTTTCTCCTTCCGCAGTGATAAATCTTTTGATGTATTCCAGCCTCCTCTATCGTGACAAACCAATATACGTCTCATTTTTAAAGCCTGCTGATGATGAAACACTACTACTTGGTCGTAGGTTTGTCCCAGCGATTTGTTTATCATAATTTCATTTATGGCTATAGCTTTGAATGGAATTGTATAATTAAATGAAAATTTAAACTAGGATAAACGAAAGTTAAACTCATCCCAAACTCAGCAATCACGAACTTCCACCGTTGGTGGTATTGGTTAAAACATCTGCCCTAATAATAGAGTTCCAGCCGTGTCGATATTTTTTTCTGCTTTTCACTTGGTTTTAAGGCGCAAGCCTGTATGTGCAAAGAATTTTCACGTGCGCTTTACACACGAATATTGTCTCTAGCCAAATTATTCAAAAGAAAAATCGAGATGAAAACAAAAGATGACGTTCGAGTGTATTTTCTGTGAAAGTTGTTGACATCGGATAGATAAATGCTTGAATTCATAAATAGCTATAGAATTATTAACACAACTGTGATTCTAGGTAGGTTCTTCTTTCTAGAGACTATACAGACAGGTGTTGAGAAAACAGCTCAAAGACGCTAATTCCTCTACGTAAAGTAGACTCATGGGTGCGCTGCATTGGGTCTCACCAAGATTTAGAGGGCTGCATCAAATTTACTTCCCTGATTGTTTAACGATAATAATTCATATGAAATAGCTCTTTTCATCCGTTTATTATAATTATATTTGAAATGAGTAATCGAAGAGGGATGAATCAAGATAGTCTAGAACAGCATTTTATCTGATAGTGAGAACCCTTGACAAATGCGACAGTGAGTCTTTCTGGGCCTTTTCGATCGCCGTAAGAAGTATTTTATAATTTGTCTTAGACTCCAAACAAAATCCATCACGACTATCGAGCTTCAGAGAAGAAACTTTGAGGTAAGAATTGTTTCGCAAGGATTTAGTGAAAAGGTCGCACGCACCTGCTACAGATCTCACGTCATTCAACGACGAATGCGATCTCCAAATCAGGTCTCATCGTTTCGTTACAAAAAAATCGATCGCATTTGACTCTGAGACTCTCGTCCATCGATGAGCATCCTACGCTAAGGTCACCTTAAAGTGTGAGCTGCCGCCGTGGGGATCAATATTAGGCCCTTTCTCCTCACGTTGCAAATTTCATTCATTTCCAAACCTACAGATACTCGCATTCCTTCGCGATATTCTCTTCACCAAAAACATTACAGTGAACACTATCTTCGTCCATCAAAATCCTCAGCTATCAAGATAATTTTACTCAATTGTTTCACAAGGATGTGCGGCAATATTTTTTCATCGAAATAGAGATAATCCTCATCGATTAATAATTTTCCCTCGGTCCTTCTTTCGCTCCGTATTTACACATATTTCCTTTGATTTCTAGACGAACGTTCAAATCGTTCCGGGAAAAAGCTTCCTGCCATTTACGAAAGGCTATTCTAACATTTAAATGTTACGAGGTAAAGCTTGGGGAACTTAATCTTATTATATTCTCGCGACAAAGCTGCACGAAACAAACGCTTGGTTTTATCCTAGTCTATCCATGAGCTAGCTTCCAGGAATTTATTGAACGCTCCTCTTCACGATCTCTGTCACCTAGGGTGTCCAGCAGAGGGAGGGGCTGCCGGTTCAGATACCCGGGACCCGAGCAAAAGCGGTGCCCTGCGTTGAAAATTTTACTTTCTTTAGATTTAACAATGAGAAGCAGCAGCAGAAAAAGTCACGGAGCCCAGAATTCCTATTTCGGGTCCTGGTATCCCGGCATTCCAATTTTTCTAGATTTATTTCGGATTAAATCACCCCCTCTAGGGTGTAAATCATTCTACTTGAATAATTTTCGGCATTGATGGATTGTTTTGAATGTACTTAGGCGCTTTCTCGTCGCTAAACTTTCATTAACGTTTGTTTAACAAGGTATGAGGCCAGATTTGACTGAATGAAAGTGGTATGGGAAAGGAATCAAACCTAAGGATTATTATGCATAAGATATCTTAGTAATTTTACGCATGACAGATCTGTTAAGACTGTGCAATCAGACGATGCTTAGAGGAAGGTCATTCTAAACATATCGACGAAAGGCAATATCTTAATTCTTAGATATTGCCTCCATATTTCTTGATATTATCTCCATTCTTCCCGATTATGTCCCTGACTTTTTGTCATTGGAGCTACAGATGTTCCGGTTTTTCATCTCCGATCTCTGGACAAACTACTTTCTCTGAAGCCAGCAAAATATAAGTGTTACAAAAATTTTTGGAAGATGTGACTGAACGCATTAATCATAATATAACATGTAGCAATAATTTAGTTGTTAGCTTTCTGAACTTTAAATAGACATTTGGTACAGTTAATATAAACATATTGTACCTCTAAATGAAGAATAGAATCTGGCGGCATATGAGGAAATAATAAGATAATTTTTTATTGCTAATCAAAGGTTGCCATAACTCTGGATCAACTCCTGTTTAAAATCATTAATTCAGATGACATCAGATTAGGATGAACACACACAGTTGCAAGAAGGTTTGCCTTTGCAAGTATTATCATCAATCAAGAGTCATTAACTTTTTGCATATGCATTGTTTTTGTCATTTATTGTTTTCATTTATGTAGTATCCATGTTGTGATGGAAATAATGTCTTGTATCTATTTAAAGGTACAAAAGAGAGGAAAAAAGTAAATCAAAGATTTATGTGTAAAAATAAAGCATTTACTGCATGCAAATTAAGTGAATGAAAGTAATTTACTTGTATGTTCCATAAGAGAAGTAAAATTAACAAAGATAAAATAAATATATTATTACATATTTTCTGAGAGGTGCATTTAAATTAGGAGCTAGATGATGGCTTCATTCATAAAGTGGTCCTCAGCATGTTCATAGGGTTTTGCATATAACTGCTAGAAGAGGGTACACATATATAAACCTTTAGTATAAGTTTATGTTTATAGTTTACATTATGCCTGTGTGCAATGTAAAGTCTCACTCACTGTTGTGGTTACAAATAGTATTTGAAATTCAATATTTCGTATGTTCTTGGTGCTGAGAAGTCACTGAAATTTCTTAGTGTTTATGAATTGCAATGAAAAGAGCATTTGATCTGAATATTCCTAGCAGTGTTCTAATTATAAGCTTCACATATCAGGCCTCTAATAGGCCAAATTGATCCATGATCTCCCCTATTATACCCTATCATATTTTTCCCATTTGTCTCCATTTGATTTTAAGATACCGTTTTTAAGGTATGGCCCATGATAGAACTGTCATTAATGGTACAACTTGTCTACAAATATCAGTACAGTACTTTAATCATTTGAGGCAATATGATGCCCCTAAGTCACTGTAAAATAGGCTTTAACAAGTTATAAGAAAACTGATTAAAATTAGGACAAAAATTAATGAAACAACAGCATATTACGATTATTATGAATTTATGAGTAATACTTCAAAAGTAATGAGACTTTCTCAATAAAACTCTGTAATTATCATTTATTTATAAATCAGCATTGTCACTGCAGAAAAAGTTACAATAGGATTCCCACAATAGTAGAGTAGTCTCTCCCATTCCTCATAGCAGTGTTGGTAGCGATGTAAGGAAAGAAAATTTGGAACATGGCTATTAAGGAATTAGAGGATTAAAATCTCCTACAGCCATCTTTGTTGGCATTCCTTCTCTCATTTACCGGTATTCCAAAAAGTGCAGTGTCCTTTCTTGTATAACACATACTGGAATACCGGTGAATAAGAAGAGGAACGCCGAAAAACACGACTATTGGAGATTTTCAATATCCAATTAAGTGTTGGTAGTCCTTCGGTGAAATCACTTTTAGTCAGTCTTCCATAGTTTTTGAACAATATTCACCAATTCAAATTGGCATCTCTTGAGGTTTATGGAAAGAGGAAAAGTCATAAAGGGACATCATGAAAGTATGACGGGTGAGGTAGTCAGAAATGCAAGGTGTGTCAAAAATTGGGTAACAGCGAATACTATGTGACAAAGTGCATTATCATGACACAACATACAGCTGGCAGCAATGCTTGCCACTATCTTTGGACACAACTTCTGCAGGCACAAATCCTGGATCAAGTTGTGAACAGTTACAATGTTCATATTCAACTTTTGACTGATCATTTGGAAGGTCATATTTCATGAGAGCGATCATTTCTTTAAGCTTTTAGTTGGTTTTGGGAATATAGGGTCTTCCTGAACTATATCAATCCTTGACCCACTAAATATCACTACATATTCCTTGTGCCATACGACAGCTTAAACCTAAACTAATTTACTTTCACTTGACTAAAATTACTCCTTGTAAAATTGCATTTACTTTTGTAATGTTTCAATTGCATTTTCACCTTGTTGGGCAGAAAACTTAATTACATAATGTTGCTTTTATTTGCTGACTTTAATGGCATGCTACATACAGATACCTTCCAAAACATATCATAACAATGGAATATTGACATTGGCAAGATAAAACTTTTACTTTCAGTAAACCAGATCTCTATCTACATAAGAAGCGAAGTATGAGGCTTACAATGCTGTAAGATCTCATGCTGCGCATGGATTCTCATTATATTTATAAACAGAACTCATATAGATATTAGCAGTAAAACTTGACTCATAAACATTCATAAAAGTTTCCCATTTAGATGGGCAATTCAGTCTTATCAGCCATATATCATTGATTCAGAAATTGATCACTAAAACGCAGAGTGGTCAAAACAGCAGCAAAAATAAAATTATCTACTAGAATATTCCGTCTTAATTTAAGGTCCTTGAAATAAGATACAAATTTTTAAAATTAAGACTGTATGTGTAATCATTTAAATCTGAATAATTATTACCTATTATCAAATTCCCAATAACTATCTGTGAAGACTGACTGATAATACTAACATAAACAGCTTGCCAATGAACACAGCCATAATCTACAAGTGACAAAATATATATGTACATGGAAAGACTATCCTAAAAGAAAAATTATCTCGGGATTGTGGAATAAAATATTTATGGAAAACCATCTTGAAACTAGATATTTAGGAATTCAAGTTTTTTAACTGAAATAAAATTGGCAAGAGTTCATAACTTAAGCCAATAACCATTAATACAATTATTAGTTACAATACAACTCCATTCTCTACTCACAGGCCTTTATTCAATGTGACACTAACTTTCCAAGATTGCTCTTTACCTGAAGATAATGATTTGCCAAAGCCATTGCATTTATCATAAGAGCATTGAGATGGGAAAATTGTTAAATTTTTTTGTAGACTTCAACATTTTTGTAATTTTTGATAGAAGCAAAACAGAACAATCAATTAACATATTACCATAATCAATCAATATAGGTAATCAACAATCAATCAATATTTTATAGCATAATTGTTTTTATCTCCCAGCATATAATTTTGAGAAAGGATGTATAAATATAAAACACCACATCCGCTGTAATGAAATTCATAGCCATGGAAAGCATATTTATACATAAGATGTGGAAAATATATAAAGTTCTTTTGCTCGATTTGCTAATTCATAGAAAGTACATTTTATCATAAAAACAAACACTGCAAAAACGAGATATACTTGCATAATAAAAATTACTGCATCTTGAAAATAGTGTAGTTAAATTCCTCTGATAACCATTGATAATTCATAAATAATCATTAATCATTCATAAATATCAATGGAAAACAAATCTGTATGGTATGATTACATTTTGACATTAAAATAAGGTTTTTACGACTAGCTCAGAGAGAAATTGTCACTTGGTTACATACAATTTTGAATTCTAATGTTTAAGCGGTATAAGTATAATTAATTCCATTTGTTACAATAATTAACTTTTACATTTTGTAACTTAAGTTAATTCAGACAAACTCTGAAGCTAAATAAAAAGGTTTCTGAATTCGAATGTTTTGAATATGTATTTAAAAGATGTAAGTACTTGAAAATTATAATAATGAATTTTTATATACTATTTAATTTATGTTAATTGAACAACTAGATGCCACTTCGCACTAAAATAATGAATGAAAGATATCGGTTAGAATACATTTTTCTAAAAATTGACCACTAAAGAGGATGGCCAGAAGTAAAACTCATTAATCAATCGCTTACATAAATCAGCAGAAGGAAGTTAACAATCATGCAATAAATCACATGAATCAGACTTGATGATATCCAACCCCTTAGTGTTCATATCCTCCATTGGGGACAATTCTTAGCTTGTTTTATTTACAGATATGTATCTCTTGCGACCTGGTATTGATAATAAAGAAAAAGTCATCAACCAAAAATCCCAGCCATTTAAAAAATGAATTAACCTTTTTAGTAATCCCGCTCATTTTAAACACCTATTTAAGATTTAAACAAATGAATGACGCATTGCTTGCTGATCAGATTTCTGGGAAAAAGTGAGCATCGAAAATAATTTCACGACTTTGAAGCAAGGACAACTTTGTTTACCAACTGTAATCCTTAGGTAAGCATGTGGAATAACTAAAAGTGTTTTATCGTTGCTATGTAATCTTTACTAGGGACTGAAATGCATCAAAGCTTACCGAAACTTTATTGTAAATATGTTTAAGATATCATTCATTTATACCACGCGTTCGTCGCATTGCGGAGATCTACGCCAATGCCGTTATCTTTGGAATGGATAATGTTTCTTCCTGTTAAAAATATTTTGGACTTAGGATGTATTTTCAGAATATGGATATTTGAAACATTTAGCACTAACTACCAAAATTACGGGATAAATGGCATTTCGTGAGTTAATTTTGATCAATTCGAGTTGGTTGGATTCAAGTGGAGTGTATGTTACTTCACGAGTTTTTTGATATTATAGATAGGTGTTGCCATTGCTATACGTTATTCATTTTTTGTTCTTAATGTTATATTTTTAACCTGAAAATAACAGAGTTATATCAACGAAGACAGCGGTGAGATTTTCTTTCGCTGTTGTTTGCCAGGGGTACAAAAAGTAGAGCTCATAAAGGGTCAAATTTAGATTGCTGGTTAGGTTGATCGAATTGCTTTTACTGAATTCCTGGGTCTCGGATATAAAGATTAGATTAGAAAGCGTCTTTATTAAGTCCAGATAAGAGGATGTAATATCTTGTTCTTTTTGTACAACTGGAAATTTGTGCAATCAAAAGGTAAAGAGTAGATATAGATGATGGCTAGTGCCTGATAATTCCTTCATCGTAAAACGACGTATAATATGTACGGTCTTGAACAATATGTATGGTTTTGTGTGGAATAGTATCTTCCTGTTTCTTATGTTCGCTACGATATTTCTTAACTAGCATTTCAACGTCTGTTAACCCCCGTATACTTAAAGACAGATTGTTAAATATGATGGCATAAGAATCAAATTTACTTTTGGTGTACGTACATAAAAGCACATATACATACAAATTCACAACCATAACCAACAACGTCGTTTTTATGTTTTCAAACCACCATCATTCGAAATTACCGGAATAAATTATTTCTCAATTCTAGATATCTGGGGTGCAATCCTATAATACTTATAGTCACAATTTTTCCTGCAAGAACGCATTAGTCAGATTTTCAGGTTGAATAAACGTTTTAACCAAGGTTGTTTGTGACTATTTAAAACTGCTCATAAGATTTAAATGGACTGTTTAAGAGAACGAAACTGATCATGATGGTGCCAAAGAAACTAGTGCTTTGCAGTCTAGTACTTCTACAAATATTCTAAGATTTTCTTTGTCTACTTTCAATTCAATTTTTATGACTTTCCACTGTTGTTCCTCTCCGATTAGCATTTTATTGATTATATGGTTAAGGGGCATAGCATATAATTAAAAAGAAGGGCTTCCAAAAAAAATTGGAGAAGATTTTGCCTGCATTACATTGAAAGTGTAAAATGTAGGAAGTGTCTGCATAAAATTCCTTGATTATGAAAGAAAAGAAAACAATATCTCAAGTTTTCAGTATCTGATCCTTATTATTCCACATGAAATCCTTACATCAAATAATTGTTGACTTAAACAACTCAATGCTACATGTTTAAAGTATAAAATTAAATCTTTCTTAATTTTCTGACTTAAGAATATTTAGATTAAGTTTATACGAAGAGTATTTAAAACATAAGAAAATACCAAGCAATGACATATTCTGAGTTCTAAAAGTTTGAATGTTTTTTTAGATTCAAGCTGTATACTAGACTTACCCATATACAAGTGAATAAGTAAATCGGAACCATAAGGCAAAATCAAATGATAACATCTCAAAATTTATTTCTCACCTAAAATATATTGTGGAATCTTGAAATGATGAATAATAGGTGGTCCTTTTATTCCCTAATTGACGTGTTAGAAGTGCCTCAATTGTTTATCCTCTAATTGAGTACCTAATCTAAATTATTTTCAGGTGGTGAAAATGTCAAGTGGAGATCATGAAGTTTCAATGACCCCTCCAAGGTCAAACACCCCTATTTCTGAACAGCGCCACGCAAACCTCCTCTCTCCAGATTCTCCAGGGCACCATGGCCTGCGTGTTCCTAGCCCAATCATCACCAGGCGCACCAGATCTCATTCTACGTTAGTCACTGCTCTTCATATCTTAAGCTATATATATTACAAGACAATGAAGTATTTTACTTTTTCTACATCAGTGAACCTATTTAATTTTATCCAAATTTACTTATGTTGCAGTGTAACTGTAGATTTTTGTGTATATTGCTATGTGATCGGAAGACAGTCTCGGATCACTGATTTAAGTTAATGTGAGATGTATTACAGAAATCTCATTCGTACGTGACATATTAGCACTTATTATGATCTTTATTTTTGGCAGGTGTGAAAGAGCACTACAAAGTCCTGAGGAGATGGGCACAGTTAAATTGTTTAGTCGATCCAAGGGCCATGGCTTCATCACTCGAGACAACACCAATGATGACATATTCGTCCACATTTCAGAGTAAGAGAATCTTTAAGTAGATAATTGCTTTTGCTAGAATTAGCATTTTATTCTAAACATTATAACTTTTCAATTGCACCTTTTTTATCCTCTTTGCCTTCCAATTTTATAAGTCAACCTCCTTATTTTATCCAATGTACCCCCATAAAATATCTTGCTGCTTCATTTTTCCTTTCTTTTACAGTGCCTTTTCTATATGAAATGAAATTCTCTACACACATCATTTCCATTTCTATTCGCCTCATACTTAATTGAAATAAAAATGTTGAATTGTCGATATTTCCATTGTTGGAATGAAATATTAAGATAAATTTCCTTGAAAGCCTTTGTTAATTTTTTTATGAAATATTTTCTTACTATGTACAATTTCTACAATGTAGGTTAACGTTCTTATGTTCCCTATTTAAAGCCCCTTTGTATATTTATTGATAACCTCCTCATCTTTATTTTTTATCTTATTCCATTCTTTCCTTCAAAAACTTTGTTTACTAATCCATCTTCTCTCACCTATTTTCTATCCATCTCCATGTTTTTCTAAATCAAATTGACTAAATCCAGGGAATATATAATGCTATTATATACTTGCATGAACAATCACAAAAAGGTATTCCAAAATTCTGTAACAATTTTGCAGCCTACTATGGCTGTAATTTGAAGATGAAATTGTGCATTTAGCAGGTTAAATGGCATCATGTCACTGAAATTTGTTTGTATTTCATTTAAGATTCCATTCTTTGATTTTCAACCCATATTCTGGGGGAAAATGGGCTTATTGGGTTTCATATTGTCAAAGCTAGGAATTACAGATTTTCCAAATAAGAAATTACTATGACGAAGTATTGCAGACCCCTTCGTATACCACTTATTTAACTTTAAATTACTCAAAGTTGAAGATCACATTCTATGAATTTTTTGGGGCAAGTTAAAAAATAATAATATCTATTAAATATAATTCCTTCTCCGGATTCATTCATATGTATACCCAGATAGGATACTAATTCATAGGCTAAACCTCAAGCGTCATTGACTTGAAATTTTTACCACGTATTGGTCATAACGTCTAACTGCCAGAAAAAATTGCGATTTGAACCTGTGTCATGGGTTCGATTCCAGAGGGCCCTTAAGTCCTGATTTTTCCCGTTTAAATGCATTTCTTTGATTTTCGAGTATAAAAAAAAATACTTCCTGGATAGGTAGAGAATCAAAACTCAAGGAGCCTATATATATATGGTCATGATCTATCGAAAACATTAATGTCTTTCACGGAAAACATCCTTGGTTCGATGCTAGGACAATGCAAAAGTCTGCCCTTTAAAATACATTGAGGTAGTTTTTCATTTTTTTTTTATGCACTTATCGAAATGATAGGAAGTATTCACTCTGCTAGAAGATGTTTATTAAGACTTGGTTTAAGAAAACAATTTAGATAATACGGTACTATTCCTGGGTTCGATGCCAGAGCACATTACAATTTCTCACATAAGGAATATATGGGAAAAGTAGGACGTCGTTTGAGGCAATTAGAGCAAATATTCCCGCTTGAATTTTCACACAGAGTTAAAGATGGTTAATATCTATTGTGCTGCATAGGAAGAATTGTCAGGAAGACCCGGGTTCGATGTCAGGCAGTAAATATATCTCTCATTTAAAATACATTGAGATAATTATCATTATTTTTTTTGATGCACTTATAAAATAATAGGAAGTTCTTGCTTTGCTAGAAGATGTATGTTAAGACTCTGCTTAAGAAAATTAAATAAGACCATGCTGTTCCTGGGTTCAATGCCAGAGCACATTAAAATTTCTCACATAAGGAATATAAGGAAAAAGTAGGACGTCATTTGAGGCAGTTGCAACCTATATTTCTGCTTGAATTTTTACTTAATTTTATTTTTTAGAGATGGTGTGCTGCGTAGTATGTATCTCCAGGAAGACCCGGGTTCGATGCCGGACTGATAAATTACTGCAAATTTTAAGAATATTTTCAATATTCAATGTATCCAGCAGGAAAGCACGAAATATTTCAATATTTTCCATACTTTTTTTCTATTGAAGACCCTCGCGATATGATGCCGACTTGAAATTAGTGTTATCAATATGCTTACAGTCTGCAAGCAACATTTTACTCGTAACTTTTAATAATTGTCAGAAATGGTCTAGTTAAGTAAATTCTTATTTGGTGAATTGATTCCATCCACTTTCAATGCTAAAATAATTTTGTGCCATTGAGCTACATTTTAAGGGTTGTTAAGGGATTTAGACAAAACATTTTATGTTATCCCCAAAACCTTAGGAAACAATCTGGTAACTTGTATCTAAGTGTATAATAACATGTGCTACTCAAGGAACCAATGTCACCCTTTTATGACATTTAAAACAGCTTTATCTCAGAAATAAAATCTAGGGGTTGAATTTTTAGTCCTTTCAATTTTGCTGTTAAAATTGCCATCAATGAATTATTCAACCTCAATATCCAAATTTTTGAAGATTTATTATGAAATTTCACATAAACTACTCTTACTTTGAATTCACATAAGAGTGCAAATCATTTCTATATTTACGCCCAGAAAAGGAGTTCAAATTCAAAATAACAAATTTCAATATTACTACTAAATTTCAGCAACTTGGAGCCATGTTCCCCTTCTAGAGGCATGATTTTTATCTAACACACAGCCCTGGAAGGGTTGTTAAGTTGTTACAATAAAAGACACCCAGTGCGTGTATTTGTATGTGTATAATTTTAAACATACATCCATGTAAAAATTCATTAACCTTATGGAATTAAAACTTTTTCAGTATTGAGGGAGAACTAATACCACGAGTGGGCGACAGAGTTCGCTTTCGTCTCTGCGCGATTCCTCCTAAGGATGAGAAGTGGCAGGCTGTCCATGTCAACTTGCTAGAGATAACACCTGAAGTGCACTTGCGATGGGATAGTCCTCCAGATTGCAAGGAGAAGCAATGAATTAGTATCAGCCATTTACAGGTCATTCTAATTAATTTTTTGGACTCATTTTTGATTAGTCAGATTTTCAGTTTGATCCTTTCCAAGGAAAAAGTATGCGCCTCATAATTTTGGAATTACCTTTCCTGTATGGGTGAGGTCCGTCAAACCCTTGGTTTTCCAAAATTGTTTCAATCTGCCTAGAAAAATTAATGTTATTGTATTTTTTGATAATTTTAATTGCATTTTCAAAGAATTAGGTATTAGTAATTGTTTAAAATTTTTAAAGAAACATTGAAAAGCACAGATGATAAATTTTCAAAGAATTCAAGATGCATGGAAAGTCATGAAAATACTTGTGGAAGCTACAGACATAAGAAAAAAGTCTCTGTTTTGTGCTTCAACAATTGGTACATTCTATCTATACATTACAAGAAAGAGCAGTAATCACATGCTGTATATCAATTGTTTCATTAACCCTTTACGTATGCCCATAGCTCTCTGGATAATGCATTTTAGTATTGATTCTGTACTATCAGAGGTTAAACATTAACTACAAAAAAATGCTAAAGTATAAATTTAATTGAGCCTAGCCAGTGAGAGTACTGCCACTCAGAAGATGTGACAGTGCCACTTACTAATAGTAGCTTGGTAGGTTTAAATCACGGCATGGGTTGATTGGGATATTTTTATCGAAATTTTTCAGTTTAAGGTTGATTCATATGCATTTTACAGTGCTTTGTACTTTTTTTTTGCTTTACGATTATTGTTATTTGATGTAAAAGAAGTTAATTAACTCTTTGTAGACTACATTATTTATTAATTTTAAGAGAAGGCATCAGTGAATTAATAAAAATTTTTCTTTTTTTTCCAGGATTGAAAGCTAATGCTGTTATGAAAATGTGTTTTAAGTCAACTGCCATATACCTTCTGGGATTTCAACGAACTCACTTTGAAACATGTTCACATCTTCATTTTGCAAGGCATTGATATTTTTGAGCACATAAAGTGCATATCACCTTACAGCACTTCATCATTTCAATTTCTACGTTTTCTGTCATAATTCAGAAAAAGAAATATGAAAGCATTTATGTTTATCTTAAATTTTTTTCAAAAATTGTGATGTTTTGAATATTGATAATCTCATCATTCCCTTTTTTGTGATGATTAATTGAAAGCCATTTATAAGAATATGCTGTTTGCTTCCACTATTGTGTAAAAAGTATTCATAATAAAAAAATCCAACTGTTGAAGATTCTTTTTGTTCTTTCACTAACTCTAAGCCACTCAAATAATTCTTATATCAGAAGTTTTATAGAGCTGAAAATTAATTTTCCCCATTAAAGAGGAAAGTCCAAATTTCTCATAAGAGGAATATGACAATAAAGGCTTCAGTTTGATATTCTTGCTTAGGAAGTATGTACACTGGGCAGGTTCCAACTCTTATGTCTTTCTAGATGCCACTATTATGTTATATGAACTAACGTAAACCAGCCCTGGAATAAGTTCCATAAACAATCTTTCAATATAACTTGCCTTTGGAAGCATCTTGGCATTCTTCGATAGATGCTGATAAACCAAACTTCTATTGAATCATAATGCTAAAGAAGTGTCTATCAACAATGACGGAATTACGGTATGCATGCCATGCTCTGCTGAAGTGCCCTAGTGCTGAAGCCTAGATACTGTCTTGTGCAGCTGCAATCTTACAGACAATCTTGCTGTGGGAAATGTTTATTTCAGTCTATCCACTGTTATTTCTCCATCTTTCTGTAATTCAGATATGAACAAAGCAAAGTTGTCCAACATTGCAGAAACTGGACTGCCTTGCCTTGTTGTCCAAACATAGCCCTCATTCAGCCATCTAACTGTAGCTGATTGTGGCAAAGTGTTTAAGCGAAACACATACTGTAACATTCAATATGCCTCAATACTCAATTTCTGCAGATGTACACAAAATCTTAATTGTTCTTCACAAAGCAACTTCCTTTTCCTCGGGTAAAATACCTTGTATTACAGAGAACTTGCACACATCACATCTTTACAGTAAGACATGAAAAGAGTAATTTCAGTCTATATTGACCAGCTCCCTCAATACATGGGATGTTTAACTACCTAATATTCTGTATAACCACTTGCATAAAAATTATATGGTGCCCCCAAATAGAAGGAAATCACATATAACAAGAAAGATTGCATTCATTGGTGAAAAAATATGTAAAGTACAGCCTTGAAATGTATTTAAGGTAATGTAACCTTGTGGTGAATTTTAAAATCTTGTATGATTATTATAAATTTTGTAATTATATGTATTACATACTGTTCAGTCATGTCCGCTTCGGACATTGTATTGCTGGCGCCTTCAGCGCACTGACTGGCGTATTCAGTCAGTCTGCTTCGTTAGGTGGTCGAGGAACCACACTTCTTTATGTGTGTGTAAGGCACTATGGGAATTCTGTGATTTGATCTAGTGAGTAAAGAAGTGTGGTTCCTCAACCATGTATCAAAGGAGATGGACGTGACGGAACACATACTGCCTTTAGGAGGTTTTCCTCCCGACTACGATGAATACCAGGCAGATTATGTGCAATATGACTACCACCTGGCCTGGTGCCTATTTGTAGTTTTGAGAATAAATAAATAAACTTAAGTTACAAGTTTAGAGAGCTGAAACATGAGTTGAGGAAGGAGGACATAAAGAATGTACGAGGGTGGTTCAGAAAGTAACTGCTTTTGATGCATTATAATTTTATTATATTTATGATATAGTTACATTAATGCAATCAATGTTTCTTTAAGCTTTGATCTGTGCTAGTGGGAGCATCGTACTGCCGTGCATTTGATCACTACAACTTCATAAAAATAAGTGCCGCATTAAAAATATCCACCAAATATAAGATGCATAATGTGATAAGATTTCTCAAAGAAAGCAAAATCTATCAGCAGTGGATATTCATAGATGTAGTATCAGTATATATACTTTTGAGTTATTCCCTAGTATTATTTTTTAACAATTTTTTCAAAACTTTTAGGATGGAGTACAGTCAGTTGAACCCTCAAGTAGGCGGTGACCATTCAATCTTTGAGATTGACAGGGCCATAAAGGGTCGACTGAAAACCTACTGGGTAGTGAAGCGCATAAAGACCATTTATCATTTCTAAATTATACTTCCGATCTTTTAATTCCAAGGATAAGGGAGGAGCTAAGTAATTCTGCCCTTAAAATTAATATTGTGGTTAAGACAAACTTTGAGAGGGGTGAGGAGACGATAGAACGAGCATTTAAAACGAGAAACGTTAGGGTTTTGCTAGCCGATGACGTTGGGGAAATTTTAGAAAGTTTATTTGGAAAATTACTTAAGGAAAAATCCGAGATGCAGGTGAAGGGATCAGGGTGGGCGCTGAGTAAAACCTTGGGTTTAGAACTACGAATTAATCGTTACACTCCGTTACACGGATCAACCTTTATTGAGTTACCACCCAAGATCGCAACCAGAAAATCTTTTGTAAATGTTAGGAATGACGATCAGTTTTGTTTTAAATACGCGGTTTGGGGGAAGAACATACATAAAGACCCTCAACGAGTCTACAAATATAATACTGATGAATTGGACAATGGGTACGATTGAGATTGTATTGCATACCCAGTCAAACTCTCCGATATTCCTAAATTCGAACAAATTTAAAAACATTTAAATATACTAGCGAGGTATTCGGTGAGAAAACGAACCTATAGTCACACGTAAGGGGGTCTACCCATATGATTACACAAACTCAATCGAGAAACTTAAGGAAACATCACTTCCGGAGAAGGGAAATTTCTACAAAAGATTCCCACACATTTTCTGCATGTTTGTGTCTTTCTCAGACACATGCTCGTCCGCTAATCTGTTGTAAATCAAATCTGTGTTCGCATATTTTAATATCGTAACAAAGAGCAGCTCAATAAATATATTTGAATGATTTTCTTTTTGAATTTAGTAACCCTGCTTCGTGAAGTTGTTAGGCTGGATGAAGGTTAAGAATGGTTTATTAATAACAAAAAGTTATAATATCATTTGTAGGACCCAAGTTTAACACGATTCAAAAACATAATTTTAAATTATACTTTTACTGGTTGGTGACAGTGATAAGGATTAATTTTACAATAATGCAAATATTACTAATCGTATGTCATAGTCGAAAACTGCTAAACTGGAAGTTTCATATAAAAATCGAAAAATTATTTATAAGCTATATTTTGACTTTTTTTCGAAAAGAATGAAATTAATTTTCATTATTTTCCTACGGCATTTGAAACACAGAGTGACTTCGTTATTAATAATCAATATAATAAACCCTTTTTACATACTCCAAAAGTTTGAAACTGGTAGGTTACTTGTGAAAAGGAAAAATATCAAAGTTAATGCAATATTGGAACATGAATGTTTAAACATTTCTTTAATTATTATAAATAGAAAAAGATATTTGGTTAAAAAAGTTAACATTTATTTTTTTAACCAGCCTTCCTAGGTAAAGTAGACTTTTGCTAAATATAGTATAAGTATGATACTGAATTATATCTCAACTTATGGTAATGTCACAGTTTACTTAGGGATATTTTTTTTTTCAGTTAAAAATAGTTCACATTTTTCTGGAGATGCGGCATTAATATCAATGTTTAATAACGAAAGTACTAATTTTCCTCGAGAGATGGCATTAGCGGCGAAGATTGTAAACAAAAGTTCCAATTTTCCTCAAGAGATGGCAATAGTGGCGAAGTTTATAAACCAAAGTTACAATCTTCCTCAAGAGATGGCATTAGTGGCGAAGTTTATAAACAAAAGTTCAAATTTCCCTCAAGAGATGGCATTAGTGTCGAAGTTTATAAACAAAAGTTCAAATTTCCCTCAAGAGATGGCATTAGTGTCGAAGTTTATAAACAAAAGTTCCAATTTTCCTCAAGAGATGGCATTAGTGTCGAAGTGTACAGTATATATATATATATAGTACATTTAATGTATCGAATGTCAATTCAATAATGGCTATCGATCTCGGTATGGACAATACACGGAGATCGTGGCAATTTGACTTTATTTGAGATTTGACAATTGAGAAAAAATATATAAAGATTCCTTCGATAGAAAGAGGAGATATAATAATTATAATATATTAATAATCGCCTCTTGTCTGGCAATGGCGTATGACTTAGTGGGAGCATCAGAGACGATAACAGGAATGAGGGATGTCGGTGTGTTCTTTTTTACACACCACTTCCGGATTATAAAGCCGATATATTAAATGTAAAAATGATCATCAAAAAAATTGCGCATTGCTGCAAAAAATTACTCATGTATAAAGGGTAGATTATGATACAATTTGATGTAAATATCATTGCCACAAGTTGCAATGTATTGGAGAAATTAGATGATTAATTACATTTATCAAAACTGGCCCACACCACTCCAGATCCTAGTACAGTAACCATCTTATCAATTATCCTTTTAATTGTTATGTTAGCAAAATTGTTATATTATCACTTTACATTGGCTTCTGCTGTAAGTGATAGATTGAAAAATAATTTTTTTATTTCGCCGCTGTTGGTGCATAGACTTGGATGACCAGTACTGAGTAACACTCACCGATCTCTAGATATTCCAGAAGCACTTCAGCACTATGGACCATATTCACTTACTGGATATATCCATCTCCATCATTTATTAGAATGCCAGCTTCTGTAATCCTGCATGATGAATTCAAGATTGTGAAGGGAGTTCAACAAGGGGACTGCAATTAACCAATCTTATTGACAACAGTATTGGAGGAAGTTCTTAAACATAATGGATTACTTCAGTTTTCACTTTCGGGTGCCTTCTAATATTATTCATGGTGAATAAATGGAATGAAATATTTTTGTTTACACAGAAAAAGTTTTATTGAAACTGAAATACTAGTTTCCGCACATAAGCATCATTCTCAAGTCATAAAAAGCCTTCTCAAACCACAACTTTTAAACCCCTGAAACAATAGAGGAAGGGAAAGAAAAGAAGTAACTCAGAAGTGGAAGGAGAGGGAAGGGATGGTAGGAGTTTTACAGTGTAAATCAGCAAGGGGTGGCACAGGTACAAATGGTAGTTTGCTGAAGAATGTAAATGTAGTTCCATAGTTTCCAGTTTACAGCTTCGAACATTCTTTTGTAACAGAAAGAATTTAAAATCTGAAGGATGATCTTTCTCTATCAAATGCTGTACAAAATTACTGCTAATTTGTCAAAAGAGAAAGCACCTTTCTAAGCCCTAATTTTATAATTCATACTTGTTTACCCTATATTCTCATCTGTTTCTTTTCATCTTACGTAGAGTTACCAAAATGTCTATGTTATATACAATGTTGACTAGTAAATACTGTATGCATTTTTTTGATACTGTTTTTTATAATATTCTTTTATTTTTCCTCATTTCCGTTTGAGCTTGATATGGCTGAGGGTAATTTTAGTGAGTTTAAATTGATAGATATGAAGCAACTCTATGATATTGTAAACACCATGTCTAATAAAAATAGCCCTGATGACATAGACACACATTTTCTGAAACAGTATTTTCAATGAACTCTCAGATTTTTTAATAAAAATTGTAAATAGCTCCTTAGAACTGGGTATAATTCCTAGTAGAATTTCTAGAGCTATCCCATGCAGAAAGATAGCTGGTACAACTAAAGCAGAAGAGTTCAGGCCAATTAATATATTATGTGCAATAGAAAAAGTAGTGGAAAAGGCAGTATAAGAACAAATTAAAGAATATATTGGTAAAAATAAAATTTTAGTGCAATATCAATCAGGTTTCAGGGTTGGATATAATTGTGAGACAGCGATACAGAGTATATTAAATGATCGGAAAGGTTTCCTTGAGAATAAAGATGTGATTTGTGCTGTTTTCTTTGACCTAAAAAGAGCTTTTGAGACGGTAGATAGAGATAGGCTGGTATACTAACTTCAGTATTATGGTTTTGGCGGGGTTGTCATTAAATGGATCCAAAATTATTTACTGGAACGGGTGCAGGAAGTGAAATGTGAAAGCCACATTTCATCCCAAAGAAAGATAGATGTTGGAATTCCCCAGGGAAGTCTGCTGGGGCCACGGTAATTTTTATTATATACGAGTAAAATGCAGCTTGCATACTGTAAGCAGATGGACAACATAAATTTCATGTCGGCATCATATCAGGACGGTCATCAAAAAAGAAAAGGATTGAAAATATTCTTAAAATTAGCGGATATTTAATCGTCTGGCATCAAACCCAGGTCATCCTGGTTAACTTATTATGCAGCACAACAGAAAATCACCTTCTCTAACTATGTGTGAAAAATCAAACAGAAATATTGGCTGCAACTGCCTCAAAGGACGTCCTACTTTTCACATATATTCCATATGTTGAAATTGTAATGTGCTCTGGCATCGAACCCAGGAACAGCATAGTCTTATCTAAATTGTTTTCTTAAACCGAGTCTTAATATACGTCTTATGTCTAAGCAAGAACTGCCTATTATTTCGATAAGTGCATCAAAGAAATAATGAAAAACTATCCCAATGAGTTTTATATGGCAGATATATTTACCGCCTGGCATCGAACCCGGGTCTTTCTGATGATACTTCCTAAGCAGCACAACAGAAAATCACCACCTCTAACTATGTGTGAAAATTGAGGCAGAAATATTGAATGCAACTGGCTCAAACGACGTCCTACTAATTGTCATTATCATCTCTTTGCAGATGATACACTAATATATCTGGCCGGAACAAATATTAGCAAAGTAATAACTAATGTAAATGAGCACTTAGGTATATTAAAGGAATGGTTTGAAGTAAATAAATTAAAACTAAACTGAAAAAAGTCAAGTACAATGTTCCTTGAAACTGCAACCAATACCAATATTTTAAAGATAGAAACTCCAAATAAATGAATATACTATTAAATTTGTTGACTCAATAAAATATTTAGGTGTGATAGTGGATAGAAATTTAAAATTTGATAAGCACGTAGATTATGTCTGTAAGAAGGTTGCAAAAAAATTAAACTTCCTGGCTAGAGTTAGTAAAGTCATTTCCATTAACACAACAAAAGTGATATATAACTGTATTATATTGCCACATTTTAATTACTGTGCAACTGTTTTGTATCCATCTAGTCAAAGAGAAAAAAATAGATTACAAATACTACAAAACAAAGCAATGTGATTAATATTAAAATGTGATAGATATACAAGAATATATCATATGCTTCAAAAACTAAGATGGTTAAATGTGGAACAAGGTCTTCAATCTCAAGTGCTTTCTTTTATACATAAAATAAAAATGGGGTTATTGCCAGAATACTTAAATAATATATTAAAGACAAATAGTGATGTACATGGGCATAGAACAAGAGGAAGAATGGATTTCCATATTCCTTTTGTTTCTAAGACTGAAACACAGAAGTCCTTATTTTTTCAAGGAATAATGCTCTACAATTCGCTCCCAACAGAGGTAAAAAATTCACAAGATCTGATGATATTTCAAAGAACATTGAAAAACTGTCTTTTTGAAAATGAAATTTACTCACTGTATACAAAAATTTCCTTGTGTTTGTATTAGTACTATATTGTGTATTTTTATATATTTCTTAATTTTCATTTATGGTTTTATCCTATTGTGAGTTCCTATGGCATTTTTAGTTGTTTCTTTTGTGATATTCTATTTTTTTCTCTTCTTTGTTTGTGTGTTGTTACTGTAAGCACTTATCCTTTACGTTGCTAAACTCTTTTTCATGACTACAATGTTTGTATTAACGAATAGCTTGGTGCTAAATAAATAGTCGTAGTAGTATTGTTAAAAGTGCTTCGACAGCTTAGGTCATTTCGCACATTGGCTCCCACCGGGATTCGAACCCGGGACCGCTTTCACCAAAGACAAACATGCTGTCCACATGACTATCCGGGAGCTGCTAAATAAAACTTATATTATTATAATAATGTACTTTATGGATGAAAATCCAATGTACGTTTTCCTTGTTATTTTCTATATTGCTATCTCATTTTTAAATGCGAACTGATTCTTATTTATGTATTGCATGCAAGTATTTATTGGTAGTGTTTTTATTTTTGAATGTTTTTATCTTTTAGCTATTACTATCGGTAGGTTTGCGCAGGTTTTTCAAACCCCCCTTCCTTGTGGGTGTTTTCCTGCAGTGGATTTTTTCCCCTAAGAATCTCTTAGGTTTTTACATCCACAATTCTTCTAATTGTTTCTACTTCTTATTTAATAATTAATGACAATGGGTTGGATGGAAGTAGGAGACTTCCAAGTCTCAATCTCACCCAAATAAAGACGATGTATGTTGTCTCACAGCTGCAAATTATCAACTTATATATACCACAGTTTGAGCCTGAACATCTATACTATTTCATAAAATATTTCCATTGTTTCTTGAGATATGAAGAGCAGGCTTCAATTTCTCCTTAGGGAGAGTTTGCAATTTCTTAGTCTTAAGGGAGTAGGAATGGTAACTTAAACCACATTGGTTGGCACAAAGATGAAGGTGAAGGGGGAATGGAAAAGATTTAAAAGAGCATAATTTTCCATTTTTTGTTTAGGAAGGAATCAAACACATTGGATAAGAATTGCTTTTCCACTGCAATTTGTTTAATTATCTTTAGATAATGTTGCTGTTTCAGTGGGAGGTTTAGAAGGCAGTGGATCATAGAATGAAACGCAGTTAGTTTGTGGGAGAATGGGTACTTAGAGGAATTGTAAATAGTATATCCTGTGTAGGTTGGCTTACAGTAAACAGAAAATTCAACCCTTACTAAGAATGATGATAAAATTGAGCTGTAGAACCTTCAAAATTAACTTTCACATCCTCAAGTCAAGAATGCCAATGCTTTTGAAGGGGAAGATCTTCAACCAGTTCATTCTGCCATTCTTGACTTATGGAAGTAAAAATTGGGTGAATACAACAATAACCCAGGGACTTAAGACAATGCAAAAAGCAGAAAAGCGGAATCTGAAGAGTTAGGAAATGCAACACCTGGATGATGACCAGATTGACAGACATCATAGATAAGGTAAGATCACTGAAGTGGAAATGGGCTGGCTATGTAACGAGATGTAATGACAACCATTGGACACCTGTAGCTGGCAACTGTGTACCACGGGGTATAAAGAGACCAACGGATACATGGAATAGACTCATCGAGTACTTAGGCATCACGTCGCAAAAAGAAGCTTAGGACAGGTAAAATTGGGAAGTCTTGAAATTGATTCAGGATAAGGAGAAAACCTCAAATTACAGCTAGAAATCACAAACACATTATTAGCTTTAAAATAAAGTTGCTTTTATATTTAGGTATAATCATCCAAAAGCTTGTGTAGAAACAGTGAGATCTCCAATGATTAAGAAATATTTGCTTGCGTAACCAAAATTCTAATGTCCTGAAATCTCGAACTATATTCTTGAACAGTGCCAAGAAGCCACTACACTTGTTCACATACAAAAATTGATGGAACTTTTTGTTTTGGTATTTTTTCCTTTCTTCTTCATTCCATGTTGACTCAACCCTTGATGTCGACATATATTGGCATGAAGGCAGCGCAGGCATGGCAGGTCAGTTTTTGTGATTCACAATTTGGATGGGAAACACCAGAAAGTGAGAGACAGTTTACGTCAAAGCTGCACCACACATGGCCTGCCCAACACAATTTCATAGGTTAAAAGAGAAGGACATCTCTTGAGATAAATAGTGACTCTTGAAACAACCTGTGTTCCTAAATACATACATATAAATAAATACACAAAAACAAATTTTTCAAAATAAAATGATATTTAAAACATATACCTCAAATCTTGAATACTATTCACTAGGGTAGGGTGCACTTAGAGCGAAGGACGTGTACAGTGGAATAGTATGAATAGGATAAACATGTGCTAAGGCTAAAATTGTATCATACGACAGTAAGATGTTGATATGTGTACATAGAAACTCATAATTATTTTAACTGCATATATTTCATGCAGCTTAACTAAAAATCAGTCCTAAAATTTATTGGAGTTAAAGTCATCACTTGCTTAGAAGTTCAGTCAAAGCAGAGCTTCAGAGACACTTTCTCCTTGCGTTTACAGTTTAATTAGCGAACTCTGATGTTGCTAATTCATTGGGAAACTCAAGGTGAATGAATGAAGCAATTCCAAATATTTTGGTAGATTAAATGGATGCCCTTGATCTGAAGGACTGAGGAAAACTGTTAACACGCTGGGGATACTCATGGAGATTTCTGTTTTTCCTCAATAAGCATTTAAATGCCTTGTCCGCAACGTTTCAAGATATTAGACTGCTGATATTTTGTCTTGATGAAAGCCACAACAATTACAATAGCTTATCTAACAGTGTATTCATAAATTAAATCACAAGAAAAGCCTTCAAATTTAAGAATACACAAGTTGGGAAATGGCTGCTTATTCAAAAGAACAATATTTG
This sequence comes from Sympetrum striolatum, assembly GCA_947579665.1. NCBI lineage: Eukaryota > Metazoa > Arthropoda > Insecta > Odonata > Libellulidae > Sympetrum > Sympetrum striolatum. The sequence continues at coordinate 18,961,047 of OX388342.1, read as the reverse complement.
ACTGATTTGATAATTCAGAGAAAGTGCAAAAATAATTTTACACATTTGAACAGAATTAATGGAAACATGAAGAGATGAACCTCAAACTTCTTCAGGAAAGAACAACATTACAATTTAAAGAGGGTGAGAATGAGTAAACAAATAACAATGAACAAAAGATCATTCTTACATGTTTTACAGGAATGTAAAATAAAAGTTTTCCTAATTTCATTTAAGATGATAAAAATTCATTTTAGAATGAATCAGGCAGATCCCAGTAAATGAATTGTCTAGGTATTGCACCAATGGGCCACAACAAAATTGCTAGAAATTGGAAATCATGCCTTTATAAGGTAAAATAAGTTAATTGTTTTGAAGTAAAACAATTTACTTATTTTATAATCAATTATATCCCCCATAAAGTGTTTCTATGTTGCAGTTACCCTAATATAACAGTCCATAAAAAATTACATTGCAATTTATCATACCAAATACAGTTGTTATCAACATGAGGAGAAGGATTTATTAGTACAATGATATTTCAAGCAATGACCCCTAATGAAAACACATGCTCAATATTAAAATTGTTCTTTAAACTAAGAATGTTTAACATATCCTATGCTTACAGTAATTTTCTTTGTATACAAGAATAAATGTAAGATAAACAAAACAATATTAATGATATATCAAATGTGGACGGACAACATGTTAGGCCGATGTATCACTGATTGATTACAGACTTTCGTTGAGAAACATGGGCCTTGAGAGTTTGTAACTTATATGCACGAAATGCAACCATTCCAACTCATATAAAAATTTTATTCCTCACTAATAACTTTCAATGAAGTCAAACTTCAAATGAAACGTGGGAGTGCTGTCAGTACTATAAATGACAATTCTTCAGAGAAAATTTCCAACACTTAAGTTATTAACTTCACTATTTAAAAATTAAAATCAGTTTCGTGGCATAATTAACTTTACTGTCTATTTCAGGACTGGTTGAGGGTAAAAAAAATCCACCAGTAAATTCATAAGTTAATGAATGGCTAGGCCGAACACAAAATCTGTTAACACCACGATAATTTTACATCTGTGATTTTCCGACACAGGACTCACATTCCATATCACTGAGATTAACCTCCCTTATCACATGAGATCGCTAATTTTTATCAATGGTAGAATATTTAGCATAAACACGTTCAAACAACGGTTTAGTGCAGACACATTATATAACACAGTCTGTAAAGACTAGAAGAGGAATATAGTCGCTATAAAATCACTGATTTATGATCATGTAAATATTAAGATAATAAAAGTGTATCAGTTCTGTCAAAACAGTCATCGTGAAGGCACTTCCTCATAGAAAATTTAGGATACCTGATTCTCATTTTTGGCTCAAATTAATACTATTTAAGTAATATAAACTGGACGTTCCATTTGTTCATCCCGGATTTCAATGGAGAATTAAACCTTCTCCAGTAAGAGCTGGAATAAAATAATTAAGAACACTTCCAAGTGCATATAGCCATATTGCCTCCAAAAAACATGTACAGGAGATGCCTACACTCATAAGATATTTCAAAACCATATCCTTCGCCGACTACCACATGCCAAGACGGTCCAAACTTCCGATCCATTGCTTCCTTTATCATTCGCGCAGCGTTCTGTAAAAAGTAATCAAATAAGTGTGAATTGTACTTAAAGGGTAAATAATAATTAATGAATGAAATTAGTAACTCTACCTCGTTGTTTGTCGCATGTTTTTCACAAGCTGTCACGCATAATTCCATTGCTTCTGTTTTCATTTCTTCAACCATATCACAGTGCTACATCAGAATTGAACCCAGAAAATTAATTTCAACGAAAAGATGTTTGGGCCTTAGTTAGAGTTAACTTATTTCGAAACCAATTTCACTTTTAAGAAAAATGAAAGTACGAGAAAGCGCTACAGCTTCTAAGTAGGTCAGTGAACGATACCGTTGCACACTGCCTACACGAGAACTCCATATTTTGTCTCAAAATAAATGACATATACTTACTCGTACTAGGGGGTATGTATGGACGACCTTTTTTCCTTCAGCCTCTTCTTTTTTAGTCTCCCCAGCTTCGGTCATGACTTCCAACTTGCTATTCCATTCATCAATCGTTGATTTGTTTACCTTGCTAAGCACGACATCCGAGTACTTAGTTCCAAATCGACTCGCCAACGCCGCCACCGTATGCGCGGCAAAAAGTTAAGACCGAGCGGGAGATACGGATCAAATCTTCGGTACCGAGCGAGATCCGTTTATATAAACCCAATTTCAAATCACTGATATTATCGATTGCACTTTTCATTGCACCAACGAACCTGAAGCTCAAAATACGAGCAAAACTAAGTGTATAAAATGTGTAATTCACTCTTATCGGTATTCGACGGATTTATTTCGATAACATCTTTGCAGGGTCAATAACAAATTTCCCTTTCTTATACTTAAAGTGCAACATAATCACAAAATCAGGAACCTTGCCATTAAGTTCACTCAAATGCCTGACAATGTAGCATTTTCCTCTCGAATAAGAGGTTATTTATTAATAAAAATTATATACACTTTTCCATGTCCATAGGCAGGTATCTTTTTGGCTTTTCTGTTTCACAAGGATATTTTTCTCTCAAGATATATGAAGGACGGTGACAGGAAAGGTTTATAATGTTGACAAAAAACAGTACTGTAAAAAATGAAAATGATAGTAAAAAGAAGGTAAGAAAGAACATTCAAGTGTTATTATGCCTGGAGATTTTGGGCAACATTACTGGGAAAATTCTCAATTTCATAGCAATTTTACAATGTGAGATAACACATTTTCTTCAATGTGGCAGAAGAAGCCGCAATTTGCAAAATAAATTACTGTAAATTATTATATCACTTTAAAATATAAGATATAAATTGATACACATCACTCGCTAGAAGTCGAATTTTTGCTCAATTAACTGCCTAATTTAGGCTCTGTAAAGGAAATGTATAACAGAGAGATAATGTCTGCCACACCATCCCCTTGTTTCTTGCTTAGCACCCAGACCAGGCTTACGATATCTAAAGGTCCCTCATTAACTCTTAGAGGACATAAGGGTCGACTAAAATGACCTCATTGGTAAAAATACCTCCTGGATAGCCCAAAAATGACACGAGAAAGAAACAATCATCTTGCCCACTCTTTAGGGGAAAAAGCAGGAGGCAGAAAACCACCAACTTCAGCTGCTCTGACTATCCACAAGGACACTTTTCCTTCACAGCCAACTTCTGCATCAAGAGAGAACCTTGGTCGCGTAAATGCGATAGGAATTAAACTCCAAGCACCGCCTTTTTCTTTCCTTCACCAGTCTACTCATCGTCACTTAAACACCATTTCGGCAAACTGTGGAACGATGCAGACCTTCTTCAAATGCTGAATTGGATCTCAGTTCAGCTCTCTATCTTCTAAGTACTTGTATTCAAATGTGAAACCCTCCTTTTTCCTCTGGCCCCACATTTCATAATCAAAGTAGATGTATGTACCCTGAAAACAACAAAGGAAAAAGTTTAAATCACTTCAAAATCAATTGACCATGCACAATTCTTGCTATTTAAATTCTATTTATAGTAATTTGCTTGAAACAAATTTACTTGCAAAACAACATACAGGGATACTCAACAGGTAAGGTAAGAGGATACAAGTTCTTAACGGAGTGCAAAATCAAAGTAATGATGTATCAAAATTGGATCGTGATGATTTTCTTCACTTGGGTATTCTCACATACTTTGAAATATAACACAACACACTTCCCTGAAAATATTTTTTAATTTCCACAAATATTTTATTCCTAAATTCTGTTTTAATCAGCCAGAGTAAAGACATTCTGGAAGAGTGGATGAAATTTATTTCCTTATGTTATGACAAAAACACTGAAACACAACACTTCACACTTCTCAACTCACACCACACGCTATCTTGTCTCCCAACGCACTCCTCTAAAAGCAACTGTAAATCCCCAAAAACTTACAACATGGATACCCTTAATTGTTCTTGGGAAAACTATCAACAACAAGATGGCTCCACCGCACGTTTATTTTAAATGTATAACATAAACTACATTAAATATAATATGGGAGAAAATTATTGGTTCTAACTTAGTAGCATATTTAAGAATATGAGAATTAACTTTTTCTTTTTATAAGAGTCCTCTTAACTCTTATTTTCACTTAATTACCTATCATGATCATATCATTCATTTATTTTCACTTCACACATTTCACTATCGCCAACCTCATTACTAAATCCTTTAATCTCACATTCTCTACCACTTGAAGGACAACTCACTAAACCTTCGTCTGTATCAAAAGAAATCTCAAAGGCAAAACAAATTGAATATCTGAAATCCTAAAATCCATCAGTATATGGAAATAATGACCATTTCATAGAAATTGGCTACATCCAAACCGGAAATCCAAATATCACTTATAAGCAAATTTTCAATTATTCACTTATGAAAACTGAAATCTTGGAAAGATAAATAATTTTGCCGCCTAACAACTATTATCTCTTTTTCTATAGAGCTACTTTATTGAAGCAATTAACTTGTAATCTAACTAACTAATCTTGTAACATGTGCCGGGGATGAATGTACCGACCCCCGATAGGTAGGCAGTTTTAGTTCTCTCCACAGTCAAGACTCCCCCATAGACAAATCCTGTCTGTGCCCCTCGTAGAAAGTGGTTATAATAACAATAGCAACACAAAGCCTTGGTCCAGTAAAGTACATATACCTTGAAAGTTAGATTTATAAAATGTTTGTCTGTATTTTACATCTTTACAAAAATCACTGGAAGTCATAACTGATGCTTTATATCAAACACAAGATAATAACTCATTTAACTGAAAAGCACATCAGCAGGTCATATTATTATTATTATTGTAAAAATGCTAGAAGTGGACTAGTTGTCCAGTGGTAACACATTAACATATATTATTATGAATCCCATCTACATTTTTTAATTACAAAAAAATATACATATATTTATTCATTGCACATGTACTCATGTCACTCATTGTACAACGTCAATCTCACTCGTCCTTAATATTTTTGCCCAATCTTTTTACAAACTCCCTATGATGTTTTGGGAAGGGCTCCAAGACTCCTGCAGGCAAATCATTCCAATCCGTAACAGCACGATTTAGAAAAGAGAATTTACTGATGTTTGTTCGCTGTTTTATTAATTTAACTTTATGTCTATGGTCTTTCCTGCCATGAAATTTTGCCATAGTGACTTTGTTTCATTATTCCTCTAACGATTTAACTCCTGTGTATACTTTTAAAAATATATCTAGCCTTTTCTTGAATCTCTGCTCCTCTAAACTTTCCCAACCTAATTCTTTTGACATCTGAGTAACGCTATCAAGCCTTGCATATCCTCAGTCAATCCACTCCTGCCAATCCAAACACTCACAATTCCAATTTTCCCTCAACAATGTGTGACAGTAAATAACGAAATAGTGAACAGCGCCCTTCAATAATAGATTATGGGAGATATGCATTTAAAGTAAGCATTCACCTGCTCATACTCCTCGTTGATGAGTTTCGGCTCCTCGTGCCTCTGGAACCACATCATGTACTTGGTATGGAATCGCCAAGACTGCTTCTTAAGGGCCTTAGCTGCAAGGTACTGGGCCTTTGTGCCTTCCATGTAATAGAACACAAAGAATAATGTCTCTGTGGACAGCCTCTGAAAAAACTCGACGGTGTCAGAGTGATGGAGTGGACCCTGCAACATAAAACATACAAATTTTAGGGGGTATATCGCTAGAAAGTCCTTCCTACCATTTCCCTGGAATTTCTGAAGATCACTTAGTCCTGAATTTCAAGGAAAGTTGATATACAAAATCAGAAATATACTGTTTGAAATTAGTAAATACCCCACAGAGAATGAAATAGTGCTAAGGATACATGTGTTTGATTAAAAAAGTTACCAGAATGAATTTCATTGCCTCTTGGATAGTTTTAAATTAAAATAAACCTGAGTTGAGTAGCATTGCTACAAGCATCTAGTAATGGACAGTCTTAACAAATTTACATGCACGTACGGCAATGCATAACAATATCTGTTGCAAATACAAGAGAGTATCTTCCGAGATCTTTTTGAATTCGATAGATATTTTAAATGAAAATCAAAAGATGCATTGCCAGCAATGTTGTAAAAGAATCTTAGAATAGTTTTGATTATAAATATTAATAAATGTTGTACTTATAACATTGTTAACATTAAATAACGCATACTGCTGATGGTGACACTTATTTCATTGTTAACATTAAATGAATGTGTTGATCTGGTAGAACTTAAGACATCTCCTCTCACCCAATTCATTGGAAATATTCAGTAATTCCATAACTAGGAAATACTTTTATAGAGTTCAATTAGAGTAAGAATAAAGAACCATTTACCAGGGGTTATGAAAATAAAAGCATAACTGACAAAAAAGTCTTCAAAGCGGAAACACTCATGAAGAACAATTATTGTACTAAGCAAATGAATTCCCATATGTGTTATTTGTAAAAGATGTCAAATTAAAGATATAGTGAAATTTAGAAAAATATATTATGCATAATAAAATTAAGATTTCAAATCAATTACATACATTAAAATTTTACTACAAAATACATTAAGGAATCCTAAAAACAATGGAGGAAAAATTAAATACAAAGAAATTTATGAGATCAAGCCTTAATAAGAAGAGAAACAAAATTCATGATGTGGAAAACTTTAGTTCAAATAAAAAAAAATAATTTATCAAAAGAACGTGAAAATTGGAATAGATCGAAAATTTTGTACGAAATAAAAGAACTTTTTAGTTGGTTCACTCCAATATTAACTCATCGGCAACCAGCTTCACTTTAAATGGTAGATTGATAGTTTTAAAAATATTGAATGGTTCTAATAACTATATAGATAATGGCAGATATTGTCAACGTATTTTCAAAAAAGAGCCTTTGGTAACATGACTTATTGTTGATCTAATTTCAACGAAATATAAGTAAGAGCTAAATCCAGGAAGAGATGAAATCTCTTTTATAGTTAATAACAGTCAATACATTGAAATATACATCAATTATATGCATCTTAATAACAGTTTTAATTATAAAAAATAGGAGAAACTTATTTAAAAGATATGTAAAAATGTGAATCGGCATAAGAGAATGAAAGTAATCCTACCTGTGGATAGTACTGATGAGTAATGCACGGATTCCTGGGAAGATAGGTCCTGAGGCGCTCAGAATCAGATGGGTGCGGCATGTGGTAGAATGCAGCCTCCAACATTTGGAATTGACATCGGTGCTCCTTCTGGAGAGGAACGGGCCCAAGGGGAGCTACGCCCAGCAGAGGGGGGATGTGGGCCTCGTGCGTTGGTGCAGGAGGAAGAGGGGCTTGTGGCGGCTGCCTCGTTGGCCCCGAAGACGGCGAAGATCCTCCAGGGGGGACCTTCATTAGAAAAAATGCAGACTAAAATCTGTTATATGAACAAATAATTTTCTTACAGGAATTAGATACATTGGTGCTATGCAATTCAGGATGTGTCTATTGCAAAATTGGATTTGAATGAAAAGACAGCAAAAGTGAAATAAGGTTACAAAAAATAGATCAATATGTTATGAGGTGAATCACATTCTGTCAAATTGTAGGGCCATATTACTTATGTTACACTGATATAAATGTTAAATTATAAAAAAATCAATTTCCAAAGGCATTATAAAGAAATAAATAAAAATAAATCAAGAATTTCAACTCCACCCAACTCTTTAGTGGTATGTAATAATGGAAACTACAAAAAGGAATAGACTGCAGATGGTAAAAAAAGGGAGGAGAGATTTCATACGAGTCCATGAATAAAATTCCTGGAAATATGATACAGAAGAGGACAGTGATAACAAAAATGAATGTAAAAAGTCTATAGAGATCAGAATCAAATATTACGCATAAAAACCTCTATATTACCAGTAGTTATAAAAGAAAGATTCCTGGTAAAATATCTTGAGGTTTGTACATTTCCATCTGCCGATTGCATCATTAGAGTCATGTTACTATGTCATTGAAGGTATCAGTCATCTGGTACTAACTGTCAGGACTTGTCTATATTTTCAGACAAAATACTCATAACTCACCTGGTGCTGCTGGAGGAGAGGCTGGGTATTGGGAATTACTGGTCCCTGCTGTGGCTGCGATGAGGATGGCGAGGGTGAAGGGGCGTTGTTAGGCTGTGGTATGGCGGAATTTGGAGCAGATGTTGTGGGGGGAATGTTTAGATTAGCACCTCCAGCGGGGTTTGTGGACACACCACCTGCAATTAATGTCAAAATAACTCATCAATATTGGAACGAAATGTACAGATCAATGCTGCATATTATAGTGTTAATCTCCTACACCCTGATTACTGAGAGAAGGGTGAGAGGGACGTCCTTGCCAACATCATATGAACGACAGAGGGTGACAGCAGCATTTATCTAGTGTGATAGTGCATTCCATCACCTTCACCCTGCCATAGCATTTGACAAAAGGCCATGAGAAAAGTGATAATAAGTCAATGATGAACAAAAAATTTGATAAGACTTATAATATTACTTTCTTGACGTATTATGCATTAAGTTCAAGTGAAAACATTCATTTACCCTATTGCACTGATGAGCATGACAATTAATGTGTTGATTTCATAAGTTACTGGGTAACTTTGTTTTGGAAAAATATGATACAGATAATATTTTACTTTCAAGAAGAAAAGTATAAGGTAAGTCCACGGCAGTGGAAAATATAATGTTTATCAATCAATTACCAAGATTATATAAATTAATATCAATAGGAAGTAACCTCATCTATTATATATAGACGCTTTTCCGGATATACTTATATATATACGAGTAAAATGTAGCTTGCATACTGCAAGCAGATCGGAAACACTATTTTCATGTCGGCATCATATCCGGACGGCCATCAAAAGAAAAAAAAAGATTGAAATTTTTCTTAAAATTAGCCTAAATTCCATCGTCTGGCATCGAACCCGGGTCTTTACTGTGAACTTACTATGCAGCACAATAGAACATAACCATCTCTAACGATGTGTGAAAATTCAAGCAGAAATATGGGCTACAACTGCCTCAAAAGACGTTCTAATTTTCACAAATTTAAATGGCTCTCTGGATTCGAACCAAGGACGATCTTGGAAATCTAAAAAATGTTTCTGAAAGTTATTTATGATCTCTATCTATATGCTGAATTTCAAGTTTCTATATAATTGGGAAATGGTTCCAAAAAATTCTTAAAAATCGGATCATTCACTGATTGTAGAGACGCCTGGTGGTAAAACCAGGAAACAGTGGTAGCTGTGAATTCACAGTTTGATTAGTAATGACTTGATCTTATCTTATGCAAAGTTTCAAGTAGATATAATATCGGGAAGTACCTAAAATGTGTTTCCGTAATCTCCATAAGAAATGCATTGAGGAATGTAAATGGCCCTCTGGGATCGAACCAAGGACCATAAGGGAATATGTAAAATTTGATTATGAAATATAATTATGATATCTAACGCCATGCCGAATTTCAAGTTTCTATGCCATCGGAAAAGGGTTCAAAAAAAAACTTAAAAATCGCCGCAATGCATTTTAAACGGCCGACTTTTGCCCCGTCCTAGCATCGAACCTAGGATAATATTCGTAGATATCTTTATGGTTTTCTTTTGATATGGAGGGCATCTAGCGATCCCTCGAGTTTCAACTCTCTCCTTTTCCGGGAAGTGCCTCAAATAAATTTTCGAAAATCCCCGCCATGTAATCTTATGGGGAAAATCGCGACTTTGGGGCCTTCTGGAATCGAACCCATGATACCGAGGATCAAAGTCGCTTTTTTCCTGGGGGTTTCACGTTATGGCCAATACGTGGTAAAAATTTCGAGTCAATGACGCCAGTAGTTTAGCCTGTGAATTAGTATCCTATCTGGGTATCTGGGTATATCATGAGTGAATCCGGAGAAGCATCTATATATAATAGATACACTGGGGATCAAAAGTCTAGGCATGTTCCACAAGTGCCACCGACTTGAAATTTTTACGACATATTTGCCATAACGTGTAACCTCCAGGAAAAATCCGACTTTGAACCTCGGTGTCATGGGTTCGATTCCAGAAAGCCCAAAAGTCGCGATTTTGTCCATAAGAATACATGGCGGGGATTTTCGAAAATTTTTTTGAGGCACTTCCCGGAAAAGCAGAGAGTTGAAACTCGAGGGACCGCTAGATGCCGTGCATAGCCAATGAAAATCGGAAAGACATCTTCGAATATTGTCCTTGGTTCGATGCTAGGCTGGGGCAAAAATCGGCCGTTTAAAATGCATTGCGGCGATTTTGAAGATTTTTTTGGATCCTTTCCCGATAACATGGATACTTGAAACTCGGCACGTCGATAGATATCATGAATATATGTCATAATCAAATTTTACATATTAGCTTATGGTCCTTGGTTCGATCCCAGAGGGCCATTTGCATTTCTCAATGCATTTCTTACGGAGATAACGGAAACAAAATTATGGTACTTCCCGGCATGCTATCGACTTCAAACTTTGCATGATAGAAGAGCCAGTCGTTACAAATCAAACTATGAATTCACAGCTTACAATATTTCCTGGGTTCGACACCAGGTGTCTCTGCAATCAGAAGTTGATCCGATTTTTAGGAATTAATTTGAAACCTTTCCCAATTACATAGAAATTTGAAATACGGCATATAGATACAGATCATACATACTTTACATGATCCTATTTTAGATTTCCTAGATAGTCCTTGGTTCGAATCCAGATAGCCATTTTCATTCATGAAAAGTAGGACGTCGTTTGAGGCAGTTTCAGCCAATACTTCTACTTGAATTTTCACACATAGTTAGATATGTTGATCTTCCGTTGTGCTGCATAGTAAGTTCACCAGGAAGACCCGGGTTCGATGCCAGACGGTTAAATTGAAGCGAATTTTAAGAATATTTTCAATCCTTTTTTTTTTTAGGACTGTCCCAATATTATGCCGATATAAAACTAGTGTAGTCGATCTGCTTGCAGTATGCAAGCAACATTTTACTCGTAATCATATAAAGCTACTGAATGATGTTAGCCACTCTCAGAATTGCAAGTGGTTACGGAGTTAAAATATTTTTGTTTTATTAGATTAGAAGTGCTGAATTTTAATTTGTAATCCAGCAAACACATTAATCATCTTTATTTAAAATACAATGTTAAACTCAAATTCGTTGTATTACACTTAATATGCTTACATACACTGAATTTCAATAAACTTATTAAACCAATTACATCCAAAATAATGATCACGATTGTTAACAGCACAAAATGGAAAAAATATGCATAACAGAAAAGTTTTGAAACATAATTTTTACCTTCCTTAGGGGTCGCCCATTAATCAAGCTTTTTTGCAACTTTTTAACCCCCCCTCCCCCCTGGTGAGGTTTTAGGCTAACCCCTCCCCTACCCAAAATCACATGTATGTTTTGGTACAAAGTATCGTATTTCAGAAGATTATCTTTAAATACATGTATAATCTAATTTAATTCTGGAAAATTAAGCACCATGATAAAAATGTCCAGACAGACATTAAGGTTGCAGGTTGTTTCTGACTGGCACAAAATAATAAATTAAAGGTGTAACCATGTGAAAAACATATAATTTTACTTATTATTGTTGCATTGTTTTAAGGGAAAATATACACGGCAACGATTTATGCATGTTTTCGGCGCCAAAAATCACGGACTTAGTGGCAACTGGAAAGCCGAGCCGGGCGGCCGTTTTTCTGTTTAGAAATTGCGCGCTCAACGAAAAAATAAATACATGTGATATCTCACTGCACCCTCTCCTCCCCCTTGTGATATTTCGTAATATTTCCCCCCCTTTCGAGCCTCACGTGATTAATGGATGATCCCTTATCAATTCAACACATGTATTTTTTTGTAAATTAGACACTTAGTTGCTGCTAGAGAAATACACAGACTACAGAAAGTTTTACAATAAGCTTTTGGAATGGAAAGGTACCACTAAGTATCCCCTGAAACTATTGACCATATCCACTATCATTAATATGATATTCTACATAGGTAATTACATCTTAAACATAAAATTTACTTCCTACAAGTACCAAAATGAATGGCGTTAAGGATTTACTCTTATATCACTTCCATTATTTTATCCATTCAAAACCCTGCTGTGGATTGCAATTGTTTGGTTGTAATGTGTCAACAAATTTCATTAGTTCTTCAAATTTTCTATTGCTACCAATGTAAATAGATAAAGTTTCAAGAATAAATTAAACTACGGCTGTCATACCTGCTAATAAAATGAATTATATTATCGCACTTTGTCACCGAGCGTTATAGGAGGGGGAGATAACTACCACCCGCCATCATTGCTGTCACATTTACGTAATCGGGGTGCTGGGTGGGTCAACATAAACAATTTTTTCTAAATTTCTGTTTTCACCACATATTAGTATGTCAAAGGTCTTCCAAACTTGTAAATATTTTTTATCCAATAACGATGGATTGACTTTAATTTCTGATCTTTTGAATGCACATTATTTGAGAAAGTGAAACGAATACAATTTGACATTTTATAAGTAGAGAAACAGAAATACTCACTTCCAGCAGATGGGGATGAGAGTGGAGGGGAAGTGTTAGTATTTGGCTGCAGCAACTGTATTGAGGAATGCTGCGGCTGAAGCTGCTGTTGAGGAGCAAGATGGTGATGCTGTAGGAGGTGGTTTGGATTCCCACTTCCATTGTAACCTCCTGAAATAAACAAAGAATACCCTAGAAAATGTATTTGCCTTCATTATAAATAACCACAAAGCAGTTGCTCGTAAGCCCAATCAAGAACTCAGCACATACTTAAATCGTCTCTCAAAGATATTTGAAGTGACATTTAAATATATCAAACATAATTTGGAATTTTAAGAATTACAAAAATATCTAAAGCAATTAAGCATTCCAAGCACATTTCCAAAGGTAGAAATAATTCTAACTGGATTGAACAAATCAAACTTACTTCGTAAGTATTATATCATAATACAATATCATTAAAAATCACCATGTCACCTGGCCTGCTAACACAAGAGTTTTGTCCCATAAAGCAAAATTTGAGCACCACTGCTCTTAAGGAATGACAACACATCAATGGAGACTGTGGACTCATTATTTTGAACATGATAAATCAGCCTTTTTTTTCAGTTTATTTGATAGGAAACTAATACATTGGCATTCATCATAATCAAACAAACTTATGCATTTCAATGATGAAAACTTCTTTCACAGATGAATTTCGGTTCAGTATTTATTTCTGGTGAGCTACAGCTATTAGGACTTCATACAAAAACATTACATTGGAGAATAAATATGTTAGAAGTTTAATGTCTTTTTTGTTACTGGTGTGGTCTTAAATTAAATATCTCCATCCTAAATTGAATCCATTTTGTTCCTTGGCATTATTCCTTTAGATGTGCATTAGAATTTATAATATTACTGTCTACTGAAATTAAAAGATATCTCAAGGTGCTCAATTTTTTAGATTTTGAAATAGTTTCAAGAATGAGTTTTTCAATATAAACAAAGGCAGTGAGGAATTATAAGTGCTATTCTTATGATAGTTTCTACTTGGTATTTTTGGCTATAACATACATATTATATATTGCCTATATAATTTTGGCTTTTGAAAAATATTACTGAATGGTAGAGAAATTGATAAAATATAAATATAATAATAATAATAAGAATAAATTGTAGGCCTTAAAAAAATGACATCACATTATAACAAATTGTGAGAAAGTAGTTTAAATTTCAAGATGTTTTAAGAATTTAAATTAATCAAAATTTATTCTCTTGAAGGTTTTTCAATGCAGGACAGAAGAAAGTCTCCATCCTAAGAAGATTAAATATGTCTTAATTCTTCTTAAATTGAATAGAAATACTGATAAAAGGTGACATTTGCAAAAAAATTCTTTAGGAAATGGGACACATTTCAGCACTGGTTTGAGAATAAGGCAAATGTTAAGTTTTGAACCCATCAAATTAATGTAGAATTCCAAGTGGAAAGATGGAAATGAAAGGTTCTCTTTGTTTTCTGGAGAAGAACACTTCACATCCCAAGTATGTGGATCATTTTTTGAAAACTGAGAAAACCATTAGGACACATGGAATTATTAGACAGCACTTGAGTGGTATATTGCCAATGACTCATTTAGTTTGACATAAAAACTGTACAAAGAAAAATTAACTAATTGTTAAACAAATCTTAATGGAGTAATTTCTATCGAATTTTCATAAAAAATAAATAAGATGGGAAATTATCATTTATGTCTGCATTTGATTTCAAAAATGGCAGCCTAATAGAAAAATTAGGTCTGCATGTCAGATGAGCTAAAAAGATTTCAAGACAAGTGATTTGAAAGGGAGAAGGAGAGAGAAAGATAAGGCTGATTTGAAACACATAGAAAAAGGAAATCTGAGAAACAATACAAAATTAACAGAAAGATTAATTAAAGAATTAGAGAGAAAGGGCATTGGATGGGTAAACATCGGAAGGTCATTTCAAAGCAAACATCCCTTTAGAATCTTGAATTTAGAGAGAAATAGTGAATGGCCACACATATTTACAGGATATCCATTGATGGAAAAAGAAGAAGCAAGATGAAGCAAATGAGAAACTTAGTAAAACATATACACATGGAAAGGTACACCCCTAAATGTTACATACATTTTTTTATTACGTACATGATTTTCCAACCATTATGATTTTCATTGGTAATCAAGTTGTTGATTTGATATTTGTTAAAATTACTTCAACATGTGAACTCCTCTCTAAATGGAATTTAGAAGAAGATTGCAGTATTAGTACAACTAAAATAGGAATATGGAAATGCTTTAGAGAACCTGAAGAATATTTGGAATGATACAAAATAAAGAGAGTAGCTGATGCTGGAAGAAGGTGAACAATCAAAAGGGTGATTAAAGATGATCAATGGATAAGAAATGTGTCTAGGAATAATAAGAGGTTTCTTGAGGGCAGAGCAACAAATAAGGAGCACAGAAGAATTAAATAAACGATACAGATTCAGGATTAATTTTGTGGTACTTATTAACTTGTAAAACATCCATGGTAAACAAACTTTTACTAGACCACTATTTATTTTCAGAATATCACGACCCAGGTTTCGTAGTGTCGCTACATCTTCAGGTGACAAAACAAGAACACTTCCAAACATTTTCCATTTTCAATATTTCCATATTCATGAGTATATATATTTGGAAGTGTTCTTGTTTTGTCACCTGAAGATGTAGAGATGCTACGAAACCTGGGTCATGATATTCTGAAAATAAATAGTGGTCTAGTAAAAGTTTGTTTACCATGGATATTTTTTTAAAGAATTAAATAAATATCTTAACACTGAAATAAAAAAGAATGCTAATGCCATAGATTACACCTTAACATAAAAATAATCCATAATCATTATTAGAAATAATAAAAATTTCCTTTACCTTCCGTGGACTCAACGGAGGGTAACTCAATCCCAGCCCTATCGATCACCTGTTGGGCGATGGACTTGAGCGAAGACATACCTTCCGCAACAACCTGTTACAATAAGAAAGAAAGCACATGAGTAATTTAGCATACAGTGATTTAGTAAACATAAAAGCAGCCACAACAAAAGCTCTTTGGACGTGATGTCTCATCAAATACAAACGACAGTCAACTCAAAGGACTGCTAGGTGTCCAAGATTGAGAACGTATACTGTAAGATTGATAAATTAAAAGTGCTTGGACTAAAATAGGTACCTACAGTTCTGAAAGAAATTTGATGATTCATATGTAGAAATAAAGGAAATAATTGAGATGGCCTTTACAGGCAATTAGATGGAGTTACTGAGTGAATGTTCACTGATGAAGTTACTGAAATGAAGTTACTGAGTGAATGGTTCACTGATGGCTGACAAGGAAATATATTGCTAGGGGTCAAAAGATTAATTAATGGTTCATTTAGTACAAAAGTCATAACAATATTGAGCCTTAAATTCATACCATAATTAGCTTGGTGAAAACCTTGTGCAACATTATGCTCTATTCAATTTTCAGATGGTTATGTACTGAGACAGGATCCTTTTATGATAGCACTCCACTGATTCCAGTGATAGACCCTAACAGATCTAGCTAAATGCTACTGCTAAATCTAATCGTTGATAAGAAAGCAAGAATAAAATCACATCCCTTTCGACTGCTCAATCTTAATCACTGACTAACTGTAAAAGTAACACTACCCCTCCCAAAAGCTTAACTATGAAAGAGAGAATACCAAGGGCCATTCAGAGGAAATGTATGCTGCCACACTTGCAATGGACACAGAACTAACACTACATCCAAAAATTTCACTTGGTTTGAGTGATCAATTGATAATCATGGTAAATGTCTCAACGTAGGTACGACATTGCATAGAAGAAGACGTGAATCTTGGCGTGACTGAACTGACCTTGTTGGGGCCATTGAGTAAGGCAGCAGCAGTCTGGAGTCTCTGGTTTGGACCTGAGTGTAGATGGTGGGATGGCAAAGAGGAAACGGATGGTGCAGGGGAAGACGAGAGGGGAATGGAAGGTGGTGTGGGGGGCTGTGGTGGCGTAGGAGGCGTGGAAGAGGGCGAAGGGTGCAGGTGGGAGGGAGGATGTAGAAGGTGATGATGGCCCATGGCATGATGTTCCCCAGCTAATGCCTTGCCCTGTACAGCCTGTGGCCCATTCTCCGATATCACATGACCTGCAATTATTATCATTATTACTAGCTGACAGTGAAAGAAAATGAAATAAAGTTTCCAATGATGTTTTCAATATGCAGCCGAGTATACATACAGTGTAATATATGCTAAAAGATACTAATGTTTTAGAAATAATTTTTTCATTCGAAGTTTAGTTTTTTCCTAGCTAGTAGAGCTGTAACTATTGAAATAAAACAAGAGGTTTAAGATATAGAAATTTTAGATAAACTAAATTAATAGTAATACATGACCATTTTGTCCAAGTATAAATTTCTAGTAAGAGAACAACAAAATTTAATGTTACTTAACCAAAATAATAATAATAATTTAATATGCATTCCTAGATTTTTTAATGCCATCTTGAACCAAGGCCATGCTTTAGATTCTTCCAAGATAAGCAATATTTAAGAGTCAATTCAGTGCTACTGCAATGTGAAACTAGGAACTGGATGGGGGTGATGACAATGCTATGAAAAATTATGAAGATTGTAACAAAACAAAGACATGAATATATATGGTCAATTCTTAGAAATTTACTATGCCCATCTTTCATAAGGAGACAATACTAGCAGAAACAAAGATACCAAATTATAAGATATAAGCTACAAACCAATATTTTATGTAATGACCTAACGAAGCAAAATACTTTTCTTTCGCAGAGAATTATATAACCAGTAAATACATTTGGTATAAGGTAAAATGATGAATAATTTCTTTTCAATAAAGAAAATAAAACAAGGCATACAAAGAAAGTGACCAATCAGATGAATTGACAGAGGAACGAGAACCGAATGGAAAGGAATAGTACATCACAGCAATTTTCTTCTTTTCTATCAATCACTAACAGTGATACCAAACAGTACGTGTTTGGTTTGTTCCATTACTTAGCTTGACAGGGAATCTTCTAATACAACAAAACGAATTTCCTCACAAGAGTAAATGGAGAACCCATTAAGAGTACTAGAGTGCACCGAGATTTTCAATGGTCTTCTGATTTGGTTCACAAAATCTCCACTGTGGGAGAGAGAGATTCCCCTTTTCAATTATGGAATGGGGAAGCCTTCGGAGCAAGGAGAAGTTGAGGAAGTTAGTTGATATGAAAGCAGAGAGCCAGCAGATCAGATGGTTACTTTGCAACGGCATTGTTATGGTGATCTCGAAGAAAAGCAACTGACGGAGTCATTCAATCAGTGTTTGAGAAAATTCAATTTTCAATTTTAAGACCCAGCATGTACATTTTCTAACTTAATGATTTACTATTAATCATACGTACATACCATATAGGAAATAATGGAAAGTTTCTGGATCGCCAATTAGAAGACACTGATTTGAATTTTAGGGAAGTGAATACAAGTATGTAATTATTTTTGGAAATAACACAATCTTGTCATAAAATATTGAACTTTTTATGCTAAATTTCTTGCTGACCTTATTTTAAATCAGGCAATTTTGATTTTTTAAAGAAATTTATATTATTATACATGTCAATATTTTTACACAATATTCATTATATATTTTAGCATAGAGAAAATTTCAATTAATTATATATATAACTGACCTTTGCACATTTATATTGGTTCGTCATTCATTTTTCTGACATTTCAAGGAGACCAAAGATAGACTATTACAAATAATTAACTTTTGTTAGTAACGAAGTATTACCGAAGTTAAGCACTAAGTAAATCTTCAGTAGTAGTTTTCAGCATTGTCTGTTTTATCAGCTTAACCTAAAAAATACACTATACAAAGCGTAGTGACACCAAAGTCCAGTACGCAAAAGTCCATGGGATGCAAATGTCTGGGATGCAAGTATCCGCAGGACGCTAGAGTCCATGGGACGCAAATTTCCAGTACATAAAGGTCTGTGGGACACAAACGTAGATACTGTGTGAAGTCCTTTTCTTATTCTTCTGTGGAAGCCAATCTTAGGCCATCAATGAAGGGAAGGGAAGCTTTGCCAACCCATCCTCTCTATTTTAATTTAGATGAAACTGATCTCCTCAAAGAGACGAGCTCTTGTGAGTCGAAAAGCTTCTCATTAATGACCACAAAAGGCACTGCTTGACAGGTGCAATAATTTGCATTCCTATTTTTCTCCTTATTCATTTACTTAAGTGAAATTTAGTAAAAATATAATAGAATTCTTTGTCTGAACAACTTCTCATGAATATGAGTGATCAAAATTTAAAATAGTCCTCTTATATGTTGATAAATTCTCATAAATTTTAACTATTAAATTAATTCAGGAAAATTACTTTCATTAGAAAGTTTGCTAAAAATATTATCTTTATAGCGCTGAAAACCGTAAATCCAAATCTCTAATCATGCGCACAAAATTTGAAAAATGGGTACAGGGGGCACCCACCATTGGCCTTAAATTCTGAAGATGGCTCTAGAGAGAGAAGTCTAAACGTCAATCATCTTCAAACCCGGATGGAAACCCGAGAGTACTTCATTCATAATCAGTAAATTTTTGCAGCAATCATAAGGCTGTGCTGCCAGGTGCAAGAAAATGAAAGTTGTTCATTCGAAAAATTACAAACATGACCAATTCACAAACTCTAAACAGGATTACTATACGGATGATAAATGCTCATCTAAGCTAAACCCATAGGCTATTGATAGTTTGGGGTTGTCTTGTAGGACAGATAGATGCTAAAACAATGAAACTTGGATGAAAATACATATCTCGTTTTATCTGCAGAGATATAAGGTAATTGAAAGGAGTGAAACTGGAGGAGGAGTTCTCACCTGGCTGTCCTTTGCTTTGTAGGTTATGAACAGGTGCACTTAGCAGAAGAGATCCACCAGCGGAAGAGGGGGGTCCAACAACACTGGATGATGAAGAACCAACAACGGCAGCAAAATTACCTATGGGTAGGAAAATTCAGTTATAAAAAAGATAATAGCTTAACTTCTTAACCGGAATTCACAATTTTCAGGAAGACTGAGTTGCCAAATCTTTTCAAAAGCCTTCCTTTCAGTTCCAAGAGTAAGTACCTTGATCTAAAGCAAAGGTTCCTAACTGAGGGTGTGGGCACCCCTAGGGTGCAAGAGACCATTTATCTGGGTAGGAGAGAAGTATCTAAATTTTTAACGAAAATTAAAAACAATGTAGCCATGAAAAATATAAGTACATATACTATATTTTGTAAATGTATTAATTTGTTTATACAATAAATAATTATCTTACAATAAATATCTTTTCCTGAATCAAAAATGGAAATGCATTTTTAAGGGGGTGCAAGAGCTGACTTGCAAATTCAAGGGGGTGCTGACTATCAAAAAGGATGAGAACCACTGATCCAATGAAACCGTAGGAAAAATAATATTAACAAGTCTCAGATATACACTTACTCAATAGTTTCATGTCCTACACATTTTTTCTGTTTAAGAGAGATCCAAACTTATAATTCACTAATATATTTCCCAGTCAAGGAAAGTTGAACCCCAGTTTTGGAAGCAAAATTTTGGAAAAAAGATTGTTTGGATTAAAAAGCAAGGGAAGTTATGTAGGTGATTCATGTTGGAAACATTGATTGAATCGATTACTGTTTTCCTACGCACTTCACCACATTAAAATGACGCAATTTCAGATGTTACAGCATATTTATTGTGCTAGTTTATTCATTTCGTTTATTCTTATTGTTGCTAAAATATTTTAAAGTTCTTCATTTTAATTACAATATTTTTTTTGCCAGATATCGATAAATACACAATATCCTAGTATGCAAAAAACTTTCATACTTAACCAGAGTATCAACTAGTCGTAACAAAGTTAGCAAAAAATCATACTAAGCCAAGAGCCACATCACCTAAACTACAATTTCATTATGTTAAACCACATGAGTGAGTATTGATTCTGTAATGCATATATTTTATAAGTCTAGTTCGATTGCAACTACGTACAATCAATTCTTTAATTAATATGTAGTGCATATAACCTTTCTCAAAAATTAGCATTTAAAAATAAAGTCAACTAACTGGCGAGTAACTTTGTGATAATCCATGACTTCATAGAAAGAAAACAGGAGAAACTTTCTGGATGAAATTCACCCTGATTTTATTAAAAATACCACAGGGACAAAAAGGCACGACTAGTTTCGATGCGTGAGCATCATCTTCAAGTGAAGAAAGAAGCCTGAAACCCACATATTTAAAAGAAAAAAGGGGGAGAGTGGTCAAGAGGGTTATGGTCAGGCGGGAGGGGGAGTAGTTTAGGGTTCTTGGAAAACATTAGATGGTACTCAACTTGGAGGAGGGAGAACAAGAAAGCGTTGCCGTGAGCAATGGTGAAGAGGAAGGAAAAATATAACCGTTTGTGAGAGTTATCAAGGGTATTTTCTTGATTTTGGATAATCTCCATTTTTTCAAGAATATTAAGTCATCTACCCTTCTCCGCTATATGTAAGATTTTAGGTGTAAATTCTGAGAAATGACTGCATGTTAAAAGATGCTTTGCGAAATGAGACTGGTGTGATCCAGTTTGAAAACATTTAAGATGTTCTTTTGCCCTTAATTTAAAATGTCTTCCAGTCTGGCCGATATATATTGAACTACAGCCATGACAGGACAGTTGATAGACTCCTGATTTAAAAAAACGGGTCTATTGAGTCTTTACCGTTACAAAGAAAATTCTTAATGCAAAAATTACTATAAAAAGCTGGGTGGATAAGACTTTTAGGAAAGAGTTTCGATATTTTATAACTTATGGGACCACAGAAACTTAACTTACGCCAACCAGGAGAAGAAGAAGGAGTTTGAGTGGAATATATCCTATTTAGAGCCAAGTTTTTTAGTTTATCATCTAGCAAACTATTATACTATAACTATTATAATACAAAAATTAGCATTTAATTAGGAATTATGTAACCTTTGCACTGCAATTTGAGACTTATTTCAAGTAAAAATCTGCACCCTTGATGCCTCGAATTTGTGCGTTTTGTTCTGAAAGCAGTTTATTTCAGAATCCTGTACTATAGGATTTATGACTGGATTAGAATTTTTCTATTTTATGGAAAATTCTCAAGGTATTCTTTCTACATTTTCTAATTCTTTCTTTTTATCACAAGCAATAGAAAGTTTTTATTGGGCCTTATTATCTTTCCGCTTGGAATAAGTGATTTTACTAATGTGGGCACCTATATTACAATTTTTTTTGCAAGTATTATGAATGCAAGTACTGATTAGTCATGGGAAGTCTTTAGATTTTCAAAACTTAATCAAAACACTTATCTTACTGACCTGAAAGTCCTTTTGAACTTGTACTTTTCCCTGGCACAAGACTTGCAAGATTGCTGCTACTGTTTGTTGCTCTAACTGCCATGGGTTTGACTGGCTGCAAACAAAATTGTTGGATCATTAGACAAAGTTATTTAGAAAAATAATTCTGGCACAAATTGGGCAGTTAATAAAATATAATTCAATCACATAAAATAAGTGAGACTTATAGAAGAATCTGAACAAATAGTTAACTAATTAATAAAGAAAAAAAGCTCTTAAAAATAGATTGTTTTTAGATACATGCTCATAATGCTTACTTTCAAAATTACTGCATACAGACAGTAATATAGCAGTAAAAAAGGACCTTCATATAATTGGACACCACTATTTAATCCATTTAACTGAGCAATTATTATGAAAAGCTGCTTTCCACTTGCATGTATGGTTTATTTCTTCTATAAATGCAGTTTACTTGTTGCATATAATGTATTCTTTTTATCAATATATCTCTCTTCAGTTGTCTATTCAACAGAAAAGCTCCTTGGGGTATAACTACTATTCCAATTCATTTCAGACTGTTATTGGCATACACTAAATGGTATTAGTTACAACAATATTAAACTATGAATTAAGTGATGTCAAGTACGGTAGAGTATAATCACTCATATGTTATCCTATGTAACCATTAACAACCTTAGCAACTAGATAAACAGTACAGATATGATTTTTTAATTCAACAGAACTATTACTTGGGATATGATACCAGCAAAGGCATTAGGAAATATATTATAAATTAATAGAACGGGGATATTTTAATTTTACAGGGTTTAGATACAATAGCAAAATGGTGCAATTCACCATGGTGACTGATGAAACTGGTATTAGGAATATACAAATTTTTTCACCAAAAAGGAAGAGATAAAGACCTTGGAATCAGATTCAAGAGATCCTCCAGCTGAGCCTCCTTTTCTCTTTGGTCTATCCTCTGCTCCTCTGTCTGCAGCTGCTCCCTCCCCAGGATGGTTGAGGTGCTGATGAGGTAAGTGGGGATTGGGCGCTGACGATGACGATGATGAGGACGATGATGAAGATGAGGAGGAGGAGGAAGAGGAGGACGATGAAGAGGAACTGTTGTGCATGGGAGGCGGTGGAGGAGGAGGAGGGGATGAGGGATCTCCAGGATTCAACCCATTACTGGCCAGAGGCCCTCCTGGAGAGTCTCCCACTGATGCGGTCGAAGATGGAGATCCTGCAGTGCCATTGTCGTTACTGCCATCTGTAGCTGACGAAGCAGGTAACGTCACCTGAAGAGAGAAAATGAGCAATCGTAACTCTTGATAAACATATGTTGTAAAGTAAACTTATACGTAAGGTGTTTAGTTAGTTTCCAGAAGTAGCTTATTGCTTTCCTCAAAAAGATATTTTTACACCTCACTGTAGCATGTTCTAGAGTCTCTTCGTTAATAGGTACTAGTACTTTAGTTTGAAAAATATTCTAGAAGTCTTAAGAGTTTTCACAAATATTTTGAATTATGTTTGTATTTGTTTAAGTATAGAATTAGGATATAATATTCTCCCATTTATGGTGCCGCAATGTCTTTGGGAGTTAGCAGGTTACGGCTACCAATAAGAGGAACTTCTGGTTTGGAATTTAAAAAAATGTAGACAGTACTACGCTTTGACAGGTTATTGTTCCTGCATTACCTCACTTAAACATCACATTTAATGTAGATCATGATGCAGTATTGAAATTACGTTTTCAGATGATGTTACCGATATAATGCGACCCCCCTGTTATATGGGCTGTTCTGATACTGCCAGAAAGATTAGGGAAGTAGATGCTAGAACGAATCGTTTCAAAAATTCATTTTTTCCGCGAAGTATACGTGAAAGCAACTGTTTAGGAAAATAGAGTCAAGGTGCTTGCACCCCCTGCCACACTCCGAAAGGCGGCTTGCAGGGTTCTTACATAGACATCACTTCTCCACATTATTAATGATTGAAGAGACAACAAGACAATATACACTCACTCATGAGCATAGAAGTTATTCTAATACATGAACTAAGAAGCCATTTCTAGATCACTCAATCTTGGATAAAAATATTCCAGATTCTTTTCAGGAATATCAGGAGAGGAAAAAAAATGCTTGAAAAGATGGCACTTACCCCAGAAAGCTCAATTTCATCGAGGCCTATGATATCATCATAAATGTACTCATTTTCTTCAAAATCTGGATCTTGTGATGACTCTATGTAGTATTCAACGTCATCCTTTATCCTACGAATCTGAAATAGAGAAATGATATTTGATTGATAACAAAATGCTGATAAGGAGACTACTTCCTTCATAAATCATCCCGAGAGATCACAGGGTTAATGCGATGTTTACCTAAATATTAAGCATTCTACAAAAAGAGGAACATGCTTGTTTACAAAACTTTACTGCCAAGTGCTTTAATGATCACCAACAAGTACATAGTATGTCAGTATCTTCAGCATAATCTAGTTACTAGTTAACTTTGATTAATTTAATTTTTTGATGATTCATTATATACAAGTCAATGTGCTATAAAAGTCTATGCATAAATATGGAATTTAAGATGCTCTTAAGATGCAAAAGAGCAACATTATAAATATTAAAATACCAACACAAATTAAAAGAAATGTATCAAGGAAAATAAAAAATGCTCCATGACAAAGCAAAACTGGAAAATAAATAAATGAAAAGTAAATAGCTTTAAAGATTTAGGTACAAGTACTTTCTAATACATCATTGCTTCGTCCATAGCCAAATTCTAATCTTAAGTCGTAGATAACTGAGATGCTTACCTGCCCAACTTCCACAGACATATTATCAAGCATTCTTAGCAAAGTTTCTAACTTTCGAATGTGATGCCGATGTTTGTCGAGTTTTCCCTTCAACTCCTCCATTCGCTCTGCTTTCTCCCTGTCCTGTCTCTTCTTCTTCGCCGCAAGTAAAGACTCTGCCTCACTCTCAAACTGGTCAACCTACGCAAAATAACAAAGAAAATTATTTTCACATCCAAATTCAGATGATCGACAGAAATAGTAACGGCGTAAGGGACCATTTATCTTAAACATGCATAGACTGGAATCAAGGAAATGAGCATGACTAAACAGTATGTATTTTTGTTATAAATGTAGCCATAGCAAAATATGTCAAATGGGATAAATGTTCAGAGATCAACATTGTACAGATTGTTCAAATGAAAGTGTTAATGTTTACAAATTCATACACAATTGGAAGAAAATGAACCAACTAGGATATCCTGTACATAGCTAAAGTAATTCACAATATATTTGGAATAAAATTGTTTTAAAACAAAATATATGGAGAATTATCATGACATCAATATTCATGAAACTTTAGTATTTTTTGGAAAGAAAAAGGCTCACCATTAATGCTATTAGAGAATAAATTTACCAATAATTCTTAAAGAATGCTATAATATCTGTATGTGTACATGGGAGATGCATCTGTTTATAATGGAAATATATTAAAAACACCAACACAAAAAGTAAAGGAATAATCCAAACTTAAGGAATTTAATAACACGCTTCAAAGTATAATTAAAATAATTTCAAGACTAACCTGTAGATTTAAAGAATTAATAGCATTAGCGAGCCAAAGGGAGGTGTCCTCCCTCTCCCTCTGAGCTGGGTCCATCTTCTGCGCTGCACCAAGACCCTCCTTTGAGTATGCTTTCGTTTTTGTCTCTCGCTCCACCACCTTGAAACGTTCCATTTGCTGTCAAAGAAAAATATTTTCAAAATCACATCAGCCACACGGAAGATAAAAATTTCTTTCAATATGGCGAAGCAATAGCAAGCATACACATGGGATACTTTGACATAGTGAAAAAATACAGACAGAAATAACTATATCGATTTTTTAAAAATATATTTGCAATTTTATAACTTCTAAGTAGAAAAAATTGTCCAAGAATTACAAAAAATATTTAAAATCAATGTAACATGTTGCACACTGAAAAATTATTATTTTAATCAAAATGCATCAAAGGTAGAATATTTTCAACAAAAGCCTGTAAAATAGCCTAATATATTTAAGATACACAGCTGTCTCTTGGATCAAGGTGTTTTCCTCCTGCTTTTGGACTCATATTACAGTTTACATGGGGGACAAAATTTGATTATTCCAATAATCAGCAATCACAAGTGCCTAGAAGGGTAATATATATATATATATATATATATATATATATATATATATATATATATATATATATATATATATATATATATATATATATATATATATATATATATATATATATATATATATATATATATATATATATGTGGTAAAAAATATTTTCTTTGGAGAATACTTTGATAATGGATACAATTCATTTCTGTTTTCTTTTAATTAACTTGATAGTAAGATAATCATC
Organism: Sympetrum striolatum; assembly: GCA_947579665.1. NCBI lineage: Eukaryota > Metazoa > Arthropoda > Insecta > Odonata > Libellulidae > Sympetrum > Sympetrum striolatum. Next base: position 18,934,564 of record OX388342.1, on the reverse strand, counting down.
AATCAAAACCATTTAGTCTCTCACTTTAAATAGCACTAATTTTTAAAATTAATTACCTGTGTTCATATGAGCTTTTATCTATAGAAGGATATGACTGAACAGAAGTAAATATAGAAACACTTTGTGCTATCATTATAATGTTATGGAATAGTTTTCAATCAGCTAAAATTCTTAAGAAATGAATGTTATACTGATATTTTCAAAGGAAGCAAACTTTTTTCAGCATACTGTAATAAATAATTATATTAATAGTAAGAAAATTTACTTACTGTCTCAATAAGTTTTCTGTGTTCAACAAGAGATGATTTATCTTTGATGTCCTGGGAAGCCAGCCACGTTTTGATCTGGTCCCTAAGTCTTTGGAGTTTCTTTATCTCCTTCTTCAGATCTGCTTCATACTTCTCTTTCTGATTTGAGTTAGTCGCATGCTGCACTTTCTTCCACGTATCCTGAAACGTCTCCACCCCCTCGCTAACCTTTTTAAGGCAGCGGTCTATTTCACCTACAATAAAAGAAAACCAATCAGCACAAAGAATGTCTGACATACAATCACATCATTTAACCTACTCAACGCAGATACCTTGAATTCAAGGCATAATGGGATAGCTAATCTCTAAACCCTTTCCAGATGCATATTCCTTGACTTTAAGGCATATTTAATATTTGCTTAAAAAAAATTTAATTACTCTTCAACCTAAGTAAGTTTCAGTATGTTTATATAATACAAAACAATGAAGTAAAAAATAACTTCAGCTTGAGGGATCTATTTGCTGAATTATGCCTCCATTGAGAGGGTCAATCAAGAAAATACTTCCTATAACGAGGACTCCACCTTTTGACTAGACGAATCACAATATAATGTCATTTTATCTTATTAACTGAAGTTCACAATACTTATTTATTTATTAAAAAGCTGCAAGTTGGTATTAATACCAGGTGGCAACGGTTTTACGGAAACTTATTACAAAGTACAAGTCAAATCATTTTATATAATATCATTCGAAGAGTAAATGCCTTCAAATTTATATTGATCCAAAAAACTAAAAATAATTAGGTAGAGAGAAAGCATAATTGTTAGTGCGAATATGCAGTATTAGATATAACTGTGTTAAAAATGAGTGTCACATTGTAATGCATTGAGGAATCATTCTGAATTGAATTGAAAATTAAACTGAGTATTTTCTCCTATTCCAGTAGAATCATTTAAGCAGAAATTACATATAATATAATTAACGGATTGCAACAATAAATAAAATAATTACATGAGCCTTGCCCCACATGGATTGTGGTCTTTTAATGTATATCCCCTATTTTCGAAATCATTAAAATTCAATACTTATCTCAAATCACTTGCATAAACTTAATAATTTAGCAATAAACTCTGACTGCTGATTTAGACATATTAAACTCTGCTAGTCAAGTTGTCGTTTTTCATTGCTTCCATTCACCCCTCCCATCTACCCAACTTTTTTTGGGTAAATGTGTAAACATTTTGTGTTTACTAGAGGCTTTTTGTCATTAGCAAAAAGATATTGTTATATCTCATTGCCACATGCATAAATCTGTAAAGACTTTATCATTATATACTGGCAGAAATACTGCATCAACTGGTTTTATTTACTATAAATCCAACAACTTCTATAATGTCAAAAGTGAAGAGTATTGCTCTATTGGATAAAACTTTAGTGAAATAAAAGTTTAAAAAAACCCTTATTAATTTTCTGGGGTTTCCAGAAGTTTTTCATTTTCTTCAATTGCCCAATATCCCCTCATCTTTGGTATGTGGTACCAAACCAACTTCCCCTCAATGCGGCTGCCACTGATCCTTGCTATTCTAACTCCAACTGAAACTACTGGGCAAATCTGAATATTTAAGTGTTTAAATTCAGACTACATGCTAAAGGAAAGTTCAAAGTCTTGTATTATATCGGTACTGTACCGATATTGTGGTTGGTATAGATTCAATCAATAAGATTTAGTGATAACAATTAACTATGGATATTTTACGAAGGTTTCCGGGGAGTTGTATAATTTAATATTTTTAAATTCACCCCCTAACAATCTTTAAAATTTAACACCACTACAGAAAATTGTCAGCATCAAAAGGCGAGAGAATTATTATCAATGAATTGCATATTAAACATGAATTGAATTAAATATCGCATTTTCTTTCTTCAAGTCTTACTGGGTAGTATAAATCGACTCTTTGCAAAAAACCATCCAATAAAACCACAAACTATACATAAGTGAATGATGCAGTTTCAGGTTTATGAAAGAAGAGACTACTCATCTTGATTGATTGCAAAAGAAGTATCCAGTGAGGCTATGCCACATATCAATAATTTAATCAAGCAAAGTGTATTCACTGCAAAAACTGTTATGAGATGTTTGAGATTGAGTTTACATTCGTTACATTTCTTACTTCCCATAGGATGTCAACTTATTTTTTATTCCCTCCATATCACTCACCTTGCATTTATTGATAAGGTCTATGACAGGATATAATAACATTAAAGATCGATGAAAATTAAAACATTACTAGCAAAATGTTGCAAATCAAGCTTCCCAGAAGTAAACAATCAATGGAATTTTATATGTTTTTATGCAGGAATGTAATAGCGAAATATAAAAAAAACAATATGCTTTCATAGATCTTAGTTAAGGGATCCTAAAAGATTTTTGACTAGGTAATTAGTACAATTTTGTCTTATTAATACCTCAAATTGGTCATTTTTAAGACTCTACCAGTGCTCATAATCACTGAGGAGTAAAAATATAAATTATTGACCTAGATAATTCTTAGCATAACTAAAAGTGACATCTAGAATGAGAATTTCAATGAGAGAAAAATATCCTCCAAGAAATCAAAAAAATCGCCAAAAGAATTACCAGAATAACGGGCTGAATATTAACTGGTTTGAATACTAAAAGTAAACAACTGGATTTGATGGACTCAAGGGGGTGAGTTAGAAAAACTAAAGTATATTCCTTAAAACTGAATAGAAGATGCCCAACCAAAAAATATACATCCAAATCCTCAACCAAACTACAGCTCTAGAAGTCTAAGAATGCAACAAAGTGCACAATGTAAGGGACTAAGATAGTGGAAGGGGAGCAACAGGGATTTAGCAGTCTAAATTCATAAGTCATAAACAAAAAAGTTGAACCCCCCCCCTATTTTACATACTTGCAAAAAGCATAAATAATTCTTGAATAAAAACAGGATGGAGATCATGAGGATTCTTAAGCCGGTAGTGTAATTCTAAATATGATAACTTATAACCATGTACCATGTGAAAGACACAACTAGATCATAAGCATTAAAAAATGCTAAGGCAGCATTGAAAAGAGTAACATGAATTTCGAAACACTAAGCGTAAAAACATGTAAGTATGATTAACTACTGAGTAAATGCAAGTTAATAAGAAGCAATACGGTTAACATTCACTTGGTTAATAACTTTTCTAGCAAATCAACAACAGAGGGCAGTACTCAAGTAAGATGACAATGCTTGCCAGATAACACCCAGAGAATGGCAAGGGGATTTCACAGGGTTTAATATAAGGTCCTATGATTATCTTAAAACATAAATTAAAGAGTGATACCAATCTATTAAATGTAAAAGTAATGTGTAAATTAATAACAATGTATAATGGTTGTGTTAATTGCAGATCCAAGTAAATAAAAACCCATTACTATTTTTTCTAAATGATTCACTGGCTTGGGACTAACATAAAATTATAAACAAAACCCTAGATATGCACTAGTTGTATGGTAGAAATTCATTCCCATTGAATACTATGCAAAATCTTGTTTTTGGAGATTATTATACACTTAAAAATTGTATTTTTTTAGATTTCTTTGAATGTGCACTAAAATAAAAGAGAATGCCCAACTTACAGAATGGTATGTTAATTTAAATTTCAATAATAAAATAAACCATAAGGATTTTATCTATCTATGGAAATGTTAAACAATAGCCACTCCTTTCCTTGAGAAATGTTTATTACTTTGGGGTACTCCTTTTGTTGTTATATTAATACAGTAAAATATAGGGATGTGCATCTATAACCAGCAATACAGAGGTCACTGCCATACTCTCTTCAGCAATATATTTTTACTATAACCAGACAAACCCAGTTATCTATGCAAAAAAAATAATTCTGGCTTCTTAATATTGTTAAGAGAGTATTATAAATATGATCATAAGAATAAAAATTTTCAATCCTTAAATCCAACAAGGGATTTGAGACTGTCCAACTACACAAGTAGCTACCTTAACCAATTAAAACTAGAACAGATTTCCTATCTTTAAAAATAGGGTATCATTATTCATTAACATATTGTTTTTACTCATTGAATATTGAAATCTTGTAAGATCTTTGTTTTTCCTAAATAATGAAAGCATGTTGATTATTCTGCCACGAATGGAAACATTTTAAGTGAACAACAGCATTTGAAGTTAAATGAATACCAACCAACCTTTGTTTGCAAAAATCTAATGATACATGTGTGCAAAAGAACCAAATAAATTCAACCCGATGTAAAAATCATTCATCTATTCAATATCCTAATATTCAATTACACAATACTTAAAGGCAGCTAAACACAAATCTCCACTTTTTCCTGTACCTTGACCTTTCCCAAATCTTCCATTAATTGCTCTGTCTTCCTTCTCAGTTACTCAAGTGCATATATCACTTCCTATCCATTCATTTTCAATTTAAGTACACTCATTACATGGCCTTAAAACGATCTCCTTGTATATTTATTGATGACAAAGTCTTACATTTTGAAATGAAATTGCTTCTAAAAGGAGAAAAACGTTCCTTGGCCTTGGAATTTTATACTGTAACGTTTTCAAGCCTCCAGGAAAGCACTGAAAACCAAAATAATCAAGAAAATGTTAAGTAAGAATATATTTGGGCTTATACATTATCCTCTTCCCTGAATATTCTGTGCATGGGAAACTAAGATAAAACTTAAGTTTTTTCAGTACATTATAAGAGAGTTCCATTAAATAAATGATAATTAAATCAAATGTTAACAATAATAGCATAAATTACCTATTTTGGGATATTAATGAATACTTAAGATAGTAAATCCCACGAAAAGAGAACAAAGGTACTTGTAACTGAATACAAAGAACGGAACACTGATTGTAGCAACTAATATCGAAATTATAATACAATCCAATTATTATTATTATTATTGATGTAATAATAATAATAGATAAATTGTATCGCGATTTAGTTCAATAATGTTCAAAGATAAACTGAAAACTAAGCAAAAAGAAATGAACTATGAAGTGATTTGGGCTTCCTTGAGTTAAATCGGGTGCAATGATCCTTCTTCGAAAATCTAATGATGCTTCTTTTCAAGAGCAGTACTAAAAAAACAAGAGCATCATTCAAAACTGAAAAACACAATTAAATACAATTGTTTCATAAGGTGGCGTGTATGCAAGAACATTAGCGGAATACGTACACATTAAGTGAGATCAGTTAAGGATGCATTAACAGTAAATGAAGCATGCCCTCTTTGGACGCCTTACAACGGCGGAATGCTTGCTTTTACAGAAAACGCACAATTTGCATTAACTTAAATTAAACTGATCTACTAGTAACTCCTACAACAACTCATGTTTAAAGCGACATAATGAATTAAAACGGCACATCATTAACGGGCTAGAATAACAACTTTGGATACTCGACAACACGAACACAAGTAAGGCTAAATTCTGTAAAATCGATAACAGAAATTCTAATAAAGTTTAGCTCATTACATTTTAAAACGACTACACACTATAAAGTAACTTTCTTTTTGGGAGCATGGAACTTTATCTTACGCCCCTTTGCCTCGACTACAAACAAAACAAGAAGTTGCAAAACTATGACAAAATGAGAAGAATTTTAGCTGATTCGAAAAAGCAGAGTCAGACAAAAAATAAAACTTAAACTGAAATTATAAACTAGATTAAGTAGAACACGAATGGTGAACTTTTTAATAACGAAAGACCCAATTCAGCTAAACAGGATCGAGCAAAGAACATCATTCAATACTTAGATATTAAATTTTTTTCCAATAACAATTCTAGGCCTCTACATAGAAGGCTGACAGAGAAAACTGAGAGGGAAAGATGAGGTACACAGCCACAAAGATCCTTACTAACCCCTTTCACAAGAATAAGAAGGGAAGACAAGAGGTATCAATAGTAAACAGTAGAGTGAGAGTTCGTAAGACTGGAGGAACAGTGAATTACTTTTCTTACCTTGAAGCTTTCTGGTAGCAGCCATGGCTAAGCAAATAAATGCGACAATAGTTCGTGCATATCCTTGCAATTTTTAAAATGGCACAACACAATAAAACTAAATTTTATTTAGAATTATCCAACAGCTGTAGATTTGCTCACATCCAAGATGGCGACCTTCTCACTCATACAGGACGGGATCTAGACTGCTGCATGTTCTTCCGCCATGCGAAAAGGTGTATTAATGGATGAACCATCTCGGAACAGTAGTAGTTAATAGTTAAGGGAGATAGAAGGTTAATGAATGAAACAATAGGACTGAAAATTGAGTTATATAATTATAGTTAGTCTCATTCATTATACTAAGTTTATTATTCCCTGGATTTACATTACAGCTACGGGTGATGTAAAATTTGAGCGAAGTTTAACAGTAGATTGGTGAGGATGGAGCATCTATTATAATTCCTCGGTACAAAGATTCTGGTAGGTAAGCTGACTTCGAAGAATTGTTTGACACGTTATATTTTATGATGAAAATCTAGTGTGTCAGCGACATTGACTAGGAAATTCAAAGCCAAGGGCCTGTAGCGAAAATTCCATAAAAGTAAGCCATCATAAATTTTTGATTTAATATGAAGAGTATTTTATTATTATACATCTGCAATGCTCATCACGTCTTTCTATTCAGAAGTGGCGACTGACAATAAACACTGCGTTGGATGCACTGATGTTTTTCATGACAGTTGAATTCCGGCCCGAAAGAACTAACGTGTGAAACAGCGCGCAGTTCGAATAGGTGGCTCCTTTGAAATAACATCCATCACTTGATATTTCCAGGTTCAATGAAGTCATGTTCATCTCTGACCTCGTGAAGAAAATTTAATCAATATAGTTTTTGGTGTAATTAGATGCTACTGTATCGAATTCATTTCGATTGTTAATAATTTTCTTTTATGTCTAATAATGTAGTTTCACTCATGGCTTAGTATGGCATGATATAATATGATAGGGTTGATGATATAATGGATGGGAAGGATAGAAGTAAATCGGAATAGGCTGCGACTCCTGAAGTTAGCATATCTGCTTAGAACGCTATACATACTACAAAATATGATTCATCGGTAAGGAGTTGAAGTCAGCAATTAGTTGTCATTCAGCAGTGGTTACTAAGGTTATTACTCAGAACAACTGGGCTACTGCTACAACCTACGGTAATATTACAGTTGTTTTTGCATAAAAGTTTTCAATAAACTGAATTTAACGCTTTATTTTCAGCTGGCTATCCCATACGTAGAACTGAAATCTAGAGACAAAGTAGTTGAAATAAAGTCTTTACTGCAAAACTTCTACAAAAATTAAATTCCACCAAGTATCACAGAATCTTATTCCTTATACTACTTGATATAATTAAAAATTTCAAACAGGGACGTCGCAGCCGGGGGGTCAGCTGCCCCCCCAGAAACTTCACAGGGGGGGGGGGAATATAATCATTTTGCCCCCCCCAATCGGAAGTCAGTTTTGTTAATCAAAATATAAATTCACTAAATATATTACATTCTCATTGCCCCATACCAAAATGTTCGTATGAACTCTCTCTTTTTTTAAGCAATTCTAAATTTTATCATTTGGGTTTGCTCCCCATGAAAAATCTCGTTGCAACGTCCCTGATTTCAAAGACGTAATATATTTATCCTGTTCATAATCATTGTGAAAACAGGGCAACATGGATTTTTTTTCCAGAGTACAAATTTGTAAAAGGACAAATATAAAAATTTTATATGTAACCAGAAGTGAATTCATAAACTAATATGTTATGAGAGAAGGATCATGTGATAGTTTCTCATTAAATCCGAACTATTTCTTATCAACCAATATCTGGCCACCATTGGGTTAATGGATTGCTGGATAGTTGAATTTACTCCTCTACAATGGTGATAAAAATCCTTAGTGGATCATTTTCTTAAATTTTTACAATCTTCAACAGCTGCTACAAATTAACTTCAGAGGGTATTCCTTCACAATGCATAATAGTTCATGGCGGTCTGTAAAAACATTCATATAATCAACCATTTCAGTCTGGGCCAGTAAGAACTAACATGTGAAGTAGCTCGTAGCTAGAACAATAAAAATAATTTTCCCTAACAATGATTAAAACCTGCAAGGAGCCTCTGCAACTTTCTTATTAGCTTGAATTTTGAATCTGAAAATAGGATTTGATTCAGATTAAAGGTAACAAACTCATTTTATTCTAATTCACAGCATCTTTCAACTGCTTCACACAAGCATGCTAAAGGAAGCCAAAGTAGCTACAAGGAGTAATAATATCTAGTTCTCATCCAATTAAGCAGCTGGCACTCTTAATTATCAAAATAAAAGTCTAATAATTCATTTTGCACATCATAATAACCCTCCTCTTCCATACAATTTTATCTTAAACAATGGATTTGATAGGAACTATGATTTGAGGATTCTTGTAACAAAATTGACTCTGAAATTAAAACTTTATTCTGAACACCATTGTAACACGTGGGAGCATTAACACTTTCACTGCGTGTCTAGATATGGACACATTTTCCCCCTAACTCATAATGTGAGCAGTGAGCAAGATGGTGAAGAAATAAGAACAGCCAAAGCAGCTTCCCTCCCAGCTTTCATAGAAAGAGACAAACCTCAGACCCCTTACTCACAATGTCACTCATAGGTTTTTTTTCATATGGAAGTCATCCAATGTTTTATAGATTTTTCAGTTAAAACATCCAAGGTCAAGAGCAAATAAAAGTTGGTTGGGTTGATGAATTTAATTAGTTTATAGTAGGTACATATAATAAACCTATCATTCACTTCATGAAATGATTGATACAAGCATCTCGCGTAACGATTTGGTACCATACTGAAATGCAAGTCTTTTATTTTCCCAAATATGGTATTCATCTGATGAAACGTGTGCTGTTTTCTAAGCTTCTAAATAACTAGATGCAGCCAGTAATATTAACATCCACAGCTTACGCTAATATTTAATTAAATTCTCTGCCAACATCTGTCAGAAACTAGATTGGTTTGCACGTTAAGGATTCACCCTAATGTGTAGAAATTAGGGGAAGATAAAAGTAGTAGGGAATGGGAAGCTGAGGAAGAATGACCTGGTGGGACTTGCCTGATAAAAACAAGGTAGTTAGTCTCATTAATACCCTCTGTTCAATCCACTTCAGCTTTCTCCATTCCAGGGAAAGATAGAAAAATATCAGCACAACCAAGACTCTAACTAAGGACTCCCACATTCTGGGCAAGTTTTCTAACCACTAAACTATCATGCCTTGTCAATTCCACTCTTATTAAAGAGATGGTTTTATAACGAAAAGGGGGAGACGTGGGTTCAAGTCCCTGTCATGTTGCAATTTTTTTAACTTGTTTTTCCTTAGAATATTCTGGCTGGATAGCTAAATGAATGGAGAAACTAACTGCCTTTGGGAGACCTGGGTTCAAGTCCCTGTCCTGTAAGACTTTTTAAATATTATTATATGAAAAGGGTCTAGTTATTTCCTGGTAAATAATGTGAGTGAATAGTTCTCAGGATTTCCACCAGCTCAGGTATTTCATAGCAGATCTGGAAGGTTAACTCTGCAAACGTCTTCTGTATAGGGAGTATCACATTATCTCTGTAAATGTAAAAATTTTATCCGAATCTACAGATAATCTTTTAGTGATCAGTCATACTTAAACAACATAGTCTATTGTTGTGTAACTATGATGGTATGTAAAACAAATATGCTTGACCATTAACACGATAACAATTTCTAACAACAGAGATAATCTGAGCTGAATACATTTTTGAAAGAGTATGATGGGCATATAGGCAATGAAAAAATCATTCACAAATTTTAAAAACTTATTTATTAATTTACATTTCCTATCATATATAGTGTTCATTATTTAAGCCACAGAAATGATTTAAGATGAATAGAAAATATTTCTTGCACTTTCATCTAGTCCTTGGCAAAAATTTTTCTGCACCACAGTTTTCATCTGAAATGCAAAATGGCTTCAAAGTATGAACCTATTCATCCACTTTAATCGGAAAAGAAAGGACTGCTTTGTGATTGCTAGTCCTCAGCCACTGCTATGAATAATAAGTTGTTGACAGCAGTATGCTTTTCATGAACAACAAAACAGTAATTTAATGAGAAGCATATCTCACAAAATTTCAAGTGATTCCAATGAAAACAGGAAGTTTCTTAGTCAGTATTTGCAGAAATTAATTAAACTTTCTCCTTTCTATTAAGATTATTATTAAGATCACCGCCTTACTGCAGGAAATCCATTTGAGAACAATCTTACAATACATCAAAACATTTCAACTGAGCTCCTATCTGTACAAAAAAGAAAAATCCTTGCAATAAAACTTAAGATATTATCTAGTCCAATAAAAATTACACCACTTATCATTAGTGATACCTCATTGAGGATGTGGAATCTGTTTGTCAAGGAGTTTTGGCAAAGACAATGCACAGTCACTCCTCAACTTTTTAAGTTTACAGTAAATGTTGTTGTACTCCTTAGCGTGAACTGCTGGATGATGATCGACTGTATCTGAAGAGAAATAAATATAGAAAATAATTAATAGAAAGAAGGTAAAAGCAATCTGCACTCACACTCTCTTGATTATTTCTTGCTCAGATACAGAACTCTTCATTGACAAATAGCCCAATATATTCGCAATTCTCTGAATGTGTCCAATAGAACACTGTGTTTGTGCATGCTTATATTTTTAGCTTCTACTACTCCTTCCTATTGTAAATACTATGCTACAAGATTAAATTAACAATAAGTCCAGAAATTTTGCATCTCCAATTGATTAAGACTTTCTCTAGATTATTATACAGAAAGATTTTCTTTTCAAAAGTTACAAATTGAGTCTTTCCAGAAGATGTGACATTTATACCATCCATTGAGAGAAAAATGGGTAATTGTTTTCCCTCCCATAAATCTGCAAACACACTAAAATGGGGTACAGTCTAAACCTTCCATTTGTATGAACATCACTACGTGAGCTCTGAGGGAAATAAATATGCCAAGCCTGAAATGAGAGAGGGGCAAGTTGGGGATGCAGTTCTGTTGGGTTGTCACACATGGTGCCGACATTTTTTGCTTCATCCATCATCTAAGACAAACCTGAACAACAACAACAGTTTTTTTTGCTTATAATTCTACCTAGGCATATATTATGTGCCTTCTGATTGTGTTACCATTTTTCTCTCCTATATTGGCCGCTATAACCTGGGTGTTTCTTAAATTTGAGAATACACGATAGATATAAGAATCCATGATACAGAATACAACTATATAGTAAGTAGAATCTATACAACATTGTAAATAGTAGTTACTTCAATTAACACTGAAAGAATTCAAGATAAGTATTGGCAAAAGGGATAAGATCATGTAGCTCTCTTCTAATTTTCATCTAACTGATGACTAATAAAAATAATACAACAGAATGTGTAGTTCAGAGCTAACCAACCTTGAGCGGCACACTTCTGAATCATCTCAAAATTGCAGAATACTATATTACAATAGTATATATAATATATACAAGTTTTTAGATTAAGACAAAATAATAATTGTAAAACAAAGAGAGCTTTGATACATGATACACACATCAAGAGAGATGGTAAGTTACCCTTAAATACTGTACATCTAAACCAATTACTGCATTGGAAGCACTGCTTTAAATAATAAATCCAAATATAACAATTTACCTCCTGCGCCTGGCGGGAGAACGTGACCTAGACCTGGGACGCCTTGCACTGCGAGGTGGAGAAAATCGTCGACTTCTTGGTGGAGGACCAGTCATTGGCGGAGAACGACGGCGATATCTTAAACAAATTCATTTAATTAAACAGATACCAACATTTTAAGAGTCCGAAGGAAAAAAATAGTAAACAACATGGAGTGATACTAGATACATTTTAATTAAAGTAACTGGCACATAATATATGAAAAGTTATCTATTCAATGAAACTAAAACTACTACCTTTTTCAAAATATTAGTATAATTGAATGAAAACAGAAGCTCAGTTACCACAGATAAGACCACAGATTGAGAGGGTATAAAAAGTATTTTCTTATAGAAGCACGAGAAAAGTGCAAAAACTAAACAGGTCCACAAGCCTATTAATGATAACTTACCTTGGAGGTGGAGAAGATGGGCCTCTAAGGCCTCCAGAGCCCCATCCTCGGCCCCCTCCTTGGTGTGGAGGGCCTCTTCTGATTGGTGGGAAGGATGAAGGTGTAGGGCGACGTGCTGGTGCAGGCCGAGGTTTTGGCAGAAGGACAGGCGCAGCTGTTATTTCCTGACCATCGATTTGACCTTAAAGAGAGAGCAATTTTAAAATAAAAATAAAAACTAAATTTTACCCATAATAGCAATAAACAAAAATCAGCTGGCGTTGGCAATAGAGCGTCAATAAATCCAATTCCTTTCTATACTAAGGCATCAAACAACGACTCAACACTTGAAAGTGATTTATTATTGAGTATGAATGCCATTAGCTTTTTATTAAATCATAGATGTAAATAAATCTTGAACAATGTCTACCAATAGATTCCTGTAACACATTTATTCATAGCAACAACACTCCATTTGTTATTCTTTTATACAGCAATCTCCAAAAAGACTCATCCTCCATGAAATGGCTCTCAGGCTCATTCCAATCATTTGCAGATCCTATACAAGTGTACTGATAGCACTGAGACAAGCAAAGAGGGGCACTCTATAAGGGGAAATCTAAGAGCTATTTAGTAAGAATCATGACATATACAGCACATATAATGATCACCAAACTCCATGCCATTGTCTATCACATCCACAGAAACTTCTACGAATTGGGAGTTGCAATTAGTCTTTCATAATAAATGTATTTCAAAATTATTCAACATTTAATTTCAAAAGTTCTAAATTCTATTTCTTGAATCAGAAAACTAAGGCACTCATTTGAGCATAAAAAACTTGCCATAAGATCTTCTTCTGCACTTCCTGTGCCCACTTGATACATGATGGTTAATAAATTAAGTCTGATCACTGATATGACAACCTTTTCTACAGATGTGTTACTTTCCTTCAGTAAAATCAGGAAGCTTCTTTTCTAGAATGGGGTGCATTTAATTGGCTTTCCATGGTTAGGCATCAATAGAGGCCCCCTGGTTGTGATTACTATTTAGTGGGCAATATTGGAGTACAGATTACTTGTTAACCACAGGAAGATTATTGCAGAATAATTGTCAAATGCTTAACAAACTCAGCAATTCTTGCAAACTAAGGTTGAAGTTGTTGGTTTGCGTATAGGTTGGTTACTCATTAAAGTCTATCATTGACATAGAAGAGGAAAATAAATTGAAGAAAGAATGAAAATATGATGAAGAAAAGGTAAATTATTCTGCCCTCCTGAGGTATACCCATGGCCTAAATATCTGACTTTGAAATTCCATAGAGATAAAATTGGTACCCCAGATAAAACTTACCTAATTATGAATTAAAGTACTGACTACATTGATGTCAATACACCCCTAACATTAAGCAACAATTGGCTCAGTTATCATATACCTGCAGTAGTGATCAGAAACAAAAGTTAGTTTCTTCCCAAATTTCATTCATCGAAACTGCTAGAAACTCTTCTCTTTTCTGCATAAAATGATTTTTTTATGCAGAGATTTTATACCTTGTTTTTGGTTAGGTGACTTTCTTTATCACGTAGAAGATGCACTCAGAGGAACTGAACTTAATAGGGACAGAATTGCTAGAAATTTAACTTTTAATACTTCCAATACTTAACAAAAATAAAGGTAAATGCAAAGGACAATCAACATCTTTATAGACCATCTATGAACTGCAGTTATAGGCAATGCCCAAGAAAGGAGATCTATGCTATAGCCACTTTTATTTTTAATGTTCAGATAATACGTGATATGTTAACTAAGAAATATTTCATTGTGAATCACCAATTCAGGTTTTGAGTTCGAGGGGCTTTCCCCCTGGGCACTGGATCTAGGGCTAAGAATAATTAAAACCTTTCACTGTATCGCAGAGATGGAAATTCAGTGGATGAGGATTTTTAACATAAAAAATATTGCTACAAACCTCCATCCATGTGGCGCATAGCCTCTTCTGCTTCATCTGGATTTGAAAACTCTACATAAGCGAAGCCTCGTCCTATGTGCTGATGAAGGCGGTCTTGAGGAAACTCAACATTGCGAACCTGACCATACGCAGAGAATATTTCAATGACATGCTCCCTTGTAACATTGCGTGTTAATCTGCCAACGTGTATCTTGCATGGGCGAGGTGTCGGGGATCGTTCAGTCCGCCTGTGTTCCCTCTGGCTGCCTCGAGAAGGTCTTTCACCTTGGTTGCCACGGCGACCACTCCTCGGAGATGCAGAACGACTGAAAACAAAGCAAAGGTAAATTTCCAAAAGATGAAATATACTTACTATATTAAAGATAATACAAATTGAAGCAACAAGATTAATTCTCCTAGTCTCAAGTTAATTTACCCACAAAGTAAGGTAATTTCTTTACAATAAATACCCCTTTAATAAGGGAATAATAGGTATTTTCAAACGCATCTAGTTTCAAAAGCTACAAAATGACACAAGAAAATAATTGATAGAATATATAATCATTTCTAATCGGCTTCTCCAGGAAGGTTTGTCTCCATAAAAAAGGACATAAATCAGTAGATAACCCTGTTAAATACTAAAGATTACTTTCAACATCTCTAACTTTAAATACGCCTTTCACAGTTATATTATTGTAAGATATCTCCAGGAACTCACGGAGCAAAAACCTGTTTCCTAAAATCAAACATGAATAAAGATTAATAGCCACATTTAAGGTTGGGCTTACAATAAGAGATAGATCAACGATAGTGTTACATAATGAAATAAAAGCTTAAAAAATTGGCAGATAATGCACTGAGTGATATTTTTGCTAAGAAAATTCTCTCTTGAACACAGTATTCACAATATCCTTATCATAAAGGTACAATACCTGCTCCTTTGCTTCTGAGCTTTGCTTGTTTTCTCGGAGGCCCTTTTGCGCTTCTCATCCACCCTCTCCTCCTTGACTCTTGCACTCGCACCTCCGGTTCCTCCTGAAGATGGTGCACTAGCTGCTGCATTGCCACTTCCACCTACTTTACGACCCTCTGCACTACGGGAGCGACTACGACTTCCACTAACACCTCTGAAATAAGAAATAAAATTAAGTCACATTAAAATGTCTCGCTCGATAAAAGCCTTCCAATGTGACCATTATAGTAAGGCACTGATTCAACTTTTTATGCACTTCTATTATCCCTAATTAAAAGCTCTTTTGTTTCAAATGGAGCATGTTCACAAACAAACTAATTTTACGCTCTCTCTCTCATCATTCTATTTAAATTATATTCTCTTAAAATCCAGCCTGGACAGCCACATTAAGAAGAGATCTCATAAAATATCGACACAATTTATACCAGATATGTACATAATAATGTCGGCTATTCTTGCCCTAAAATAAATGATAGAAAAGATAATACAGGAAAAAACAACCAAATTTTGCTGCCATTTGGATATAAAGAAAGATTAGACAATGTCCACTAAAAATGAATGTTATGGATTCTTAAGGAAAGAATAGAAAATTAACAAACAAGAGAATTATGCTATTTATCACTGCTGATATTCAATACATACATACATAGAGAAGGTAACAAATAAACTCAAGGAAATGACAGTGACAGATTTCAAACAAAATATAATGAAGACTTTAATGTGGATATTACCAAGTCTTCATTTTATTTCGTTATGGCGTTCCACCAAGTAAAGCTAGAACACATTGATTACATTAGTAGATTGCAGATAAAAGGGGAGAGGAACTATGGCATACTTCTAAATTAATGATTCTGAAAGGAAAGAAGGCAATTTGTATGGTAAGATAATACAACCGGAAAATAAATTAAATAAAACCAAAGTGTCAGTATGTATCCAGAATGGATTTAATTTTTCTTGTGAGACTAGGAGGTAGTAAGTAGAATCATCAAAGTGAAAAAGAGGATTCTACCAGTAAGAACATTTTGTCACCAAATAGTAGAATCCTGTGGGCTAGAAAATTCTTTCTGCATGTGTAGTTCTCTCCTATATGATTATGAATCATGGGCTGTGCAACTGCTTTGGGAATGACTGCACTATTTGCACTGAAATCCGAAATTGCAGATGCTTGGATGAAATGCTGATGAGAAAAGGCGTGCTTGTTGTTGGATACATGCAAATAGCATGAAGAATGCCACAAAAACAATAATATACAATAGTCAATGATGAAAAAATAATGACTTTAAGGTCAAACACAAATTGAGTAATTATAGATGGTAGACAGGGAAAATAATTGATCAAGAAAGTGGATTATAGGACTCCGCTGCACAGTTTCAACTTAGACAATGCAGAAAATATGCAAAAGATAAAAATACAATGCATGCAAGGCTGAAAGTTGTCTTGTTTTGGATTGTAAAACGAAGCTTAAACGGTTTGGAACAAATTGGGAAATATAGGAAGTAGGCCTCCCACAAACATAGGTAAGGCAAATACGAGAATAGACTTCATCGCCGCAAAAGATATACTAGTCATATACTGTCTTATTCAAAATATTAAATAACATTAGGATTGTGGTTCCGCTCCAAGCGATTATCATATGAATTCACACTGGTATCACTTACCTTTTCTTCGCTGTTCTGGTACGAGGATGCCGGGGAGATGAAGTAGATGACGAACCAGACGACGATGAAGATGAGGAAGAGCTGGGTGATGACGCCGATGAAGACGAAGATGATGATCCGCTGGAGGAACGTGAGCTACTGTCTGACGAGCTAAAGAAAATTATTTCATCCGATTAAAACCAAGGATCCAAATTCCAATCATTCAGCGAAGTACACTTTTGAACATAATATTCAATATACGAGCACTTTCCTGATATATAATCGATATAAACATCTCCACATTACATGGGTCTCAGGGAAAATCTTACTTTCCATTTCAAAGGAAAAATTGATAGTGACTGGTATAGATGTTTACATGATAGTAACCAAAAAGGTAAATTTCTAGTTTCACACAGTAGATATAGAATTTCTCCCTGACTGTGTGAAACTAGAAATTTACCACCAATTGTATGACAGACTATAAAAAACGAAACTGTTGGTAAAACAGAAAGGTATCGGAGGTAAACACTTCGATAGCAATTATTCAACTACCGGTAGGCATTTTCTAAATACCCCGAAATCTTCGAAAGTGATTTTTACTGATATCAAAATAAAAATTGAGGTCTAATTACCTTCTGCTGCTGCTACCGCTTCCACTACTGGAAGAAACACTCCTTTTCTTCTTCTCTCTTCCTCTTTCTTTCTTATTTTCTTTGTCGGAACTATCCGAATCGGAATCACTTGGAGCTTTAGGACGAGCCCTGAAAATGCGATAAGATTTATACTTCCGATGCCGCTGTGTGTAAAATTAATGATGCGATGCAAAGAAACAAGCATTATCCGATTTTTCAACACAAAATTCATTCATAAAATTGAAATTCACTCACATTTTAACCTCGATTCGACAACAGCACGGTCCCTCAGTCCGGAAGTTTACACACTCACACTGATTAGGCTAATTTAAGCTGTGAGGTAGATGGCATATAATAATGAATTTCCGAACAAGAAAAATTTTTAACGATTTTTAAAACCAGTAATGATACTATCTATGAATTTTCTTCATAAACAAACTTCAAACCATTACTGTTGTAAAGACAGCTAAAAGAACCCTCTATCGGTGATACATCCGACTACAGCTAAATGCCCGCTACTGGCGCTTGTTGTAGGATCGCGATTGTGACAGTTGAGTACGCCTACCCACAATCCCTCTCTATTGTGGAGAAGAGTTCTCGCAATTTTTGCGCCTTTTGAATCCGTGATCATCGAGCTATAGTTCGTTACTATTTTAATCTAAAATCAAGGTAAATTTATAATCGTGTATAATATTTATTAAATGATTCATTTTGATGTGTTTCTTGACAAAGTAGTCACGAAAAGACCCACTCATTGTGCCGATATTTCTAGAACCTTGTCAGAATTCTTTCATTTATTGTTTAAACTTTTACTGAACTTGTTTCTCGGATTTGGATTGCTACCATTAAGGGATGTCTGGAATTGCTGCTGCTCGTCTCGCCGAGGAGCGAAAAGCTTGGCGAAAAGACCACCCATTTGTACGTACCTGTACTAGGTTCTCATTAAGTAATTAACGAATGTGATTGCTTTTAGTACTGCATGTATTTAAGGAAAGAACGTTCTACATCTTAATATTAGGATGATGATTGATCAGGAAGAAGCTGTCATATCACTGCTCAACTAGTGTTTATGTTGCGTTTCAGGGATTTGTGGCTAGACCCACTAAGGGACCTGATGGCAGTCTTCATTTAATGACATGGGAATGCGCCATCCCTGGAAAGAAATCCGTAAGAACCAATTAGTTTCGTTTTAAATTGTCGTTTGCTATCACATGTTTATATTTTAATGACACTCCGTTTAAATACCAATTTTTGTGTTATTTGAACCCTGTTTTATCTTATTACTTATGGAAGAAGTTACTTTTAGTAGCTATTTCGTCCTAATAAATATATAACTCATATTACTTAGAAGGTATCCAATCTGGAGATTGATTTTGAAAAGTCTCTAAGTATTATGTTATTTGTAGCTATTTTGATCCTTTCTAGACCCCGTGGGAGGGAGGTTTGTACAAGCTGCGGATGATATTCAAGGACGATTACCCTTCAAGTCCTCCAAAATGCAAGTTCGAGCCACCTCTTTTCCATCCCAATGTGTATCCGTCAGGTAACGCAGTTGTCTGATCCTCTCATGGTTTTTTTCTTTGTTGAGATGCTTACGATAAGCAAAATTGGTTGTAGATTTTGCATTTGCTTCGTTTAATGTAAAATTTGCTTTCTCCAGTTGCATAATAAACAGAGGTTATTGCCGATTTCCGTAAGCAGGTCATTCCCAGTTCTAAGAAACTTTTAACTTTAGATTATGTACTATTCGAATATGTACATTCAGAATTGTTATAATGATGTAAAAATTTGTCAAAATGTGATGTCAGACGTTCATTATTTTTTTTGTGTATATAGTTTTCCCATCAGGTTTAAGATCACTCACTTTTTCATCTCTGCCGTTTACTTGGAAGTTTATACTACTTATCTGCCATTTAATTCGCAGGAACGGTTTGCTTGTCCCTATTGGACGAAGAGAAAGACTGGAGGCCAGCTATAACTATAAAACAAATTTTGCTCGGCATTCAAGATCTTCTTAATGAACCTAACATCAAAGACCCTGCTCAAGCTGAGGCATACACCATTTACTGGTGAGTTGAGAGTGTAATTTTTAAGATGAGGCATTCTATTAACCCAAATCCAGCTTTAATAGTCTTAGACTGAAATTAAACAAAGGGGTGGTGTCTTATGATATGGTGGTTATTATCTTATCATTAATTCGTGGGAAATTTGCAAGCATGACAGTGAGTCTTTTATAGTTGAAGTTTAAAGTAGATGATAATGATTGTCTTAAAGGAAGTTTTTTTAAACGAATTATAGTGATTTTAGTTATAACAAACATTAAGTACTTAATACCACTATATGTAGTACAATAAATCCGAAGAAATTATTGGATTTGGGTTTTATTTTGGATAAAATTCAAAAGTGCCCCAGCTATTTCTGAATTTGTGGGAAAGTGAGTTTAGCCAATTACATCTGTAATTATATGATTGAATAGTTTCTCAATAAATACATTAATGTGATAAAACTACACAAATTCAAGTTATCTTTAAGATCTTTATTAATATCACTAAAGACAATTTTATCTGATTATCATAAAAAATTATGAAAATATTTAATGAATTACTATCTGTTCAGTATCTGATTAAGAAATTCCAGTTTTTGATGTAGTAGTCAAATGATAAACGCTATAGGAAGACAATAATCACTGTAATTCCAGTTCCTATCTTACGGAGTACCCAATGCCCTTGTATTTCATTGCCAATAGCAGTGGTTCCCAACCTTTTTCAGCTGGCGACTCACCTTTCCTTATCGGAATACATCCATGGTTCGATGGTTTCTGATAGTTTTAGGATCAAGTCTTTACCCACCTGTCCCGCCGGTTGTGAATTGCTGGCCTATAGGAATTCAATCTTTTATTAGCGTTGATTTGAATTTTATTTAATAGTTTCCAAAAATGGAGTTATGTTATACTTTCATCATGGAGGGACTAGAGCAGTGGTCACCAATCTATTGGGCCTCACTGTCAGGGCCGGATTAACCATTAGGCAGTTGCCTGGGGCCCCCAAAAAATGAAAAAAATCTTTGAAAATTTTCTTACAAACAAAATTTCAAAGAATTAAATGAAAATGCAATCACAACTGAAAATTTTTATGAAAGCTATAAGTTTTTATTTTAATCGAAAAAAGAAGGGAACGGACGTGAAAAAAAGGGCCCCCAAATTGATGGTTGCGTAGGGCCCCATTGAGGGTTAATCCGGCCCTGCTCACTGCCCAATTGCTAATTTCAATCCTGTGGACCTCTAATATAAAGTTTTTTCCACTGTACAATTTGCATGGTATTGTTTTGCTGTTGTTGTTATGATATGATTGTTGTCACTTGTCTACCCTTTAATGGTGACAAGAAGAGAAGGAAGTTTATGTTGAAAAATAGCTAAGGTTTGGATAATACCCAAATTTCTACATTGACAACCAAGAGCTCATGAACCATTAGTAAGAACCTGGAGAAATGGGTTTATGACTACTGGGCTAAAGAACTGTTCAAAACCCAGCTAGTAGAAATTTTTATAATTTATAATAATGTATTTTTTTTAATATTTCAGTCAAAACAGGTTGGAGTATGAGAAGAGGGTTCGAGCACAGGCAAGAGCCATGGCCCCAACAGACCAGTGAAGCGTACATTCCCAATCAGTTGGATTCTCAACTTGTCTCATGTGTGTCTGACCAGATTATGCTGTCAGTCAGAAGGCATTCCCATGTCATCGAACTGTCCCTAAAGAATATTTATTGAATGTTTTAAAAGGGATTAAGTGGCTTTTGTCACTCAGACTTTTGAGGAGAACATATAATTGGTGTTTGCCAATAGTTTGATTCTCGGTAGATAAATCTTTCTGCTCTAAATAGATGTTCTTCCTATTTTGATGGAGTGTGCTGTGTATTATAAATGCTTGGATATGGTGTTCCTTCAAAAGACTTCATGAAAGAGTGACTTAGTGCAGTTTCCTTTAGTATTCTAATCTTTTAACAACAAGGCTGTTGTGTAGTTTTTTGTACTATCCTATGATGTATTGTTTTTCTCTGTAATACCCCATTTTATTTTACTATTAAAGATAAAATTATACTTGTTTTGAGGTAAGTTGCTAAGTTTTATTTTTAAAAATATTTACAGAGATAGTCACCATATTTTCACATTTAAGGATAGCTTCTACCAGTATGACATAATGTTATCTTAGAAGCTGAGTGACAGCGGTATATTTTCATATTAAGGCCGTGGCACCAGAAATTATTGGTTATGTCTTAGAGCAGGAGTGTCCAAATTCAGGACCCTCGCAACTACTTAGTTTGGTTCAATCTTTCCAAAGGTTTCACAATACTTTTGGTGCCCTTTAACACCAAATAGTGGTAGTATTGTAATGGCTGTATTCCATACAAAGAAGTTGAACATTATACTAATTTATTGTATCATCGCAATGAGTAATGCATTTTTAATGTATTTTTATATTTAACTGCAAAATGTTTATTACTTGTAAATCTCAAATTCGTCATAGTATGTGATGGTAAAAGCTTTGACAAACTTCTGATTTACACTTGTGCCTATATTATGGACTGTAAGCAGCACTAATGATTTGTACTTAATATATGACTGAATTATTGTAAGAACTGATGGACAGTCATAAAATTTTAATTATCACCTCAAAAAAATCAAGCTGCGACCATTAGACTTTGTGGTGATAGTCTCTTTCTATATATGCATACTTCAACGGGACCCATTTACCAACAATGGATGACCTGATGGAGACCTTGGCAGTAGGAGTCTGCGTAAAGTAAAAATCGCCTCTTCATTGTTCTGGAAATGCCTTCCATTAATTTATGCTCCCAGATAGTCATGTGGACAGCGAGTTTGCCTTTGGTGAAAGCGGTTCCGGGTCCAATTCCCGGTGGGAGCCAATGTGCAAATTGACCTAAGCCATCGAAGCACTTTTAACAATACTACTACTACTGCCTTCCATGAAGTGGTTTCTCAATCTTGGGAAACTGGAAGAAGTCGCTGGGTGCTATGCCAGGAGAATAGGGGAGTTGAGGCAAAATTTCATTGCTCAAAGAAGCTATGTGTCCTGTGCAGATTGAGTTGAATGGGTGTTAACAATTCCAGGACCAAGTGGGCCGTGGACCTTATTCATGTTCATCATGTTGTGCAAGACGTAAACTGATCCAAGACTTTCTCTTTTTCTATGATCCCCTTGATTGTGTTACACTGTGAGATTGTGTCATCAAGCACCTAGGCTTCCACTTGTGTTTCCGTTCCCAATTCTGGTATGGTAGGACCACCTAGGAGGAGTTTAAGCTGTAACTATAGATTCTCAGCACTCCAAGAGGAAGAACTCTAAAAGAAAGTGTAGGAATTCGTGAAGAAAGCAGCAGAGGAAGTAGCAGGCATGCAAATAAAACCAAATGAAAAGAATTTAAGTGATGGAATTCAGCAAATGATAAAACGAAGGAAGGACATGACACTTGAACAGATGACATTGAATATTCCTTGCTTTGCAAGGGTATCCGAGTATCAATCAGGGAAGGAACATAAATGAAAAAGTTGTGCAAGAAGTCCTAGAAAAAAATAAGAGCAAAAAAAGGCTGGATGACTCCTAGCAATAGGGATGAAACAGATTTTGAGATGGCACAACAGCAGACTAGCATTATTCAAGACAGTAGCAGAATACTTTGGCAACCTATACAAGAAGACAAGGCAACAATCACAAGATCCCCTCCATTCTCCCGGAAGAAGTAATGGCGGAGATTAATCAGATGGGGTATTGATGGATTATCTGAAAGCAAGTGGCACTGAGATTGCATATGTTTTAACATAATTGTTCACTCATTGCCTAAAACAAGGGAGAATCACAAATGACTGAAACTACGCAAGAATTGCCCTTTGCACGAAAAAGGAAAGCAAGGAGGATTTTAAGAAATACTGCCCAATCAAGCCTCCTTCCAGTTGTGTGCAAACATTCACGAGGGTAATTGCTGACTGTTAGGAGATATCTTTTGGGAGGATAGGGTCCTCTTCAGCTTATTATCCTACCACCTCCACATCCTGAGGGAAATTATCAAGAGAATGAATGAATTCAAGATTCCACCTGAACTCTCCTTTGTGGACTACAAGAAAGTCTTTGACTCTTTAAGTTCCTCCTCTCTGAAAGCTCTGGAGAATCAAGAGAAAGATGCTGAGTACATCCAGCTCTTACGCAATATCTATAAGAATGCTATAGATTCTGGAATGCTGTAAAAACAGTCTTGCCCAGAAGGAGATGAAGAGACCGATGAATTCTCAAAGAACTCAAGAAAGACCTATGGATGTCTGCTTGGAATACAGATACCCAGGACAACAGGAGAGAAAAGTAAGATTGAGTGAACAGAAGAAGAGACTTGGCTGGAGCACCTTCGGGTGGAATTCGTTCATTCTAAAGTCAAGACTCCTAATGGTTTTGAAGAGGAAGGTCTTCAACCAATGCATTCTACCTGTCTTGACCTATGGAAGTGAAAAATGGGTGTTAAATTCTGCAATAACCCTGCAACTGCATACTGGGCAAAGAAGCAGGGAGCACTGTGTGCTTGATATCTGAAGAAGAGGCAGGAAATGCAACACCTGGGTGAGGATGATATAGATAAAGAAAGATCCCTGAAAAGGCCAAGGGCTGTCCATGTGGCGAGAAGAAATGACAGCCATTGAACATGCAGTTCTCAACTGGATACTATGAGATGTGAAGAGACCAAAAGACAGGTGGAATACAGAAATCATCAAGTATACAGGTATAATTTGGCAACGAGAAGCTCAGGATGGAGAAAATTGGAAAGTACTTGGAGAGGCCTATGTCAGATTGAAAATGGTCGATGATAATGATATATATATATATTAGTAAAATTTTACTTGAATACTGCAAGCTTACTAAAATAAAACCTTCACAGTAAAAAGTATTTGCCAAAATGTAATGCCTCTAAGCACCAAAGTGGTTTCCTATAATTTCAATTCATTATATTATTATTTACTACAATTACCCCTTTGCCGCTAAAACCCACAGGAGGGGAACTCTGAAATCAAGCTACTCTGTGACAGAATACCCCAATGATCACACGAATACACTGACCCTCTTCCCTGAAGACTCCATCCTAGATACCGATATTATCTACGGCCACTCCCCAGGAGGAAAACACCTCTATGACATCTTAGATATCATTCAAAGCTTGGCCAGAACACAGCTCTGCTGTCTGGAGTAATGGTCATTAGAAAATTTGTGGGATCCCATGACTCAAGACTTATTGGAGCATGGAGTAAGTGGTCTACTTCAGTTTATAGGGAGATCTCCACAAATTCCTGGGGAGACGAATATATATAGTCACGAAAGACAGCAGAGAGTCTGGTCAGTGAGCGCAATTCTGGTGATGCCTGGCCGATACATATTCCTGACATTCTAGTCTGCTCCACCAGAAAAAAGTGAGACCAGTTCATGACCCATGACGCAGTAAACTGATGAAGTGAATTGGAGAAATGATCTCATCCTGATCCATAGACGAGATAGCATCAACAACGGGGTAATTTGAGGAGGGAGTTGTCTATACTCAGCAGAAGAGGTTAAGAGAGACTATAGACAATTTATGAATTAGCGCATTGCATAAGCGGAGACAGGAAATTAATGTGTGGTAAAGTTTTTATTTTAATCTAAACCTAAAATAACATTGCTACCCAGAAGTAAATAATTTATGAATTAGAAGTAGCTAAGAATCTGTTAATATTATCCTAAATACTCTCTTATCACAGTGTAGACATCACATCACCTGCTATTCTAGAATAAAAGAGAGTAATTTGTCATGCAAGGAACAATTCTCTGAGTTAATCAGAATATACTGTATACATTATAAACTGTAGTAGTTAACCATAAAATATGAAGCTTATCGTTTCCAAAATTTTTATTTGCAACTAACACACTAGTGTCAGTACTGAACTGACTCGGACAAAATGGTGGTAAAACACTCTTAATACTCGATCTTTAGAAAATGTCAATGTACGACTTACAAAATTATTTATAGAATAATCAATAATTGTTAAATTCAGCTATATGGGATGGATCTAAAAAAAGAAGGCAGCACTCCATGTGCAAAGTGTTATAACACTGATACAAAAACAATTTTTTTGTGGATATTACCTATCACCCACAGTTCTCGAGATATTTGGCATTAATCTTTTATGTATCTTTATCATTGCATCAAGACAACTTATTGAAGTTTCACTAGAGCATTTATTGTATGTTATTATTGTACAGTCTACCTTCATCATTGTGACCCCTGGTTAAGTGCTACCCTCGCTTAATGCCATAAAAGACTCGTGAACAAATCTTCCTCTATTCTATTCATAAAGGAAGCCTTGATATTATGCCATTCCATTTAGTGTCAATAAAAATTTTTCTAAACCATGTTGTATGAGGCACCTGAAGGCTGTTTCACCCTATAGGTACGGTCACAATGGACTCATAGCAGTGAGGTTGATATCAAAATTGATACAGTGGAATTGAATGTTTGGTCCATAATCGAACCCCCGTGAGACCACACCATGACTGTCCTTACAGCGTGAATCAGCAAAAGTCCCTTTCAGGATGATAAAGGTGATGAATCACAGTAAATTCTCCAAACTAGACAGTTTAACTTGTTTTCATTAAGTGAGGTGCTGTGCATGTAAAAGAGTGTGATCATGTGTAAAAGCGCTGTGCTATCCATGAAAGAAAAGCGTGAAGTTCATGAATACAGCAAACAATTTCCTAAGGCTAGTCAGCAAGCAATTGGTAACATTATTTCTATATTGTGGAGAAAACAATCAGTCAGCGATGCATAGGATATATCTTGAGCGAGACAGATAAATAGCAGCAGCGCGTTTCCTCCGAGACATTTTGTGTGATGTCTACAAAGCACAAAAATTTAGAGGACGCCTTCACAATTTAGGTGAGCCAGATGAATTCCAAGCATGGATGTGTTACTGATGCCATCATAATATAACAGGCAAAATTGTTTGAGATAGAACTGGACATCAGACTTCCAGCACAGTAACGAATAGCTGGCTCGATTTAAACAACCCTGCAGTCTTTGGCATATATTCTTAGGATATTCTCAGTATAATTTTCATTCGATTCGACAAGACATGATGATTTCAAGAAACATTGCTCCAGTTATGTGTGGGCTAACTGTAAAGAGGGTATCGATATAGAAATTATTTTGGATTATACATAAATTGTTTGCTGAGGATGGTTCCACTGGAGTTCCAGACAGGACACTTTAGCATTAAAAATAATGAAAAACGATGACTAGAATAACTTTAGCAAAGTGGTATTCCATGAGAAATAAATTTTTGATGAAATCTTCAAAACCTGGCAGGGTGGAGAAAAATGGTTTTGAGATTTGAAATCAGAATGAAAAACTATATTAGAAAATGTTAGTGCCATGCTAGATATCCACTGCTATTATATCAGTGTAAATAAATCAGTTGAAATTTTATTTCACTGTACATGCCTTTCTCCTCTTTTCACTTTCCAATCTGGTGCAGGATATTACTCTGAACATAAATTAAATATTTGTTATTCTGTTGCTTTTCCATTTCCACTCTTCAGAAGGAAGCCAAAATTGTTGTGTATAACTTCAACGTTTTTAACCACAATAAAATGAATAGGTCATTCATGAATGGTTTGGCAAGAATTTTATTCATAAAAAACTAAACAAAATTTCATTTAACCTACAACATGAGTACTAAAATGTAGATAAACATTACATCAAGATGTTAAAAGATGTCCAGTGCCCGACTAGATAGGCAGCCTCTATTGCCCTTGTCCCACCAAAAGAAACTCCGTGATTTAGTACTGAGAGAATGAGAATGCACAGAGGAAATCAAAACTGGCTGCCAAAAATGGCATTGGTAAATTTTCTCATACATAAATGCCTCTTGGACGAAAAAACAAAACAAACTGGAAAAGAAATGAGCTCTTTGTGAATGAAAGAGATTCACCATGGATAAGTCGCAACTATGAAACGAGGCAATAACAACTGGAAAAGGGAAACAGGGATGTAATATAATCAAAATGCTTCAGACTATCGGTGGGCAGGAGCAGGTCCAAGCCCTGATACAGCAGCATTTGGTCCCAGCAGGATCTGCAAGAAGACAGAATATGGTCAATCAAAGAGAAAATCAAAACCATTCAATGCTTTTGATTCAAACTCTCGCAACTCACCACAATTATTTCTTATTGAAACTAATTTTTGGAAAGTCTAATTAACATAAATGTCATATAAAACAAATTTCATCACAAAACACACTTGTTGCAGAAAGTATGTTATATTAAGACATGTTTTCATAATAAAAAAATTAAATTATTAAACCATTTGCATGTCTTTAAAATAAATTTGACACATTTATTCTTCGCAAATTATATTAATTTCTTCACATGTATTTTTATTTAAAAAAAATTTAATACATTTTTTGATGTTTTCTTTTTACAAATGAAAATCAATAAGCACTTCATGGTTTGTTTTTATTTATATAATCGTTATGATTCGACTTAGCTTTAGGAGTTAATCAAAGTTGTTTTAACAGTGTCGTGATTTGATATTACCATGCTATATTACCATTATTTCTATTATAAATTTTTAATACCATTGTGTTTGTTTCGTAACGCATTTTTATTTGTGCGGACTGAGTGATACCAACAAAAGAAACTTGTGTAATAGTTAAGCAGAGACGAGAAGTTGACATGGCAGCTGAAAGAAAAAATTCTACTGTTTTAATCTTATGCTGTAAATATTCCTTAAACCTTATGCTGTAAATATTCCTCAAGTACATTTATGGATGCGGTGGTTTTTCTTCCCATAAAATAGAGCTGGGAAAGTGATGTTGACTTATTTTTTGGGTTGAATTACACGCTGAAACCTGAAATTCTCCTCAAAACTTTAGGGGTCGACTTATACGGTAAGTTGTTTCCAGATGTTATGGTAAGATAAATTTGCAGTTATCTATGAGTGACTTTTTTGGTGAAGAAATTAGACTTGATCATTTTATTACGATAATTAGTTTGGTCTTGAAAATTTAGCATTCACACTCTTATGGTGCATGGTTTGGAATACAACATCCACTGGGTGGATAAAAAAGGAAGTATAGCTTCCCATTAAAGGATATGTCCTACTAGCAACATTCACTGTGGTGACACATAGCCATTGCTTTATAGACTTTAATGACACTGTATATGGTTATTCAATATGCTCAGAGCTGCAACCTATTAATTCAGATAACTTTCCAATATTTTCACAATGGTAGGTCAAAATCATGATCCACGCCACAAATCAAACTTAGGACTGCTTAAAAGATATGAGTGAATCAGGGTTCCCCTGAAGTTGAAACTGACAGAACAGAGTATGATGTATGAAACAGACTTCAGGAGAAGAGGCAAAGTACTTAACACATCCTCACTCAATCAGCAAACTTGGCAGTGGAACTAGTAGACTACTTTGGTTTTCCCAAGCACCTTTAAACCCCCAATTTGCAACCCAAAGATAGCTTGACAATTGTACAATAGAAAAGGAATTGAGGATAAACAGAAAAAGCAAAGCTTCTCAGTCTAAGGAGAGAGATAATAATAAAAATGCAGATCCAAGCTTATACACCAAATGAAAATATTCTCTCCTGACCTACTATTTAATATTTTTACAGATCTTTCACCTGCCAATGTCGTTTCATCTTTTCAAGCTTCTTGAAACGCACACTAAGCCAAATAAATGTGTCACAAGAGTATAAGCTGCCACCATAATACTGCATTGATTCAAGCCTTAGGTTGCAGTAATATGACAGCTATTTACATTATTTCATTGCTGTAAATTTCAGTAATAACCTAATATTTATTGGAGACAAAGTGAAAAAAGCTTGGAATTAAATAGTTAGGGGAGTGAAGGTTTGTTGAGAAGTAGTGAATTTGGTAAGATCAATAAGAGATCAAAGCTGTTGTGTATGATTCTGAAAGAAGTTCATACATTCTAGTAAATGCCGTAAACAATGAAGTATGAAAATAAATAGAGATAAAGGATGAAAATGAATGTAAGAAAAACTGAAGTTATGAGGTTACAAAGGAAGGAAGCTAATTTTCGGATCAGCACTGATGGATTTAAAAAACTAGAACTGGATGAATTCCTTCTTTGGCAGAGTTCTTTCTTAAGATGGGGAGATGTGCAGATGTGGTTTAAAAAAAGCTTAGGTCAGACCATAGTGTATCAAAGGAAACTGACAAACTAGTCATTCAGTCCTTTGCTGAGGTCTTGATAAAGGAGTCACAAGAAATTGGTAAAATCCCCAAGGTGGAGTGTTTTGATACATGAGTGCGAAAATAGGACTTTAAGATAAGAGAAGATCAAAATATTGGAGGCTTTTAAAATGTGGGTATGGAGTTGAATGAGAAAGGTAAGTTAGGTTGATCAGAATATGAATATAGAGGTGGTGGAGATGGTTGGGAAGAAGGGGTTTAGTTGAGACAATTAAGCATAGACAGAGGATATGCATAGGAAATATATTGAGAGGTAAGGATTTGTTAAAGAAAGTGATTGATTATAGATATAAGGAAAATGACAGAAGGGGATACAAGGACAAAAGGTGTTAGATGACATTAAGAGTAAGGTAATTAATGTAATCCTGTATAGCTGACCAATAAGTGTGAGAAGTATTCACAGACTGTTAAATGTAAGGTGTGAATACAAACTCTACAAAAACTCTTTAAAGGAAGAAAATATAATCCAATTGATGTGAAACATGGAAAATCAATCTGGGCCATAAAGAGGCCAAAGACTGATAGTAGAAATTAGATTCTAACAACATCAAAAGCAAGATTAAGAATCAAGAAAAACAAGGGAAAAGATGCTCACCTGCCGCTGTTGCTGTCTTTGCATTTCTTCCATCTGCGAACGCTCAAACTCTATTATCACTGGAGCAAATAAAAGGGCTGAAGAAGTGAAAAATATCCAAGATGCATTGCATCCAAACTTATACAGACCTGTAAAAAGAATTATGATTCTGTAAGGTTTATAAAATCTTGACTAGTCTTACGAGGTCTTAAAACTTTAAGATTAAAATATATTAGGAAAGGGTTAAAGATATATTGCACATTAGGGCATTCACCTAGGGATTAAAATATATTATTGAATTTCTTCACTTTGACTCACTGCATTTTTATGAAGAATTTCATGGCATAGAAGTCAGAAGTATGTATAAGAGGAGTACTGGAGATTTCAGGCTCCAACCATTAAAAATTTCAAAGGTACATTGATTTTGTTTTTTTTTCAATCACATAACATACAATTTTAGAATAAAATTTTCAATATCAAAAGAATGCCATGTTCTAAAATTTAAGCAGATAATTTAAACGCCATATTCCAACTTTTACACTTAAGGTTGATAATACAGAAAAACCTGTCTTAGGCAGGAACCCAAGGGACTGAGTAAATTTGCTGGCTTATTTTCAGTGTGGTCCCAATGAATATCATAACTCCATTTTAATAAACCCATTTAAAGAGTCATACAGGTCCATTAGTATTAAGAAGCTTTCACTAAAATTGCAGGGTATATTTTGTATTTAATAATCCTTAAACCATTCAATTGCTTGGCAGTGCTATGGGATTTAGGGACACTCCTTAGGAATAGTACGGCAGTGTAATTTCTTTCAAATTGTATCACTTTTAAACGTATTTATCAGCTAATAAAAATGTATTCAAGAAAAAGAAAAATTTAAGGAAAACAGTCTTTATCAAAGAAATTATGAAGTATATTAACTAAACACTTAATTGTAGCAACTAATTGCATTATTACCTCAATGAGATTAGAATTGGAAAATATTTATCCTTTCATTAAAAACAGAAATACAACTGGAAAGCAACATCAAACAATGGAATTATAGGTGATTATGAAGTGCCAATTTGGATTTCTAAAGAACAGCAAATACACTCCACACACGAGAATACTGCATTGCACAAGTGCTATGAAAATAACATGTAATTCTTGATTCTCTTTCTGACCGTCCATTCCTAACTTCCCTCTTTAACTTTTGTGTTCCAAAGAGATCTACTCTTTTGACCTTTTTTTCTTCACTAATACACTAAAATTAAAGTCCATGGCACGATACCCCTATGAGGGTATTTATTCTAGCCAGGCGGCACTTGCCACACTACCTGGCTTTCATTTGGGAAACAATCCATTTTCTTTAGGCTCCCCTCTTCACTGAAATTTCTTTCACCTCATGTTGATACTTTCTTATACTTAAAGGGACATTTATTGCATAGGGTCGTCTCAATCACAAACACTATTGTTTTGTGATTCCATCCACTATAAATTGGTAATTCTGTTTTATGCGAAAATTTCAAAAAATGAAAAAAAAAAAATTGAATAC
Source organism: Sympetrum striolatum (assembly GCA_947579665.1). NCBI lineage: Eukaryota > Metazoa > Arthropoda > Insecta > Odonata > Libellulidae > Sympetrum > Sympetrum striolatum. The sequence continues at coordinate 18,902,531 of OX388342.1, read as the reverse complement.
AACTTACCCTTGACAGCAGACCATGTGGTTGTGGTTACAGTGTAAGTGGAGTCCCTCACTCGCTCTGGGAACATTTCCGTTAATCCCCAAAGGCGTTCTGCTAGAGTTTCATCCAAATCCTAATAAATTAAAGCAGTTTTAAATAACAACTCAGTTTTTAAATTCACAATTTAAAATTTTCAAAACCATAGATCAACCTTCAAGCATTAAATCAAATCAAGAATTCAGTAGATTCATACAAAGAAGGTTAACATTAAGTCGATGAAAATATTACATAACATCTCGATAATTTAATACCTCCCACTATAACGGATGCTTAAATAAAAACTGAGAGATCAGTATTTTGCAAAATGTATCTTCAAATGCAATGATAATGACTAATTTTGGTGGAAATCTTGCATCTAGTGCTACTAGGCTATTATGCCAATTCCTATGCTGCTAAAGCCAGTTGGAGAACAAACACAATGGTGTTGCAACCATGTTTTGAGTCTAACTAAACCCAAATAATCCAATTAAGGGGACATCAATACAGTTGGATTAGAAAATTTATGAATGCAGCCAACAGCTAGTAATAAAAAATGTTTTATTATTTAGGTGTTATAAGCTCATTTAGATATTATAGTAATAAAAAAATATTTTCTTATTAAGCATCGAGGGAAGTGGGGAGAGTTTATCTTAGATGGAAAAGGTTACAGATTTGATCATACAGTGGCCCAATTTTCCTAAAAAAGATGAGCTCTACATTCATATCATAAACCAATGTCAACTTAGCATTCTCTGTTGCCTTTTTGCTAAATTGTGGCAGTTGATGTTACACAAAAGGGAAAAATGTAGTTGGAGACCTTTTGAGGGGTAACTGCCAGCCATACTTCCTGCGCAGTAACCAATATTGGTTTGAAGGATACTTTGTTTGTACATGTCTCCCCCCTAAAGAAGCCCTACCTCTCCTATTGTTTGAGTTGGACTTGGACAATCCGCACAGTACGTTATGGAGAATCCACCACATTTTCCACCATCCACCATTTTGGAAAGGTACCAAAGAGAGGGATGACAAAACCAACCACTGATCCTACCTAGTGCATACTATTTTCACTTATTATTAAAGGTTAGAATCATAACTTAGAAGCAAATGACAAGGAGGTATGCACCCGATAATAAATTACACCAGAATGTTTCTATGATGGGCAGGGTTTAAAATTTAACTGTTATTTTTCATTATTTTTGTTACCATCTAAAAAATTAGATTTTTAATGCCCAGAAATAAGGATATTTCTCTCCGCAAGATATATTTATTGCAAAGAAATCATTTTGTTTCGGCAATCTTTTAATTTGAAAAGATTCATTGGAATCAATCAACACACACACAGTGAAGTTATACAATTCATTCACCTCATTCCACATGCATTTCCACTAGTTGGATACATGCAGACTCCTAAATTATAGATATTTCCCAAGCCTAAATGTTTCTGGATGAACAGGGTCCTTTATCAAATCTGAAGATGATGTCAGACTATTTTAAATTAATATCATTAATATTGTGATTCTAAGATTGATGAGTAAAAATCCGCTAGATAAAACACAAGTAAAAAGGGTAAAACGATCACAAGGGTAATTACATTCATACACAGAAGAATCCATTTGAACATAATCCAAGCCAAGACATAAGAATATACAATAGAATATTGAAACCAATAGAGCAGAAACAAGGAATGAATCCAGTTAAGACAGAACTATCAATGAAAATATTGCAATGCTTTGGAATGATAATAGGAAGTCGTTTTATACGTAATATTTGCTATACTGTTCTCACATTAAATTTTTCACGAAGCTTATTCATGAAATGACATGTTCCTCTAATTATTTTTACAAATAAATCATAAGTAGAAGATACTGTACCGAAGATAGTAGCGAGTATAATTTCAATTGTTTGGAGTATACTTCTACCAAAAATCACTTCAAGTGGTTCTTCCGGAATAAAATATTATTAAAAGGTCAATCAAGGACTTTCAACATAACTGTTTGTATTAAAATAATGGTTGGATTAAATAATCTTGAAGCTCAACTTATTATCAATCGATACAAATTTAATAACAAATTTTGGCCACTAGAGCTTACTCCTTTATGTTAGATGTTTATGAATTACCGAGACAAGAAATCCACCCGTGAATTCCTTCCAAAGGCTTACCTCCTTCAAATTTCCAAAGAGGAAGTCATAAAGTTATTACGCGATAGGTTTCCTTCCTACTTAATATAATCAAGAAAACGATTTATGATAATAAAATCTTATGCAAATCATATCTTCCCTTTAGGCGCCCAGAGACAACCAAGATAATTGTCAAAGACACAGTACTTCAATATGAGTTTTTATAAAACATTCAATCGTTTCGAGCATACTAGGAGGCAGAAAAAAAGCTTCATTTGATTAATGCAAGAGGTTCACCTTATTCAAAGGGAAGGAAGGAAACTTCAAAGAATCGTTTGGCGGTCATTCGGTCTTCATGAAAAGTAAACTTAACAATAAATTTAGGAAAATGAGTTCATGAACTTATGAACCTATATAAAATAAATGATTCTATATCCACAATAATCCACGCGTATAATATGGGAATCACTTCAAAGCTGAGAAGATGATTAAAAAATATTTATTCCCACGAATCTATCAGCAGTAACGGTTGATTTCTACGATTAACTTAATCTAAGTAGTCTACAAGTATTTCAAGCCCCAGGGTTTAATGTAAACATACATGATAAAAGTAACGTCTGCTGAAGAATATTTGACTTAGATAGCTAGCAAATTGATGATTACATATGCCAGGCATGTGATACTTTCGTTAAACTAGACTTTACACAGATCATCCCTACAAACATTTGCTATATATTTACATATATGGGAAATTTATGTGAGTTCACTAATTGAAAAATTGCAACCGAACAAATATGAAGTACAAAGAGGATTAACATGGCTAGAAAATGCGATTCAGTACCGAGTAAAATCCAATTGCGGCGTATAACGATATACGCAGACCTTTAAATGATACTGAGCGATAGCATAACATTAAATACAGAGCCACATCTCAAACATAACACGAAATGTAATTCCAGAACTACCTCATCGTCTGAATCATTTTCAGTATCTTCTATTTCCTTGATTTTCTCTGGAGTTAAATCTTTACTGCTCGTAGGTAATGACTCCATTCCACTATCACCTTCCTCAAGAGCCATAGGAATAAAATTATGGTAAACAACTTCCAATCCAAATTACAACCACTTGTAATCGAATAAAGAGAAACCTTTTTCTACTGGCCTCGTGCGGCAGAGGTTGTGTACCACAGGAAGTTTCTGGAGTCAAGTCCAATTTTGAAAGAAAGATTATAAAGGAAACAATTAAACAAGTAATTGTTTACAAGCATGACAAACAATTTCGGTATATTTAAACTTATGAAACTATATATAATTATATATTCTTCCTTTGGGGTGAATATATCGATATTTTCGAAGCCATTCGAAGCAGTGCGCATAGTTGACAAATTGATCACTAATTTCGAAGCAATGGAAGAAGTTCTTGTGGTTAGGATTTTTGACCTAATATCGAAGTGCTTTCGGTGTTTACGTAAGAATCATTGAAGGATTAAACTATAATGGGGAACCCAACATGGAAACTCTACGTTTTTCCTTTTCAGTTAACCCTTGTTCAAATCTGAATGATGGAGAACAGAAATTTTTCAATGAAGTTATCAATTATATTTGTCCCCTTTTAAAAGGAGATTTTTTAATTAAACATATTGTACAGCTTATGTGGAGGTGAGAATGATTCTGAATCGATATATTCTCCAAGGGAAAGACAATTATTTATATAATCTTCGTTTGCAATTGGTTTTGTTGAATGTTAACTTAGTTGACATCTTTCTGTGTAATATTTATTGCACCAGATTATCAAAATTCATATTTCTACAAGAAAGAAATACTTAGTACGGAGAAGTTTGTGTTATCCTGGATCTAGTTCAGTGTCTCTTGACCTTTTTAGCGGCTGTATCCCCCTTAAATTCTCTTAATAGCTTCTAGTACCTTATTGCAAAAATATATGTTTATAAACGTCGTATGTTTACCCTTTGCTAGGAAATTCTGATCTAGATTAATGCAAGAACAAATAAAGCTCCTACGTTTCCCCTCCAAATAAAAATATCATTGCCTGTCAGTTTCCATTAAAATAAGCATAAATTATGAGATGGAACATTCTGAAAAATCTTGATTATTTTTCTAAATAGTTAATCCAATATGTAATTAGACTACTAAATTTTGTTTAGGACTTAAAAAAATGATTTTCATTTAATCCAACATCTTGTTAGGATACCACATATCAATCATTAGAACCTCTTTATATGTACCGAACAAAACAAAACTTGTCATTCTTATATTCACTTCTCAATTCCCTTACACTGTTCTCTCCTAATCTTTCTGCTCAATTATCATGTTCCTCACAGATGTACTCGTTCAACAGTGCTACTCCTTTACGCTACACCTAGACTCTCCCTAATCAAGCATTTCTTCTTCTTCAGACTTCCATCTTGACTTAATTTCATCCCTCCTTCTGTTAATCCCTTTTCCAAATCAATGAGGCGTTTATCAAAACTGGCCTACAACGTGCCAGATCCTAAAATGCAGCAGCCTTCTTATCTATTATCCACTACACCTTAAATTATAATTTCTATCCTTGATATTTTCATTTATTGTTTGCAAAATTGCTATATTATCACTTTAAATTGCCTACTGCTGTATGTGATGAATTTATAAATAAATAAATATCACAATAAGTGAAAACTTGGGTATTTTTCCAATGAATTTTATTCAAAATACAATTAAAACTTATGTTTTGAAATTGCTCACCTAATGGCTATACATAGCAGTTAAAAGTGATTCTGAATGAGCAAATTATCACATTTAACAGGGTAAATAAAAAACAAAACTTAGCTTGAGGACATCACCTCAAACTGCATGGGTAATGAAATAGCCGATATGTAATAAAGTTCCATTTTTATTGTTATTTAGCCAATATGTATTCTATATTACCCATCAAATATACTTAACTTTAATTCAAAGAGATGAATAGATAGCCATCAAAAGTTGCATTTTCATCCAAAAGAATAATTAAGTTTATTTTGTTGAGAGCCCATTTCTTTAATGATATAACAGTACCATTAAATCTAAAATTAGATATTTCATTTTGTATCTTTGAACAGCACAGACCATAAATTCATGCTAAATAGTAGCATTTCAGTCAACAATATTGGACTTAGAAAACCAGAGCTGTGTAGTCGTAATTCTTGATATTTGTAATTATGAAGTTAACTATCAATGTTTGCTTTGCTATTAGGCGTGAAAATCATAAATCTATGATGTAAATTCTTCTTAGAAAGCTATAGAGACTATAATCTTTTGTATTTACTGGTAGATTTATACAGACATTCACCATCCTAATGTAAAAATGTTTCCTTTACCATATATACTAGTGTACTAATTGAAAAGCCGGAAAGATGTTTCAGTAATTGAAGCAGGAGTTTTTACATGAATGCATTTATAGCAACAAATGGTGTTTTGATTCAATAATCTTTTCTCATTTGAACTGAAGTTCTTTTTCAAAGCACATGATTTTGAGGACCCTTTATGAATTTCTCCTTATTTTAAAACGTGGATTGCATCTTCAATTCAAATAATCCAATGATTGGCATCTCTACACTCACGGTCAGTCAGTCACAAATTTTATATAAGAATCTATGGAGCATTGTTGAGAATTTGTGAGGAACAGCAATGAATCTTTATTTTTAATGTACGATTATCTTCCATATTACATTTTGATTTTATCCTTAGTTGAATGCTACATGCTATTTTAGAATCAAATAGTAAATGCAATAGAGCTTATTAGGATCCACTTCTTTAAATAACAGAACATCTGATAAAATGGATAAAATGTAACCAGGCAAACATAGTGAAATGATGAAAAATTTGGAAGGCTCACCTACTCAAATTGTTCATTCCTTCAAAGGAAATAACAGAAAATTACAAAGCCAAGATGATAAGACACATTTTGGCAAGAATAGCATCTGAATATTAAAAATATAGCCATTACATAAAATTCATTGATTATAATCAATAATTGTTTCTTCCATGGGAAAAAATATAGCTAGGCTGAAGCAGAAAAATCTCGCAGAATTTTAGCTGCGGATATAAGTTATGGTCCTATGAGTTTTCTCTAGCTTCTAAGCCTAACATGATGGATTCACTTCATTATGCGTCTAATTGTTCCAATTCTACCAGAGAAATTTTAAACTCATGATCTACTGCAAAACTTGTCGCAAATCCACTTTATAATCAGTATTTGCAATGGACCGTTGAAGCAGCACACCTATATTTCACGAACACACCTTAAACATTGGAATGATTCAGCTCCAGCTGTTTTGTGCCCCCTATTACTGGTGATAAAAACCACTTTCAATTCATAATCAATATCATTCATTGCAAAGCAATCATTCATTTACTCGGCTATTTATATTTCTGTACTCACACTAAGAACTCCAGCGAGGATCCGTTTTAACAATTTTACCAACTTGCAGTGTGAATCATTTATGACCTAGATGCTAAGCCTTATATGAAATAGTATTATCTACACATCTTTGAGGAAACTCAAAGACCAAGTGTTTTTAAAAGTGCTATTATAGATAAGGTCATTCTGCCCTTATGGGTTTCCTTTGAAAATCCAACAGGGCTACTTCCTCAGATGAAAAACACTTGGCTATCCTGAAGTGCCTATTCCATGCCATTACTATATCTGCATCTGTTAGTTAGCATATGTAATTACATTACATATATAGAAAATTGATACTGTACACTAATGATTGTTCTAAACATGTTTGGAGTAAGATGTTTCTACAGTAGGTGATAACATTTCAATTTTAAATTAAATAAAAATTTTTATTGTACTTTTTAAAAACAAAAATGTTTTGATAACTGATTTTTAGAGATTTTTTCAACTATTGTACACACATATTGGCAGCTACTTGCCTTATTCTGATAAATTTTTATTTCGATGCCAATGATTTTCAAATGAAAGGTAGGAAGCAATCAGTAGCAAATGAATGAGTTTAGAAAACCTTTATTAACAATCACAGATTTATGTGAAAGTATCCCTACAGCTGTGTAATCCTCTTATTTAGAATATTTCCTCTATTCCTTAATGACCACAGAAGTCTAACTTCTCAGAAAAATTGCTTTCTTTCGTAACTCAGCCCTAGAAATGAATTAAAATAATTTTTCTTTACAGCATTATATCATCTATTTAATAGATTGTATTTTTCACTATTTTATGTACAGTGGCAAATAAAATGGGAAACCCGGGAATTCGAAACTTCTTCCCACACACATCTGCAAGAATTCAAACGAAAATGAGTGGAAAATGCAATTCCATCACTCTTTCTATTGCCTGATATTAAAGTCTTCTGGGAATAGGCGAGTGATCAATTGCCCTCAATGCGAGACTAGTCCAAAGGCAGAAATTTTGAGTACTAGATTTTACATTTGCTAACACGTTTATACAAACATATTTTACTGTAGTCATGAGAGAAGCAAGACACAGCAACCACTAAAATTGTTCTTTATAAGTCTCTTTTCCTCATTCATAAACATCTTCCCTGTCAGCCACATAACGGACAATATCACCTGGTTTAAATAGCTTTTCAGCATCTCCATCAGGAATTTCAAAGCCTGAAAAAAATAAATAAATGGTTTTAATTAAAATGCTCTTAAAGTAGCAATATTGTAGGTACATTAAAGATACTAAAACAACTACCTTAAATAAACACTTGAGGTATAGTTAAGAAGCATAAAATCAACTATATTGCATACAAATTAGCAACCTTTTACATCACTCAACCATTCATACTTATATAAAATTTCTAAAAATTTAGGTTTAATCTATGCACAAGATAGATATTTAAGATCATGTAAATAGAAGATCTTATTAGAGGTTGAAATTTCAATAAAATCTCCTGATTGTTTAATAAGTACCATGATTTGAACATTATGAGGATCTTGGGCTACAAAACTGATACCAGAGAGAAGTATGTATGATGGAGTTCACAATTACACAAATATAATTCATGCTTTAATTTCTCAAAACACTATAACAAACACTTTTGATACATTCATACCTTCTTCACACACATCTTATGTAGGCTCAAAAGTCAGCCTTGTTTATTTATTACCATGGAATAAACCCTAAGGTATCTTAATTTTTTATTTATTCAATTTATGTTGCGGAGAATAGAAGGAAAAAAGTTAAGTTATAATATAAAGTTACATTTGAAAGTTACTGTCATATATAATAAATCATATAATATATATCGTACATATGATGACTCATTATATAGTATGATTCTTAGGATTCCTGATTGGCATTCCCAGAACAGTTGCCTCAGGGCTTACAGTCCCTATCATTCATTTTTCTGTACTCCTCTACTACTACTCTTCACAGTCTAATAACTTTCTATTATTACTAATTTTCAGTAACACATTGCAAAAATGGTGATTTTCTAACAATTTAAATTAGTACTAAATTAGATAGTGAGAGAGAAAAATGAACATAAATGAAATCCAATTCCTGGAAGCAGATTCAGCATTAATTTCAATGAACATTGGAGAAATAACTCACCAAATTCATCTTCCATAGCCATTATGACTTCCACGTGATCCAAAGAATCTAGACCAAGGTCATTGATAAAGTGTGAATCTAGGGTCAGCTGTAAAAGGAAAAAATAAACAAAATTAGAAAATTCTTCCACCATTTCACTTAATTTTTAAAATTTAATCATATTTAACAAGCAAAGAGTTAAAGATGTGGTTGCTGAATTTAGATTTAATTTTTAATACTGTATTTCAACATTTCACATAAAAATGTAGAAATCACAAGTAAACATTAGATGTTTAACAGTGGGACTGATAAGTCTGCATCAGGATTGATTTGCTGTGTGTTAGGAGTGGGATAAAATATACAGACTACCAAACTGAACTGAGATAGAGCCAAGCTGAAAAAATCAATTTAGAAGATATTTAAAAGAATTATCTTGATCATTGAATTAATAATTATAATTTTAGCCAACTTCTCTATAGTAGCCTAACTATTCCAAGGAGTTAAAGATAAATTAAAAAAGTAGCCAAGTATTCTGTTGAAAACAAGATTTGGAGGGCGTACGAGATCAGACTATACTGACCTGCTATACAGATATAGCAGCCTAAAGGTACATCTAAATCTTCTGACAGTTGAGTTTAAAGCGAGGTAATGGAGTTCGGTTAAAAGACAGGGATAGTCATAATACAATTATACTCTATATAGCTCTACAGGGGATCAGATTGCTCAATGGAATATATATTCATACACCTGTTAAGAAAAATTAAGTGGATGACTTCACAACATAATAAAAAATAATACAGTAACACCTAGCTAAAAAAAATATCAATAGCATAATCTCAAATTTTGTTTCCAGTAGGAATATAGTGTTACTTGATATTTAGCTTATTTGATAAGAAAATTGGTTTATGTGAACTTTAAGCAAAATCTGTTCTTACTAGCGATAACTTCATAGATTAAAGTTCAAGTGTACACAGCCATCAATGTGCAGAAAGTGTAGCGATGGAACAATTACATCCAAGGGATAGGGGATGGGAAGTAATAAATAATTATAAAATTTATTTCTTCCCTGACGTATAGATTGCAGAAAATTGTTCCAACAGTACGATCTCCCCATATTTATGGCTGTGGATATTTGACCTTCATTCCATTCTTCCAACATTGATGTCTCAGCCCATCATTTATTGGGGATAGCTAAGATCTGTCAAGTTATGCTGCAACGAAGAGCAGAAGACTCCTTTTCTTTTATGCATGGCAAACCTTTGAATAGTGTAAGGCAGGAAGTGTGAAGGAATGAATAATAATAAAACCAATCGAACAGAATGAAAAAGTTTGTACATAGAAGATAGCAAGTACCACTCATTATGCAAAGCTAATACTTTGAGGAGTAAATAATGGCTATTCTTCTCAATAATATCTTGGATATTATACAGACTTTTATAGTTCTGAAAGAAATTTTTTAAATTCACAAATTTACCTAATAGCATTGACAATATATAATCCCAATTTATGATATGCTACAATCTGAACAGTAAATTAAGCAACCAAACTTGAAATCATTTTGAAGTGCATATTTTTTGCAAAAATTTATTGGTAGACGAAATAAACAGAATTAGGGTAATGTTTACTGCCTCTTTGTCAGCACCAAATTTACTGAAACAAACTCAATTTTGTAGATCCTTCAGGTTCATGCTTACAAGGTAATAATATATCAGCAAACGATATGCACAAACCATAAGCAATGTACAGCAGTGCAGCATGAGAGCAGCCTGAATTTAAGAACAAAGTGGAGTTAAATCTACAAACTCTTCTACAAGAGACTATAATCTGAAAGAATAAAGTAGTCTGGGGTTGGAGTTGAAATAACCCTTCTCCTTGCACAATCCATCAAAATTAATTTACATCTAACTAATCAAATCGATATCTTACCCACAAAAAAAGAGTACGAAAAATATATGCCTATCTTTAGAATTGTCATGACCTACACTATGGCAATTTATTGATTATTAAATCCATAATGAACCAAATTGAGACTTGAATCAAGAAAAGGAATGAAAGATGGAGCCTATGGAAAAAGAGGGAGATTATAGGAAAGAAAAAGGGCATTTACTAAGGAAAATAAGCAAGAATTTTTCATTTGTTCATTAATCCTGAGAGGTGTACTTGACCTAAAAGTGATTCAAGGACTTCAATATCAAGAAAAGCATTCAAATTGCATCACTAGAGGAGAATATAAAACAAAAAATGAACAAATTACTCCACTAATCATTCAATAAAATTCAGTGAAGTTAAACACAAAAAAAAAATCATTAATGAAAATCGGATTAACTTTCCAGAAGGGAAGGAGAGGTATGCAGAAACTCTGTCGAGAACTTGGAACAATTACTCAATGATCCCAATGATTTCAGGATCCATATGTAACTTCTTAAAGGGTTAAATCAAAATCGATCGATACACCAGAAAAATCGACAGGAGGAATCATAATGCCATAGGAAAGATAAAACAGAATTAGAACAATCCTTTGACATGAGTATGATGCATTATAATACATTAGAGAATTCTGACCTCAAATATAATAAAAATTGACTAATTCAATAAAATTTGAAATTACTCAGGAAATAGGTACCACTTTAGTATCCATTAAGACTTCACGTAATTATTTACTAAACATAAAAGCCACTAAAATATACAACTCTTCGACTAAGATTACGAAATCATTTCGCCAAACCTTGACACAAACACTTATGTTTCTTTCAACCAGAAGCCGACAAAGTTAATCTCCAACCATGAGAACCAGAGGAGAAAAGCAAAGAAAATATTTTAAAATCATGTAGCTCGGCATTTCCTTAGTTGGTACTAATACGACCAAATAAAAGTAATGTAACGAAACTGATAATCAAGTAAAAAGAGCTAGACAGAAGTTAAGATAAATATTAAGGAACACATTTCATAGTGATAGACAAACATTGAGCTTGATAAGATAAATAATAAATTCTTCAATTACTTCATAATTTTTTAAGAGAATCAAATTCCATTGTCATTAAACTATATACCTTGTTAGGATCGATTTTATCATAGAGTTTGAGGACTAATAACACTCTGTCTCGAATCAGTTCAAGGGTCATAGGATCCTTACTGCTGTACAGTCTTATCGGTAGTAGAGTTCTCTGAAAAGAGGGGAAAAAGAAACACTTGACAATTACAAAATATGTACCTTGTCGGCAGTGATTTTGTCATACTCCTTGCAAACCCTCAATACTCGCTCTCGTATGTCGTCCAAAGAAGGCTTTGCAACGGCGAAGTTTCGCCGTAATGCAGGATTCTACATGAATGAAAAATGTACCCAAGTTTTGGAATCACTCTAAGGGCTACTTTAATGAAAATAATTAATCCTCTTTATTTTAATTTATTCAAAATTGACTCTTAATCCTCTTAAAATATGTAACTCCGTAATATTAAAGAACATAGCAACAGAAGGCTATCGTTAGGGCACCGGATTAACATACCACATTTACAGAAAGCAGAGTACTTGAACATTTCGGTTTGAGCACTTTCGTGTGCAATGATTTCTGAACTCCTATTACTGATGCTCGGCACCCAGTGCTTAAAAGAATATTTGAGCTCCTAACTAGAGCATTCCGAATTCCGTACACTAGAGCAGCCATTTTGAGCATTGGCTATGGAGAAGGAAGATTTGCTTCGCACGCCTTTCAGCTCTCTATGCACTTTTGACAAATGAAATTCGATTGGGCTAGCTGCAGCAGTCAACCGCGCAATTAAAATGTAGCCGGTATCGAAATTGAGGTAAATTCAGTTCCAGGTGATATTAATTTGTATTTGGAAAAGAATTTCACGATAGTTCGGTACGATTTTTGATGTTTTCAATTCTGTTTGAATGACTTTTCAATTGTTTTATTCCCCAGCAAACTTGTGGTAAAAATCATAAAACTTAATTTAGTTCAAAGTTTAAACCCCACCACATTTACAGAGCAAGGTTTGGAAATGCAATTCCTATTATCCATATCAGGACAATACGATTTTCTTCTTTTAAATGCCAAGTATTCAAACACATTTTCAGAATTTAGATTCCTTCTATTTCTTAATATCTGTATACTTCTTTATGCCACGTTTAAATAATAATATTAATTGAAGTCCTACTAATGCTCTAAGTGGAATTATTTGTAAGCGGCTATTGTTGATATTTTTCATATCTTAAAATTATTATCACGTAATAAATTAAAATGCATAGAATGTATTATTAATTTGTTTAAAATATTTCTCAGTTAAACCTTATCTTTTCATTATGTTTTGGTGGTGGTTTCCTAGCATGCATTCTATTGTATCTACTTTATCTTATGTAAAGGAAACGGCTACTTTCATCGTGAAATATTGTTAGACATTGCTGCCAAATAGTATGGAAAGCGGTGGAAGTAGAGGGCTTGTTCATTTTTTATTAATGCTCAATTCAACAAAGAAGTCTAGCCATTATGAAGCAAAGTCTTGCTAGTACAACTGGTGCTCAAAAAGTATTTAGAAAAGATCCAAATAATTATGATAAATTAATCATATTTGGCAGTGGCAGATATATCTGCCACTAACACACAGAGGTAACCTATAGCTATAGGTTAAGTTGCTACAATTTACTGATTGGGCTATGACTTTGTGGTAGGATTCCCTGAAGGAACAAGTACAACACAAACTTTTACCAACCATAATATTTATTATGTACCATGGTTTCATCTCATGGATGACTCAATGTTTTAAAACATTTTTTTGAAAGAAATATCATGATTAGTAAAAGTTCATCTTTCCCTTGTTTCTAAATAAGATTTTTTCTCGTTACTCTTTTATGTTCTTTTACATTAATCTCCTTTAACCATCATGTGTAATCAATCTAAGGCTATCTGTATGAACGGGATTTGGAATATATCTTTGCAAATACCATGAGAGATTATTTGGAGGAATAGAGAGAAGAATTTTATTTAATCAAATTAGAAATCACTGTAATCTAAAAAAATTGAAAATAGATTATTTTGGATATTTTACAAAAATTACAAGTTGCAGACAAATATATGTGATATCTAAAATCTGTATGACAAGTGGACAATTAGAAGATTGAGAAAGTTAATTAATACTGATAGAAAGGATATATCATAGCTTATGATATAGATTTTTAGCAGAATCATAAAAAAATCTCAATAGAAATACAAGCCATGGAAGAAGGAAGAGAGGAAGCACAGCTCCCATTTGGTTTATAGGTACCAATGGTATAAATTTTGTGTGCTGCACTCTGGTGGCCAAGAATCCTTCAGCGGTGATAATATCAAAATGAATTCACCCGTTTACGCTTTCTTTCAATGACTCTATTTAATCGCTTACTGCAAACATTACTAAATTTTCATGAATAATTGAATTATAATAACTGATAATAATTAAAAAAGATTTTTACCTGTACCACATAGATTTATTCCTGCTACCAGGTTTCGCATTCCTTTTCTCCGTTGAGATATCCATCTCCCACCAAAACCATCCCCACCCAGCCTCACCTACCCCCTTGTCTATATATATTTGAAATAATGTTTTGTACTTTCCCTGATGATGATGCGACACATCAAAACCTGGTTGCAGACAGCAGATGTGTTGCAGGTAAAAATCTTATTTCATATTTGTCAGTCATGACTTCCTACCTCAAAGCTCTGCCAGAATCAACTGATTGTATTTAAATTTAATAGTTGGTTTTTCCTAAGAATAAACATGACTTAATGCAAAACTTGTGATATTGATAATATTGTAAGGAAATGGGCTCCCGTTCCTCCACGGCAGTATGAGGATGTGTGTGTGCGGTAGACACATTCCTCGCACGTGGAAGTATACCTCCCTTTCTCTGGGGGGTGTTTCAGAGTCTTCTCGAACGGAAACGGAAACTTTACTTTTCGATCGTAAAGTCTTCCGTCTGCGGTCTCCCACGCGTTTCAGAGACTCGAACGGAAAGCGATTTTCCAGAAACTATGAAAATTATAAGCGGTCACCACGTTTCGAGGAGAAAAGTGAGCAGAGAAAAACAGATTCGAGCCCCTTTGCGCCAATTTCACAACGGAGGAAAAATGTATGTACATATTAAATTTATGCTAAGGCTGTTATGATACGTTGTCATATACCGAATTGAAGTAATCGTGAATTAAAATTATTTTAGAATTGTCCGTTTGTAATTTTTGTAATGTAATCTCGTGCCGTTCTGAATGTTAGAGACGGAAACGTATACATTTTACACGATTTTGTTCGTTCAAACTCGTAAGTGAAACAGTGCGCAGTCGACTTTGGGCCACATGTAGAAGAATAAATTCGAATAACCCCACCTATGCACCAGTTTTAAATTATATTGTACCATTGAAAATTATCACTTCATTTACTGAGGTTTTTATTAATATCTTGCTTAAAACATTTTAAGTGCATTTATGTTGCAGTCAGACCTTATTAATGATTTGTAATTTCCCGTTTCTAAGCTCTTAGCATACGAGTATCTGGCCAGACTTTCTCATATATTGATGATTTCAAGTACTTTTTTATCAAATTTTGAATAGCATATTTAACTCAACATTACACTATATCAATTCCAGCTCGATTCTGATATCTCTGGGGTAGTAGAGGTGTACCCTTTGGAAGTTTTTTCTTCTATATCCAATGATGTGTCCACTTCCAGTGAAAGAACACCTCTTTCTGAACTACAGGCAACCCCTTCTCCTACTGCACCACCTCACAAGAGAAGGTGCACACAAAAAGATAAATAGCTGTACTAAAATGGAATTGCATCCTACACTTATATTACTACAGATAACTTGACTTGATCACAACAATTCTTTTTATCATGAGTTTTGACAAGGTTTTATAAAGTTTCTCTTGTAAAGATTGGAGATAAACCTTCATGCTAATTTAAGTATTGAGGAAAAGAAATTGCAATTGATTTTTTTGGAATGCTTTGATAATATCTAAGGATAGTAGTACATTATTTAAGGCTGAGAAGGAAAGGAAATTTAAAAATATCTCATTTTTTAGTTCGATTCTGTTTTTATTTACCATTACAGTCATTTCTACATGTGCTGTGACTTACAAATAGACTCAGGAAGGCAATACATATGAAATAAAACATGGATATAAAAAAAAGGAAAACCTTACATAAAACATACATACATAGTAACATACTTTACATGCATAAACTTTAAAATCATGCTCTTAGTTGTCATATTGTGTCATACTTAGTTGCCATTCCATAAATTGGTCATACTGAGGGATGGCACAATATTTTCAGGATAGGCTTGTCAAATATTTTAACAGGAGATGGCCAGTGCATTTAATATTTTTGGTTGAGTCACATACCTGAAAACTCACAAAATAAGATTCATGACAAGGGAAGAGTTAAATTATTAATGGTGTATTTTGGATTGAGACTTACAATTTGGGCATTAATTGAGTAAAATTATTTTCTATTCACATAGAGGTGCTCTGTTAATATATGTTATGAGTATGAATATATATATATATATATATATATATATCTATTATATATAGATGCTTCTCCGGATTCATTCATGTATCCATATATATATTCATATCTATTATATATAGATGCTTCTCCGGATTCATTCATGGATATACCTATATAGATAGATAGATAGATAGATAGATAGGATACTAATTCACAGCCTAAACCACAAGCGTCATTGACTTGAAATTTTTACGACGTATTGGCCATAACGTGTAACCGCCAGAAAAATTGTGATTTTGATCCTCAGTGTCATGGGATCGATTCCAGAGGGCCCCAAAGTCACGATTTTCTCCATAAGAATACATGGCGGGGATTTTCGAAATTTTTTTTGAGGTACTTCCCGGAGAGAGAAAGAGTTGAAACTCGAGGGATCGCTAGAAGCAGTGCGTATCCAACGAAAATCAGAAAAAAATCTTAGAATATAGTCTACGGTTCGATGCTAGGTCGGGGCAAAAATCGACCGTTTAAAATGCATTGCGGCGATTTTGAAGATTTTTTTTGGATCCTTTCCCGATAACATGGATATTCGAAACTCGGCACGTAAATAGATATCATCAATATACTTCATAATCAAATTTTACATGTTCGCTGATTGTCCTTGGTTCGATCCCAGAGGGCCATTTGCACTTCTCAATGCATTTCTTACGGAGATAACGGAAACAAAATTTAGGTACTTTCCGGCATGCTATCAACTTCAAACATTGCATGATACAAGAACAAGTCTTTACAAATCAAACTGTGCATTCACAGTTTACAATTCGTCCTGGGTTCGACACCAGGTGTCTCTGAAATCAGAAGTTGATCCGATATTTAGGAATTATTTTGAAACCTTTCACAATAAAATAGAAACTTGAAATTCGGCATTTAGATAGAGATCATAAATAACTTTCAGAAACATGTTTTAGATTTCCACGATCGTCCTTGGTTCGAGTCCCGAAAGGCATTAACATTCGTGAAAATTAGAACGTTTTTTGAGGCAGTTATAGCCAAAATTTCTGCTTGAATTTTCACACATAGTTAGATATGGTGATCTTCTATTGTGTTTCATAGTAGGTTTACCAGTAAGACCCGGGTTCGATGCTAGACGATGAAATTTCAGCGAATTTTAAGAAAAATTTCAATCCTTTTTTTTTCTTTTGAGGACCGTCCGGATATGATGCCGAAAAGAAATTAGTATGGCCGATCTGCTTGCAGTATGCAAGCAACATTTTACTCGTATCTATTATATATAGATGCTTCTCCGGATTCATTCATCTATTATATATAGATGCTTCTCCGGATTCATTCATATATCATATATTCATATATATATATATATAGAGAGGATACAAAGTCACAGGCTAAACCACTTGCGTCAATGGTTTGAAATTTTTACGACATATTGGCCATAACGTATAACCTCCAGAAAAATTGCGATTTTGAACCTCGATGTCATGGGTTCGATTCCAGAGGGCCCCAAAGTCCCGATTTTTCCCGTTTAAATGCATTGCTTTGATTTTCGGGAATTTTTAAAAAATACTTCCCGGATAGGTAGAGAATCGAAACTCTAGGAGCCTATATATATGGTCATGATCTATCGTAAACATAAATGAGTTTAACGGAAAATATCCTGGGTTCGATACTAGGTCGGGGCAAAAATCCGCCGTTTAAATTGCATTGTAGCGATTTTTAAGATTTTTTTGGACCCTTTCCCGATGGCATGGAAACTTGAAATTCGGCATGGAGTTGGAGATCAATAATAAATTTCAGGATCAAATTTTACATATTCGCTGATGGTCCTTGGTTCGATCCCAGAGGGTAATTAAAATTCCTCAATGCATTTCTTACGGAGATAACGGAAACAAATTATAGGTACTTCCCGGCACGATAAAGACTTCAAACTTTCCACTAAGAAAAATCAAGTGTATACAAATCAAACTGTGCATTCCCAGCTTTCAATGTGTCCTGGGTTCGACACCAGGCGTCTCTAAAATCAGTAACTGATCCGATTTTCAATAATTATTTTGAACCCTTTCCCAACAATATAGAGACTTGAAATTCAGCATGTAGATAGAAATCATAAATAACTTTCAGAATCATTTTTTAGATTTCCAAGATCGTCCTTGGTTCGAATCCAGAGAGCCATATAAATTCGTGAAAATGAGAACGTCTTTTGAGGCAGTTGTAGCCCATATTTCAGCTTGAATTTTCACACATAGTTAGAGATGGCGATGTTCTATTGTGCTGCATAGTAACTTCAACAGTAAAGACCCGGGTTCGATGCCAGACGATGGAATTTCAGTGAATTTTAAGAAAAATTTCAATCCATTTTTTCTTTTGATGGCCGTCCCGATATGATGCCGACATGAAAATAGTGTTGTCGATCTGCTTGCAGTATGCAAGCAACATTTTACTCGTATATTCATATAGATAGATAGATAGATAGGATACTAATTCACAGCCTAAACCACAAGCGTCATTGACTTGAAATTTTTACGACGTATTGGCCATAACGTATAACCACCAGAAAAATTGCGATTTTGAACCTCAGTGTCATGGCTTCGATTCCAGAGGGCCCCAAAGTCGCGATTTTCCCCATAAGAATACATGGCGGGGTTTTTCGTAAATTTTTTTGAGGCACTTCCCGGAAAAGGAGAGAGTTGAAATTCGAGGTATTGCTAGAAGCCGTGCATATCCAACGAAAATCAAAAAGACATCGCCGAACATGGTCCATGGTTCGATGCTAGGTCGGGGCAAAAATCGGCCGTTTAAAATGCATTGCGGCGATTTTGAAGATTTTTTTTGGATCCATTCCCGATAACATGGATACTTGAAAATCGGCACGTCGATAGATATCATGAATATACTTCATAATCAAATTTTACATGTTCGCTGATGGTCCTTGGTAGGTTTCAGAGGGCCATTTGCACTTCTCAATGCATTTCTTACGGAGATAACGGAAACAAAATTTAGGTACTTCCCGGCATGCTATCGACTTTAAACTTTGCATGATAGTAGAGCATGTCTTTATAAATCAAACTGTGCATTCACAGCTTACTATATTTCCTGGGTTCGACACCAGGTGTCTCTGCAATCAGAAATTGATCCGATTTTTAGGAATTATTTAGAAACCTTTCCCAATAATATAGAAACATGAAATTCGGCATATAGATAGATATCATAAATAACTTTCAGAAACATGTTTTAGATTCCCAAGATCGTCCTTGGTTGGAATCCAGAGAGCCATTTACTTTCGTGAAAATTAAAACGTCTTTTGAGGCAGTTGTAGCCCATATTTTTGCTTGAATTTTAACACATAGTTAGAGATGGTGATCTTCTATTGTGCTGCATAGTAGGTATCACCGGAAAGACCCGGGTTCGATGCCAGACGATGAAAGTTCAGCGAATTTTAAGAAATATTTCAACCCTTTTTTTTTCTTTTGAGGACCGTCCGGATATGATGCCGATATGAAATAAGTATTGCCGATCTGCTTGCAGTATGCAAGCTACATTTTACTCGTATATATATATATAGAGAGGATACAAACTCACAGGCCAAACCATAAGCGTCATTGACTTGAAATTTTTACGACATGTTGGCCATAGAGTGTAACCGCCAGAAAAATTGCGATTTTGCACCTCAGTGTCATGGGTTCGATTCCAGAGGGCCCCAAATTCTCGATTTTTCCCGTTTAAATGCATTGCTTTGATTTTCGGGAATTTTTAAAAAATACTTGCCGGATAGGTAGGGACTTAAAATTCAAGGAGCCGATATATATGGTCATGATCTATCGAAAACATAAATGAGTTTTACTGAAAATATCCTGGGTTCGATGCTAGGTCGAGGCAAAAATCGGCCGTTTAAAATGCATTGTGGCGATTTTTA
This sequence comes from Sympetrum striolatum, assembly GCA_947579665.1. NCBI lineage: Eukaryota > Metazoa > Arthropoda > Insecta > Odonata > Libellulidae > Sympetrum > Sympetrum striolatum. The sequence continues at coordinate 18,882,446 of OX388342.1, read as the reverse complement.
AGATTTTTTTTGGACCACTTCCCGATGGTATGGAAACTTGAAATTCGGCATGGAGTTGGAGATTACAATAATATTTCATAATCCTATTTTTTATATTCGCTGATGGTCCTTGGTTCGATTCCAGAGAGTAATTTGCATTCCTCAATGCATTTCTTATGGAGATAACAGTAAACGGTTTTAGGTACTTCCCGGCATGATATCGACTTCAAACTTTGTATGAAATAAGATAAAGTCCTAATAAGTCATATTGTGTATTCACAGCTACCAATATTTCCTGGGTTCGACACCAGGCGTCTCTACAATCAGTAATTTATCCGAGTTTTAAGAATTAATTTAAACCCCTTCTCAATAATATTAAAACATGAAATTAGGCATAGAGATAGAAAACATAAATACATTTCAAAAACATGTTTTAGATTTCCTAGATCGTCCTTGGTTCGAATCCAGAAAGCCATTTAAATTATTTAAAAGTAGGACGTCATTTGAGGCAGTTGGAGCCAATATTTCTGCTTGATTTTTCACACATACTTAGAGATGATAATCTTCTGTTGTTCTCTTTAGTAAGTTCGCCAGGAAGGCCTAGGTTCGATGCCAGACGATTAAATTGCAGCGAATTTTAAGAATATTTTCAATCCCTTTTTTTTTCTTTTGAGGGCCGTCCCGATATGATGCCGACATGAAATTAGTGTTGTCGATCTGCTTGCAGTATGCAAGCTACATTTTACTCGTATATATATACGAGTAAAATGTAGCTTGATTTGAGGATTTACTCAATATGGTTATTCCAGATTGGGTCATAGAACCATCCTCTAACTTAGAAATCAAAGGATTATTACTGCAGGAGGAGTTTATTGAATTGTCAACAAATGAAGAGTTGAAATTTAAATTAAATATGGGTATCAAGAATTTCGGCTTCAACATCAAATTCCAATATTATATCCAGCCTTATGGGCTGCAGTAAATACATTTTTCATTGCTTTTCCGTCCTCATATTTAGCAGAACGAAGGTTTATCACGGTGACCAATCTATTAACTAAGAAAAGAAACAGGTTTTCAATAGTGGAACGCGGTGTCTTAAGGTTATTAATGACAAAAATGGCACCAAATATTGATAAATTAGTTTCATCGTATCGAGCTCAGCTGTCTCATTAACAATATTATATTAATTATTAATAACATAGTTTAATCGTTCTGTAAACAATACATCAATATTTCATTATCTTAAGATTAAAGAAAACTAAAAAAATTGCTCTTGTTTTTCAATATATAGCATGTAAAATGTAATTAACCTAAGGGGGGCGCTATCAAATTCTTAACTGAAAAAGTGGGCGCTGACTCGAAAAAGGTTGGGAACCTATGCTTTAGCCAATTAAGCTACCGCGACAGAACGTTCTCCCCTTCACTTTCTGGTGCTATGACGGTAAGGTGTGCTGTGGAGGATCCATCGAGGATAGCACCACTCCTACGCACACGCGGGACATCTAAGATGCCACCACACCATCACAGCGGTCTTCCAGAGGCCAGGAATGGCGAAGTATGTAAGCGATGAAAATACACATGACACACATGCTTGAATTTTGAGAAGACGTGAAGGAGAAAAAGTCTGCCGCAATAAGTCATAAGGTCTTTCTTACATTCTGTATGCGTTGCTGTTTGCTCACAGAAATATTGTATTTCCCCGGTTGTAGACCCATGAAGCGACAGAAGTGCATAAAGATCGAGCTGGAGGCAGAATAATGTAAACATGAAAATCCTTGAAAGTAGAGCACTAAGAAGACGCTGAATATTGCAGGTTTATCCAAATTTTCTCTTCGCGGTTGCGTGCATTGAACTCAAAATCTCAAAGATTGACTCAGTGCTTGGAAGTAGAGCGTAGGTTCTTACTAATACTAAATCCAAGGAAATCATTATTATTACTAATGCCTGGTTCCTACTTCCATGGGCGCCCATTAAGTCTTTTAAAATTATCAACTAACTCATAAAATAACAGCTTATTCTTTCTTGGCATTCTATTTTCAGCGCTATAATCCAGACATTTAAACTAGATTTAATCAAGAGTTGCTATATTTCGAGAATTCAAAAAACAGAATATTTTTGCATTAGAAGTATACTAAGACCTGATATTACAACCTAGATAGGATTGCGAAAGATGTGGTATTTAACATTAAATATATTTAATACAAAATAACTCTTGAAAATCCTGCGTTAAATGACGTAAAGAACATTAAATCTTTGTGAAAATGTTTAAAAATAAAAGAATGGGAAGTAGTTTGCTTACTTCCTGCAACACCTAGCCCTCGGGACCCCTAACCCAACTCGGACCCTATTCTCCGGGAACTATTTTCTAATGTTACCTTTCGTTGATAACTGCATCTTTCCTCGTCCTTCGCTGAGCAGAAATCTCCAACGTCACACTTCCTGTAAAAATAAGAAAAATGTTTAGAGATACTGCAAATAAAATTGAAACTTTTTACAGAAATTCAATTCGTAATCACCTTACTCACTAGTAGTATTTTAAATATAATCATGAAATCGATAATAAATTAATATTTCTGATAAAAAAATCAAAAATGTAGCACAAATAATTTTATCCACTCGTACTACATAAGATTAAACAATTGAACGATTTAACCTTTGTGTAGGCACCCAACTTTACCTACGTCGTTGGGCACCCGGGGTACCCGGGTACCGACTTCTTTAGATCTCATTTTTGAACACATTTGTAAAGGAATTCGTTCTCTGAACATTTTATTTAATAAATATATATTTTATGAAGGTATTAAAGTCATTTTTATATAATTTGACCGGTTAGAACTTCTACAATTAACAAAATTAGAAAGGTATGTTTATTCTTCGGTTCTTGACGCCTGAATTCCTTTTTTTTCATTAAAAATTCAAATTTGAAGTCTTGTAAAATTTAAAGTAGAAATGATACAAAAAAACAAGTGACATCAACGTTTAGTACGTTCTATTGCGCGTGTAACCATATAAGCTAATCATTTCTGTTTTCATAACATTTGGTGTTTATCATAGATGGAACGGAAAAGTGCCCATTTTTACGAGCTGTTTCACGGAGTGCTCTTTTTGAACGTTTGTTCCTCAAACGCTATTACTGCAATCACAAAGATATTTTGTTAGAATATTAATACGTTTATTGTTAATTAAAATACGAAGTTTCAAAATATTTGTATGAAACGATAAAAAGTTGTTGTCGATTTTGTGAAACAACTTTTTCTCAGAAGTGGATAGCCGTAGAAATACAAAATTGGGTTCGTTAGAAAGATTTCAAAATGAGTTTTCACGGTAAATAATTATTTTTCACAACAAGTTAACGGATTTTTTTATACGAATTTATATTTAACGCCGGTCAGTGGCGCAGCCAGGATTTACCTATGGGGGGGGTCTGAGGAAACAAAAAATGCCTACTTTACAGGGGCTAGTATATTCATGCCCACTACTTACTACAATATATGTCAATTCTTTCAAAAACTAAATACATTCAAAACTAGAGGAGTTTAACGCTTATGTGGCCAACTTATTATACTTTGCAAGATAGTAGTTTACATAAGCGAACAATTGGAAACTTAACAAGTGTGTTCTTTGGATTTCTGGTTTGGATACGTCCAATATCTATTAAAAACTCATTTTTTCTATGCTGAAGCTTTTTAGTGATTTAGATATAAACTTTCCGAGCCTTCGAGAATTCTTTCTTCCTAGAGTGTGGGAAGGAAAAAAATAGCTACGGTTATTTAGCAAGCGATATAAAACGTAACATCCACTCATTTGTTCCCCCTCATTGGCGCGCCCATGCTTATTTCATTATCTTTCGTTATTTGACTATGACATCAGCAGATTTTGGAATTTAATTAAAATATCGCCTGTCAAGAAAACGCAATCAATGTATAAAAATAATGATATGAAGTATATATACAGCTTATTGCACAAGGTTTGAATAAGAATCAAAAAATCATTTTTATCAGATGAAATTTTCTGACAGGCTTACAATTAAGCCTGATTTTGTTATATATATTAGCTAAGAATTTCATTGAATGCGTCTCATACCGAAAATTAAAAATTCGGCTGCATTAAAAAATACAGTAGACTCTTGATTATAGTTGATATTATAATTGAACTTGCAGTATTAAAGTCACATACCAAGGTGAAAAAAATGAAGACGTCAACTTACAATTATTTAGACTAAGTAATAGGTGGTTTAACCAGCAGAGAGCTGATGCAAACCCAGTCTTACGCACTGAGTGTTCAAAGAAAACAAATATTTTCCATGAATTGAAATTTTGAATGGGCATTGCATGACCAAGCGGTTAACAGGATAAGTCATGCATTTCGTGGGATTCTATCACCAGAGAAAAAATTGGCTGCATTGAAAAGGAAGCTGAAGAATTTAATTCACAGTTTTAACAGTTTATCAAGTTTAATTCAAGTCATCAAGTTACAGTTCCGATAAATATGTGCGTAACTTACGCGCACAATACCTTTCAGCTGACAGATTTGCTTCGAAAATGGTATATTATTAATAATATAATCGCAGATTAATTTTTACTGAAATCTTTCATTGCTCCAATACTTTTTCAAATGTTTACGGAAATTCGGTTAGCGAAAATTTTTATTAAATATACATCAAATTAACAGGCAATCATAAAATAAATATCAGTATATTTTCTATCATCCCGAGTAATGAAGAGTCAACTGTGTGCAGACTTTTAATCGTCTAGAATGCTTAATAAAGGAAAAAGTAGCTTTTTAATTGTCGCTAAACTCATCTTGAGATGTGTCCTCTGATAACAGCCCTAAAATAAGAAAATCCTAATTTATGCATCTAATAATGGTTATTTCACAAAAAACACATAGCCATTAACTTACGTTTTTTTCAGATAGTGGCCTCGAGCTGTTAGCAGACTGTGAAAGGAATTTTTGGATGTCCATCAGAATGAAATCCAAACTAAACTCTCCTTCGAACTGTTGTGAATTTTTCGAAAGCACTACTCACGAGCCTATCTTTGAATTTACAGCCTTGAAACAGTCACAAGCAAAAGATCTAACTGAGCGTTTTATCAATCTGTTTGTTTCTCAAACTTAATCTTAATCTCTGTTTTCAGGGTGCAAGTTTAGAATTACTTCTCGAATGTTCCTTTGTATTTTTTCGAGGAGTAAACAAATCGGCACTTTCGAATTTTTCTCGTGGGAATCTTATGGCGTGAGTTATCTAACTAAAGGATAGGCTTAAGAAGTGCACGCGTTGAACATAGTGTGCGAAACACTCGTATCATTGCGCCCCATTGATATCGATGTCTACTCTGCTACCGAAAGCATCACCTTAACTGAAATCGGAGCCATATTTACGGGTACGCGAAGCTTTCGCTGAATTTATCAAGCAAACACATGACAAGCAGTGTATCTGTATGATTTGCGTGATAACCCCCCCTCAGCGAGGGGGGGGTTTTGCACTCTTCAGCAGAAATAAAAGTACAAATCTAGTCATAGGACTTGACTCTTGGGGGGGGTTTGAACCCCTAAAACCCCCCCCTCGCTGCGCCACTGACGCCGGTATTCGCATTGTGCAGCAGTGTTGCCGAATTATTGGTCTAGCATCTCGAGCTTTTGTACACTCCGTCCCTCAGAGAGGCTTTCTTTCTATCGCCATGGTCTGCGAAGCTACGCCTAATCATATCAATTACGTTTCGTATTTTTCCTTATTATCTTATCTTATTGATCATCTTTCTTACCCTTATGTTTGGTAGGAACTGAATATATGTGCTTCAGTGCTACTCCCGGCTTTCTTCTGGTCGCTACATTACTGAGAGAGCCGAACGCTTCACAGGTTTATGTAAAATACATAAAACATAGTGTCACTTTCTTTTTTTCTTAGAATTTTTTCGTGCGAAGGCTATTTGAAGAACAATAATTAATTTCCACTAAAGAGTAATTATTTGCTCTTATGTCCCAAAGAAGGGGAAAGCAGTTATTTTAATTTCAACGATGCATTCTGAAATAAATATTTATGAAAGTGGTAAGAAGAAGCCCCATATAATTTTGTATTACAGTAAGTTTAAATCTGGAGGTGATACAATGGACCAGATGATTATTAGGTATACAACAATATGCCGCACTTTGAGATGGCCGCTAGCTATGTTTTTCAATATAATCGACGTAGCTACTTTTGAATCCTATCGGATATACTATGAAAACAACGAAATGCTGACGTCAAAAACCAACCAACGACGTAGATTTATGCGAAAATTGAGTGAAGAACTGGCGAAGCCAGTAATTTAGCAAATATCACAAAATTTGCAAGTTATGCGCAATATTACAACAAAGATAGCGATTGAAAGTGTTATCGGGCAGCCAGTTATTGCGGAGGATTCTACTTTTGGTACATCTACATCGGACAGCTCCGGGAGAAAGAACATCCATGGGAGCTGTCACCTGTGCTATAAGCAATTGATAAGAAGGAGAAGAAAAACTAGATAAGTGTGCGATGTATGTGAAAAACTTGTCTGTAATTAACATTCGAAAACGTATGTCAAATCTAACGATTGATGTGAATAAAAATTCTCCGTGAAAATTATCATCGATGTACATATTATGCAGCATATATTGCCCTATAGAAGCTAACGAAAAACTACCACACAGTCAGTACAGCAATATTACTAAAGCTTAACTTAAGGCGCTCGGGTAAATTTGAGGTGTTAGTACTTAAAATTTGATTTTTTCAGATAAAACGATATTATCGTAGCTGAAAAATGAGACAAAGAAAGAGCAGGGCGAGATAGGGAGGTTAGGAACTCCCGAAGACATCAACACGGCAACACTGCTCAACAGTTGCAATTCTCGGCGTTAAATATTAATTCGTATAAAAAAATCCGTTAACTTGTTGTGAAAAATAATTATTTACCGTGAAAACTCATTTTGAAATCTTTCTAACGAACCCAATTTTGTATTTCTACGGCTATCCACTTCTGAGAAAAAGTTGTTTCACAAAATCGACAACAACTTTTTATCGTTTCATACAAATATTTTGAAACTTCGTATTTTAATTGACAATAAACGTATTAATATTTTATCAAAATATCTTTGTGATTGCAGTAATAGCGTTTGAGGAACAAACGTTCAAAAAGAGCACTCTGTGAAACAGCTCGTAAAAATGGGCACTTTTCCGTTCCATCTATGATAAACACCAAATGTTATGAAAACAGAAATGATTAGCTTATATGGTTACACGTGCAATAGAACGTATTAAACGTTGATGTCACTTGTTTTTTTGTGCAATTTCTACTTAAACGTTTATACGACTCCAAAGTTGAGCCTCCGTAACAAAAAAGCCGATATTTCGCGTGACTGACGCTGGCCGTTTTACGGAAGTAAGAAACATACCTTTCTATGTTTATTCATAATAAAAGTTCTAACCGTTCAATTGATATAAAATTGGCTTTAATATCTTCAGAAAATGTCTATTTATTGAATAAAGTTTTCAAGGAACGAATTCCAACGCATATGTGTCAGAAAATGAGAAGGAAATTTCAGGTGGGTACCCGGGTACCCCGGGTGCCCCCAGGACGTATGTGAACTTTTAATGCTTTTATTTAAGCATTAAATATAGTTAAAGTATTAATATATTATAATAGTAGTATTTACTAGAGATTCAGGTAGATAACGACGATCTGAAGCATCAAAGCGATATCTTTCTTTATAATCAACGTACAAGCAAAAATATACCTTAGTGGGTACCCGGGTGCCTACACAAGGGTTAAACACATAAATGATTTATGACCCACATTTTCAACCAAAATGAAAAGTTGCTGTAATTAAGAGGTACAAAAAATCATCAACCAACCAACTTTTATTACTTATTTTTTGAAGTATTTAGTACAATAAAGGACTAATCAATCATCTTCAAAATCATTATAAACAAATTGTTAAGCTACTAGTAATGCTAGATTGAAGTAATATCGCATTAATCATGTTTTATCTGAAATTGGTGGAAAGAAATTAAAATCAAAGTGAAGGGTAGAAAAGGAAGTTTCAACTTTCCCAATTCTTTCTAGTTACGATTTCGATTGTAATACACCACTGAGATTCCATAGTTTTTCAATCTCAAGCACTTATATCATGATGAAATAATCACTACCTACTACTACACTACTAATACTATCTGAACTAAAAATGAATTGATAATGAAAGACGAAAGAATAGATTAAAATGTTGTATAAATTTCAACGGAAACACCCTTATTAACTTCTTCTTCAAGTTTTTACACATTACTATATTTTGAAAGATGTAAATAATATTGTTTTATTTGGCTTTGTATTTCTATCTCCCGACTTTCATTGTTTTTTAACTCCAATCTTTGTCAATTAGTACTCTAGGTAAACCCAAATAATGAAAATTAAAAGCTATGTAAACTATATAACTACAAAAGTTATTTTTTACACAGTCGATATCATTGTGATTGTTTGAGGCGAGTCTGCATTATCGGAAAGGGAACTAAATTACCAAAAATGGGATGGAATGACAGTATTGATAATATCTTAAGTTTTACTGCATCATAGAACGGACATAATCCACATTATTGCTAATTGATAATTATTTAACCATGTCAAAGAATACTAGACTCATGGTACATGGTAAGAGTGAGTTATAATCAGATATATTTATATTAAAACTCATATCAAAATATTGAGATCTGATTCAAATGTATTTTTCCTGTCACCGACAGATATGGAACCAATCTAAACTATTTTTTGCTTAAAGCCTCGCTTCTCATATGGTATTATTGAGTATCAAAATAAGTACAGCCAATTAAAATCAATACAAAAAATAGATTTTAATCGAGAATAAAATCTAAACATGAAAGTTTAAATAATAAATGAATAGTTTTTGAATTTTCTGGCCTATAAATAAACACAGAGGCAGAGCAATGATTTCCCATTATATAATCCAAAATGGCCAAGATCTGAATTTCAGACATACCAATAGAATGGTGAAAAAATTATGATAAATAAATTGAAGCAAACAAGAAACACTCAATTATAAATTTTTGATCTCAAGAGTTATTGAATTAAAATGCAGCTTTTTGAAAATATTTTAAATATGACCTAATAGGATAGTATCAACATTTTAGGATGCCAAAGTTTCTGCACGAACAATTTTGATCAACTTGCATCTACCAAACGGCAGATAGTTTATTTGAGCTGAATAAAGTATTTGTGACTTTGATCTGAATTGTGATGTGATTTGATGCCAGAGAGAGGATAACTTAAAATATATTCAATTGATTCAATTAAAACTACAATGTAAGACAAATGCGCAGCAGCATATGTTTACATAAGATTATTAACCTATTGTAACATATTATGCGATAAAATCAATAATCAATACAAAGAAAGGTAGGTAGATGTTTCGGACAGTTTGTTTAAATATAACTTTCTGGTACTCTATCTTAACTGAATAGCGAATTCATTAAAATTTAATACCATAGCGAGATGGCACATTGAATTTCATAACGTAATATTCCTTTTAATCATGTGGTTTACTTCTATTGAAAACAACCCATATAATACAATATTTATGTAGATTAAATTAAAATTATCACAGCTAAAGCTAGATAAATCATGAAATTATGTTTTTGTTTTAATTTTTGAAGGACTATCTCATATAAAAAAACCAAGATGGAGGAATGTGTTTATTTCAACGTGACCATTTAATTAGAAGTAATTAGAAAATTAAAATAGCAAAATAACTTCATGAATGGTCAAGGGAAACACCTAAAAATTAAATTTTACATTGAAAAGATGGTATTAATTATGGAGAAACATTTCACCATACATGATTAAACATTAATGAAAAATACAAAACGGAATTATATTTAATTTTCATTTCTTAAACGTTATCATGGATGCCATTGCATAAAAATCATTCCTAGCAACGATAAATATGATTGGCTGTTCGCTTTGATAAGAGCTAGTTCATTGGATGATTTGAATTGTTTAAGCCAATAAAAATGAACTACCCGCCACCCACCGCAAATACCACCAGCATCAATCTTTTTATGACAGACGAAGCCGCCATGTTGACGTGAGTCTATATCGTAGATTACGGAACAACAAATTTTACTGATTTTTTGAAAATATCTAAAAGATATTATACTAAAATTATTACGGTAAGTTATGGTATTGCCATATTAATGTTTTGAATAAGTTTTATTAAGTATTGATGAAGTTAAGATAATATATTTTTGTAACAGACGTCTTCCGTTTGATAAAACTTATTAAGAAGATCCGCCATGACAGTCGCACTAAAGTAAAATTTCGGATGCTGACTACAATTGATAATAACTCGCGTAAGTTATAAAATACAGCCCTTGAGTATTCATTTTTATTCTTATTGAAGCAATATATTATATTTTTAATTTATTTGGATCCATTTACTAGGAATTAATTATAAATCGTAAATTACGATGCAGTTAAACTTGCGAATATTAGCGCTTACCATGAAACTTCTACAGCGCCAACTAAGCGCCACGACCAGAATTTGAAGCACCTCAGACAACAAGGTAATCATGAAATGAAATGAATGAAACATGTATGTGAAAAATATCTGCTTACCTTTTATACCGCTTGGTCAATATCCGCTATCCCTCCGCCACTGTAAGGGGTCAGTATTTATCTTGCACTTAACACGATTTTATTCACTTTTAAAAGGGTAGCACTGCAAATTATAGAAAACCTTCGCATTTACACTCACTACTTCAAGGAATAAGACGTACGAATAGAAGAGAGCGAGCCACTCAGGCACAGAAGCACAATCACCGGGAACGAAGGAATGGATGGAATATCGGTGAGGCATACATATAATGGAAGAAATATCAATCCATTGTGGTTAGCTTGGGAATAAATATTTGAGATAATTCCCTTATTTTATCCTCTGATTGCACCAAAGCACGGCACCACTTAAATATTAGAACATCCTTCTTCTAGCAAAAGACTGGTGAGCACATAACTCCTCGTAGTCCAGTGATGAACACGTCCGATGATAGACTGCTTGTGAAATTCCTTCAAAAATGATTCGCCTCCAATCACGAGCCTCCTTGTCCTGTTACTTTCGTCGTTTTGCACCCTCGATGAGGTCCGCAGCTGAGGAAACCGATATGACACTCCACCGGTCTACGTTTAGTTCAAATTTCACGCCGATGTCTGGCAGTGAGCATGGCTCTCGCTTAGAGGTTCGTATTTTAAATTCCGTTATTTGGGTCGAATTTCGTATTCCTCTTGAGTTGAAATCCATGGCTAGCAAATTCATTTATGATGTTTGAAGATTTTTGTTTTGTCGCTCAATTAACAGACGCATCGCACTGTATCCAGAATGGATCGGTAGTACAGTTACCTGAATTAGCCTCACCCTTAAATGGTCACTTGTGTTGGTAATTAACATTTTTGTTGCGGTAACTGCAATGATATGTGGAAAAATTAAAATGGCTCAACTATATATAAGATGTAGGCTAAATTTACATTTCATCTACAACTGCCTTGCTTATCGGGTCATATCGGTTATCTTTACGTCTATTTTAGATAGATTTCATCAATGATTATTTATTGATTCATGTTATTGTTGTTTTTGTTGTTTGTTTGTATTGTTTTGTTTGTCCAATTTCCTTTGCTATTCTTTTCTAAATTTATAATATACAGGAACTATTTTATAAGAATTTGGAGACATCAATATTGGCTTGTGCTCTAAATATTGATTAATTCGGAAACAGAATTCAATAAAAAATACTGGATCTTAGATAAAAATTAATCAATATGCAATTGACTAGATAATTGTGGCATAAAATGGCATGGCTCTTCGGTTCCGACTTGCAATGGATTCATCTTAATTAAAGCGAAATTCAAGATAATGGAAATTCTATCAACTAATTTATAGACTTGTTTGGTTCTAAGGGTAAAAAATATCCCCTAGATTCACAAAGATTTAGTAAAACACTGCAAACAGCACTTAACTAGTCTCTTTCTTAGTTCTAAATGCATCTTTTCTTGTAATAAATTCTTTTTACTCATGAATGCTTCCTTTGCCATTGCTATTTTGGAACTGATTTCTCTCTCACTTTTCCATTCTCAAACATTCTAAATCGGGGAATAGTAGAATGGAACAATTTACCTGGAGAAGTTTTAGAACCCTTTCCCCCTTCTTATTATATATTTATCAACAAAATTAAAAGGGTTAAGCGATTTTGTTGTAATGTTGTGATTTTTATAATATTGTAATATTTTAAATATTGTATGATTGTTGTAAATTTTGAAGAATTTTGTATATTTTATAAGTATATGTATTACATACTGCCTTCGGGAGATTTTGGGGGATTTTCCTCCTGACTAGGATGAATACCAAGCAGATTATGTAATTTCTTCCCTCTCACGATATGACTACCACCTGGCCTTGTGCCAATTTGTAGTCTTGAATAATAAATAAATAAATAGTAGATTCAGGGGTAAATTAATTGAGGTAAATACAGAGAGAATAATTGCAGATGAATTATTTTAGGCTTGAATAGGTGTAATTATGCTTGTTGTTACCTCCGGTTTGCCTGTGTAATGGTTTGCGGTGTTAGGTTATTTAATCATCGATTCGTTCGATTAACCCATTATCGGCCGGAACTCTTCGCCATCGATGAATTTTAATGTTATTTAAAATTTTAGACGTTATGGGACTCTTTAATACATAGATGTCCTGAAATATCCAAATTTTTTGCGTTATCTTAGTTTTTGGACGTGTTCGAAATTTCGTACGGTGGCCGTAAGGGGGTAAAATATACAAATTGAACGTCATGATGTTTATTATCATTTTTATTACAGTAAACGTTAAAAATCTCTTTTTTAAAAACTATAAATGGTAGTAAAACAGAATATCTTTTTATAAATCAGCAGAAAAGTCCATTCTGCGCGTTTTACATAATCATATCTTAAGGATTTCAAGCGCATTTCGCTATAATACTTACTAAGTAATCAAGAACAACAAACTCACATTGTTGTCAATTTTCAAATCACATTGTTTATCATTTTCAAATCACATTGTTAATCATTTTCAAATCACTTGTTTTCATTCGCGAATTTAGCGCGTGTGAAAGGCGACAAAGCATCTATTTGGGTGAAGTCCTATATTACATTTAATACAGTAAAATGAAGCAGTCTTGTGACAATTTCCACAACGCCTCGGTTTCTCAATACCATCAACCAGATGGTCAATACCGTCAAAACGAATTTCTGGAGTTACAAGAGCCGTTTTTTTTTAGGAATAACTGGGGCGGGTCTGTTCGGCAGGGTTGGGGTAGATAGTAAAGCAATTACAATTCTTCGGACAAACTCAAGAAGAGAAATATCTTTTTCCTTGTACCGGAACAACATTCAAGCGTTTACAACACTGCCGTTTAGCATGAACCTGATCAATGGCCAGTACCAACACTTTTTTCGGATTTTGATTCGATGGCCCGTTGTTGATCGAATGTATTCATACCGCCCATCCGCGGTAGTAGTAGGTAGGGTAGTTTTAGTCCATTTTCTTGTGACTGATTTCTTGCTTTGGGATGTTTTATTCTGTCTTTGAGACGTTTTATTCTGTCTTTGAGACGTTTTCTTCGTCCTTTTTTTTTCTTAGCGGGAGGTTCATACTCAGGCTCGGGCTCATATTCTTCTGAATCCGGTTTGTTGTCTTCAGAACCACTGGTGTCTGCAATTATAGCTCTCATGATCGGCCGAAGGTTATCTCGAGATGGCAGTCCCTTAACTTCAATAGGCTGTGCTAAAACTCCCTTCCCAATATCGCGAATACTGGTGACGTCATCTGGCCCTGCTTCACTATGTGCATCGTCTTGATCAGAGTCATTGCCGTCATTAGGTGGGAATAAAACGAACTCAAGCGCGTCCATTTCGGAAATATCCTTGGCCAGCTCATCCTCTTCGTCAAGTTGCTCCAATATATTAACAATGGCCTCGCCATCCCTGTTCAAATTGTACCTGCAAACAATACCACATTTTTTACCCCCTTCCGGCCACCGTACGAAATTTCGAACAGTCAACAAAAACCACATGCCTGACTGACATTATTATAACCTTTCATCAAATGACCACTCGTGAATGTAGTTTATGGTCTAAACAAGCCAGTAACACACTCAGGAACAGAATTCAGATTAGTTTTACCAATAAAAAATAAACAAATACTCACTGGCATGGCATTTTGCGTCGCGCGCCAACCTAGACGAAATCTGACCGCGTGGGAAATGGATGGAAAGTGGAGCAGCCCCAAGCCAGGCGGCACGGGTGAATGGCTGGACCTTTCCCTCAAAAATAATAAGCTAGCGAACTCGATGCAATGACACATCGCGTCACGGCACCGGTTTGTTTACCTCCTTGTTTAGCGTACGAAATTTCGTACGGTGGCCAGTAATGGGTTAAAAGTGTTGTGTATGTTTTGTATGTTAGTTTTGTTATGGTGTGCAGCGGTTGCTCTTTTACTTTTTATGCTAATTTTATGAGGTTGAAAGGTTAATTTTTCAGAATAATTTCTTTACTTTTAGTAATCCCGTTTGTCAGTCGGTCTATTAACCAAGAATTTGGAGAAATCGATAGTTGTACGAGCTCCTAAAATTGATTAGGGAGGAAGCACAAAATCAGGTTAACCGATTGCATTTTAACAGAAATAATTATAATTTAATAGGCAACACAATAGTAGTCTAAAATATATTTTCCGTTCATTTTACTCATCTATTAGATAGTCTCCGTATGGAAAGATCTTTGCTTCTGACTTGTGATGGATTCGTGTCGCAGTCGTGTGGAAGAGGATATTCTGGAGAAACGAGGGAATCCAAAGGCGACGCTGGAAAAGCAGCTATCGGGATTGGGAGGACATCGATTCCAAGAGGAATCGTCCGCCGATGGATTGAGTGATCGGAAGGTCAGTGATAAATCTTCGCAGATGGCGCATCCACCGGAGGTAAGCAAGTTCCTCTTCATAAGGTAAGGGGACGACTTCTGCAAACTAATAGGTTTCACTAATCTTCTATGGCTAACACCTACTGCCGTCATTACCTTGGCATAATTTGCGGATATCAGGTTGCGAAAAATCTTCTATTTGCCTTAAGTTATCGGTTTCAGCTAAATTACTTTCAGCTATCGGTTCAGCTGAAACAAAAACTGATTCAGTGATGTGTAATGACTGCAATTGGTGATGATTATTTCGCAGCATCTTTGTATATGTATAAGGTTGCCCCTTTTTAGGTGCGTGTGCAAGTTACTCCTACGGTGACGTCGTGCACCGATTATAATTCTGCCGAAATGGTTTTACTTTTTACAGCTGCGGCTTTTGTTTTTAACGCCAACGGCCGTCCACGACGTTGTTTATTGACTGTTGATCGATGTTAACTGTAATTTCGTCTGCCAAAGTTTAAAAATAATGCTCGTGCAATTCGACGGGGTTTAAACAATCTCACGCACCCCTAAATAGGCCAAGTGCAAGTGTACATGCATGTGCTTTGCTTCTTCGTCCACTTCACGAATTTATGCCCCAGATAACGAGGTATCTTCCGTTGTCTTTTGGAAGATGGTTTGTCAATAAGCGGATCCGGATTATGAAGATTCCGCTGAATTTTATAACAATTAATTCATTCATTTATCACTGACAGGGTTTTCAACCCAATTACACGTCATATAATTATTTTATATAGATTTATTTTTCCGGAAACAATTCATTCGCATGAAATTTGCAGCCTTGAATTATGTGTTGGGCTGATTTCTAGTCGGAAATATTAGATTATGTTAGAATATTCAAAAGTAAAAGATTTTTAGCAGACGCACTTCGCCAAATATTCCGAAAACCTCGCTGCGCATGCGCCGAATTGAACGGCGTCCCCTGCTCAAACATGTAAACATCACGCCGCTCAAGTTTCATCGCACGTGGTAACTTTAGACTCGTTGAGTTTGAATTGCAAAGTTCTTGCGTAATCGAGGATAAGATCCTGACGATGCTCGTTCGGTGAGACTAATCCGCGAGATAGGAGAGATGGCTCGTTAAAAACGTTTGGTTCACAAAGTAGTCCATGACAAGGAGAAAGAAATGTGGCCCAAGATTTTTCTAATTTTTGAGATCGTTTTGGAGTATTTGGAAGCCAAAGATTCCATTTCGAAGGATGATTTAACCATATGGAAACCAGATATAGCAATTTAACAGAAAAATTCCCGCATTATGCAGCCTAGGGGGTCCATCAGGAAAAATAGTTCGGGAACCCATAATTTTTCGCAATTTCCTCCGCTCCGAGTCACGGTGGTCGAATTTGGGTCTTAATGGAGATCTAAAACCTAATTACGCTCACTCTATTAAGAAAGAGTTGTCACGTGTCCATTGAAGTAGCTTACGCTTGTCTCATCATGCTTATTCCAATGTAGAGGTTCCTTAATGTAATTTTTTATGCAATATTGACTAATATTTACTGAATGCATGGTATCGATTTTAGTTTTATGGTTATTATTGTACAATATTGATGCCAATTCGTGAATTTTTTCACGAATTGGCATCAATTTTTTTCATTTTATTGACATCATTTATTTAAATTAACTGACTATTCTTGTTTATTTATCGCATGCGCGTGCTTACTGGCAGTGTATTTCTATATTATGTTATTTATTCTTTTCTCATCGTTTAATTATTCTTATCGATAGATTTGCGCAGGTTTTTCACATCCCCCATCTATGTGAGCGTTTTCCTGCTGTGGACAATTCCTTTTTCCTAAGAATCTCGTAGCTTTTTTTACTTCCACAATTATTCTATTTTTTTCTCATACGATTCTCTTTACTATAATTATTCTATAATTAATGACGATAGGTTAGATGGAAGAAATAATGCTGCAGCAGCCAATACGGATATCTCTAAAATGTACCGTCCAGTGCCTTATGACCCAAGAGGTTCACCCGGATCAACTCATCATAAGGGACCATGATTCCATTTCAGCGTAGAGGGGGGACCAACTGAATACGCTCTCTTACGAAGCTTCTGCGTCGCGTATGAGAGTTACTCATTAATCGGAAATTTCGGGCGTCAGTCGCAGCTCGGACTGATACAACCATCGCTCCGTCATGGGTGAGTTTTTCTTTTCATCTACTTGAGACTTTTGTTGCATGCAGGGTTCTGGAAATTTTAGACATTCTAGCCCTTTCTTCGTGACGTTCCTACTGATATAAAAGCAGCGTATCCTGGATCGAGGGGGGTGCATTTCCCATCGAATTATCGAATGGTCGATTTCTAAAGGGCTCTACTTTCTTCATACTCACCGAAAGTTGGTCTTCGGGACAATATGGTCTCCGTGATGGCTCAGCCACACCGGAGAGGAATTGCAGGTGACTGCTGAAGGAATGGTCCGAATGATTGAGAGCCGAGAAGAATGTATCGAGGCCTTTTCTCGTTCGTTCGTCTTACTGCCAGTATGTTAAGATAAGTAGCTGCTTGCAGACGATAGCGCTACTTCGAAGAAATAGATTGCCGCGCTGACATGCATTATATAACTGGTTCAAATGGCTAATTTTTCTGATTTAATAGATTCATTATAAGGAGACCTCAGGCCCACAAATTTTCCGTCTCGCCTCCAATATAGATTCGTGCATCCTTACCAGAGTCTGTGGTCGTTTTCATTAATGCCTCAATGTGCTTCCAAACAGGTCATTTTACCTGATGAAAAGCATTTTCCTATTACGTGGGACTTACATCGGTTGAGGCACTTGCATATCGGGCAGATCATTTCGTCGAGAGCAGTTCCGTTCTGATATGGTAAAATGTGTGGTCTGCTCACGATACCGCGCTATCACAACGCAACCCATCACGTGTTTTCAAAGATACATTTCGAGGTGCGGACTGTTTAATCTAATACACTCAGAACGTGACAAGAATTTAGAGAGGATACGATTGATTGCTGAGGAATTCGTATCGATTAATTCGTTCAATTTCACTGTATAGCTTATTCAGCTCCTCTCGTAAATTTTTTGTTTTCCTTAAATTTTTAATAATTCAAATAAACTAAAAGCCCCTCGAAAACTATTCTCATCTCTATGCGGGTTCGAACCCTGGACCCCACTATACGTTTCCATATGGAATGCACGTAAAGTTCGTTTTTGTACCTTGCAGGCTTTGTTATTTTTACAGAATTAAATTGGAAATAATGGTCCCAAGAAGTCAAGAAAAGTATGAAACGAAGATAAATTAAATAAAGAATCTTATCGTTGTCGTAAATACACTTTTTGAATCGAAATTACGAGAACTATGACAAAATAAACGAAGATTTTGTAAAATTTCGCCGTAGTAAACAACTAGTCCCCCTGACGACCAGGATGATTGTTGAATCCGATACATTCATTTTCCCACAAGAATACACGAGGATTTTAAGTCCATGCAGAATTAATGGTTGGAACTAATGTCAGAATTCATGAAGAGGAGGCATCTAACTGAGATTTCCGCGAATGCAAACTATGATATTTAAATAGTAGGAACAAAATTACGGACATTTTGGAGTTCATCAAACCGGTTTACAAAAGTACGTTTATACCTTCTTTTGTAGCGATCAAGATGACAAAGAAATATTACGTCGAGAAAGGGGAAGATTTTTGAGAGACAGAATCTTAACTCAAACTAGATTTTATAGCAGAAATTTTAAAGCAGTGCGTTTGTGTTATTCTCACGAACTGAAAAAATGTTCAATGGAATCGAAATGTTATTTTTCGGAATCTCGCAAATATTTTAGGTAAAATTCCCTCCTGATTAGAATTTATTAAAACAATTAAGGTATTGATAAGTTTATATATTAAGATATCTATTCTTGAATGTTTCATATTAATTAAAATTAAAATCAAGACCTGCATTACATGACGGGGGAGTTTACTAGTTAAATATAATAAGCGTAAGTTGTTAACGGCAACCAAATCAATTAACATTATTTCTTACCTTAAGCCTGTTTGAGTGATTGCTGTTTAAGGTTCGTAGCCAAGTCGCGCTTTTATTTTTGTCTACTGTCTGTTTTGTGGCAATACACATCGTTTTTGCAGGTGGTGGATCGTTAGTAAACGAAGCATTAGTTTCGTCTCTTTTTTAATTGCCATTAATCGCTATCGGAGACCCGTCAATGTCAACCGAATGCGATTTTGGGTCATAATGAGTCACGCTAACATTACAAATGTACAGAACCAAAGAGACGATCGTAGCCCTAGGGTTAGACGGGCTTGATCTTGAAGTGCCGGTATAATTCCATAACGCTTTCGAATTTTTGAACAACCAAATGAAAAATGTCGCTGATAAAGAGAAAAGTAATAGCGGCAACCCGTGTAGCTCAAAGGGGGGCCTTGTAACTCGGGGAAACCGAGATCGAAATTTTCCGTAATGTTGTTAGTGGTGACATTCCATCCCTTCAAATCATAAGACGAGTGGTAACGTTAATTAGCCCAAAGTTCCTTCCAGTTCAAATTTTTCACTCTGTTCAGTCATAGTTTTGGCGAAACAAATCACCAAGAATGAAATAGGCTTACCAAACCACAAAGTAGCGATGCATATAAAAAGACCCGATCTTCAATAACTAAGTAGAAAAGGGAGAGGAGAGAGCTATGAATCTGCTATAAAATAAATTAACTAACTGTCACACTTGGATGTGGAATGGGATTAGTGCGAGGGAGTTCCTAGGGTGGTAAGAGGTTGATGCCGAGCCATCTTAGCCCAGATAAACGCAGCGGACTGGCGCATGATGAGTTTCACATAGTTGGACTCCCGCCTACGGCCCCGGTGATCATCAACGTCTCAAACGAGGTGCGGCTGCCATTTAGTACTTTACGCCTCAACGGGCGTCGCAGGGAGATCTTTCAGATCGACCCCAGGCCGACAGAATGTCGATTTGAGGCAGATGAACCGCCCCGGTGCGAGCGATTGATGTCCTGTGGTGCCTGGCAGCTATTGGGAATTTCGCCGCTCCGCGTGGGACGGAGCAGCGCGATCTTCAGATGAACTGGCACCCCGTGCCACATTGGAAAGGCTCCCTCGGCGACATCACCAGTGGCAACCCGGGACTCTCTCCGCTTTCCCCTCCGTCTCTTCCGCTCGTCGAGCAAGTTGTGACAATGCTGATTATCTGATCATGATTTGCTGATTGCAGCAAAGTTCAGAAAATCCCTATTTATAAAACGTTGCAAATTGGGTTCCTCTGTTTGGATAACTCTGCAACGCATGCCCCCCATAGCATATATGGTAGGGGAAATATTAATTTAAACTGTAGTTCCGCTAAGGACTTTCTAATTGTGAACGAGATTTTAGTTTACGACAAAATTAATGTACGTTAAAACGCTAATTTTATCGTCAGGGAACCTAACAATTTTGGTCAGCAACATCGAATTTCTAGAGGCCCCTAATCAAGGTCAAAGTCTCCCAACTCAAAACCACTCGTCCGACTGCGAATTGAAAAGGCAACCATCCGGAGACCGCGGTTGTCCGAAATCGCTCTTGATAATAATATATTTTGAAAGAGAAAGCGTGACTTCGTCTCAATCCTGACAAATTTCGCGCACCGGAAAAAGGTTTCGTATTAGAGGAAAATAACTTCACCACCATTTAAAACCAACAAGATTTCTTCTCCGCGAATTGCTGATAACCCCGTGGAAATCGAGAAAGTCCAGGGGAACAAATTGCAATGACACCGGGAACCGCACCAAAGCAGATAGACCGGAGGGAGAAAATGTAAATCAAGCGACCTTGCTCACTGGCAACACCGTAACGGAAGCGATGATTCATAATCATGTTTAGGAAACATCGAAATCCTCACCATTAAATGGATAAAAAATATGGAGTGGAACGCAAATGGAATTCTAAAATCGAGCTCTGATTCAGCAAGCATTTGATAACCAAAATATACGTAGCCTTTGTTTCCGTTATTGATCTTAAATCTGAGAAAGCGATTCGCGATTGTATGAGGAAGGACGATTCCGAGCTCATGGGAGGGTTTCTACATTTGCATTAATGCTCCGCAGGGAGTGTGAAACACCAAACTAGCTTAATTTTCAGATTACCCCGAAAGAGAGACCAATATAGGCCATATATTTTCGCTATAATCTTGAAAAATCTAATTGCCTGCGAGAATCACGTTCGAAGAGAGGGGGAACCACAGCATCGCGTACTTCGTTGTGTTAATCACTGCTTTAAAATTTCTGGAGTAATTTTTGTCTATCAGTTCTTGCAGTCTTATGAGTTTCCCAATCGGGTGCTCTTGATCATTTCCAACTCACTGCTATCACCTGGAGTCTCTTTTAACGTAACTAGCAGCTAAATCTTGTTGTACGTGCTCCAAGAGAAAAACAAGCTACCTCTTTTACTCTCGATTGAATTACCTCGGAGGATGCGGTTACACAACCCCATAGCAGACCCAACTACGTCATGGATGTGCATTTTAAACGAAAAATCACTTCTGATGAACAGGGCCGTGCGCAGGATTTGCTCGTTGGAGGGGTTTTTCAGTCAGGTGCGAGCTGGTAGCGTGGGCTTTTAGGCCCTTTTGTTCGTGAAACTCGATTTCCGATTAGCGCGAAAGTGTGACTCACCGAGACGAAAGGTGTCCTGACAGAGGATAACATGAAAGTTGAAAGAGGCACTAAATTTTGGAAGAAAAAGTTTACGAAATGAAACATTAAATAAAATAATTTCACTTTATCCTATCTTCAATTCATCATTCGTGGAACTTTTTGAATGAAGGATCCTCATGGGGGGGTTCGAACCCCCAAAAACCTCCCCCCGGGCGCACGGGCCTGCTGATGAGGACACCTAAATATCTGTAGATGCTTACTAATTCTAATCTCATGCCACTGATTAACTTAAGTTTTTGTTCGAGGAGCGGGTATTGCTCATTGCTACATGTTTTTAAAGGTTGAAACCGAGTAGCTAATCTTCACATTCATATTTGTGCTTTGAAATTTAACTGGAAATAATAATAAATAAGCTAAAATTCTCAAGCTTGCCAAGTTAAAGTGGCTTTCGTTAAGAACTGCGGTGAGAGCATAGCATATTCAATTTCAAAGCATTGCATTCACCATGTAACATCCTGTCAAAGATGGACTTCTTCAAAATTGCAAAAAAATCGCTGAATCCGCTTCGTTTGGTTATCTAAATCCGAAAAGCAAAGTATGGGGTTGCAAAAAAAAAACAATCCGGCGGAAGACAAACCGTGGGCCTTGGAACTCAGATTCAAAATTGCTGAGCCTGAGGTTTACACCATTAGTAACACGAATGAATGAAGAAAGGGTCTCGATGCATTACTTTGGGCTCTGAATCATTTGACCATTCCTGTAGTAGTCACTAGGGGCGATTTCTTCTCCGGTATGATTGGGCTAACATGGGGACAATATTGTCCTGAAGGCCAATTAATTTCGGTGACTGTGAAGAAAGTCGGTCCCATTAGGAATCGACCATTCAACATTTCGAAGGGGAGCAGCACCCCCCTCGATCCAGGATCGGCTGGTTTTATATCAATAGGAACATTATTCCACGAAGGAAGGGGCAGAATGTCTAAATTTCCACAACTCTGTTCGCAACAGAAGTCTTGAGTAGATGAGGAGAGATACCCATGACGGAGCGATGGTTGCGTCAATCCAAGCTCTGACTGAAATACGAAATTTCCGATGAGTGAGTATCTCTTTTATGCGACGCATAAGCTTCGTAAGAGAGCTTACTAAGGGTTCCATTGAGAGTTCAATTAAGGGTAAAAATAAAGGTTATATTAAAGGGTACAAATATGGGTTTTATAAAGGGAACATTAAGAGTTTAATAAGTATAATATTAAGGGTTTTATTCAACGAGTGTTACTGTCTTTCATTTAGGGTAAATTTAAGGATACAATTGATGGTTCCAATAAGGGTTTTATAAAGGGTTCATTAAGTGCGCAAAGGATATAATTTTGTGTTTTATTAAGGTATAATTAGGGGTATATTTAAGAATACATTAAGGGTGTTTGTATGTGATTTATTGGCCATTTCGTTTCAGAGTAAAATTTGCGGTAAGATTAAGGGTAAAAGTAAGGGTTTTCTAAGGCTACGTAGAGATTAAAATTAAGGGTTTTATTAAGGCAATTATGGGTTTTATTTAGGGTACAATTATGGTTAGATTTAAGGGTACATAAGGGGTTTGCTTAATGATTAATTAAGGTAAAAATTTACGGTACAATTAAGGATACAAATAATGGTTACATTTAGGGTTTTTTAAGTTGATTCTGTCTCACGGCAAGCGTGTGAACATGGCGCCACATGATGTCTTGAAATGGGCGATGATCTTATGTATTGGGCGATACATTTTAGAGGTACCCGTAATGGTTGGTATGGCATTTGGGCTGGAATGTCAAAATAATATCGTACATTTACTTTTGGAATTTGAGTCCGGAATAGTGCATATCATTAAGGGATCTTTCCTCTAATCGAATACCTCACGATATTCATCTCCAGAGGGATTTTATTACTGAAATGATAAGCGGAACCTGCTTCAATTTGCTCACACGGTAGCTTAACCTCAGTACTGATTGAAATTTGGCTGAGACATAGTTCCCAATGCAACATTCAAGAATCACCCTCCTTTTGGGATTAGCAAATCTACCGTTTACCCGGAAAACCGTCCTGTATTTATCAAATTCTATATTTGCATGGCATAAATCAGCCAATTGATATCCCACTTGGTAAAGTACTACTGCAGGAAGGGTAGAGGTTTGTATTCATGATGAATAAATAACCCGAAGTATTTTGATTTCCGCAGGAAATGTTTTTTTCGCAGGTGAAGGATTTGCTGTGCGGTAATTACATGGAAAATGAACTCTTTGCTTGAAATTGATCGAAGTTTGTTTGGCCCAGAATCACTTCTTGTTTAATTATAGTTTTTCTACCCAACCTTTTGGCCTGGTGAAAGGTTCTCCTCTTTCCCACTCCTTGCAGAAATGTTTATGGGTCAGCTTGGAACCGGGTGATTGAAGAATATTGGAACACGGGTAAGATGTGCTGCTGATGATATATTTTGCATTTGGAACTCAGTAAATGTTCTTCAGCTAATTCCATTCCTCCTTCAGATTCGTCATCGAACACAAACAGAATAGTTGCTTAATTTATTTGGACCTCGCCCTCTCTATGAATAATAGCAATATTGAATTTTCTGTTTGCCATCTAGTTCACCTTAACTTCCCATTGAAACAGCATCAATTTTTAAACGTAATTAAACAAATTGCAGTGGAGAACGGATTCTCATCTAAAATGATCGATTCCTTCCTAAATAATAAGAATCGGAAAATGGCGCTCTCTCTAATCTTTTCCATTCCCCCCATTGCCTTTATCTTTATTCAAACCACGGTGATTTTAGTAACCATCCTTACGTCCATTAAGTAATAGAATTGTTCTCCTTAAGTTCAAACTGAAGCTTGCCCTTTATATCCCAAAACACATTGAAAATATTTTCTCTAACAGTAAAGATGTTTCACCCCCAGACTCAAACTCTGGTATGTATAAGTTGCTTTGTGGGAACTGTGAAACAATGTACATCGGGTAAACAAGTAGGAATGTTAAATTTAGGGCTACGTGCTCTATCTTTCCTCAAAAACAACAGCAACTTGCAATTTGCTCATTATATTATTAAAAAAATTATTATTCCAATTTTAAATGTCTTTCCTGGAACAAGTATGTTAGAAGCCGTAAACTGGATGTAGATGACGGAAATTCTTTGACATCCGCAATTTCCTTGCAGGAACAATCTCGGCTGTTGCACATCACTGGCTTCCACTGACAATTATCAACGTTCATTTTGATGGAATCGCTAAGTTTTTCATCGAATCATTTTCTAAGAATATATTAACCCCCAAGATTAGTAGGATGGTTTGCTTAAGTTTGAGATAAATCTTCAAACCTGTATCCGGGCACACAGAACAATTAGCTAGACATTCAGTCTCTACTGCAGCATCAACAACTGCCTAAAGAGCAGTGGACCAGTAAAGAAATGGACCTCCACGAAGTACCTCGAAGCATCTGCAGCCGGCGAAAGATTGGTGAGTTGGGTTTGGTAACGTCCTCAGCTTCTCAAAGCTTGATGAGGGGACAGAAGGATTGGAGCAAAGATAAGATTCTGCAGTGATTTATGAATTGAAGTATCGGGTATCTCCATAATCACGGATGGCTAAAGAAATTATATTTAAGATCCCAATCGTCTGTCAAGAAAGTATAATTTGAAATAGTGTGCGAATGGAGGAGGTTCGCTTGTTTATAGATTCATATAAATTTCTGAATGTATGTCTTTCTTAATTTTTTACATCAGAAACTCATTTTGAAACAATGAAAATAACAACAGAGGAGTAAAGCCGCCGTTTCCTAAATTCGTTAACAAGGAATAAATTCTCAAAACCTCCTCCGATTGACGATTCCGCTATAGAACAAAGTAGTGATCCGTGTGCCTGCCTGTACCAGACACCGGAATTACGTCGTTAAAGTAATGAAAGATGGAGTAAGACCTATTATGTAGAAAGGGGAAGCAATTGACCGGGAAAGAAATTTCGTTTATTTCTTATTTTTATATTTTATTTCATATTTTTACCATTACACACCATTTCATGTTTTTATTACTATTAATGTTCTTTTTTGATAAATATATTTTTAAATGTTTTCAATTTATGATTTTAATTTATATATTTTCATTGTTTTTTATTATGATTTCAATTTTTTATTTGTTTGTTATCTTCAAAACCAATGTTAATCCAATGAATTTATTTCATTTCAATTCATTCTTTTTGTTTATCGTTATTTAATTTCCTACCACCTTCCCCTCAGATTATCGAACATTGAATGGAGATTTTTATTTTCAATTTTTTCATAACGTTTATTAACATTCAGATGTAAATGGAACAAACATAGCAAATAATTTTGAAAGTCAACAAAGTATTAAACTTCCTAGTGCGTACGCTTAGGAAATCAAATAAGAATGTTAAGGAGGCTGCGTACGAATCATTTGCTCCAATCTTGGAATATGGGGAATGCCTATGGGACCCACATGAGGTAGGTTAAAAGCGAAAAATAGAAAAGGTACAGAGAAAGACGGCAAGATTCGTCTTAGGCAGATATGCAATATTAACGTTACTCAGATGCTAGGAGAATTAGGTTGGGAAAGTTTAGAGAAGCGAAGATCAAAGAAAAGGCTAGAGCTACGTTTTTTTAAGTATACACAGGAGTTAATTCGTTTGAGGAATTATCAAACATAGTCACTATGGCAAAATTTGTGGCAGAAAAGACCTTAGACATAAATTTAAATTAATAAATTAATAAAACAGCGAACAAACGTTTGTAAAATGTCCTTTCTAAATCTTTCTATTACAGATTGGAATGATATGCCTGCAGGAGTCTTGGAGCCCTTCCCAAAACTTCATAGGGAGTTTGTAAAAAGATTGGGTAAAAATATTAAGGACGAGTGAGCTTTACGTTGACGAGTACAGGTGGAGCATGGGATTGCCTCGTAGGGTGATGTATGGCGGGGACTTGTCCCTGGGACAGCTACGGAGGCCGTGAAGACCTACTGGGAACCCTGAAAAAACTTGTATTATGAGGGAAGAAAAGTATTTTATTTGATACATTTTTGTATTAAAATTATGTACAGATAGGATATATGTATGTATGTATAATATATGTGATATGTGTTGCCATCGGACGATTAGTCCAATTGTGATATTTTTGCAATGATAATAATAAATAAATGAAGGGGATGAGGGCAGAGGGAGGGGATGAGGGTAGGGGGAGGAATGACATTATTTGCGTTATCTATTAACTTTCGCCGGACTGTTAATAGGTAATTCTTTTTAGAAGTGAATGATTTTGCTTTACTGGAGAAAACGAATCGTTAGAGCCTGTCAGTGCAAGAAACCGGCTTTCACAAAATGTTCTCACTGCAGATAATTTTTGAGTTTTCAGTACTCTTATGATAAATATCATCCAAAAGACTGCAATCCACTTCAATAAAAGAAGAACGTCGGGATTATCGTTCAATTAAATTTATATCTCACGCGGCAAAAGGGTTTCTAATGGGCCTTTATGGTTGGATTTAAGAATTAATTAGATTAAAGGGAAAATCTGAGAAATCCCTCTCGATTTTCAGATGGGAAAGGGAATAAGAGGTACAATAGGGGTAATGCGGGTACTTGCCGAAGGAATCCTATTATTTGAGTATATACGGGAGTGTTTTGTCGATTTTGAAAAGATTTTCGATAGTCAATTGCCAAAACTGGTGGGAATAAAAAGGAAAATTGCGTTGGACTGGAAAGATAGGAGGCTAGTGCAAAATTGGAATAAAATCAGCCTAGTCGTTTTATTAAGAATCGTAGGTGAAAAGGCGATTCTCTTATAACATGAAAACGAATTTCGCCTTTATATCAAGGAGTTTTTACATGACCGAATCCCGCTCGTGAGCATCTGATCAAAGATATGTTGTAATAACCTGTATAAGGAAGATATTGTGTTGTTTTGAAAACCTGTAAAGGGTTTTGTCATGGATTGAAAGGAAGTCATATATAATGGTGTCATAATAAGATAATTGTGGAAAGTCGGGAGTGAGATGGGATTTGCCTTTGTAATGAAGGTCTGATGATAACTTTAAAGCATATATTGAATATGAGGGGCAAGTAACATTATCACCCAGAGAAGAATACAAATTGAAAGTTTTGGGAAGCAATTCTTGATAAATGAGACTGCCATAAAATATAATTAAATGTTCTTAGTGAATTGCATACTTAAAAAAAACATTGTTAATTCGAGTATAAGATATTTAGATACTAGCGTTATATTCTTAGATACTGAAAAAGAACGCCAAGTGAATAGCAGGTAGTTGAATAATTAAAATGAGATAAATAAGAAATAACGATTCAAGATAATGCGACGTAGAAATTGCCACTCGAAGACGTTAAGGAGGTTAAGTAATCATTAAATGCCCGCTTCAGTCGCAGCTAACTCATTTCGGATACTATGCTACTCTTTGATCGAATTCCAAGAGTGCTGTGGTAAGTGGACATGCGCCTCTAAATATTCTGGTCTACGACGGGTTGCAGACGCGCTTCTGTATAATAATCTCGGTGTATAGATTTATATATAATTGTTTATCATTTGTTAGTAATGCTCTATAAGAAAAGCATGCGCATTTAAAAAATAATTTCGTAACTATCCCGTTGTTGTAGAAATTTCGAATTCTATAAGAGGGTCAGTGGTCTATTACATCTACATTACCCTACAAGCCGCCTTTCGGCGTGTGGCAGGGTGTGTAAACACCAGTGGAATCTAAACTACTTCCTTAATCGGTTATTGTCGCGTATCGTTCGCGGAAAGAATGAATTTTTAAAACGATTCGTCCTTGCATCTATTTCTCTTAACTTTCGCTCATGATCGGATCGACCGAGGTAGCAGGGGGGTTGCATGATTCCTATTGTATCTTCGTCTAATGTAGTTTCCCTGAATTTATTAAGCAATCTCAGCCTAGCTTCCAATCTCCTTTCTTTCAAGGATTCCCAACCTACGTCTGAGAACATTTTTGTAACGCTTGCTTTTTTTTATCGTAGCATTTCTTAACAAAACGAACCGCTTTACGCTGCTTTTTCTCGAGTACACGTTTCATCCGCCGGATCCCACATACTTGCAGTATATTCCAGAATGGGTCTGACCAAGGTAAAATAACATCGCTCTCTCACCTTTTCATCGCATTTACCGACAATACGCTTTACAAAGCCAAGCCTTTTACTTGCTTTGCCGCAGATCATTCGAATATGCGTGCTCCAATTTAAGTTATTAGTAATGTTGATCCCGAGATATTCAACTGAATCTACTACTTTTATATTCATTCCATTTATTTTGAACGGGTGATTTGGACGCAATTTTTTCTTTTCGAAGAAAGTAACTACGGAGCATTTACCTACGTTAATATCTAATTCCCATTCTTCGCACCACATTACATTTATTTTTATGCCAAAAATGTCGTATATTCTTATTTAGACGTTTCGGAAATATTTCTATAAAAATGCACGTATTTCTATTACCGCTTGCAGGCACAATTTCGTCGGACAATTATTTCTAATTTAGTTTTCCAAATGAAGCTAAGCTTACTGCCAGAAATAGCTAAGTGCATGAGTCATAAACAAGGTCAAAAGGGTTTTAAACATTGCAGAGTGTCCGCCAACCTGAAAAACTCAGGGAATTCTTCAGGAGTACTCGATGAATTTTTCTGGTATCCTGGAAAATAGATATTTTATTCTCTTTTACTAAATTTCTAACCATGACTCTTGTTTTTCGCTCCGTGTCAGTTCAGTAATAATTCCCCTGGAAGGAAGAAACGGTTCGATGACAGCGTTGCCGTGACCAATGTATAGCTCATAATACATAACTCCTCCTTTCTACGTACTAGTTTAACATTTTGGCAATATTGCAAACACGCAGAATGGGACCGTACGGAGTCGAAGTTTCCAGGAGTACCCAATTTCTGTTTAGGCATGAAAAACCGCGAATAGAGCATGATGAGAATTTGTTTTCCACTTAGGTGGATTCGATCATTAGTTGGCGTCACAGTTTGTAGTTGGACTTTCTCAGTGGGTTTTAAGAGTTTTCCTCATTGAACATAAAGGTATTAACAGTTTTCCTCTTCGGAGACTTCCCTCACTATTCCATATTTCTTCGTGTATTACAGGGATAATTGAGAAAGTAATTTAACCATTATTACCTGGTCATTAAAAATTTTAAAACTCCGAAGGGATTAATTAAGTATTTAAAACTAAGTTTACGTTTGGGAAATTTAGAATATTGATATGGGGATACATCGATTAACACTTGGAGGACGGGAGTTTCGACCTACCTAGAAGGACGGCGGCGGTTTTGAAGGCGTACTTTTAAAATTCGTAATTAAATACTTGTTTAAGTCACAAAGACGTATATTTTGCAGAACTACATAATGTGACTTTTATGCAAGTGCTGATAAGATGTTTTACCTCATAATTTGTTGAAATTTTAATTAATTAAACAATACGAGGACCGATGTCCTAAATCTGCAGAGTTTTATACTCTGCAATATTTTTCTTACTCATACTAGACCAATGAAACTCATATTTTCGAAGTAAGTGGTAGAAGGTCCGAATTGTTGATAAAAGTCAGTCACTTTACGCCAAGATTGCTATGCCATCTGACGGAAAGCATATAAAACCACTCGTTCGCGCTTCGGGAAAAACCTCCAGCGAATACGATAGCGGAAGAATTTTTCGAATTATGTCGTGAAAAATTTCATCCTGGGGTTTTCGTCCACGCAAAATCGTTTTATAACATTTACAAATGCATAAAACCACTTTCAGCAGGGTTACCAACATATAAGTTTTATCATTATAAAATGTTCTTCCAATTATTTTCTCAGATAAATATCAAATTTATATCTCAAATTTAAATTCAGTTACCTTTCTTGAATAATTAGAATTCATTTGAGGAAACACTTTATGAAACAGGACTGCCAACCGTCGAAACGGATCTCTAAACAGAGAGTTGTGTGTTTGCAGTATAAATAACTAAAGAGATATTTTGAGCTCTGATTTGTTTCATGTGATTCGTTGAAATTCTTTGGGATCCCAAATTAGTTTATAAACAATAGGGAGCAGGGTGACCAACATCTTTGGCTGTAAAGTCAAGGTAGCGATCAGATCTTCATGAAAAACCTAACAATTTATCAGGCATTTATCGAAAATGGCCTTATTTTACACATTTTATTCTGTACCTTGTCTTTACAGCCGAAGATATTGGTCACCCTGCTTTCTTATAGTTTATAAACTAATTCGGGATCCCAAAGAGTTTCAACGTATTACATGAAGCAAATCTATGCTCAAAATATCTCTTTAGATATTTATACTGCAAACGCATAACTCTCTGTTTAGCACAAGGAATACCGGACTTGTCACCCCTCTTAGAGCTTCCAAATGGAGTCATTTTGACTCCTACCTTATTATTGTTCATATCTGCAGTTTATCTCTGCTTTTATCGGTACATTGCTTTATTTTATCAGTTTTCTTTATTATTGTAATTCTTAAAACATGTTATTTACAAAAACTGACGTATTTTTTATTAATGTTAATTTCATAATTTATACCCGCTTAGTCTAGAGCAGTGGTTCCCAACGGAGGCGCTACCGCCCCCCGGTGGGCGCTGAGAAGTCTGAGGGGGGCGTTCAGTGCCCAAGTCATATTGAGGAGGCGTTGAGGTCCAGCCGCCGCCCCTTTGAGCATTTGGCGTATTAAATAGCCACTGACGGCATTACTGAGATCTTTGTTTCGATTCTTAAACTTATGACGCTACTGCCTTTTGGTGCCTGGTGTCAGAAACATTGTTATAAATGCTTTCTCAGCTCTCGCAAAAGCTTGTGACAGAAGGATGCGTCACGAATGGGGTTGACCTAATCCGTGGAATACTGACTGAATGGAAAGTACGGAGGAGAGGGGCGGAAACGATGTTTGCAGGGCGGCTAATAGTGCGTTTACAATGGAAATACGGACATTGTAACTGCCGTTAAAATTCTGCATAAAGGTTATTTGGCAAAAGGAGAATGAAACTCAACCCGATTAAAAAACACACATCTCCCCGAGCGATTGTTTTAAATCATCTCTCTACTTTGGAATATTCATAGTAGTCCCAAGGATTTTTTCTGTTGATGACACGACCCTATCAAAAGCTTTTATAAACTTTTATTGCATTTCTTCATCGGACTCCTTCCACAAACACTTAATGACGTTGTAAATTAATTTTCGTTCTTGGCTGTGAAGCGCTTTCAGATTCCCAATTTTGGATAGTTCGTTATTTGTAATTGAAAATTATAGGAAAAATGAATGTAGGAATATGACGGAAGGAGAGGAAAATGTGGTAATGATTAAATGGAATGAAAATAAGTACAGGGCAATGAATTGGAAGTGAAAATAAGAAGGTGGGGGAGTTCTAAAATGATCTGTTTAATAACCATGAGGATTAGAACCAGACTTAAAGGCAACAAGGCGTAGGGACGGAGCAGACATTACATTGTACATGCTCTCTGCATTTTTCGGGTGTCCGTCCGCGTAGGATGGCTTGGTAACTAAAGTTTCGCTGACTATCCTGTCAGCGTCTTCAGGTCGAAGGATTAACTTCGACCCTTAACACCTTCACTGTATCGAATTTGGTTAACACTGATAACATCATCGGCTTTTACTCGTAGTTTGGTTAATGAAGTTTAACAATGACTGACACAGAGAATATAAAATAATAATAACAAAACTTTTTATGATTTCTGCTCTGACGCGCTCTGACGCAAATTGTTGCCAAATTAATTATTCACCTTACGTTGATTTGTACATAAGTAAATACGGAAATTTTTATCTCCGAAACATATTTTCTTAATAATTATAATGTTTCCGTACGTATCTATCAATCATATTATTGCGTTGTTTCTACAGATAGATCCATGTCGGAACCAAAGAAAAAATGTAGGCAATACAATGTCGAATATTTAAAATATGGTTTCATTCAATCACCCACAAACAAGACATTACTAAAGTGCCTCATTGGTAATGAGGTGTTTTCCAATGAAGCTATGAAACCTTCGCGATATGAAGAGCACTTGAGCGAAATACATCCTGAGAAAAAATATAAAAATATATCTTACTTTCAAATACTCAGAGATCAACATTCGAGACGTCCTACTTTGGGTGAAATGTTTTCGGCCGCATCAAAAGAAGAAAATGATGGATTACGTGCGTCATATAATATTTCCTTACTCATTGCTAAATCGGGAAAACCACACACAATTGGTGAAAAATTGATAATTCCAGCTTTGAGTGAAGTTCTGCGTACCGTGCTGCATGAGCCACCGTCTGATATAATTAAAAAAATTCCGTTGAGCAATAATACAGTGCAGAGGCGAATAGACGAAATGTCCGAGGATGTGGAGAGTTCTCTAGCTGAGTTTTTGAAGACTACCGAGTTTTCATTACAGCTTGTTGAATCTACTTTGCCAAAAAACGAGTCTTTACTTCTGGTGTACGTTCGATTCATAAAAGATGAAAGGATTTGTCAAAACTTATTATTCGCAAGAACGTTAGAAATGGACACTAAAGGAAAATCTGTTTTTGGCGTTTTGGAACACTATTTTGAATAAAAAGGAATTCCTCTGAATAATATATTGTCTGTTGCTACCGATGGTGCTCCGGCAATGGTTGGACGTCACCGTGGTTTTATTTCATATTTGAAAAGACCGGTACCAAATATAGTCGCCGTGCATTGCGTAATTCACCGACAACATTTGGTAGCAAAACACCTTAGTGATCGCCTTCACCGCTCGCTACAGTATGTAATTACTTCAGTTAACAGGATCAGAAGCAATGCTCTCGATGATAGATTATTTAGGAAGCGTTATGATGAAAACGACTAAGACTTTAATCGGTTACTATTGCACAAAGAAATTCGTTGGCTGTCAAAAGGTACTTGTCTAAAACGATTTTTTTTTAACTCTTTGAAGCAGTTACTAAGTTTTTTTGAAAGCAAAGATGATTTATTGAGAGTGAATTTATTGAAATGTAACAGCGATATTGCTTATTTGACAGATTTATACAACAAATTTAATGAAACAAACTGCAAGGAAATTATTTGAATTTGATCAAATTCAAATCATTCCCTTCCCTTTGATCATTCAAATCAAAATTCAGGAGGATTTTATCGAATTGTCAACAAATGAAGAGTTGAAATTTAAATTAAATATGGGTATCAAGAATTTCGGCTTCAACATCAAATTCCAATATTATATCCAGCCTTATGGGCTGCAGTAAAGAAATTTTTCATTGCTTTTCCGTCCTCATATTTAGCAGAAAGATGGTTTAGCACGGTGACCAATCTATTAACTAAGAAAAGAAACAGGTTTTCAATAGTTGAACGCGGTGACTTAAGGTTATTAATGACAAAAATTACACCAAATATTAATACATTAGTTTCATCGCATCAAGCTCAGCTGTCTCATTAATAATATTATATTAATTATTAATAACATATTTCAATCTTCAACAATACTTCCATATTTCATTATCTTAAGATTAAAGAAAATTAAAAATTTGTTCTTGTTTTTCAATATATTTCATGTACAATGTAGTTAACCTAAGGGGGGCGCTATCAAATTATTGACTGAAAAAGTGGGCCCTGACTCAAAAAAGGTTGGGAACCTATGATCTACACTATCTAATCTAACGGTGAAAACCTTAACTATTGATTCAAAAATCAATGTGGCTATCCATGAGAATTTTTTTGTTTACAACCTCAAACTTTCCCGGAATATTTCGTTTATTCCATTGCTGTTCTCGCAATTCAAATAAAAAGCAATATTCCACGATTCATTCATTCTATTTCCTATCTTTTGGTACTTGTCGCGACTTTGTACAACTTCTTTTACTAATTTAATTTTGCAAAATAAACAAATCCAGCATGCGATATAAAATAGATTTACGTGCAAACCTTATGGAAAATTATTCATGGGCCCAGGCCCGGCCCGAGCCCGATAGACTGCCTGCTTACCCTGCCCGAACCCGGCCCGAGCCCGGCCCATGGGCCGGGCTCGGGCCGGGTAAGCTAAGTAAAGTAATACTATATCATAAGATAATTGTATTAGCTAGGATTTGGTGATTTAGCTTAATAATTAAACATGGCTTTTCAGTAGTGTAAGTAGTTACGAGAGTCATGCTCGTTAGACACGAGTTTTTCTCCGGTGCCGGCAATTCTTCAACGCAGCTGGTGCGAGCAGAATTCCTTCTCCTCTACTCTCATATATCGTCTTCCCCCAGCTCCCATCTTTCCTCTCTTGTCCTCCAGGCACAAACAGAAACCTCACTGTTCAACTCCCACCGTTCAAAGGCATGCCACCTCTCACTTCCGATATTTTAACCCTCATCCAGGCGCGCCGCACATCTCCTGGCAAAAATTGCACGCGCTTTTATGAATGTGACAGTAAACTACCGTCCACGCGCCCGGATGAAGGTCAATCGAGGAAACCAAGAAAAAATGTTTTTCTTTTAATGGTGCTAATTTTTAGGGAAAAATAATCGGATAAACTATGTAAGAACGAAAAGAATTTTATTTGAAACATTGTAACAAAGCAATATTAAAATTGATGGCCACTTGCAGGTACGTACTTGCATCCTTTAGTTTATTTTTAGCCCAAAGATATCGTCGTTCCAGTCAATTCGCATTACATTGAAAGTAAAAATAAATTAACCTTAACAGAAGTTAGAAGAACTTTACAATAATTAATAAACATATATTGGTGTAAAAACTTGATTTCTCGGTCTCACTCTACGTAAAAAAGCATTTACTTAAAAAATGAATCTATTCTTATCTGTTTAAAGTTATTCATACAGTGTTTGGTAACGAAATCTTCTACACGCCTTAAATTCATTAAATCGTCCACCGAGGCTACGTTTTTAGCTAAACACAAAGATTTAAGAACCCCTAATGCTTGCGAGAGGGACTCGCTACTAAGGATTTTAAAAACCACGAGCGCCGCAAAGGCGCAGAGAATCCTTATGAGGGTTAAACGAATCTTCTTCCATACTCTCGATATCCGGCGATTCGCTGCTGTCATTCTTTTGCTGCTCTACTAGTTGATCGTCTGTCAGCAAACCACAAACAGGAGTTTCCGCGTCTACCGCACCGAAATCATCAAAGGAGCAGTTTATGTCCAATAAGCTGGACACAGTTCTCCAGCTTTGGGGCACTAACTCCGAATTCAGCTCAGCAGATCCATCCACAGAATCATTTTCTGTATGTTTTAGATTAAAATTTATTTTCCCCCAGGCCAATGCAAACCCATGGATTGCCTCCAGGACAAATGGTGCCTTATAGCTCGAATAATGCCCTGATCTAATGGCTGCAACACACTTGTGCAGTTAGGGGGAAAGAACACAAGCTCTATGTTCGTCAATTTAATGATGGGGTGGGCCGGACAGCGATCCACGAATAGCGCAATTTTTCTATTTCTCCCTCCAACTTTGGCATCAAGCCTTTGCGTTAAAATTTGTCCTGTCATCCATGCTTTGGCGTTGGACTCGTAAGTACAGGGAATATTTCGCTGGCCACAAAAGGCTCGGAGACGCACGGATTTTCCAATAATTAATGGTTTTAGTTCATCAAATCCAGTCATGTTTGTGCAGAGGAGAACTGTAAGCCTCTTCTTACTCCTTTTTCCACCTTTGCAGCGGTCGCCCTTAACAGCCAAAGTTTTTTCCGGCAGTAAATTGTAAAACAGTGCTGTCTCATCCGCAATGTATATGTCCTAATTATCTCGAGATAAAAAACTGTTTTTCACACTAAATACAAGGCCTATCTTACAATTTATAGCATTTAAACGATAATTTGCTTTTTGCATCACTTACCTTTTCTTCGTATCATTCGAGGATCGACTTGAGAATAGGAAGCCAATCATGTACCGCTTGCTCATATACTTCACTGGATTCACCGCTAATTATGTGGAGTGATATTCCTCTTCTTCCTTTAAATCGGTTCAGCCAACCATCTTTGCAACGGAAATTGTCTA
This sequence comes from Sympetrum striolatum, assembly GCA_947579665.1. Classification (NCBI taxonomy): domain Eukaryota; kingdom Metazoa; phylum Arthropoda; class Insecta; order Odonata; family Libellulidae; genus Sympetrum; species Sympetrum striolatum. Next base: position 18,845,813 of record OX388342.1, on the reverse strand, counting down.
GTTTCAAGCGAAGGGCAAGCTCTTCAGTTTTCTCTTTTATCATTGTTCCGCTGATTGGAATTCCTAGAGATCGCTGCTGGGTGAACCATTCAAATAGAATGGACTCCAACTCCGTATTATCCGCTAATCGTAGTTCTTTACACCCTCCTGGAGTGTTTTGCATCATGAATGCAGACTTTATTTTTTCTTTGTTCTTCAAAATCGTAAATAGAGTCGACGATGACAGGCCATACCGTCTGCCGATTTACTCGCGGTTTCTCTTTCGCACAATTTAAAATTTCTTTGCTAAATCTAAAGCCTTTCTTTTACTCTCCATCACAGAACAGTCACACTAGAAACTCAGTTATTGGAAAGCTCTGTACGGACTCACGTCTAATGATCAACTGATTGAAGAGCGACGACCATCATGTGGAAAGGCACCCCTAATTCATATCAAATTTCTTCCTCAAGATATTTTTCATTCACACGCTTCATAACTAATGACAGTGACGCGATGGAGAGATTACCCTGGAAATCCGCAGCAGCGCTGCTTATATCTCTTATACTCCCTCCAATTAGACGATTTGGTGCCAAGTTCCGAATGAAAACAAATCTCACAGGTGGATTCCAATAAAATGGAAACTCGATTCAAACTGCTGACTAGAGGGATCATCGCCGAGAAGAAACAAGATACAAGGGGATAAGATATAGAAGACGTGAGGGACAAAGGAGATAGTGAAACTCGTGAAACGTCTTCGATTATGAGATAAGCTACCTGCAAGGCGAATATAAGACCGTGAAACTCGTTATAACGATACCTCAGATTTCGATCACTCGTTATAATGGACGTAACTCCCTATCCTTTTTGCTGTGAGACGGACAACGTCCAATGAATCACTCGCTATAACGCAACTCTCGTTATATGCCGTACTCGTTATAACGGACTTCTACTGTATTAACAGCCGTATATTCAAGTTTCTTTCCATATGTCAATATAAAGGTTTTTAATAGATGGATTTATAGTAGTTGGTTTATTCCCACACCAAAATTTGACAAATGCTATGGCTTCATACTGGCAAAATTCCACCATTATAACAACATTTATTGCAAACTTCATTTGGATTTTGCTTTTACTGCATATCTACATATATTACTGCATTCATCGTGCATTCTGAAGATAGGAAACTTTTCTTTTCTTCACATCCTATCAAGCTACATGCTTTCAGCTTATTTCTACTTTCTCAAATTTTACAGCTAATCTTTTAGTAAGAACCTCATTAATGGTTATTCCAATCTCATATCCAAGTTTTGAGATTTTCAGAATAATAAAGAGAAAAATCTTCCAATTATTAGATTGCAGCTATCTAACACAACTTACGTTGTGCTTAATTAAGGAAAGTAGTCTTCAAGAATTGTAGGAAAAAATTAATTTGCCAATTATTAAAATTGGGTATTTTAAAATATTCATCACTGTAGTTGATTTTTCACATTCCTTTCGCTTAAGCTAGGAAAGAAGAAAATATGGGCAAAAATATCCTAATATACTTCCAACATTGGACATGCCTTGAGCGGTTCTTTCAATAATAATATCATTGATTTTACATGGGTTCTACTTGTTTGAGGGAAATACTATGACCACAAACATAACTTGTTGTTATTTTCAAGATAACTAGCACTCACGTAACTTCTTTGAACATCAGTTATAGTTGTTTTAAAATTTATGCAGCATCTATTACACAGCACAAATACAGAGCTCCTACTGGACTACCCAAATCACCTGTTTTTTTAAATTGTTTTTAAGATACGCATTTTTTTAGTATATTTTGAAAAAAGGTTGTTAACTATATTTAGGGCTTTCATAAATACATTAATAAAGACAACTTTAAATTCATTTTTATAAATGAAAGAGTCAGGTAACTCATTTGTATTGTTCTAAAGAAAAGACTCTTCAAATTATCCATGTTTTTCCTTGCTTAATTAACATGAATTAAAAATGCTTATCTCTGCAATATTAATTTTTACTAATCTGCAACTTTTCCATTGAGACTTTCTTACCAATGTACACTAGGCTAAAGGGGATTTAAAAATTAAATAAATATATACATAGGTATTCTAATTTTCTATGGAGTGACTAATGTGTAGGTTAATCTTGTCCATTCTCCCTCCCCTTTTTTATCTCCTATATTAGTACTACTACTATAATACAGTATACATTCCATCCCCCAAAAATTTGGTGGTTTATGAAGCTGTATGACATCGATATTTATTTAGGAAGATGATACATATAAACTTCTACAATATATATGATAGAGATTTTATGATGTATAGAGATATACCGCAGAAAGGGGTGAATAGCAACAAAACATTGGCATTTCAATTTTCTAGAAGAAATTTGGAAAGCACTGGAGAAATGGGGAATTTTAAGTGATTTTTTATCTTGACAGATTCATTCCTACTGGATTTTATGTTTCCAAGCATTTGCTCAGGAAGTCCTTCATTCTTAAGCTTACCATTTTTAGCAATGAAGGTGATTTTGTCTAATGCATGTTTCCAGATAAATATACTAGTAAGTTATTTATAACTTACTTATATAACTTTTTGAAATTTAACAAATTTGTGGATGCAGGCAATTATTCTTAAGCAATTACATTTTTTTGGTGAAGAGGGGTGAATAGCAACAGAGATGCCACCTGCCTACAAGACTGATCCACATGGACAAATTTACAAGAAAGTTGATGTAGTTTAAATGGAAGAAGCTAAACAGGCAGTGAAAGATGGAATAAGCCAAAGGGGAGCACGAAAAAAGTGTGATATCCATCCATTGACTATGCACATGAAAGTGTGTGGTTTGAACCAAAGTTATACCAGAAGGACTTGGTTTGGTAGTTCAGTGATTAGAATACCTGCTCGGAAAGTGGGAGACTTGGGTAGGAGTCCCAGCCAAGTCACCATATTTCACCTCTGTATAAATTTGGTTTAAGCAACACACTTTCATGTGCAAAGTCCTTTCCTTCCATCATTTTCTCTTAATGCCATACTAATGTGAAATTTTTTGATTGGTGAATTATTTAAAGTTAGATTATTTTAGATTTCTATATGTTAATTAATCTGCCTATGTTCCTTTTGATTTTATTAATGTTCCTTACATCTTTAATTTCACATCCTTTGAAAAAAATTGTAATTTGTTTCCCATTGTAATTTTTATTCTCCAGTCGATGAAATATATAAAAACATATAATTTAAGAAATGAATAAGTGCATGCATTTGCTGTTTATATTGTTACTATCCACCCCCTGTAGGGTTTGAATTGTTGCTGTTGCTATTCACCCTGACTAGCGGGTGAATAGGAGCACCATATAAAATAAGCATTGGTGGTGTTATATTTCATATCAACCAATTGCCATTTGTAGGTCAGGAAATACACACCTAGACACATATTTTAGATTTAAAAAAATGACAAAATTTTTTTTTTAAGATACAGTAGACTGTACAAAATTGAATGTTGCTATTCATCCCATTCTACAGTATTTGCTTTTGAGTAAGTCTTACATTTTAAATCACATCATTTCTTTTACTGACTAGAAATGATTCCTTAATATATCAGTCAGTTTAATATTTTTCAGAGAAAGTTAAATTTTAATGGTAAAGTGAATTATAACAAGGATATGTTTATGGTAATTTTAAATGGTAAAGTGAATTAATTCTTCTTCAACATTACTGCAAAGGTTTTTGGTCATTATTGGATCTTGTAGTTTTCATTTTAACTATCAGAGAATAATAAAATGCAATATGCGTGAGAAGAAAGATTGGGGAAAATATCAATTGGGGGAATGGTATATAGAAGAGGGCACAATGTATATAATAATAAAGCACAGATAAGGACAAAATGGTGGGAGCAGTGCAAATGAATCCATCAAAGGAGAACAGCTTACTCTTTGGGATTGGGGTTTTTGAGGATTGGCTACTAGATTCAAGTTTCCTCTTTGAAAAGTTTTTATTCCTTTTCTATAAAATCTCTGTATCCTTCTGTTATGTGACAGCAAATTAGTATAAAAATTATGAAAACTATAAAAGATACAAAAATTATCTCTGTTAAGTTAAATCATCAATAAAGTGTGTGTTTTGCTTCCACTTCCACCCATAGTTACAATGATTGTGCAGAAAAATCCAGTTACTAGACAATACTTTCATTAAATTGTCACCAAACCTTGTGCTTATGTAGTAATAATTCAGAGGTCACGAGACAAGCATTATGTTGAGCAAATATCTAGAGATATTTCCAGCTCTTATTTTTCTGCATCTCATATTGATTTTCCATTAGAATCCTCTACATAAAAGGTTCCTCGTATATGACTTAGATTCTCATTCACTAATTCATGGCAACTTTGTGACAATCCAGGGAAGCCTTCCAGTCCTTCGGTAAATGATGCAATCATAAGCAAGTTTTGAAAGAATGAAAATAATCAGCAGAAGCATAATGATGTTGATGACATCCAGGGGCTCAATAGGGATATCGGACCAATCGCCATGGACCCAATCTCCCCATGTATCTCCAGTTTCCAGGCAGAATTCACTTCTCGATAGCTCAACCACCTATGTAAGAAATAGGCAGTTTCATGTTTAGACAGGCATTTTTCAGATGCTTTTATAAAAACTACTCTCAATTTAGCCTTTGAAATATCCTTCATATTTTATCGCTGAAAAATTAAAAACTATTAGTAGAAAATCTTTGTAAGAAACACTTTTAAAAATACAATTTATTGTGGAATATTCCTAATTATGTGCATCATATAATCACTTTCTTATTCGGTTCTAGTATTATTTTGAACTTTTAAAGACCTCTTAAGTTAAAATTCGACCACACAGATTGATACTCTTGATAAATTTACTAAAATCAATAATTTATAATAAAGCAATTGAATATTATTATTACAGTGGCGAAGTGAGCAGAAAGCTTAGGGTTTCAAAACACGGCATCGGACAGTAATATTTTTGGTTCCGGTTCACTCAAAATGCAAAATTTAGGTTCTGTTTTGGTTCCCATTCGGCAAGTACCAGTGAACCGGTTCGAAACTTTATTTTTCCATCCCATCATAAAAATTTAGGAAACTTACCATATTTCCCAGCCTATAAGACGCACTTTTTTACTCCAAAATATGCTCTAAAATCAGTCTGCGTCTTATGCGCCGATGGTATATGGTATAACTCCGTCCTATAATAAGCAAGCCGATTTGCCAGGATAAATGCCTAACATTAAGTATTTTTTTACCATATCAGGCATTGAAAATAGTTCAGTTAATTACAAATTTCGATAATACCACTTTTTTGATTAAGTAGTAAGGAATACAGTTTTAATATTTCGATTACCGAACTTCCTTTAAAAAATCCCAGGTAAATCGGAAATGCATACAATGTAGCACGTTTAGTTTATCTCGCATGTGGTGCTCCTGAAAAACTTATACGCATTGCGCTAACGGAGATGTCATCCCTAAATTTGATCTCTCGCGATAAAGAGTTTACCGGCACTCAACCTTATGTAACAAAGTATGAGTTTTTTTGTAAATTCTTACCAGAAAAATCAAGGTGCGTCTTACGCGCCGGTGCGTCTTATAGGCCCGGAAATACGGTCATAGACAATGATGGTTTAAATTATAATAAAACATACATCAAGCAGAAAAATGTGATTTTAAAATTTTTTACAATAAAATGAATAACATGGCTTTAATTTAATGTAGATTGAGATCTATTAATTCCAGTTACAGCCAATACTATACTTTAATTTCTTGTGACAATTTCGTCATACAGAGAACACCCTTGTGTTGCTCGTGTAGAATCATGAAAGGTGCAGAGGGAGCTATTTACTTATAAAAGTATGTTGCAGCACTCTTAATGATTTACCATCGGGAAACTGTGACCATTATGTTTTATTGTCAGTTTTTCCACTCTTTTCTTCAGAGCCATTTCCAAAATTTCTATCACATCGTTCCGAGCGACCTATGGCAGGGTTGAGAGCAACATGTTGACAGTGATCATTCTTTCATATAAACTTTGTCTACTGAACTGAAGGAGTGAACTTTCTTAATATAAATGATTTAACATCAGATTGAATGTTTCAAACCTTCTTCTTAACCATACAAAAAGGTTGTGTCATATGTGTGCTAAAAAAAATAAACTAATAAATAAATATAAAAACATATTAAAAGAACAAAATAAATAAGTATTGGTAAAAGACCGAATAGAATAAAGATGAGCAAAAGTTTTCCCTTACATTTTTGAAAATAGTTCAATATGCTTCATAAAAATGAAAAATTTGTCCACCATCTTAGAGTCGTTCCCAAGGATTTCCTTCAGTGTACCTGTTCCGAAGTGTTTCGCTCTATGTTGGGAATATTTTTGGCATTCTATGAGAATGTGTTTCACTGTAAGGAGTCACACCCCTCACACTGGGGTGGAATCCTGGGGTTGGAGAAAAGGTATGTGTGTGTATAAGCACTATGCCCTATTCTCAGTCGAGTTATGACCACCTCTTCTCTTCTAATATTTCTAACAGAGGAGTTCCAGGGTTTGGTATCCTCTTTGATGGCACGCAACTTGTTTCCAACAATAGAGGACCAACATTGTTCCCATCCTCTCAAAGCAATGCTTTTTAAATGGGATTTGAGATCATCCGCGATTACTACTTCCCAATCTATATCTGGCTTCTTGGCTGTTTCTCTTGCTACCCTATCAGCTGCCTCATTTCCGGGGATATTAACATGGCCAGGGATCCAAAGAAATTGTATTTGTATCCCCCTGTTCCGTAGTGTATTCAGTAGGATTTGGACTTCCAGGACAAGTGGGTGTGAAGGTTCGTATTTTGTAATGGCTCTCAGGGCACTTATTGAATCCGAGCAGATTAGGATGGGCACTTCTGCGTCCAGGGAAGATTCCACAGCTAGCTTAATGGCCATGAGCTCTGCTACAAATATGCTGCTCATTGGGTGCAATTTGGCCCCATGGGACGTCTGAGACTTTACATATGCACTTGCACAACCTGCATTAGACTTTGATCCATCTGTATAAACTAGGTTAAAACCAGGGTATTCAGATATTACCCTCAAAAAACTGCAGCGGAGTTCATCAGGGAGTACATTGGTTTTTGGCCTGTGTGCCAAGATAAATGAGACTTCTGGCAAGGGGAGTTTCCATGGTGGTTCACTAGTTTGGCGTGCTCTCATGATATTCGGGAGCATTAAGCCATTGTTATCTAAAAACGACTGAAGTCGTACAGCTAATGGCTGTATTGCACGAGGTCTTCTATTAAAAATATTTAATAAGTTACGGTTATAAACAGATTTAAAGCTCGGGTGTGAAGGTATGGCTAAAATTTTACTGACATAAGGATCAGGATATTTCTCCTGATCTCCAGTGGTGGTTCTCCAGCATCACTATATATGCTAACAACTGGGCTAGTCCTAAAGGCACCAGTTGCAAGTCGTAAATTGGCATTGTGTAAAGATGTCAATGGTCGTAAATAGGATGGTCTTGTTGCACCATAAATAAAACACCCATAGTCCAGTTTTAAACGTATCAATGCTCTATAGATGAGAAGCATTGACGTTCGGTCCGCTCCCCAGGATTTGTTTGCGATCACTTTGAGTATGTTCATGGCAGCCTGTGCCTTTTGCCTAAGTTTCAGTATGTGTGTCCTCCAGTCGAGTCGTCTGTCTAGATGCATCCCTAGGAAGCGAACAGGCTCTACGACTGTTAGAGTCTCTTTGCCTAGCCGGAGTGTTGGTTGCGGGTAGATGCCCCTCCGCCTATAAAAGTGGAGGCAGCAGGTTTTCTCCAAAGAGAATCTAAATCCTTTCTCATTAGACCACCTCCATAGTCGTTTCAGCGTCAGTTGCAGCTGCCGTTCAGCCGTGGGGAGTTTCTGAGAGCGACAAAATATTGCCAGATCATCAACAAAGAGAGAGGCCTCAACTGGTGTTGAGGACACCACATCATTAATGGCAATGGCGAATAATGTAACACTTAGTACAGACCCCTGTGGAATGCCATTTTCTTGTACAAACTGATGTGAGTAAGAGTCTCCCACCCTTACTCTAAAAACTCTGTCAGATAAAAACATTTTGCATATTACGCATTGTTCTCCCACGACTCTCGCACTCTTCATATGCGCAGCGTTTTCCCTTGTTCTGCGGTATGTCACCGATTATACAGATTAAAGGATTATACCGCAACTCTTGCGTGGAGCCAGTTTTTGACGTGGAAGCCTTGCTGAGTCATCCACCGGGTGTTTTTTTTCCGTCTTGTATCGAAAAAAGTACACCTGAGCAATCTCCCGTCTAAACTCTAATTTTGTCCTTTGATCTGAAGATTCCCTTTTATTATTATTATTATTCGATTGTCTGAGTTGTAAATAATTGATATAAATCATATCTTACCAATATGCAGTGAATTTATGTGTTCATGAATTTGGCCAGTTCCACCCATATGCTTATTATACTGGGATATGAAGTAGGGTTATGGAAGCTGAATAATTTTCTTTTGTTTCCTATAAATTTTTTTAGCTTTCATCAACGGCGTAACTCCATACGCTGTTGAAGCTGCCACAATTACCAAATTGTCCAGCCATTTAGTAATTCCTATTCCTTTGCATGTAGAAATAGCTGTGATGCTCTTTCCACTCTCCTCCTTTTTTAGATCATTTTTTTGGTGGTAGCGGACAATCTTTCGGAATCCGGTTCTTTCTGATTCGCCCAGCTCCATTGTAGCCACATCTTTTCAAATGGGGCAATAAATTCTTTGTATATATTATATATTGAGCTAAATAAATTAATGCTATTATATTATTTCATATACCACTTCAAATGATAATAAGCGAATCTTATCGATTTACCTCTACTACATCGCTTGAAGCTGTGTCTTCCGTAGTATCTTATCATCTCTTCTTCACAATCTAAGAACTGGGAAGGCACCAAATGCTGCAAACATCTCTGTGTAATCCTTTTCATCGTAGGCCAGACCTTGTAGAACCCATCGCTTGACTGTCTAACTTAGTATTATCCGCTAAGGGTAAAAATTTCATTATTTGGATGAATCAGTCCCTCCTCATCGCTCTACTAATCAATTCGATATGTACATCCTTTTCCGCGTCCCAGTAATATTTTTTTCCAAGAGAACGTTGTACCCGAATACAATCAAAATGCCAATGACGGCTCGCATCTCCTCTGCTGTAATTTGTGGACTGGGGCAATTAAAAAATCGGGCGTAATTCTCACTTTGTTCCACTATGAATGCGACAAGCTCGTCATCGATGAAGAGCTCTAGCAATTAGATGCAGCTAAGTTTAGAGTATGAAGTGTAATCTGCTTCAGAACTTCCCGTACACTCAATGCTGCCCTATATCCATTTTCTCCGCACAGATTTTTTTGCCCCATCGTCTTCTCCAGCACCGATACTTTCGTTGGTTGCCAACCGAATTTCGGCTTGTGCCCTCATTTGCTTGCCAGTGAAATTGTCAACCAATCTTTCCTCATCTTCATGGGTGCCCTTAGATTATTATGATCGAAAAAGATCAGAGAATTCTCAGGAACATATCTCTGCTATGAAAACAAACTTACGTTTCTTTATATTTTTAAATATACTGATAATAGTACCGTTAAAAGTGCTTCGGCTAATGGAATCAGCTTTTGCCCATACGGGATCGCACAATCCAATCCCATCCTCCTCTATTAAATTAGTGGACTCACAGGTTCAAGAGAGAGATCATCCCCTTCAGCAAAAGCGCAACGCACATCTTCCACATCTCTAGCAACAGTAGAGCCGTACTTCGCAAGGAAATCACGCAGAGCAGGAGCGGAGGAGCACGCGCAGTCCCAAGGGTTGTTTCCAAGGTAAACACCCCATGCGCGGGAGTTGCTCTCAATTGCTGCATCAATGGCGTAGACGGGAATCTTAAACAAAAAGGTGGATAAATATTTATTAATACACGAGAATTCTTCATGATTATTGAAACCAGCAACTAAATAATGTTCTATCGTCATCGTCTTTCACTATATATGCTCAAATCAAAGATAAATAAATTGATTATCTTTATGATCTATAATTACGTTGATAAGTAGAAAATACCGTATTAGCTCGAATATAACGCGACCCCAAATTTAACGCGACTCCGAAATTTTCATAAAGATATCTAGAAAAAAAATAATACTCATAAAAGAATTCAAAGAAAGTGAAACTCAATCAGATAAGCATTTATTTAGGTAATTATAGCTAATAACACAGTTTACATTCATGTCAATAAAATTAAGTAAAGTAAAACATTTGGTCGGAAGTTCAGTCGCGTTTCAACCTCTGTAGGAAAATGTCCTTGTTTATATTGCATTCCATTACTTAAACCTCGAATTTAGCGCGAGTCGATTTTTTAACGGAAAATAAACGGTCGAAAAACATTCGGGCTAATACGGTACATCAATTGTATAAACAATAGTTGAGCCAACAATGATGGGGCTGCACGGCGAAGACATTGTTATGTGAGCATAGGGGAATGGGTATAACAAGTATTGTTGTGGGCCGTCATTATAGTCGTCGTATTGAGCTCAAATTAAAGCTAAAAATATTTAGTAGTTATTTATAAATTATAATTTTCCTGTTTGTACGAGTACTTTTCCCGATATTTGCAAAAAACAAGACCAAAACGAAAATTCTTCACTTTTTGGAAAAAACAGCCAATTTTCGAAGTGCTCTTTCTCAAGAAGTTATTGGCGTATGGAGTTGAATGTACACTTAAATTATAGTAAATGTTATCTTTTTTAAAAATGTCTGAAAAATATTTTCTGTGGAAGGCATACTTTAGAAGATATTGAACCAAAACTAAAAAATTACACAGATTTCACTAGTTTTTTTGGACATTGCTCAGCCCACAACGGTCTTTCGAAGCAGCAAAATCAGTCACATACTATTGGTATAGGTCATAACAACATTGAAAAAAATCAGCAAATCCCGACCTTTTGCAAAGTCGGGCCCTTTTTTATGTCTTATTTGACTGGACTATAACTAACTATGGATCATTGTTAGAGGTCTGCGCTGGTGGTCTGCTTCCTTACATCTTAAATGCACCGCTGTATGCAAAATATTGTTGATTTTACTTTTGCCCGCAATTTATTTTCCGCATGAAATTCAAGAAGTGGTCATAAGATCCGAAGTATATGATACAAATCGATCTATCTAATGCAACTGAAAAATTCATAATGAACGGAAGAAAAGGTTCATAATCACTTAGCTCACAATAGTTGTGTACATGTACAACAATTACGCACAATGGTGTATGTACAATCATCGTTGACGCAATTTTTTACGTGAATGAGAAGGTAAATTGTTAACAATAAAGCAAAGTTTGCAACGAATAAAAGGTTATGGGGAAATTCTTCAAGTGTTGAGCAAAATAGAAAATGCGAACAATTAAGACTGAGGCAATTGTTGTTTAGGTGGGGCAAGCTTCTGCAAATAGCTTCGCAAGTACGAAAAAGATTGATCGTAATCCATTTGATCGCAAGTTATCCGTTTGTCTATTTAGTCCTTGGATTTCAATATACCAAATTAAAATAAATGAAAATTTTGTTTTCTTTTGAGCTCTTAAGGTCAAATAAATAAAACATAGAGGATATATTTGATTACCTTAGTAATTTGATTCCCTCGTAGATTGAGAAGTCGGAAGTTGAGTAGCCAGTAAGAGCCTTCAAGAACATCAATGGAAGAGACCTCGTTATCGTCTAAAAATACGTCTCTAACATCTCGGTAGTCTTCATTTGTAGCCAATGGACGGATATCAGATATCTGATTAGAAGAAAGATAAAGTTGCTCAGATTGTGCAGGATTTTATAGCTTACATATGAACACTAATTATCGAATAGAGTTGTTTTTAAAATCCCTGCAGCACTAGCTAAACGGAATGATCACATTGAATTGATGAGTGACAACTGGAGAGTGAGTATATCAGGTCGTTCACATCAACAAGTAGTGAAGAGGAAATGCCCACCAGACTCTCGACTCCCTTTGGGGAATTAGCTCACCTTGTTTCCTTTGACGGAGAGCGTAGTGGTGTTGTCAGGCAGCCGAGAGGGCAGCTTTGTCAGATTGCGGCTGCTGCAGTCCACCGTTATCATAGGCACAAGCCAGTCGGGGCGCTTGGATCTTCCACCACTTCCTGGACGAAGACCGCCTTCACCGCCACTGTTCCACACAACGTTGTGCATGTGGCAGGAGCAATGCCATGGATGCCCATCCGGACACTGGTCGTAGAGGTGCTGTGAACATCAATATTCCATCATTTCACTTACTTGGGAAGACCACCAGTGTCGACTCGACCGGCTGATGATTTTTGGTTATTAGTGGTGATGATGATGATGCATTTCCATTTCGGAGTCTACAGTATCTACTGGATGCCCTTCCTGCTGTCAACCCTTACTTGGTATAGTAGGTCTCCCGGCGGTATCGAACCCAGGACCACCTCCATCGAGAGTTGGAAGCACCATCACGCTGACGTAATAGGGGAAGTCCCCTTGACAGCAATATAATAACCCCACGAACATCCACGTCTTTAAAAAAACAGTTATCACGATGCAAATAGGTGTCTGTTATTTTCTGTCAAAAGCTGTGTTTGGTTAAGCATAGTAACATGACGAGGCATACTGATATGATATTGCAATTATTCCCAGACAGCCAGTTGTCTTAATTATAGATAAGACGACTTAAAAATAGGAAATATTTTCTCCATGCGGTTGTTTTAATTCAATTTTAGATTAGAGTTTTGAAATCGAAAATTAGAAAGCGATCTGTAACTCCATTACCATATTGCATTCAGTTTGCGTTAACTATGTTAAGGATCTGTTAATGAAACAGTGAAAGTCTCTATTCACGGATCTTTATTCTCAGAATACTTTCGTTTCCTTGAAAACAGTCTCCTCAGTTCGAAAGATTGGGATCTATTCCTCCCCAATTTTCAATAATGTTCTTATCTAACAAAATGCTCTTTTTCATTGGTCCCAACTTAATGCTTTAGGTACATTTGTAATACGAGTAAAATGTTGCTTGCATACTGCAAGCACATCGATAACACTAATTTCAAGACTGCACCATATCGAGAGGGTCCTCAAAAGAAAAAATGGATCGAAAATATTCTTAAAATTCGCTGCATTTTATCCGTCCGGCATCGAACCCGGGTCTTCCTGGTGATACTTCCTATTCAGCACAATAAAAGATCACCATCTTTAACTACGTGTAAAAACTCAAGCAGGAATATTTGTTGCAACTGCCTCAAACGACGTCCTACTTTTCCCATATATTCCTTATGTGAGAAATTTGAATGTAGTCTGGCATCGAACCCTGGAACAGTACGGCCTTGTTTAATTTTTTTCTTAAACCGATTCTTAATAATATTATTATATAATATCTTCTAGCAAAGCAAGAACTTCCTATCATTTCAATGAGTGCATCAAAAATTAATGAAATACTACCTCAATGTATTTTAAATGACAGATTTTTGCATCGTCCTAGCATCGAACCCAGAATATTTTCTGTAAAATGGTTAATGTTTTCGATAGATCATGGCCATACCTATATGCTCCCTGAGTTTTGATTCTCTACCTATCCGGGAAGTATTTTTAAAAAATTACCGAAAATCAAAGCAATGCTTTTAAATGGGAAAAATCGGGACTTTGGTGCCCTCAGGAATCGAACCCATGACACTGAGGTTCAGGTTTTCTGGGGGTTTCACGTAAGGGCCTATACGCTGTAAAAATTTCACGTCAATGACGCTTGTGGTTTAGCCTGTGAATTAGTATCCTATCTATCTGGCTATCTATATGTATGAATGAATCCGGAGAAGGAACTACATATAATAAATATTTAGTTATTTTGTATATTGGGTTCTCATTTATATTCGTTTATTTATTTTATTCTTCTTTCGTCGATGCACTTTTCTTTACTATAATTTGTTGATAAAGGTTAACAATATGTAAAGAATTATTTATAATGATCGCTCGTCAAGGCTTTGACCTTAAATGTTCTCGGTAAGGGCCTTCCGGTCATCTTAGAGAAGGGCGACAAAAACATGCCGTTTTTCAGCGGAGGGAAAGTGGGGACCAAATCAAAATTGACCGGAAGAGAGGCGTACCTTGGTGAGAGCCATGACTTGGAAGAGCGGTTTTCCAGGGAAAGAATCCTCGCTGCACACCAGCTTGTCCCTGTCTGCTATCCGCCTTCCAAGTCTAGAAGGCAGAGCCCGGTCCTTGTCCGCCACCAGCCAACGCATGGCTCCGTCTGAACAATTCCACGGGTTGCCTACGAATCACATACATTTATTTCATCATATTATAAATTAAAAAATACATAACAAAGCGGAAATAAAGAAAATGGACTTAAACTTCCTGTATTGTCTTGATCTTTAAATACAAACTTCCCTCGAAAAATACTGTTGATTCGGCCTATATACGTGAGAGTTACGACCGACATTAAAAGAATTAAATATTTCGAAGTGACACGTGATGTAGATTTTTACTGTTCAACTAATTAAATGAACGTGAGTGAAAACCGAATCTGGCATTTTTTCTATAATTCGAAGTTTCAAAATTTTTCATGAGCGTATTAAAGAAAAGGGACAAGCATTTTTCTCCTGGCATTTTTATGCGAAACGTATATTTCAACTTAGCTTGCTTAGATTCCGGCTTCCAACGTTATTACTTCATTGCGCTCCTTAAAACTAATCAAATATAAAGTTATTCACCTTGTCAGCATATTTAATACTATATATAATAGATATATATTTGATTTCAGAATATAGATCATAGAATTCAAGCATGACTTGTGCTGAACCTTTCATCAGTCGCGCCCATTTTCATAACACGAACAGTCGCGCTTTGTATTCCGTACAACAGATCGTTTTTCGGCCAAAATTGTAAAATTAATTGAACTAATTATTATTTCTGAGTGCTAAACATTAGGTAATAATATAATTTAAGAGGATAATGTAAGAAGTAAACAAATTTTATTAAAAAATATTATTATTCACCTATATTTATTTACATGCGTTCAGAGAGTACTTAAAAAGCTAGATGTCTATTAATTCCTAAATTGAAATGCGTCTAATAAAAGTTTATAACGAAATAAGTGAAAAAACTCCATGTGAACGTTATAATAAGCAAATATAGAGTTCACCAACGAAAAGTTTACCCAAACGGTCGCGCGTTGTGTGTGTTACAACAGTCGTCACTTCACAAATTTACTCGCTTTTACAAACGGTTTAAGACTAAAGAGAAGCATTTGACGACTTTACGAGTTAATGGTAAGTGCGATAAAGGAATAGACCCGGGCATGAGGTTCAAGGGATCGCCCAGGTTGAAACGGGACCCGAAAAATCATCTGTGTTGGACAGAATACAACGGCGCGACTGACGGAGGGTTAAGATCAACGAATTTCGGTTGCCATAGATGTGTCAAAACACTAACACCAAACTCTGATTCTCACTTTTAACTGCTGCAGCTTGAGGCAGTTGTTCCTTCCGTAGTATGAATTAAATGATAGAATTCGACTTAGAATTTCGACAATGAGCAAGTATCTCAATGCCATGGATGCTTCTGTTATTTTCCTATCTTTACAATTTGAACAAGAAAAAATATATCGCTCAAATAAATAGTTCAAAAAAATTGTTTCCTTCAGGATCCTCTAAATTAAAATCTGAATAACCGCACTCTCTCCTTTGCTTTAGAGGACCGATTATTTGAAAATTTCAGCAATCCTATTACAAACGGTAGTCTTTCTTCATCAGCCGAAAGATTTACTTCTCACAACGACACGGATAATAGAATCATCCATTGCATTACACTTTATTTACGTGTTTTATTAATTATTATTTTCAAATTAAATAATGAATTGAATTTCAGTTGTTTTAATTACATCTTAACTCCTGGATATTTGCCGTGTAATTTGAAACAAAGCGGCATTACTTAGCATTTTGGAACAAACAAATTCACTTTCCATAATTTTGAATGAAGACATCGGAAGTCTGAGGCACCTATACGTAAACAATTCAAACATTTAGCTTCTACTGTTTTAAGCTTCGAGACTGTAGATACGACTACTATTAATTAAGCAACATTCTGAAAAGAATTTTTACCGGCCAAATATATCTTGTGGACTCGGCGAATCCATCGCCCAGCTTCCAGGGTCCTCAGCTTGTTCCCCGAGAGGTCCAAAATCCTCAGCCGCCTCTTCCTCAAGATCCTCTGCAGCCGGTGCATTTCCTCTTCCGTCAGAGGGTCCCCGAAAAGAGCGGTCAGATTGCCGATATCAATGGACAAGGAGGACGCGCTCTTCCTCAGCAGAGCCGCCCACCGTTCCTCCTCCCCCGGAGACCCCCCGCCCGCTGCTTGTCCCCTAACCGCACCACCGGTCTCCTCAGACGACGAAGACGAAGAGGACGCCCCCGCCTCGTCCTCCAGATCGAAGCCCACCACTTTGCTCACCATTCCTCCAGGTGCCACCGTCAGACGACGCAGCTCAGGGAACTCTGCAATTCATTTATCCATAATCACGAAAACGCCAGCTAAGAGTCGCATAATCGAGGCTTGTGTAAACCGCGTTGGTTCCTTTTTAAAAATTCCAAGGAGCTTTATCAAAGAAATAACGATGGACGGCTTCAAGATAAAATTCTTTTACTGCACCACAATGAAATTACAAACACGACCAGGTTTCGTAGCCAAGCTACATCTTCAGGTGACATGAGAAAAACTCGATTCGATTGTAACGATCGTGAAGGTTTTTATATTGGCAAAACTGGCAGGAGTTTTAACGAGAGACAGAAGGAACAACCTTCAGAAATAACAAACCAGATATCTCCAATTTCAGTTAACATTTACTCCTTAACGGACATTATAGTGATTTTAATGTGACATATTTACGTTTTTGTGACCACAGTGCAATATTGGACACATTGGAGACGTTAGAAATAGCCCGGAATCATTCCCATCATTTCTTAATCTAACTCCCCCAAATTCCTGTTCCCCCCCCCTACAATTCTTACCTCCCAAAACTTACCTTTTCCCCCCTCCTTTTTTCCCATTGGTTTACTATCAACCCCCCCTCTTTCCTCTACCCTCGTTGTTTTCCTATATAATGTTGTTGATTTTTTCTCATGTCACATGAAGATGGAGCTTGGCTACGAAACTTGGTCGTGTTTTGTAATTTTATTGCGGTGTAGTAAAAGAATTTTATCATGAAGCCGTTTTTTATTTATGAATACCGCGAAGTGAAACCTGAGACTGTTTCGTTTAAATAACGATGAATTAATTTACAATTTTTCCGACGGATTACGTCAGTGAGATAGGCCTATAATTTGCTGGATATTCCAATTTCCTTTTTTCAAAAATAGGAGAGAAATTAACACTATTACACTCTTGGTATCGCACCATAAAACGTAGCAGTCGTTGTTAATATCAATCCTACGGAACTAATTTCAAAATTACTGAATGCATGACTAAGCCACGAATCATCGTTCACCTTTAATGATGGGTCCGAGGTCTATGACGTCATCCGGGTATTCGCAAAGCGTGATGGATCTGATGCTCTCCGGCTTCACTTCGACTTTTCCGTTGTGCAGAAGAGGGTCGGCCACTCGATGGCACGTGATTGCCCTGTGCGCCGTCGAGCAGTGGGCGGGAGCAGAGGCAACCGGACAGGGGGTCGGAGCGCGGACACCCTCTGTCTCACACCTCAACATTACCAACAGCACGGCTATCTGCCAGGAGGAGTAAAACACCAACTGAATCATCTACTTGAAGATAAGAAAGGTCGAAATCTAGGAGAGGAAGCTTTAAATGATCTACAGAAATCAATATTTGTTAAACGAAACAGATTCAGGGTTAATTTTGTGGTACTTATTAACTTGTAAAAATCCATGGTAAAGAAACTTTTACTAGACCACTGTTTATTATCAGAATAACACGACCCAGGTTTCGTAGCGTCGCTACATCTTCAGGTGACCAAATAAGAACACTTTCAAATATGTATACTCATGAACGTCAAGAAATCAGCAAATAGGAAAGGAGGAGGGGAGAGAAGGTAGCAAGTAACGGAAGAACAAAGGGACCTAGGGGGAGGAAGGTGGAATGTGGGAAAGGGGGGGGAGGTACGGGATGAGGGAGGTTACACAGCAAAGGCTCTCAATCACAATTCGAAGAATTGCAAAAGTTAGAGTTACAAACTAATTGAGAAAAGCAAGAGTTACAAAGTAAGGCATGGTCAAAAATTCACTAAAATCCATTCAAAAACCAAAGAAGATGCAACGAGTTGGGAAGGTGAAGAACAAGGGGGGAAAGGGGGCGGGGTGCTAGGAAAGGTGCGTGGAAATTAAGGAATGAGGGTTTGTAAAATGGGAGAAGGGTTAGGAAACAGAAATTCGTTAGCAATATTCAACGAGGAGTTCCTCGCGATTTCTAAAGTCTCCAAAGCGTTAAGTCTCTCACTATTGTCACGTGGGTAGAGCACCGTCATATCAAATTCACTTGTATGCCCTCTTTTAATCAAATGCTGGCTAAAGTGAGAGGCAGACGGATTTTTATTAATAAAAGCACGTTTATGTTCTTTTTTCGGTTGTGAGGCTTGAGTTTCAATGCATCATAGATCCTTACGAGAAGACTTGAAGGAGAAATTATCAACACTTAACGGTTTGGAGACAAGTAGCGATACTTTTTGTAAAGAAGACTTAACCAGAATTATTTCCTCCATGGAAGAGATAATAAGGAAGTACAGGCTAGATCATTAATGACGATGAAAGCAAAGTCATAGCCTGAAGCAGAATGAGAGAAGATGGTTTCTGAGTGAGATTGGGGATGGACAAACCTGAACGAGTCTAACAATTCTGCATTTTTGGTTTCTAGGTTACCAGAGAATTGGAATAGACAACAAATAAGAAGAGGAGCCAAGGCGGAAATAGCATTCTAACAAAATATTACTGTCCGAAAATAATCCATGATTAACCTGAGTGTTCATGAAAATCCTGGACATCTTATTTTATTGTGAAACATAAACTTTTACAGAAATACAAAAGAAAAGATTAAGTGCAATGAGGATGTGATTCTAGAGAAAATTGCTGAATATGAAAAGACCGGGTAACTTAATGAAGAAATCCTAAGACGAGCAACAAAAGTGAGAACGAAGGAATCTTAGAAAATTTTTGGAGAACAGATAAGGAAAAATAATTGGGAACACTTCGAGGCAAGGCATTGAAAGGAGGAATTGTTATTAATATGATTAGAAAAGCAGATTTTTAACTCACTCACTTGTGAGAATAATTTGTACGAATGAAATTTGTAATAGTTTATGTAAGGATCACTGTCACAAGAGGGTTAAATCAACTCGAAATACATATATGCTGATATTACGGATCTGAGAAGCTTCGGGATTTCAGGCGATTTCCAATTGGCGCACAAATGAGGAAATAGTTTGCGAGTCCTAACTTAGGAATTCCGTGTGATTACTCTTGAGTAAACACCACGTATGTAATTTTTGCCGAAGCTATTAAAATTACTGAGAGGGTCAGAGTGGTCCAAATTTTACGATCTTAAGGCGGCTCTCCGACGTGCGCGTTCAGTCCTTTACATCGTTTTCGAAATGTTTATCCGATGAATTTATGCATAAAGATACTTGCTTATGGTTTAATAGTTTACAGAGTATAGGCCCTAACGTGAAACCCCCAGGAAAAATGCGATTTTGATCCTCAGTGTCATGGGTTCGATTCCAGAGGGCCCCAAAGTCCCGATTTTTCGCATTTAAAAGCGTTGTTTTGATTTTCGGTAATTGAAAAAAAAAAATACTTCCCAGATAGGTAGAGAATCAAAACTCAAGGATCATGACCTATAGATATGGTCATGATCTATCGAAAACATTAATGACTTTTACAGAAAATATCCTGGGCTCGATGATAGGACGATGCAAAAATCTCCCATTTAAAATACATTGAGGTAGTTTTTCATTATTTTTTTTGATGCACTTATTGTAATGATAAGAAGTTCTTGCTTTGCTAGAAGATGAATATTAAGAATCGGTTTAAGAAAAAAATTTAGATAAGACCGTACTGTTCCTGGGTTCGATACCATAGCACATTACAATTTCTCACATTAGGAATATATGTGAAAAGTCGGACGTCGTTTGAGGTAGTTGCAGCAAATATTTCTGCTCGAATTTTCACACACAGTTAGAGATGGTGATCTTCTATTGTGCTGCATAGGAAGTATCACCAGAAAGACGCCGGTTCGATGCCGGGCGGTAAATATATCTCCCATATAAAACACATTACCGAGCTACTCGGTAGTTTAGCTGGTAGAAACACTTGCCGGAAAAGTGGGAGACCTGGGTTAGAGTCCCAGCCAAGTCACTATTTTTCTCTTCTTTTATAACCTTGGGTTAAGTCGCACACTTTCCTGTGCTATGTTAAAACTTCATTCTATCATTTATACTTGCTTATACTTACTGCTTTTCCATTTCATCACAATCTTGACATCAGATCAGTTATCAACGTCTGGGAAGATTTTATGTGTAGGGCGCAGATTGACAGCAGCTGCCTTCTTTCTTCTTCTGTTTTGGTAAATAATTCGATGGAAACTCCATCCTTTCTTGTCTAAGAAACAAATGAAGACTCCTAAGCTTTCAAATAATATAATAGAATAATATATAAAATATTGCATGCCAAGAAATGTTTTTGACCTGTTATTCTTCTATTTTGTAATTTTCAGTTTCATCAAGTTTTTGATTTTACATAAAATTCGCTTAAAATAATTTTGAGTCTACCAGCAATAAAGCATCGAGATGTTACTGAATAATATCTACCTTTTCTGCATTTATATTTATAACGCGTATCTCTTATTTATACATTTTAATTAATATTTGCTCCTATGGAGTACGAGCTTGCCGCATTTTTAACAGAGGAATTCAAGTAGTGTATACCAGCACCTTTTCATTAACTTTCTCGAACTCTCCAGTCAATTTTACAATACTTTCACCCACATATACCACCAGTATAGTAATAAATTGCTGATACTTCGGCAGCTTGATTTTTAACGTGCATAAGATAAATTTCGGAATATAGAGTTGTTCAGGGAGTTTTTTTTAAGAAGTACTGTTTTCTAGAGTATGATCAATATTTTCTTTTTTAAGGGTTCTTGGACAAAATTTTGAACATCTCAGTGACACTCATTGGAACATATCCATGTCAAACATAAAGAAAAACAAAAAACGTGTACTACAGCACAGTTCAATTCAATTAAAAGTGACTGATTTTGTGGTGGAAACCTTGTCATCAGACCTCATTGCACATTCTCCCTGCATATCAAACTAATTAACCCCAGCAATCCCTTTTAAGTGCTCCAATTATCAAATGCCTAGCGAATCAAGATAAGAATCTGCGCTGTATCAGTTGTCTCAATAATATGTAGCGAAAAACAAGGCATTTCATAATTTTACTTCAGCTTCTCTATTATATTTTAACTAATCTTCTCCATACTTTGATGTATTTCGAGGGAGTAAAATTACAATGAAAAACAGTATTATATCCCCATTTTTTAAAATTATTCAAAAAGGGAATCTTAATATTTATTCTAAAAATGGAATCTAAATTTTAAAGGATGAATTGTTTTAAGAATTCGTCGATCAAAAACGAAATTTCGATAAAATGCGGATACAATTTATGGTAGGATGAGCTGGTTCCTACTTTTGATTTTGTGTCGTATTTCTTCGGCTGTTTTGCAGGCCCGATTATATAATGACTTCGCGCCATTTTGATTTCCTTTTTACCGAGTCAGATGAGAGGTATTCCTTAGAAGAAGGGACATTAAATGTCTTTCCAAATATCCTTTCGTAGGTAAGTAGGTATGGATACAGAGGAATAGGATATCTCCTTCTGTGAAAAATATCAACGTCTTGCAGTCGTGCGAGCAAAGTTCCCTCCAATCTTCACCATTAAATACTTTCAACAACGCTATAGTCCATTCCCCATCTTGAGGCCATCACTCCGTAGACATTGAATAACCGCATGACAGAATAATGTATAAGAATGTAGGAGAGGCAGAGTTAGCCACGACAAAATTTAAATAGTTGACTTAAAGTTTTACACAACAAGTCATATTTTCACGAGATTCCTCTAGCCTTCGGTGTAGTATCTCGTTCAACCATTCTTTCTATCTAAATGAAAATTGCTATCATTATATAAACGGATAGATTATGAAAGATATTCTTTCGTTACGTAATGATTACTGATAACTTCAGGAAAAGAATATTATCTAATTTAGTACAACTGGAAAACATTTGCTAATATTTGCGGCACTTTGTCCTTCTCCATCATTCACCATGTCCTAATGCATTTAGCAGATTAAAGCCTTGAATCGGGATTTTCTAAGCAATTGGAATGGCCATCTATAATATTTAATGATGTTTTTATTTTGGCTAACTTTTTCCAGCATTATATTTCACCTGCATTCGCCTATTGGCGTGTGACGAAGTATATAAAAGTGATCGGTCCATATTTATAGCTGTACTACTATCCGATATCGCATTTATTTATTTAAAGAAAGATAAATTAAAGCGAGTCGTCTGTGAGTCTGGATATATTTCTGAGGTTCCTATCCCCTTACATCTTCTGTAAATGAAATATCCCGGAATTTATTTTACAATCATTACCTGCCTTCTAATTTCCTGTCCTCCGAGGATTCTAAACCTGCATCAGAGAGCATTTTGTAGCACTTTCTATTTTATCTTTTAACCAAGATCCATATACTTCCTGAGGCAATTTCTCTGATTCTCCAATGGCAATTTTAACGGTGAATATTAATGACTCCATGGTGGCGTTAATTAGCCCGATAAGAACTGAGGATTAATAACTTAATTCCGCAGGAGTACACCAGGACCTTCATAAAAGACTTCTCGTTTAGTCATTTCAAACGGCATAAATTTCACAGCTATGAGGCAGCCAGAGATGGATTTTTTCACCAATTCTTTGAATATTTATCGCTAATCAACTGATTATACTGCATCTTATATTACGCAGTTTATTTATTCGCAATATGGTTTCCTTGGAAAAATGACTAACGTTAAATCAACATAAAATGGTTACAGTATTCTACCTATTAATATATTTCTATGCTATTTATCAATATCATCGAAATCCACATTTATTATATATTTTTCTTAATGTGGGTTAAACGCTGCCTTGGGTTTAACGAACGGGGAATCATGACTTAAATAAAAATACGATCTGCAACCGGAACAGAAAATGATTTTGCATTTATTTATTAAGGGAGCGACTCTCGGTTACATAAATATATTCGTATTTAAATTCATACATGACGGTGATTGTAATAATGTATTATAAAACGAAATTCATAGTTACACAGTGAAATGCCTATCTTCATCATCATCATTGTGCTTATGTCCACGGACAGGTCTCAACGGAACTTGCTCCTCCAGGCATCTCTGTCCAGTGCCTCCCTTTTTAGAACTTCATATTCTTTTCCTTTTTACTTTCTCCATATACGTAGTATAGAGAAAGGTTTGTTTTCATGAAAAAAATCAACTTCGAGATTTCAACGGAAATACATGTTTTGGAGTCCCTAGAACACGTTTTGACCATTTTCGGAATGATGTCTGTGTTTATGTGTGTGTGATAGTGGGCGCTCTAACGTGAAAACTATTAGTCGTATCAATACTAAACTTCATATATTGCACTTTAGTGGGTGCTGTCAGAGTTGATTAGTTTTTGGAGTAAATCGGTAAACCGGAAGTCGAGCTTTATTCTTCGAAGCAAATTTCCGTTTTTGCAAAATATCTCCATAAATATGATATTAAGGTATATTATATTTTTTATAAAAGTTTTATAAAATGTAATTTACTATAACTTTTGTATTTAACATATTTTTGTTTTACTGATTTTTTAGGAGTTATTCGTGAAATACTGATAAACCGGAAGTTGCTGATTATGTACTCAGTGGGCGCTCTGGGCGCTGTGGGCGAAAGGCCAATTTCATCGTTTTTCATCGAATATCCCAAAAAACATTATTTATAATGTTTGTAACGTAAAAGATAATATGATAGAAATTAATCACTCATTTTACAAGTTTAGATGGAATATAGAGTTCGAAAATACTGTTGTAGATAAATATTTACATCTTATATATGGAGAAAGTCATGTGCTGGCCACATCAGATTTTTTTTAAATCGGTCAGCATTCCGATTTTTCTTCTTCCTCTTCCTCGTTTCCCCTTGATCTTTCCTTCAAAAATCGTCTTCTGTAGGCATTCTGCTCTTAGTATATGGCCTATCCATCTTGCTTTCCTTTTCCTTATGTTTTTCAAAAATACTCGTTCTTCTCCAACCCTCCTCAGTACCTCTTCATTTTTTATCTTGTCTTTCCAACTTATTCTCTCCATCCTTCGCCGTAGCCGCATTTCAAAGCTCTGCAAGTATGTGTACTTTTACCACAATGTACTAAATTGTGGAAAAAGTACAAATATTTCGTAGATTATTTCCATTATGGGTTACCACAAGACCTCGCCTGATTCAGTGAAGTTTATTTTTCTTCTTTTTTCTCAACGTCCATGTTTCGGATTCATAT
Source organism: Sympetrum striolatum (assembly GCA_947579665.1). Lineage (NCBI taxonomy): Eukaryota > Metazoa > Arthropoda > Insecta > Odonata > Libellulidae > Sympetrum > Sympetrum striolatum. The sequence goes on along the minus strand of OX388342.1, from coordinate 18,821,191 downwards.
GACACAATACTCCATGTAATATTTTTATTATAAGCCTAGCATAAGTTCCTGTTTCTAACCTTTTCCCGGCTATTAGGCCGAAATTTTGAGGTCCCACTACAGCAACCCTTTGCTTTTCGCATCTTACGTTATTCCGCATCCAGAGTCAACTTACCTTGATACGGTAAAAAACGTTAGAGATTTGCCTGTAAATTAAAATATATCAAACGAGCAATTTCTTCATATCGCCGATATCTGTGCACATATTTAGCTTATTTACTTGCTCAGTCTATTCTTAAACACCAATCTGCAAATGTCGTCGCGATTTTTCTCGCTCTTTTCCATATTAGGAGAAAACTGTTTGTAAAACGTCAGAATCTGTGATATATAAATGTTTGTGGCATCATTTAGCGGTCCTTGTTGGCGTTGCGTTGGGCGTTTTGCTAGCGAGGAGAAGGCGAACGAGATGAATGGTTAGTACAGTGGCAGTAAATAGGCGATAATTATGGAGCGGGAAGAGATAAGAGTCTTGTTATGACGAAACCGCGTTGTTGCCAATACAAAACCCGCTTTCAGTTTGAAGCTCAATTTGTCCACTTCCTGCCAAAAAGAAGCAATTGCAAACTTAGTACCCCCTTTGTCAATGATGGTCACCATTTGTCTGTTACCATGATCACCGTCTCTTATTTATTTACCTATTCGATGGCAGTAATCTACATAATAAAGACACTCACAATTCATTTCAAGTTTCGTCTGCCGACCTATATCCTTTTGCTAAATTTAACTTAGAATAAGAACGAGAGAATCATCATAACATATTTTATTGGAGATTTGTAAAATTCATGCATAAATATGCAAAGTAATTTATGAATGAATTAATCCATAAATATTTACAAAGAAGAAAGTTTTGTGTATTTTATTTTAAATAAATCTCGGGAACGATATGAAACACAGCTTTCAATCTCCGAATATTATAGAATACTCTCCTTGCAGGTGTTCGGTTACTTTTCTTGCGCCGAATGGTACTATCTGTTGAATTCATTGAAGAAGAGAGTGTTATGTGATTTATAATCGCTTAGAGAATTAATTTCTTTTGGGAATTTAAACGATAAAATCGTCTTGCAAATTCGAGTATAGTATCATTGGAAAAATAAAAAAATCGATAAACACTCTTGTTCATAAAGTCGAATAAATTGAGTTACATTCAAAATATGGAAAATAATAAAGTATCGGATTTGACTCTTGCGGCGTTATTGAAAAGTCAGTTTGTTTGTCTTTATCAAAAATTTATGCAATATTTAATTTTAGATTCTCCTTCCTTAAAAAGCTTCAAAGAATCTCGATGTGTACGTAAGCTAGCCTGTGTATGTTAAAGTCAGTTTTTGCCCTGTGCTTCCTTCACTTTTGGTATAGGAGTTAGTTCTATATTAAGATTCCGCCTTTGACTGTATAAAGTCTGCAAATGTTCCACCGCGATCATAAAAATGGAGCATAATGAAACATCAAGAACAGGTTAAATACACTGAATTATGTTTTATCCTATGAATTTCCTCAAATGGGTTCGGCACCACTTTGAATTTGCAGAATTTCGCTAAGTACTAACGAAAGAGATTTTTCCTAAAATTTAGTCTTTGAACGTCTGCATAATGTAAATGCATATAAATTGACCAAAATGACAAACATGGTAGTGTACAAGAATACTCAAGAGTGGCCCTACAAAATTTCAATGAAACCACATTTGTATTTTCTGCCATCTTATATCGATATCACCTGACTGCTTCTGAAACCAACTGCAGAATGAATTTAGAAATCCATCAAAAGAAATTTCATGAATGAAGATAACTCTTTGCATATTTCTGCAAAATACATTTAAAAGCGACCAGTGTAGCATTGATCGATGAGGGTCGATGCTGTTCTGTAGGATCGTCTTGACAGTAAATTTGAAACCAAAGTCGAGTTGGTTAACGGTGACTTATTAAGCATGAAGTTATGACGTTAAATTTAGACTCAACACATTTTTACAATCGTCTTTCTCATTTCAAAACGATAGCCTCAAAGCTGGATACATTATCAATTGTTGCCTATCCGTGGATGATAAGCTTATTTCACGAGATGAATGACACAAAATTTTACGAAAGCAGATGTCGAAATCCCCTAAGAATTTCTATTTATAGGGCGATTTATTTCTGTACTTTATTACTATTATTTATTAGACAGCTGTCATGTCTAGCGATTGGTTTGTGTTTAGCGCTTAGGTCACCGTGTGGATTTGCCGTTTCGTTTCTTTTATTTGGTTCACTTTTGCGTCGTTGGTTCCTACTCTCAGTTTAAATTCTTCGTTTGCTTATTTTATGCACACGAAAGGCATTTAACGCCTGTTCCTACACGTAATCTAAAATTACGATGCAACTAAATGTGCGCTTCGTTGAACGAATGCTTATTTCCGATTATTAATATTTACTATTGTTTTTGAGATTCCAATAAGTCCGAATCATAATGGATCAATTCTTATTTTCCTCGCATGAAAAGAATAATAGGCGGACGGTAATATTTTATTAGTATTATTTAACATTAGTATATCATATTATTTCTTCTCGCCGAATAAAAACAATATTTATTTTGATTCCTACAGAAGAATGTTATTTTGTTATATAGCGTTTCCAAGTTTTTTTTTTAATTTTTTCAAAGTTTTTAGTAAACTACACAATCTAAAACATAAAGGAGGAGAATAAAATACGAATGAGAAAGATGGCAATTTGCCCTGAACGTGAAATTACACCGCCATCATTTTGCGATGGAGCTGTTGTAAATGTGACATTTACTGCCATTCAAAATGAAAGCGTCGTCAATGTTAATTCATTTCCATCCTCTTGGTTTTATTGCATCAAAACATAATTTACCCATAGCTCACAGTTAGTTTGATAGCGAAGTTGATATCTCTCAATTGTTCACAAGTACTCAATTACCGTTTAGTTGCTAGATAATATTTAAAGTTTTTAACCATTGCTTTTTACCAATGATACATATTTTTCCGAGAAAAATCAGCTTTATCATTTTCTAATCAAAAGGCACTGAAATTCCGATAGGATTGGGATAAAAGTATGTTCAAACAAAACTTTAATATCCCTTCGCGTTCAGAAAGTTCTTGGAATGAATCATTACCGCACGTGATATAATTTCTAGTTGAAATAAAACCGAGTGATATTGTCATGCTATGCTGTTGCTGGAATCTAATTAGGATAATTTTGAACAATTCACGCTCACGACCATCTAATAATAGCTTTTTGAGGAGGACTATGGCCGTCATCAGGAAAACGCTCTTCGTTGATGTTTCGTTTAAATTGGCCCAATTATTAGCGTGATGAATAAAATAATACAAAAACGGAGGGAGAAACAGATATGAGCCACTTTCTGCTTTCAATTATGCCAGAATATTAACAAGAGGAGACTCTGGTATCGACATGACATCGAAATAAAATTTTGTATAGAGAAGAAAAATTGTATGCACAACAGAAGTAGAGAAGAGCAAGTGAAAAATGAAAGGGTACGTAAAATATTGCACTGGCAATTAATTTAAATAAAATATACGTGTAAGAAATTATCTAAAAGAGCAACAATGAGGTAAATCGAAACGGAAAAATAGCACACATTTTCTTTCCTTTAAAATGCGAAGTGTCTTGATAAGGGACATGTTCAGCAATAAAATATTTGTTTTTCCTCCTAGATGCTCACAATGACTTCAATGGAAAATACAGTATCTTATTTTTATTCAAATCTTTTTGACTTGTAGGGAGGGGGGGTCCTTAAACACGTACAGCCGGCCCTTAATTTGGAAGCAGTGAATGAAGTCATTGAGAATGTTGGCCGCGGTCGAACATTTCCTGTTGAAGGAGGACTTAAATCGATTAGATGAACAATTTACTTTAGAAAATCTGATAATTCTTTACGGTAATCTTCGGCTGCGAATATATAAATTTACGCGCTCTAGAGTGGCGTATGGTAGGTGGTGTATCAAAACCAACATCCTTTTGAACAGCTAGTATGTTATATTTCTTTAATGCTCTGAGGAAACGTCGATGGGATGCGACTTCTTGTCCTAGCGAAGATTTCTCTTTCACAAAAGTGTGCTTTATAGATTGTACTTATTCGATAAGTTCTGTACTAATATGCTTTTGGTAAACCCTCCATCGGTCCTAATCCTCATTTATGGCAGATCCCTATTCGAGGGGCTTAACTATTATCGAAACAATGTAATCAAATCTTATCACTCTAATCACGAAAAGAGTATTTTTTAGGGCTGGACCCGTCTTAAAACAAAATCTGAGACCCTACTACATTTACTATGAATTTCAAATCGCATTCGAGCAAGATACACTATTTCTTTGGATCTCGACGGACATTAACACCGAGTTACATTGTTTTGTTTTTGCATTCCTCGTTTCGTGGAACTGCCTCGTTTTCTCTCATAGAATTCCTAAAATATCGTATCTCACGCGCAGTGCTTTATGACCTCGTACTTAAAGTCACATAAATCAGTGTTCTATTGCTTACGATTTCCGCTTATGTCAGTAAATATTTAAAATGGTGATGCATCGATATATGGCCAACATGGCGATGGGGCGCTATTCGTTTGGTCCTTCTCATTTCATCCGATATTTTAGTTTGATTTCTCAATTGTGAAAAGGTGGACTGATACCTTCACGAAGCACGGAGATCACCGAAATCTTGCTGTGACTGGTAGAATGATAAAAGAGGTTAAAAATTCCCAAAATCTATCATTTTCTATCACTTTGAAGTAATGAACAGAGGGTATAGTGGGAAATGAAATAGCCCCGATGTTTCACTTAAAACCCATCAGCATAGCGTAGCAACATACAAAGACAGTACAAATAAGGGAAATACTTTACAAGGTTTTTTATTCACTCGAAAATCTACGAATAGCTACTGGACTGGAAAAATTCTTGGCAATATCTACATCACCATAGAGAGGTAAGCTAGTGGCAGTCTAAAAATTTATCTAACAAGTTATGAGACTAATACGCTTTGGCAAAACCGCGACAAGTACCTATTTCAACATCCCAGGCAGAATACAAAAGCAAGGAAATAAAAAGCGAAAAGGAGCCCGATAATAACATATTCAGATGAAATAGAAAAGAACAAAATTCGGTGTATTAGAGGAGCGAATGGGTGAGACCGTTTTTTCGCTATTGAATCATCAGGAATTGAGAATGGTCAACGCACATCACGTCTCATAAGTCCAAATGAAAGAGATTGTAGGATATAAAATTAAGAGAAGAAGAAAAGACTTATGCATAGAAAAAGTGGGAAAAGAAGAGAAATGAGATAGGAAGAAGATGCGAGGAGAGTAGAGATAAGAGCTAACCTGAAACGGCGGCGAGCGATGCATTTGGCGGAGATGTGTCGACTGCGAGAGAAGACTACGCGGAGATAGCAGCGAACGCTGCTAATTGCCGGTGCACAAATCACTTCTCGAGAAAATAACCTTGAATCGGACTCATCCAAATAAGATCATAGAATATTTGTCAATACTATTTACCCTATAAAATTAGGCTAACCATAGGAAAGCTCCCTTTTGCAACTAGTTATTGTATATATTTTTTTATAACAATACTACGTTCAAATATTACAAATCATGAATTTGTTTTTGGCTTCCTCAATAACCAGGCACATGAAATTTTCAAAGTTTATACCTACAGAAACGAAGAATGTTCCTTTCTCATAAGTAAGTGTCTCCTTATGAGTTCTACGCGCGTTTTAATAACATTATACTTACATGGTTTCTAAGGAGTTGTTTACTTTTAATTCACATAATATCTAAAGAGTCCCTTCATTTTTGAAACCTAATAAGCAGGGTTTAGTTCTCCCTCATCAGTACTTCGTATGAAGCACCTCGAAGTGCTCACTTTCTTTCGTATCGGAGGAAATCGAGGTATACCTACTTACAGGATCAATTCACGCACAGAAAGTCTATGTAATACAAATCAAAGTTCTATTTTTCATGTAATAGTAAGAGAAAGTAATTGCAACCTCGAAATTTACATTCATTTCATTTACGATGAAGAGCACGAAAATTTTATCCAAGTTTGCGAAATTGAACGCTCAATTATCTATTTCTTTTCAGAAATATAAATTTCCATCAGTTCAAACGGAATTACCGGATTCGATGATAATATTTTACTCGATCTGATATTCTTAGCTTCCTTCTCTCTTTTCCTATACTGTTGAATACTCGTGCATGTCTTATGAGCTGTTTTAATTTTCTTAATATATCATATGGGTTTTTTAATAGAACATTCTTAATATTAATTTTTTGATGCTTTGTGGTATGTTTAAAAAGATAATTTTTTAATGATTTCTATCGTTTTTTCTCTAAGTGAATGATTGCAACGTTTGGCTATTGGTTTCATTTCATGTAATTTTTGTTATAGTGCTGTTTTTACGATTTTCGTGTTATGTATAGCTTCTCTTTATGCTTTTAAATTGTACCATCAGTGAGTTTGCTTAGGTTTTTTTAACATTTTCTTTTTATGCGGGTGATTTCCATTAGCGATTTTCTTTACTGGCATAATACCTCACTTTTTCTTACATCCAGTACTTTTAAAGGTTTCCTATCTATTTATATTTACGTATACCTAATTTATGATTTCATTGACACCAAAAAGTGCGGGGACACGAGTAATTTTCAGTTCCCAAATAAAGAAAAGTTTGATTTCCGGAAATATTTTAAGATCCTCGCTCTGTATATGTTTTGAAAAATCATTTTTCTCGTAAAATCGAGAGAAATAGTAGATTAAAGAAATCAATTCGAGTGTTACTTGGTGGAACTTCATTTTTAGATTTCTTAGAGTTCATTTTAAAAGATTTTGGCTAATAGGTGGACGATATCGGAAGACGAGAAAGGTTAAAGTAGTATGCTGCTTCATTCGTCACGATCGCAATAGATGCGTGAAGCCCTCAAGATTCATATATATAAGATAAAAAGAAAAATCGCATGAAAGAATACACGGACAAAATAAAATTTTTAAAAACTCACCTATTTTATTTGAAAATACGACTTGTATAGAAGTAACGGCCTGATCTTAATAAAAGAATATTTTTTAACAGAATAATGGAAATTTTGCGAAGTTTAAAATGTCTTTCCTTATGGTAATCCACGTGGGTAGGAACTGCATGATTGAATACAATAAATACAAGTAAAAAGTTTATATTATTTTACTCGAAAATTTCGAAGTAGAATTTCCTTAATTGAAGTAAACTGTATTGTTTAATGAAATGTCAAATATGTAGGAAGACATGATTCAGCCAAACATCGTATTTTAAATTTAATGATGTTTTGGTAGGGTATGACTTCGATATATCGTATACTCGATCTATAATCGTTCGATGAATTCCGGAGGAAGTTCATTGTCCTTCAAAAATAGATTCAGCTAACCCTTTTTGTCGCCTGCCTATATTTCTCAATTCTTCTATATTAGCCGCCTGACATTATTGACCTTTGGATTGCGTCAGCCCTAGAACCAGCAAAACTCGTAAGTTGAGTGAACAACATCAGAAGAATTCATACTTTTTGATTCAATATGTATTTATGAGTTAAGTGAGGTATTTATGAGCCGTTTAGTTTTTGTTAATTCGAAGAATTCTGAAGTCAAAATGTGAAAATTATTCTTAGAAAGATGTTTTTTTTCATAGTGACAATGTCAATATCCTCGAATCTATATATATAAAATTGAAATTCTGTGGGTGTATGTGTTGTTAGATTGGAGGCCACACCGTTCGTCTGATTTGCTTCAAACTTTATATACGTGTCCTCTGCGACCTGGAAAGAATCACTGTTGCCTTTTTATTCGACAATTTTACGGGGTTCGAACTCAGATCGCTCAGATAGTTTTCCATAATGAATACACGTAAAACTCATTTTTATTGCATTCAGGGTTTATTTCTTTAGCAAAATTATATTAAAATGAATATACCATGTTGGTTCTCGGGAACGCAGTGGTGGTCATTTCATATGACGACCGCTACGTTCCCGAGAATCAACATGGAATATACTACGTGCAGCGAAAGCCTTCGAACCAGATTAAAATGAATAGTCGCACGTTAACGAGGCGAACACAAAAGAAAGCAAATTGATTGAAGATTCTTATTTTATTCAATATTCGATTCGAATTTACGGCAATATTGGTGAAATATACGAAAATTTTGTGAAAATTCGAGGTTGTAAACAAGCACTCCCCCTGACGACTGATCACATTGTCGAATCTATGCATTTTCCTGTATAGAAAGAAGAGCTTGGGATTTTATATGTGCATACTAAAGGGCATTAAATGAATTAAAATCGCTTTCAGGTGTTTCTTGGAGCTCCTTTGCTTGCGGAAAGTATAAATAATATATTTTTCGTAGATTTTGTGAGTGAGTGACTCGGGTCCGCTAAAAAATCAAGTTTGAAAAGCCGCACCAAAATTTGTGCATATAGCCCATTCGTTGTCTTTGGTCAATTGCGTTCTGAATTGAAGTTTAAATGCTAGTTAACTATTTATTGACTTATTTCCAATGCTCCTCTCAATAATCAAAACAATCCGCATCTCCGTTTTCATTTCGTATTTTTTCCTTTAATTCGTACTTTTCAGTTCTAATTTGTGGCAATTTAAGTCCCTTAGATTTCTTGTCGGAGGAATTTTTATTTATTTATTAAGAAACATCAACATACAGCACGAAGCCAATTACTGCTGATAATTAACAATAATAATAAAGAACAAAAAACAATAAAATCGTGAAAATTCAACAAATTAAACATATAATAAAGTAACAAATGAATATGAGCATTAAAAAAATTTAGAAAATTGTATTTTTCCACTTCAAACTCGCGAAATCATATTCTGGATGGATTTCGGAGAGAAGAAGAAAGGATAGAAATGAGTATTGGAGGAAAGAAAGTTAAAAATTGAAGGAATGTGAGAGAAGAGTGATCGTTTCACTATTGATAGACGAGGAGTTATCAAAGAGAAGGTATCGGATAGGCGTGTTGTTCTTGGGGGAAAGAGAAAAGAGAGAGTAAGAATGGGGAATCAATTTTGCTATTTATTATATTATGTAAGAAGGAAATGTCGGAGAAAGTATGAGAGGCTTTTCATCAAAAACTGTACAGAATCTCTTCGGATCTATTTTTCGGTCACCTTTTCCATAATTACATTTTAAATAAATATATATAATCTTTCGAAACTATTGGGCTCTGAATCATTGCTTCACGCAACGTCGGAGGCTCGTAGTTCCAGAAATATTACTCATCTTCGATGGTAATATATTCAGCTTTCATTGAAAATCTCAAGCTTCTCATCTAACTCTAACTCTGACAATTCCACAGAGACAAGAAAGATTCACGACCGGTACTACGCTATCATTAAGGTGCACAGCAAATTGTTGGGGTGATGTTTAAAGTAATAGAAAAGGGGGAAAGAGAGGGTTATGAGAAAGAAAAATGGAATATTTTGAGTATTGTACAATTTATATGATTTTTTTTGTTTTATCAACAAATCATCACAATTTATCCTTATATTGCCATAAATTCGCTTCTAAATTGCGATAATTTTTAATGAAAAAAGAAAAATTTTGAGATTATAACAACTCAACCCCCAAACGACCTATACAGGTTATGGCTTTATACCAACACCACAAGCTCCATCAATTCCGCCCATCAATTTGATTTGTAAGAGTCGGACACCTGAGGACGAGGACCAGATAGGTTCTTTCGGCATTTAATGCTTTCAAAATATCTCGATTTTTTTGTCGGTTTTCCAGAGCAAGTCAATTATTATTTTTACGTCTCTGTCGTATATTCAAATCTAAGTTAGTATATTTATCAAACTATTGTCTTTAACGTTATCGAATGCTTTCTGTTCATCAGCAAAGACACACTTTGGGTTCATATATTTTTGGAGCAATCAGTTTATTGTAGAAAGTGCCTCCCTTTTATCAATAGCATTTCTGTAAAAGAATCTTTGAGTGATACTAGTTAAGTTTATTTAGCCATTACTCATCTAATATTTTCACAGAGATTTCTCCCTGTGCAAATATGGGAGAGCGCGTATCGTAGTGGTACGTTGAGTAAATAATTACGTAATTCCTTTTCTCATCCGCTACATTGCCTGTTTTTCCGTTGTAGTACTTATCATTGGTTACTTCCCGTTGATTATCAAGCAGTAGTTTTGCCAATATGTGCTATTTTGTGAGTCTATATGTGTAGTATTGCTTGTACAGTTGAGTGTACCCACCTAAGACTTGAGAATCCGAAGTTGCCAATATTATTAGAGTTAACGTCGCACATATAATATACTTCTTTTAACCTAACTATTAGTCTCCGACTTGATTTCAGATGAAACAAAGCGTTCTCTCAGAAAAAATAAAAGCTAACTTCAAATCGTTTTCAGGTTCTATATATATTACATAACTGAATTAAAAAAACATCGTACAGACTCGGGACGAGTTTTACTAGAAATAAATTATTTAAATATTTATGTTCTTACAGTCGATTATAGATATCGGCTAAAATTGCATGAAACTTGATATGATACTGGGGTTTTCACTGTCAATTTTCGATAATCTGAGTAGTTGAACTAATCTAAGGCGAGAGATTATCTTCGGTACATATCAGAGTACTATATTTAATCCCATTATAATCTTCTTCATTGAGAAACATACTGAAGCTTCAGCTAGTAGAAGTGCGACTAGGAATTAAGCTGATTTAATTTCTAAAATATTGTAAACACCAGTTGTTTGAACTATTTTTAATACGATATTATCGCGTTTCGTTCGCACAAGGAATGAATATCTTAATCGACTCGTCCTAGCATCTGCTTCTCTTAATTTACGCTCATTACTGGATCCGCCGAAGTGACAGGGGTCCTCACTCCCTACCGCAATGAACTGAATTTATAAAGCAATCGCAGCTTCTAATCTCCTTTCTTTCAAGGATTCCCAAACTGTACCTGAGAGCATATTGGTTACGCTTGCTTTTTATCGTAAACGTATCGCCTTGCACTGTAAATCATCTTCTGCTCTGTAATCAATTTTCAACTGAATAAAATGAGCGGCGTTTAGATTTTGTGGTGCCATACGGTGTAATTAGTCAAAATAAAACCAGGAGAGAAAATGTCGGCATATGACGAAAGTTAAGTTTTAATTCAATATTATCTCGAATATGTTTTAACTCATTATTTTCTCGAATCGTCGTCTAACAAGGGAACATTCCTCCTTGTATGAAAGGGCTCTTCTTAATACTTTTAGGGAAGGCTCTCGTGTAAATAATAATAACAATTGTGAAACCGCAGCGACTAACTTTCGCTAATTTTTAGGGAAAAAGTGTTTAAAAATCAGCGTCGGATGTCACCGTTCACCGTAGCCATAACTATGCGTACATTGACTTAAATTCGAAGTAGCCGTGGTGTAGAGGTGACGCGACCGGCAGCGGAATAGATGTTCACGGTTTCTATATCGTTGATAGACAAGTATTTTCAATTTTCTTTTTTGTTCGTAAAACTCTTTCTCTTTTGTTTGTAATTTATTAATTTTCATGCCACATTCAAGAACAACTTTTTTTTATTATTTTCGCTACTTTCGATAATTATCGGATGAAGGTCATCTGGAAGAAATCATTCACCGAATGACGTTTCCGCTCAGAATCACTTATCGGTGGTCAAAGGCAGGGTTTTCCCTATCCGAGGGAGAGTTTGTAGTCCTTCCCTGACAAGTCGAAATTCCTCGGCAGTTCTCAAAATTATTGTACATTTATTTTCAATATTAATTTTTGATAATTTGCTTAGCATAGTTACTTGATGCAAACGGTGACATCCGAGGCTGATTTTTAAACGCTTATTTCCTAAAAATTTGCTATAAGATATATTTGAAAATCTTATTTTAAATTATATCGCTCACCAGAGTTAATGGTTTAAATCGAAGCTTCCTAATTAAATATAAAGACAATAGCCGAGAAGCGACTTTCATACTGCTGTCAAATTAAAGTCTACTTTCATTATAATCAACTTAATTAAAAAACGGATGTATTTAAAAATCTTATTTTAAATAATAATGCTTTCCAGACGCAATGTTTCATTTAGATCGTGCGGATATATAATCAAAAGAATAGCAGTTTGACTTCATCATAGCCACATTTATTTCAACAACTATTACGCTAAAAATTAAAATTAATAGCTTCCAGTCGTTTCTCTAGATAAAACTATACAACAGGTATTAGCAATTTAAGCTCGGATATTTCAGCAGAAAATACTCTTTGATTCTAAAGAACTACTGTTTTACATGAGCCGTCATGTGATTAGATAAAATCTGGATATCCTCATTATATCAGCTAATGCATCACTTCATTTAAGGTTGTTTTAATAAAATTGCGATTCAATAAAAAGCAAATTACTGGAACGTGAGAACTTCCATATTTTCCGTTAGTTTCCTTAGAAATCAAATCCTGGCATTTGCGTTGCACAGATAAAGTTAAAGCACGGTAGGAAATAAATCTCTGTTCAGATAAACCGAAGCAATAATAATTTTCATAAAAAAATATGGAAAGAAGGTATGAAATATGATCAGTCACTTGATATATTTACAGTAAAAAAATAGCAATTCGTTTAAAAGATACGGCATGAAGTACCTCGCATAGAAGCAATTGATACTATTTTCTTACCTCTTTAGATTTCCTTAAATAGCGCTTTTAAATAACAAATCACAGCACTCACTACAAAACTTTATTTCGAGCGAAAACATTACAACTTATCTGATGACCCCTGGTGACAAAAAAACCATTAGCCAAGCAAGGGCGTCGCCAGCCACTGGGCTAGGGGGGGGGGCAAGCTGCCTGTTAAAATGAAAAATGCCTAACTTACAGGGGCTAGTTTATTCATGCCCGCTTCTTACTACAAATATGTCAAATCTTTTAAAAACTAAATGTATTGAAAACTAGAGGAGTTGAACGCTTCTATGGCAAACTCATTAACACTAGGAGGACGGCAGTTTCGGCCTACCTAGGACGGGAGGTGGTCATTTGACCACCTACTTTTAAAATTCGTAATTAAATACTTTTATGATTTTCAAGGACTGAATATTGCATCACTTCTAAGTTTGACCATTACACAAATGCTGATAAGGTGTTTTACCTAGTATTTTGTTTAAATTTTAATTAATTCAACAAAATGTTGACCAATGTCCTAAATCTGCAGAATTTCATATTCTAGAATATTTTATCTATTCATACTGGACCAATGAAACTCATATTTTCGGAATAAGTGGAAAAAGGTCCGAATTGTTGATAAAAGTCAGTCACGTCACGCCAAGATTGTTATGCCATCTGACGGAAACCATATAAAACCACTCGTTCGTGCCTCGGAAAAAACCTCCATCAAATACGATGGCGGAAGAATTTTTCGAATTTCGTCGTGAAAATTTCCAATCTGTGGTTTTCGTCAATGCCAAATCGTTCTATAACATTTAAAAATTCATAAAAAATTTTTTAGCAGGGTTGCCAACATATTAGTTTAATCATTATAAAATGTTCTTCCAATGTTTTTCTCAGGTAAATCTCAAACTGATATCTCAAGTTTACATGCAATCACCTTTCTTGAACAATTAGAATTAATGCCAAGGGTACTAACTTTATAAATCAGGGCTACCAATCGTAAAAACGGATCTCTAAACAGAGAGTTATGCGTTCGCAGAATAAATAACTAAAGGGATATTTTGAGCACAGATTTGTTTCATGTGATTTGTCGAAACTCTTGGGGATCCCAAATAAGTTTATAAACTATAAAGAAGCAGGGTTACTAACATTTTCGGCTGTAAAGTGAAGGCAGCAATCAGACCTTCATGGAAAACCTAGCAATTAATCATGCACTTATCGAGAATGGCCTTTTCTTACTCATATCTCATTCTGTGCTTATCCACTCTGGTGCTAGTTTTATTACGTTGATTTTTATTTTAGACTTACCTTAATACTTACATCATTCTTAAAATGTTTTTTCCTTCCATCATTCGCTAGTTTACAATAAATCCAAGTCATTATAGTAACGCTTCATCATCTTCACAATGTAAGGTTTGAAATCATAATAAAGCTTCGCTATTGTTCTTACAAATTAATATTTATTCCTTATTAAGTAATGGATTAACATTTTTAAGATATATGATAAGAGAGAATATCACTCTATGTATCCAAGAGTACATAATTTTTTACCGCAGATTCTGCACATAGCCACTTTTACAAAGCATATTCCACAGTATATTTTCCTACATTTTAGGCACAAATTATTGGATTTGTTATAACATCCAGGTGAGATATGACACTTTCTTCTTTTCTGCGGTCTTATTGGCGCACTTGCTTCCCCTGATGAAATTCCCGACATTGCAAAGGAACATGAGGGAGGTGGCTCTATTATTATTATTATTATTAGGGGTCTTTATTAGGCGAGATTGAGGATTGAGACTAAAAAGTCTCCTCTTCCATCTTACCTGTAAAGTAAAGCTCTATCTATAATAAGATTCCAATAATTTATAATACAAGTCTTTGAATTTACTCCTTCCGGCTGAGTTTACGCCCAGTGGTTTCTTTGAATAGAACCCAGCTATTTATTGAGGCCAGGTCCAATGTGTTAAAATATACATGCACTGGCCATCTCCTTGCAGCCGAATGAGTTGAATATTTCCGGCACATGCTATCCATTATATCTACTCCTACTTTGTTGCAGTTGTAAAACAAAACTGTATCCGGTTTCTTTTTCTGAGTCAGAAATCATCACGTCCTGATGCATTGTACTGATTAAAAGCAAGTTTTTATATTTTTTGCTTGGTAATTTGTTAAGCTATGGCCTAGTCTATTTTTATAAACTCTAGTTGAGTACATTTCATCGCTGTGATGAACCGAAGGAGGTAATTCTCTTCTATTTTTTCTTATCGTTCCAACCAGTGAGATTTTGTTTTTTTTTTAGTTTTTCAGCGAGGCTGATTGAAGAGAAGTAATTGTTGCAAGTTATGTTGATACCGGAGTTTTTGAACGGCTCTGCCAACCATAGCACAACATATTCTCCAAGAGACTGCCTTGATCCCCTAGCATCATCTTTTCCACGATAAGGAAATGCATTTAGGCAATATTTAGACTTCACGTCTGCTAATACACAGTACTTGATCCCAAACTTATCTGGCTTATTCGGCATGTATTGGATGAATGGGCATCGGCACTTCGTAGGATATAATTGCTCATCGGCCGTAACACTCTCGTCATGGTTGTAGCAGGCTCGGGAGTTAGTTATAAATGTATTTCAAGGCTCAGAACCTAAGGCAAATTTTTCTTCTCTCAGAGCTTGACTCCGAGTTTCTCTATGATGTCCATGATGTCTCGCCGGCACAATATTTTGTATTCATACCACCAGATAGATACCCACACAAGGATTTACAACCTCATCGAAGAAAACAAATTGCAAGCTTGCAATTGCAATCCTCAACCAAGAAACCCACCCATGGCTGGTATTGCATGCCTATCGGGCGGGACCCCTACGGCGATGGGGTTACTGGTTCAAATGCCTGAACTAGAGGTGACGATGTCACTACCAGTACCAGTCATGGACCAACGCAATATACTAAAAATGTCTATATAAAATAACCAGGACGATAAACAACAGAAGGCATGTGGCGCCACCATAGCAACGTTTTATACTTTGTTAATTTTTCAGGGCTGTAAGTGCTCGCGATGAAAAACCAAGTGTACTTTTTTAAGAGGTTTAAAACATGCTCTTTCAAATGAAAATAATTTACAAGAGTATCGAAAAGGTCTTTCTTTTCTAAGAGCGAGCAGAAAATAAACCTATTTTTGTCGTTTTTACAAATATCATCCTCATAGTTGCCGCTATTTCTAGGGCCTTATATGCTCGAGATGAAAAACTAGATATACTTTTTTAGAGGGTTGAAATCATTCTCTGTTTAATAAAAATGTTTCAAAAGAACTTCCAGAGGGTCTTCTTTTGTAAAAGCGGGGTAAAAATAGCCTATTTTTGGCTTTTTTACAAAAACTGTCAAATGTTGACTCAATTTATAAAATAATGGAAAGTACTAGGATAATGAAATTTTATATTTATAAACTGTGTATTGATATGTTATCATGCGCAAAGTTTCACGTTGATTATATATTTTCTTCTTGAAATATAAAAAGCCAAAGTTTTAATTTTTTTTCGATCCGCAATTTTTCTGGGCCAGTTTTGCACAGAATTTTCTGCAAGGAGGTCGCTCTTACAGTTATTATTATTATTTTGTTTAATAGAGCGCAAAAAGTTATTCAAGACAGCCAAAGTTTATTTACTTCATAAAACAATTCTCTGAGATACAATGCCTCAAAGTTACTGAAAACTCTTAGTCATATTGAAGAAGGCAGCGACACGGGGTCAAATAAACTGCTATATCTCAGCAAGCATACCATTGGCGAAGGTAAAACTTTACAAATTTTCATAAGAGATAAGTATAAATGTCCGTACAACATTTAATTGAAATCCGTGATAGTCGAGCGGGGCACTTCTCTGAAATCAGACCACTTGGCATGGAATGACCCTTTTTAACCCGCCTTCCTAGGTAAAGTAGACTTTTGCTAAATATAGTATAAGTATGATACTGAATTATATCTCAACTTATGGTAATGTTACAGTTTACTTAGGGATATTTTTATTTTTCAGTTAAAAAAAGTTCACATATTTCTGGAGATGCAGCATTAATGTCAATGTTTAATAACGAAAGTACCAATTTTCCTCAAGAGATGGCATTAGTGGCGAAGTTTATAAACAAAAGTTCCAATTACCCTCAAGAGATGGCATTAGTGTCAAAGTTTATAAACAAAAGTTCCAATTTTCCTCAAGAGATGGCATTAGTTTCGAAGTGTATTATATAGTACATCAATGTATCGAATGTCAATTCAATTATGGCTATCGATCTCGGTATGGACAATATACGGAGATCATGACAATTTGACTTTATTTGAGATTTAACAATGGAGAAAAAAGATAGAAAGATTCCTTCGATAGAAAGAGGAGATATAATAATTCTAATATATATAAATAATCGCTTCTTGTCTGGCAATGGCGTATGACTTAGTGGGAGCATCAGAGACGATAACAGGAATGAGGGATGTCGGTGTGTTCTTTTTTACACACCACTTCCGGATTATAAAGCTGATACATTAAATGTAAAAATGATCATCAAAAAAATTGCGCATTGCTGGAAAAAATTACTCATGTACAAAGGGTAGATTATGATACAATTTGATGTAAATATCATTGCCACAAGTTGCAATCTATTGGAGAAATTAGATGATTAATTACAATGTGATGTCACCATTCTGCTGGTTGCGTACTCAATTTTCGTTTTGCATCGCTGCAAGTGCAATTGAAAAGACTTGGAAGAAATAAATAAATAGGAAGTTAGTTATCGATATTTAGAGTCCTCCCCTCCACATGTAATATTCCCACTTAAATATGGAACAGAATAGCCGATATTTCAATAGTCTTACTAGCAGTATTTGTGAAAGAGTATACTTTTTATACTCGAATATAAGCCGACCTCATTATAAGCCGAGGTACCTAATTTTATTCCAAAAAACTGGGAAAAGCAACCGAGTCAAATATAAGCTTAGGGTGGGAAATTCAGCAGGTACTGGTACACAATGGAAATAATTAGCTATGAAATTACAGTAATTGAGGCATCGGTAGTTTAGTAAGAGAGAATTGACAAGGAATTGTTGAATGAGCAAGTGAGGAATTTCCCAGCCGATTCACGACAATGACGCTTCTTTGCCATGGGAGATCTGATAAGGGGAGCCCTCCCTCGAGTTAAAGAAGAGGGGCCTTGTACTCAGCATAAAAAGTGTGCAGAAAAACTCGGCTTTTGCATGAGTATATAATTGTATCCACTGTTAAATTTATCTACATGTTTATAAAACTATAGGTCATTAAATCCACTGTTACATTTATCTACATGTTTATAAAACCATAGGTCATTAACAGGGACGGATCCAGGGGGGTGGTCCTGGGGGTCCGGACCCCCCCCGAAATATCATTTGTCCCTATTTTTCGAAAATGAAACTCAAATAACGCTAATAAACACAATTTTTTAAGCAATCACTAGCGAAATTATTCAAATTTGCCTAACACCATTCTAACGTCACGTTTTGTGAAAGCCGAAATGTCTTTATTTTTAAATTTTTTGATCGGACCCCCCCCAAAATTTTTCTGTAGATCCGTTCCTGGTCATTAAATAAGTTTTTGCGCGATGTAAGATTATCGCTCTTAAGGTATTCGAATGAAAATGAATTTAACACAGCAATGATCTACTTTGGTGGGGTCACACTTAATGGTGGAAATGTAATTTATTGATATTTACTATTATGTATTTATTAACAACATTATGTATTTGTTTTATTTATTTTATAACAGATGTGTTTGTTTTTGTGGCCCTTAAAAAGATCGTTGTATTATTCCAATGAAACTTGTGGAGAAATGAATACCATTTTATTTAATTCGTAATGAATTTCCTCAACATCAATACGGCTTCAGTCGATTTTTTTAAAAACTTAATAAACTGATATCGAAATCACTGGAAAGACGCACAGAATGTTGAATAAAAATCCAACTGGTTGGATTTACGTGCGCTGAGGCATGCGTCATGAAAAAGAGGTCCAGTCAACTTGCGAGAGGCATGCGCTATTGCATGCCTCTCCATCATCATATCGTGCGCTATGACGCATGCCTGTGTTGAATACAAAGTTGCACAAGTGTGGACATAGCTTTAGGATTAAAGCGTTTCTGAATCCTGTTTTCTAGGTCACCTTTGACATCCATTCTTGCTTTCACATTCCAATGATCTGAATATTTTTTATTTTGATTCTGGATACAGAAAAATGCATCTTTCTTTTACTTTGTCTCGATATTGTTGTGACGATGGGAAAGTTTCTTTGGTACAAGTGAAGCTGAATAATGGCATTGATTAATGTCAATCTTTATGGATAATTATGAAAAATGTTATTGTTGGAGTCATTGTGCTTCATTTATGTGGTATAATTCTGGCTCAGTCAAGAAAATAAAGAGAAATTATCTGAATCCTCGTTCTGTGTAGATGCCTCATCCCCTTCTCGAAAGCATTTTGTCCCTAGTGGCGGAGGGAATAAAGTTTAAACAAGCCTGTATCGAGAGAGACATCATACGGCGTAGGCAACCCTTTCTTCATGTAGTTTCTCCCCAATAATTGTACAGATGTAATTAAGTAATTTCTATCTTTTAGGGTTCTCCGAGTATGAAGATTTTTCATCAAATGCAGTCAACTCAACGAGGAATATGTTTGAATTCTTAGGGCTCTCTCAGGCCAATGGTTCACTTCATGAAGATGTCCTTACTTTCCTGGACAGCCACACCAAAAAGAATAAGGTAATTTGTATTGTTAAGTTATCAGCCTGAAGACTGTTGGAATCTTCAATCCCTCTTAATGCTACCATCTGTCCTTATTTCATCAAGTCCTCAACTTTAAGCGCTGTGAGTTTCTGCGAGGAATTTCTGAAGTGTTGAAATTGCTCGGATATTTAATGAAATATAGGAAAAATATGAAGCTTTTCCTTGTACGGGTGATACAGGAATTTTTCTTACATTTTCAGATGGATTACTGAGTCGATATCAGTTGAAATATTGGTTACTTTCTGTTGAGACATCCTCATGACTTTGTCCTTGGTAACTGTTTGAAAACCTTTTGAGACTTCTTGCAAAAGGAAATTTATATTTCAGCTCAAAATGGCAGATATGGATATTTTTAAACATCCTGTTTATACATACTTTCTTTTCGTTAAAATAAAATTCACCATGGAATAGCTTGCTCAGTTAGTAAGGGTTAAAAGAAGTATAATTTGACATTATCAGCATCTGGCTTTGAATCGTTTTAGTTGTAATACTTCTGTATTGCTTACATTGGAAGGCATGCTATTTATATATTTTTGACTGTAGACAATTCTTACTTTTCATTCCCACACACTGTTAGAATGTAAATTTCACATTATCCTCCTGTTTATCAATTGTAACCTTTAAGTCACTCAGAACTCACTGTATAGGCCTACTCTAGGTTTTCATTTAATTGGAATTCAGCAGTTAAAGGTTGGCCTATGCATGAGTAATTCCTTTATAAAGAAACTGAAAGCATTTAATTATAACTAGTGTTTTATCTTAAAGCTTTGATTCATTAATTAAATAATTCTGCCTTGTCTTTGTACTTAGGGTGGAAAAATTAGCAACAGCCGGAACATTAAAGAGACACCATTTAATTGGACTAACATGTTGAAGCCATCACAAATACAAGAGGTACAATCAGCATGCAAAGAGGCTATGCATTTGTGGGGCTACAAAGAAATGGGCATTCAAGAACATGGAATCCAAAAGCCAATGCAAAATAAAGACTTCAATCCAGTAGGAAAGTTTGTGTGGGCTTAAATGGTGATTGTTACAGCAAAGGAATGAGATCGATGTTTGTAATTTAGCTGTAGTTTTCAGAGGAAATAAAAAGATAGTTTATATTTACAAATATAAAGTAAATTTTACTGTCACAATATACATCTACTAATTAAAGCCTTAACTCAATGAGTTAACTACATATTTAGAATATCATTTTTGTCTTAAACCTCTAAAATAATACAGCAATTATGTAACATATTGCCATAGAATAAGGCTTTTGTCAGGGTCAATTGTGAATGCTTTTAATGACATCTTTGTTGAAGAAACAAAATATGCAGCCAAAAGTAGTTTTTAGAGAATATACTAGACACACCAACAGAAACTTTTAAATAGCTAAGAAAGAGAGAATACTGTAGGTAAATGTATTCTTCAATCCCACAAATTTCTAAACAATATCCCTTGTTTAAGAACCAAAAATTTTCACAACATTGTTACGGAGAGAGATGTATAACTAATACATACTAAGAACTCCGACATAGAAGACGTTTGGACACTCGACAAGTATAGATATTTAGGATGAAGAATTTTCAGTATGATGAAGTGAAATATTAGGTTGGGAAAAATCTCAATACTTAATTTACCCTCACACGTATTTTAGCCTAACATTATTTGAGTTAGGTCAATTATGCTCATAGGCGATGAATTTCCTTTAATAAACAATAAATATTGGAAATATATCACTTACATAATGGTTTTTTGATAAATTTTAATAGTAAGAATATGTCAACGATTTTTACAAGTATAGTGTTATTAGTTTTAGAAAATTAATTTAACTAACTGAATAATATAACAAGAGAATTCCTTTCAAAAGTAAGAGATCTACTAGTTATTTACCCTGCATTTGTTTTCATGAGGTCCAGGATAATCAAATGTAAGCAGAGAAGTATTACTACATCAAAACTAACATGGTAATAGAGTTTAAGTCAGACGAAATTAAAACAAGGTTAGACTATCAGCCAAACAAAAATTAAAATCATTTAGACACCATCAAATGAGTGTTAAAATATACTGATACAGTTTTAATCCTATATCAATAGCAAAACAAGTAATGAAAGTCTTCATTTTATTCTAAATTCAGATGAATTTAAGACATGAAGTATTCATAATAATTATCAAGGTATATTCTTTCATAATCCCTCTGTTAGGCAACGGAGACCACCTCAACTACTCATCCCATGTCATGATGTACGACCATAATAATATTGGTACCATAATCTATCAATGCAGCCAAGATGTTGTGGAATATTGGTACTGTCAAATGGACTCCTAGGATGAGTGTCATGACCAGCAGTGATGGGAGTAAGGCCGTCTCGGTCCTTATTCCACAAAACCCTTGCACAAGGAATTACAAGAAAAGAAGAGAGACGATAGAAACGAGGGTGGGGACATGGAATGTTAGGACAATGCACAGAAAAGGGAAGTTGGAAAATGTAAAGTTGTAATGGAGCAATGATATTTGAGTCATTTTCAGTGGGGGAAGTACTAGCTAGAGGGGAGTAGCTGTAGTGTTGGATAAGAAAGCTGGAGAATCCGTGATAGGCACCGATCTAATAAGCGATCGGGTTCTGTCGGTAGAAGTAAAGTCTGAACCAGTAAACATGGTTATAGTTCAGGTGTACTTGCCCACTAGTGATTACAGTGGGGATGATGTAGATATGGTTTATGAACAAATAGAGGAGGTTATGGGAAGGGTTTAGGGCAATAAGAATCTCGTAGTTATGGGACTGGAACATGGTAGTTTGGCTATGCAAAGATGGGGAAGAGGTGGGAGAGTTCAGTTTAAGGAAAAGGAATGACAGAGGACAGAAACTGATAGACTTTTGCAAAACTCTGCATCACAAACACACTCTTTCAGCACCACAAAAGCTGGATGTACACATGGAAAAAGCCCGGGGATACAGATAGGTACCAAATTGATTACATTTTGGTAAGAAAGAGGTTTAGAAATAGTATTAAAAACTCGCTAAGTTATCTTAATGCTGATGTCAATTCAGATCATAACCTGGTCATGATGAAAACCAAGCTTAAGTTCCTTCAGCCAAAATGTACAACGAAATGGAATTTAGAAGCTCTAAGGGGTGGGAAGTCTAAAGAATTTCAAGAGGGAACTAACCACTAATAAGGAATGGGAAAAGTTTAAAAATTGTGTCAAGGATAGTGCTCATAAAACTGTTGGGAGAGATAAGCAAACCAAAATTAGGAAACCATGGGTAACTGTAGAAATGTTAAATAAAATGGAGGAAAGTAGGAAATGGAAAATAGTCAACACTGACCATGGGCGCAGAACGTACAGAGCACTAAACAACAAACTATGTAGGGAAACAAATAAGACTAGGGAACAGTGGTGGAAGGGGCAGTGTAATGAAATATAAAGCTGGTGGAAAATGGGAGGGCTGACTAATGTATAGTGAGGTAAAGCAACTGAGGGGGACTAAAATTAGTAATAGAATGGTGACGGTTAAAGACAGCAAGGGAAATCTATTAAGAGATCCAGTCACCAGAAGGGGACGATGGAAGGAATATGTTGAGGAATTGTATGGGAAAAACATTAAACCTACCAGCATAGAAATAGAAAGTGAGGAAGAAGTTGAAGATAATGATGTTGGACCTGGGTTAGTTGATAGTGAAATAGAACGGCCATTGCAGGATATGAAAGGGAATAAAGCAACAGGGGTTGACGATATCCCAGTGCAGTTTCTTAAGAACTAGGGGGATAAGGGTAAGAAATAATATTATATGTATATATGATATGACATATATAATGGAAGATTCCTTTACAGAAAAAGAACAAGGCTACAGCATGTCGAGATTATCATACAAATAGCCTATCTCTCACATGGCAAAAGTACTTCTAAGGGTTCCGAATAAATGGGTTGAGGGAAAAATTAAAGGGCAAATTGGAGAAGAACAATTTGGTTTTCAGAAGGGAAAGGAACTAGGGATGCAATTGGGGTGATGAGAGTACTTGTGGAGCGAAGCCTGGAGTTGAAGAGGGACTTATATGTTTATCTTGTAGATTTTGAAAAGACTTTCGATTGTGTCCTGTGGCTGGGGTTAACTATACGGAAATGAAGGAGATGGCGCATAATAGAGATTTTTGATTGTACATGAACCTACTAAAAGTTAGAACACTCATGATGATGAATCCCTCTGTTATCCATGACATTCCATAATATCCTGCTGGGATAATGCAAGAGTAACACTGCCACTCTGTCCTGAATGCCAGGCAGTGGCGGATCCAGGGGGGGGGGGAGGGCAATGGGGGCTGTAGCCCCCCCCCAGAAGTCACAGTAAAAAAAAAGCAAAATATCTCATCAAAACATTGAAATAATATATTAGATATTTACAGTAAAAATTGTTTATCTACAATGATAGATAATAATAAGCATAATTCAAATATGTATACTGAGTTTATTTTGTAAAATTTATTACAAAATCGATAAATAGAAAATGAATCTTTAATCCCAACTCTCAAGCCCCCCCCCCCCCACAGCTGGATCCTAGATCCGCCACTGATGCCAGGCAATTATACCATAAACAATCTTCATAAAAAAACAGCTGGTAATGAAAAACAAACAAATTTTCATATTACTGTGGCTTCACTTCATAATAGAAGACAAAATCCTCATTTTGTGATTTTAAAACGGAATAATCATCTGAATGATGCCAAGAGGGATGGTATTCCAATGAAATGGGTGGATGGCTTCAGAATTGATCTTTTGGTCAAAATAATAATAAAACGTCTTTCATTAGGGCGAGATTGAGAATCCCTTCTGAAGTCATCAACTCTCTTATATAATCATTGTAGTGTTATTTTGGATTGATCATGTTTTATTTTGCTTTTTTCTAGTTCAGTCATATTTTTGATCTCAAGTGTATGTATCTACTTACTGTATTCTCTGCATTTCATTTTTCATCAACTTTTATTATTTGTCTTGATAATGTCTCTTACATTTCTTGTAATTTTCCAGGTTATATGTACATTGTTTTCTTTAATGTCTTTTAGTTTTTGCTCTCGGTAGCTTTGTGCCGGCTTTTCACACCCCCCTGCTTTGTGGGTGTTTTCCTGCAGCGGATATTTTTTCCTAAGCTTTTCTTAGTATTTTTTACATCTGCAATCTCTTCTTACATTTTCTTCTATTTTCCTCTAAGTTTTCATTGATACATGTAATATACTTATAATAATGTAACAACTTAACAACAGGTTAGATGGAAGAGGAGACTTTTTAGTCTCAATCTCGCCTATAATAAAGACCCCTAATAATAATAAGTTTAAAAGAATAGATTGCTTGAAAAAGTATACAGAAGAATACATAGTGGACTTAAAAACATAAGGTTTAGCTTAGGAAAACAATATACACCACAGCAGGAAAACACCTGCAAGAAGGGGGATGAGAAAAACCAGTGAAACCTACTGGTTAGGTAAATAGTTAAGTAAATTCTTATGGAAAGGCCAATAAGAGAGATCTATAAGGCAAACAAGACAATACATATACAAATTCACATAAATAAATCAATATAAACGGTGGAAAGCAAGTAATAAAGTTACAAATATAGCTACAAAACTTAAATGGCAATAGAGTAGTGGATATTAAAGAGTTCACTAGTATAACCCGTTTCGTCAATACTAACTTATAAGATTTATAAAAATTTGTCCATAAAAATTAGTCAACATTTTAAAGATTATATGTGATGTGATTATAAATACATTTTAGTTCAGCAGATGAATGAGGTTAGATGAGAAATAGAATAAATGACCACTAATTAAGGGGTATGTTGACACCAGATTCCTTTGAGAGAAATTAAAAGGACACGCTAAACAATTTTATTGTTGACATAACATTGTCAAAGTGGAAAACAAAATAATTAAGAGAAGAGGTAATATAGCACAATTCAACAAAGACTGGAAGAAAATGGAATGTAACTAAAAAGAAAAGAATGGGCAGTCAAAGAGTATCATTAGCGGCATAGTAATCAGTGGTTTAAAGTTGATCTTTTCCAATAACTTGGGAAATACAATTCAAGTTTAAATAATTGGAAATTGCATACAATTCCAATATTCTCTGGATATAAAGTCAGACGGCTTATAATTTTAACAAGGCCGAACTGTAAGCTATAATTTACTTAATTACCCAGCATTAGGAAAATTAAGAGGTATAGTCTAGAAATTTACCGAATATTACTTGAAACAATTCTTGGTAAAATTCTACTTTCACACAGTTTGCGTTTTTTTTTTAACCCACTAGATTTAGCCCGTTTTCGATGATATTTTCAGGGATGATACTTCAAACATTGCGGCTAATTTTACCTTCTTGGTAAATTCTACTTTTTCCGATGATTCTACAATATTCAATAATCATTTCACATACGGACACAAAACGAAACATAACGTAACCAAAGAATGGGGATGACGTACTTCCGTCTGAGCATGAAATAGTTCACTTCGTTCACCACCAAAGCCTGTGCTGACATCCAGCGGCAACAGAATCTACTTTCGACAAAATATAATCAAGAGCGCGAGAATTTCCCCTTCAATTCATTTCTGTCATCGCATCGGACCTCTCCAATTCTGTGCGAATCGAATATCGCGCTTTGAGACCTCAGTGTTGTGCATCTTCAAGATGAGGACTTTTCAATTATATTTACTTTACGTTACAGTGTTCTTAGCCACATTTTTGTTGCTCAAGTCTTCCTCTCCCATCTTGGCCACCGTGAGTTTGTGTTTGTTGTCAGCCTTCATAGCAGACTGCATTGTGAAGTTCGTGAAGAACTCATTACCGCGCAAGATGCTTCCGGATGTCGGCAAGAAGGCGGTATTGGTAACAGGTACGTTTAATATCAAATCTATCGAGTGAATGCATAGTTTGAGGGAATTCGACAAGAATAAGATATCGCCGATAGTTTTCAAAAGGTTATTCTCCGATAATTCGTCCTGTTTTGACGATGCTAAGGCAAAATACCTAAAGGCACAAGTATTACTATCTAAGACGCAGAGAGTTGCAAAATTTCCCGGAATACGCTCACTGTCATTCACAAAAGGTTGACTGTCTTGCGCTTGAACTTTCAAGACTCAGCATAATTAATATAATACTGCTGAATGACAATACTATTTTAACAGTTCAATGACAAAGTTATTTTAGTTCTAAATCATCCTAGACTCGGTAAGCTGTATTTCTTGAATTTGAATTGAATTCAAAGTGGTCGCAAAGTTCAGCTTAGTGAAGTCCTCCTTGGTATTCTGCAGCATCTTATCAGCCTCTATTATTGTTATTGCTGATGAATGAGAGAGTTCAAAAAGTTCTCGAAATATTGCTTTATCGAGTCTGAAATCATGTAAAACGGTAATCAAATCAAGCAGAATTTTCTTTGTCTAACTGAGAAAAGTCTTAACGCATTTTGGTGCGGGGTGTGAGACTTGACTGTCGCTTTTCGCAAACTACAATTAGCGCATTCAGGGAATTTTTCGAAGGCTCTTCGGAGCAATAAAAAATATAATTTTCGTGAAAACAATCGTATTAAAACAACTCTAAGGCACGCAACACAGTAGGTAAAAAGGGTATTTGGTAAGGGCCACGATTCTAAAGGAACCCCCTAATTAATTCCAAATTTATATTTACAGGGAATGACATTAATCATACCGTAACATCCAACACGAGAAGAATGTGTAGATGGTAAAAGCTATGAAAGAAGGAAGCATCAAAATTGCACTGCGCATTTATAGTATATTCCCCAGAATGGTAAACAATTCGGTTTCCATCTCCTCGTCATATATCGTTCTCCGCTTTCTCGACGGACGGAGGCAGCAGGGAAAGATTATCCTTTTCAGTATCGAAGCACTTCTAAATATCTCAAGAGAACTACTTCAAATCCGAAAGTAAACTACAGTAGAACTCCAATTATCCGAATTAATTGGGACCGGATCCCATTCGGATAATCAAAAATTCGGATAATCGAAAATTCGGATAATTAATTAACTTTTGTATGTACATTGAAAACGGGAGAAAAATAACTACATATATAGTATAAAAAAAGAGCTATGTATTGATTAATTTAAAAAAATGGTAACACTTTGGCATGTTAAGCGTACATCACTTCTAAATACTAATGAAAATACTCTAACTAAATCAAACTAACGTAGTATTTACATTATTAAATATTTTTTTGTAAAACATTTATAATACATTTTTAATCAGTATACTCAGCCCAGCGGCAGGCGCGTGTTTTATTTTTCGAGCAGGTCTATTCGGTTTCTACCGTTATGCTTACCAGCGAATTTAGAACTGCTATATGAGATGGTGTCCTAAAGTGATTCGGATAATCAGCGATTCGGATGGTCGGAGTTCGGATAAATGGAGTTCTACTGTATAGGAATAAAAAAACAATCTTGCGTGTTCATATTCATGTTAGGTACGGAGTAAGGTCCAACTTTTCTGGCCATGACCTCAGAACGCGCCTTCGAGACTGTTTCGTTCCGAGTTTTTTTGGATTCTTTTCTTCCTCATTCTCGCTACTTAGAATTCGGAGCGTCCTTCCGTGCGTTTTTTAACCTAGAGCGGCAAAATTTTCTCCGTCATGTAAGGTTTTGCTCTTCTTTATATCCCATCCCCTATAGGAAGGACCATTTTTTATTTCGTTGCCATTACTAAAATAATTTCCATCGACCGCTTTTGTACAAATACCATCCTTCCTTGTTAACGTGGATGAATCAACTATTATAAATGAAAAAATCGCATCCAGAAATTAAAAGATTGAAGATTGAAAGAGGGTATCGGTATTTTGTTATTGAAGGAATTGTACGAAAGGCTCCAAATCATCGGTTACTCTTATTTGTTCTCGTCTGAAGCGTTTCCTTTCAGAATCTAAGGAAAACAGCATCGGAACACGTTGGTAAAACGATGGTTTTATCACAACAGTGACAGAGTACGGCACAGCGGACACTTCGAATGAAGTTGCGTTATCTTGTTTGCCAACTTGATATAAAATTTATATTTATTTAACTTGAACAGTAAAGTTATTTATTAGAAATTTTAGTGCCATATTCTACCGGAACGGGCAGAAAACATTTCGATTTCAACCCGCTCTCTAAGAAGACATTTTTTTCACAAGCTCATTTCCATTCCAGCCCAAAGGATAGCTATTAAAACGCTGCATGAACTCACTGTGAAAGTCAGTGAGCGGTATATTAGGAGTGGCAGTACGTAGGCGCGTGTAAATACACATGCATACAGTCCATTGCCTTATTGCGGCTGTGGGGTTAACAGAGGATTGAGTATGGCTCTGAATGCGAAGAAGGCTAGCAATGGGAAATAAACCAGCCTAATACAAATCTAAAGATATAGATTAATATTAAAGAACTGCATCAGTATGTTTTCCATAAGTCCAACTTCAACTGCCTTTGAATAGAAAAAAATGGAATTTTTCCCAAGGATAGGAAACTATATTTTTCTGTGAGCCTTTTAAAGTTTCTGTGTCTATTTTAACAGTAAAATCAATAGAAAATCACTCACGTAGACTTATGTACCTACATTTTCTCAGTAACTAAGCGAATATTCAAGCTCCGCACTAAATAAAAGGAACAGACCAACAGACGAACATTTGTGGAATTTTTTTTATGATTTTAACTTGTATTGCGTGCTTTTTTCAGCATTAAATAGTTGCAATAACTAAGTATGACTGTGTCTCTCGGTTTTATCATTGTTTTAAACCATCCGGGACGCGGTTGCTTCCCCGGAATTTTGATTTCGCGGTATTTTGACCACCCATCGCGCGTCTGTCTAAAATGCAGTGCCATTTTGGCTCTTGAAGTGCAGCCTCTCATTTTACACCTAAGGGATTAATTCGAATTCAGTAAGTGATTAGAAAATGACAGACAGTAATATTCGCTCTCTTGCTGAAATTCAGAACTTATATAGGAAGCTATCGGACACCAAGAAAATGAAGACTTTAATATTTAACTTGGCAACCTCTTCGAGAGGTGCCTAACGTATCGATACGGGCCTATAAATATGTATGTTTTCACATATAAATATAGATCGATTGACTCCGAAGATAATCTCCGGATATCCAAATGGGAAATACTTTCGCCTTCGGTGCAAAGCCAACACAGTTGTTCACAGTGGATGCTGGATTTTAATTAAAAAAATGACCGAATTACTTTCTCGGAAAATATTTTCCTGTGGGGATTTATTTTATATTGTGCTATTTTTCTTCTTTGACCAGAAATGGCACATTGGCAGCAAGTCGTTGTTTTCAGATAGGAAATTTCGCAATTGACCGCCAAAAGAGAGATTTATCTTCCGTGCATTTGTCGTCCGTGACACCTTTCCATCTCTCACTCCGTTGTCACTATCTCGACATTGAGATTCTTCCAGCCTTCCGCACTTCAACCTCTAAGCCGCATCTCTCCATTGCGGCTTGTGAGGAATCAAACTTTTCGCATCCAATTGAGATCAATCGCTTGAGTGCGAAGGAAATATACTTCGATATAAGGCAAGCACAGAAAGAGGAACTTTGTAATTACACAAATTATCATAGTATAATTATGCCTAAATCTGAAACGCACTGAAATTTTCGCATGTAAACCGGGAATAGCACAGGTTGTCTGCGGCCGGTCTTTATGCTTTTGCGGACCGCTTTGGAATCGTTCACTGGGGACGCTAGGTCTTGCTTCTCATAAATCTAATGTTGAGCGTCACTATCAAATGCGACAAACTCTTTTCGTTGCTAAGCAACAACGCTGCTCGACACTATCACTCAGTTTTACTGATAGCGCATATTTGCGGACTCTATTTTTATCCTTGCAGAGTTTCCTCTCTTTTCCTTTGTCTGCCGTCCTTTCCTGCACTAAATCTTTGCTGAGCTCTTCTCCTTCCATTACTTCAGTTTTTAATTTAAGCCGACACTCGTGAAGATTTTCACAATGTTATTCCAAGCAAAAAAATCCCCACAATTGTGCTTTTCCAATTGTTTTGGATAATTAAAAAAATCGAGTGATCTTTTCGTGATGCAAATTTGCATGCATCTAATTGCGTTAAGTTTTGAAAAAATGCACTCTAAAGCGTAGCGGTAGCTTTTTCTGAACGTAATTGAGCATCTTTTGGAAACATCTACGTTTTAATTTCTTCTCTGCGAGCCGCCATATGGCTTATAATAATAATAATAATAATGATAATAATAAATGGCCTTTATTCGGGCGAGATTGAGACTAGAAAGTCTCTTCTTACACCTAACCCATCGTCATATGCGAAACAGATAGAAAGAGATAGTCTGCAAAAGTACACGAAGAAAATCAGTATGTGGATTTTAAAAAACCTAAGCTGAGGGCTCAGGAAAAAATTTCCACTGCAGGAAAACACTCACAGGAAGGGATGAAAAACCTGCGAAACCTACAGAAAAAATTATACGTTGTGAAGAAGAAGAATAAAAAGAATTATGAAAGGCAAGCAGAGGTAGGTAGATGGTTATGGCTTATGGTAGGGGATGCGGGATAACGGAACTCCTTTATTCACTAAGTTATTAGCGCCTCTTGTACTGAAAGAGAACAACATCTCTATTATCTCGGGAATTCTCTTTCGACCGTCCGGCTACGAAAGTCACGTTCACTTACAGCAGGAAAGCCGCAAGTATTTTGCCATGCAAATCGTTACCCAAGACTTTCTCGAATAGCTCAATCCTCTTCTCGGCCATCCCCAAGAGATCACCTCTGATTCGTTGGCATCAAACGTCACTCTTTACGAAACGAGGCGCTCTTCTCTGTACGCGCTCTAATTCATACGGTGAATGTACCATCAAACACATCTCGTGTGGATTCCATACCTCGCGTGTGCACTTAATTACTGTTACGTGTAGTATAATTTATTCTGTTCGAGAAAGTTCCGCAATTTTATGTGGAGGAGAATGCAGATTGTCCTTTTCCATGTTTACTTCACTCAACGTTTTTGCCGCTGTATCTTGATAGTTGGGATGCCTTTCATGTGTTTTTGCTGCGGGGCCGAAAGATATGTATCCTCCATTTACTTTGACTCGGTCTTCTTGCTCGTAACTGTGGTGATATGAGAAATACCGAGTGACGAATGACGCAGTACACATACTGCTCATTCCTTATTGAATCACATTAACAGAAACAGTCTGTTAACGGAAAATAATCAGACACTCAAGCCACGCTGAGCAATTTTTCAGAATTCCAGTAATATTCCTAGCTTTAATTCCATCATAATTCGTGTTTAGAAGAGCTTAGGGCATGAATAATATACATAATTAATTATGATAGTCTCACAATCCACTCTGAATGTATTCTGTCATAAGTGGGATAGGGTACGTTAAACTCCTAGGAATTCCTTACTCTATGGTTACACCCTATTCACTTATGACTTCACACTGAGGTCATTCAATTACCATGCAAAAGAGAGTGAAAAATTTCAAAATTTAGAAAAAAAATAAATTGCAAACCATTAAAAATGAATTAATACTAATTATAAATGGAATAATAGTGAAATGATAGCTGTAATTTAATTTATGTTCTCATGGAAAATTGAAAAATAAAACAGTTTTATATATGTTGATTGGTTATGAATAATGAACAAAAAATTTTTCTGTATATTTTATGGTGTTCTGTTTGTTAGGTAATTAGCTCGAAATTGATCCAGAATCAATCCAACTACCCAGCATATATTAAATTATAACCATATTAATAGTATACATTGTAAGAAGAGGAAATTACCTTCGAAGTAATACTCTCGCCATTTGGCCCAAAATAATAATAGAGAAACATTTTATCCAAGATGTATCATCGATCTGATCTAAAGGTAGGTCATTAATCAAATCTTAAGAGCTTCGGTTTCCCAGAAGTCAAAGAGAAGTTTTATTTAATTTATAAAGCTTATCGAAGTAACACGGTAACAGATTATCTACATCACTAATCCGTGTTCTACTATGTCGACTCAATGATAGAAAATAATTTACAGTCATAAAATGCTATCTCGTGCAGCTGTTAAGCTATTTCTTCATCCTCTTCCAGTTGATCATCTGTCAGAGGCTTTTTCATTTACTAATATCATTGGTAAGTTACCCAATTGCTTCAATAGACAGTACATAATTTGAAAATGAGAGCAAAAATTCTCGAGGCAGCCTTTTCATTTTTAGTTGGGAATTTTTAATCTCGAATTGAGATTGATTGTGCTAGAAATACTGTGTTGTGGATTTTAGTATTTTTTTCTCGTTCTAATTGAATAGTAGTATCGTTTTAGGGAAAGGAGTTTTAATTTTAGAAGAAGATAAGATAAAAGATCATGACCCCACTGTTTTCACAATGTAACACTTTTTTTGATTTTGAATGTACATATTTGGAATATAATAATAAAAATATTTTTCGAGAATTAGCCAAGTTTTTCGTTTTAGTTTTGGTGTTTAATTTTGCGCTATTTTGTATTAGAAATATTTTAGAGATTTTGTGGTAGGAGTAATCAATTTTAGGATACTATTTTGACAGTTTGTGTTTCCTTCACACTCTCATATCTTATCTACTATGATAGATAGTCAATATCACAACTTAGAGCCGTGAATAACATTCATTTCATAAAAAACGCACATTCATTCGTGTCAGAATTTTCAGATGAGCTGACAGACGTTCTCTTACATACATATTTATGATACGTAAATCAAAAAGAAAAAATCCGGGACGAAAGCTTCCCGAGTGAAGCCCTCACAAGAAGCGTATGACTGAAATCCTCAGAGAAAAAACAGGCGATGAACTTAATTCTAATATCAATTACTGAACCATCTTCTTCAGAATAAGGCTTTAATGGCGGCTAACTAATTAATAAAATAGATAAAGATTGGTTAATAACACTGTCCGAAAGAGATTATTGTTGGAAGAAATAATTGTATTGAATACAGCATGCTTCATTTGCATATAAGATTGCGATTAGCACCAATATCAAAATGTAAACGATAGATAATTGATTATTGAATTTACCGTGTGATAAAAATACAGTAGAACTCACCGTTGATATCCAGCGGTAAGATAGATGCAAAGAATACTTAATTGGTATTGTTCATTTGAAAAATTTTCTACTACCTCAACTCTTGTGTTATATTTTCGTAGGATTTGTAACTTAAATCGCTTAATTGATTCACTGTACACAGTATTTCGTAATTTACTTCGTGGGACGACATAATGCAGTAAGAGAAATTTTTAAAAATTCTTCATGAATTAATTAAAAACGAAATAATACGACCAGTTTCGGCTAAATCGCTATTATCACCTGAAGATGATTTTAAAATTCTAAATCGTATGGTCCTTCTGTTTCTTTTCTTTACCAAAATGAATTTTATAAGTCTTCCGGAGTAGGAAAGCAGTAGTTTCGAAAGCCTGTCATCAAGTCTAGGAAGTAAGGATTTTAATTTATTTCGCTTAGGGATTGGGAAATATCAGGAACGGATCTAGAAAAAATTTTTGGGGGGGTCCGATCGATAAATTTAAAAATAAAAGATATTTCGGCTTTCACAAAACGTGACGCTAGAATTGTGTTAGACAAACACGATTTTTTTCGCTAGTGATTGCTTATTAAATTGTGTTTTTATTTGCGTTATTTGAGTTTCACTTTCGAAAAATAGGCACAAGTGATATTTCGGGGGGGGGTCCGGACCCCCAGGACCACCCCCCTGGATCCGTCCCTGGGAAATATTAACTCTTTACCCGTGCTGTTTGCGACGCGAAGCCCTCGTCCAACACTCAAGCAATCAATTATATTTAACTTTTCGGAACCATTATTTTAAATTTGGAAATGTTACTCATTACAGGGTTAAAAACAATATCAGGGACTGTGCTCGAATAGGTATTGGAAAAATTAAGTTAAGAAACATTGGTAAACATCAGAAATGATGAATGAAATAGAAAAGGGTCACTATATACATAGTATGGGCGGAATCTATTAGCAATAAACAGCAAGCTGAGAAGGGAGGCAAATTGGGCAAGTTAACTTGGGCAAGGTAACCTTCTCTGTGGGTGTTTTCCCGCAACGTGGGTTTTTCTTTAGCAACCTTCAGTTGCAAAGATTTTTCCCCACACTCTACTCTGTTTTTTCGTTTTAATTTAATTGATAATTTTTCATATTCTGACGACATACGAGGTTAGGTGGAAAAGAGGCCCACGTGGGCCTAACCTCGCCAATAAAGGGTCAAATAAATAAATAAATAACTGTTTTAGAAGAGGCTGTGTATTGAAATAGAGACACTGGAAGAGGATAATGTAAATGGGGAAAAATTCGAATAACATGAATCATATAATGGCCAGCATTATCATAATGGAAACATTCCACGTGTTTCAGCAATGATAAAGAGACGATGGGAGAGATGATCTTATCTAGTATTCTGCTGCACCAAAATATAACGAGTAAAATCACTATTATCGGAGGAAGAAATAAACACGCCGGTTAGCTCTTTCTAAGTGTTTGAAAAAACATACGAAAAAGACATACAGCCTTGAGATAAATTGGTTATTGAATTTTTCTCTGATTGGTATGCGCATTACAAGAAATAAAAAAATAATTAGCAGTTAATTATAGTTTCTTCCGGATATTTCTCTTGAGTTTGCAATTTATTTTGATTGGCTCCAATTTGAAATAATTTATACACTTTTATAGTTAAGCTTAAATTAGAAAGATTGAATCGATTAATACGAAACAGAATTATAGAATTGAATCTAATCAAGATTTAGATTGTCAAAGTATAATCTATGGAGGATCTTAATTAATCATTGCCTATCGGCTGGAAGTTACGTATGGCGTTCATTCTTTTAAATTCTTACATTTGTAATCGGCTCATAGAAGTTTCTTCAGAACACTTCAATTTCAATTTCATAATATAGACTAAAAATGAAAAAAAAATAGCCGTGAGTTTTGATGACAGAGAACGCAGTAACCCATTTCATAGGTATATAAAATTTTTAGTAAGGTAAAAATATTTACGCATTTACAACTTCGAAATAGAATAGCAAGAAGTAATACAAACACTGTATTTTGGAAATTACAAACAGGTTTTTATTATAGCAAATATATATTTCTTATTTTAAGGCAGCATCTATCCCCATATGATGCCTTGGCAGAACTAAAATTTTGCGTAGGATATGACGAAAAACTCAAAATGAAAATTAAAATATGGTATTCTACAATTACTGTTAATCTACTGTAGTTATCACCATAAAATAGCATTTTTAATGATTTACGGTAGAGAATATTTCTAAATATAAGAGTAATCAAAAGATGAATAAGATTATAGTCTGTCGACGTCGCCTTAAATTTGTTGACTCCATTAAAGGCATTATGAAGCATTATTTAACTATGCAAAGTTCCTAAGAGTATTGGTTTTATTAATAACAATGGGAGGGCAATCCCTCATACAGTCTTTGGAAAGTAGATGGATTCTCCCTTATTGGAAATTAATAATCATAAATGGGGTTGAATTACCTGGAAATATGGTACGTTCGCATGGTATGTGAATGAAAATATCTCTTCTTACGAAGGCAAAAAGATAAAACATGAAGGAGTAGTTTCTTCTTGCATACACTTCCTGAAGTTCAGTCCATAAATGACCAGTATTTCAGTTCGAACGGAAGCAAGATGAATCTGACTGACCAAAAACTAAAATGTTTGGAATTCGCATTTTCAGGAAAATCCTATTTGCGATCATTTCGTGTTCCCCAGCTGCAAATTGTTTACGGCGGACGGAAGAAGGTTGTTCGCCAGGAAAAGAGCCGTCGCTCGGCAGATTCAGACGATGTCGAAGAGTTTGGGAATCCACAGGTTTTTGTCTTGGATTTTCCGAAGTGTAACTGGATACAGCACCCAGATTAGAGAGCGAAGGCCGACTGACCATTTTAGCGGTCCTCTCCGAGAGGCGCCCGAGGCGCTTGCCTCGCCGCTTCACGCTATCTCTTTCATTTTAAGGTCGAAATTACGATAAGCAGATACGATCATCAGTTACACATTTTTTGGGTTTGCAAATTGCAGCTGTATCACCGACGCTCATTTAAGCGATTACATTTTTTTTGAGATTGCTCTTCCGTTGTCCAATTTTCATTTCGGTTCGTAAGTCCTTCCATTCTTTCCTGGGGATGTGCGGAGATTCCCCGATAGAAATTTAGTTTACTAGACAGACATTTGGGAATGCATCCAAAAACATTAAAACGGTCGGAAAGTTATAAATAAAACGATCTGAGATTCCTTTGCAAAGGAGATCCATGCTTCCAGGCCAGATGGAAGCTCTTTAAAATCTAATTTTAGAAATAAGTCACTCTAGTACTGGATTGTTCTATTAATGATCTGAAGAATATTTGGTATTTTCCTGAAAAACATTAAGGAACTCACAGCATTAATGAGTTAGCAAAGCAATGTTGGTTGCCACAATCCGACCCTTGCCAAAAGGTAATTCTAACTTTCGGGGTAGATGTCTATTCAGTGATGATAATAATCGACGTCTTGTGAATATATATATGATGGCGTTACTCAGATACTAAAAGATAAATAAAATGCTATACTAAATGATGTATATGATAGCGTTACTCAGATGCTAAAAGAATTAGGTTGGGAAAGTTTAGAGGAGCGGAGATTAAAGTAAAAGCTAGCTGTATTTTTTAAAGTTTACACCGGAGTAACATCGTTGGAGGAATTATCAAACAAAGTCACTATTGCAAAATTTCATGGCATAAAAGACCATAGACATAAAGTTAAATTAATAAAACAGCGAACAAACATCAGTAAATTCTCTTTTCTAAATCGTGCTGTTAAGGATTGGAATAATTTGCCTGCAGGAGTCTTGGAGCCCTTCCCAAAACATCATAGGGAGTTTGTAAAAAGATCGGGTGAAAATAATAAGGACGAGTCAGATTGACGTTGACGAGTACAGATGGAGTAGGAGTGGTAGGGTGATGTAAGGTGGGGACTTGTCCCCGGGACCGCTACGGTAGCCGTGAAGGCCTAATGGGAACCCAGAAAAAACTTGTATTATGAGGGAAGGGGAGGATATTTTTATGAATATATAAAATTTTTGTAATTAAAAAATGTGTGTAATCTTATATATATAAATGAAATGATGTTCGTGACGTCGTCTAAAACTCGAAAACGGCTCGACCGTTTTTAATTATTTTTTTTGTTTTGTTCGCCTCGGTACGGAGGTAGTTTAGGAAAAAAGAAAAATTGGAAAAACCTCAAAAGGAATAACCGAAAACTCGAAAAAGCATTTCTATAAGAAATGCACGTAAAGTTCATTTTTCTCGCAGCAGGCTTTATTTCATTTGAAAATTTAAATTAGAAATCATAGTCGTACGTACAAAGTCGAATCAAACACCAAAAGAATAGAATGAAGATTCTCATTTTGGTCGTGAAATATCGTTTACGAATCGAAATTTCGAGAGTTTTGATAAAATGCGTGAATATTTTATCAAAATTTCGAGGTTGTAAACAACCCATCCCCCTTGACACTGAAGGCGATTGTTGATTCCAAGTTTGGTTAAGTTTATTTCCAAGTTTATTTAACCACCAAAATGCATTAAGAATATAAGTCAAGTTAAAATTAATCCTGCTAATAAGTGATACACTGTATGAAGAAGAAAAAATTGCATGAGATTTTAGTATTTGCTGTTACTAACAATATCCTGTGAAGAATCGCACGGAAAAAAGTACGAAGGTTAAAAAATTATTTTTTACGATTTCGTTTAAATGTCAGTGGCAACCAAGTTTTATTCACAGCAACGTAATTGTTTACTGAATTTTTAGTTAGAATTTTAAAACGGTTTTACACTTTCTCTATTCGAGGGCTTAGTATGCTATAGAAATTCCCTCTAAAGAAGTATTGCTGGTATATGGTTTGCATTTAGTCCAATATTAAACTCTGTAATTGTTTTCAGATTTGTTTCTCTATACGTGAAAATATCATCTTCGAATATTTCAATTATTGGAATCATGTTCCTGAATTTCAATTATTTGCCGATATCACCGAAAAAAATCGCAAATGATTAACAGAATTGACAAAAATTGAATTATTCCTATATTTATATTGACAATTTGTTTTGCTCTTCTTGGTACATCTTCTTTCTATTGGTGTTCGTTGCAGAGACAATCTATGACATTTTTCCGTTGAGAATCAACGGGCACTCCGTTAGTATATGTAATATATGTGATATGTGTTACCACCGGACTGTTAGTCCACTTGTAGCATTTATGATAATAATAATAATGAGGAATGTGTTACTCATAGGGCCACACTGTGTTTCGGTTACCCGGACATGATGTTCTTATAGCATTCTGGCTCAGTAAGGAAAGCAACGGCAAACTGCTTCATTCCTCACCCTGCCTCATTCCTCTGAGTAGCTAATGTTAGAAGGGGAGAGATTCCAACCGGCCTTCGGACTGAATACTTTACAGACATTGAGGATTCATATTTAATGGATAGTTGATGTGAGAAACCTAATTGTCTTAAATCTTCAACTCTAAAAAATTTACTATTGCTACCTCAACTTGGAAAACTGTAAGCATTAAAAGTATTTGACTTACGTAAAGATCAAACATCATTACCGCACTTTTCGGCGGTGTTTACGTATCGAAATGAAGTACATACTCAAAACAGTGATGTCATGATGGTAATGCCGCCCATGTCGTTAGAAATCACGATTAAATTTCTGTGCATGCATTATGTCTGTGCAAAAAACTCTAGGAAAAGTATGGTCATCATTAAGCAAACGTGGATTTGAATCCAGGAATCAACGATAAGTTTCTGTGAGATTGCATGCGATTTTCCATTTTCCTAAGTAGAGACCCTTTTACTTTAGTTGGTTTATTCGTTAAAATAAATACATGGGAACGGATTCCATTCAAACTTGGTTTATTCGATGGCCGAAACAGCAATGTCGTTGAATTCT
Source organism: Sympetrum striolatum (assembly GCA_947579665.1). Taxonomy (NCBI): domain Eukaryota; kingdom Metazoa; phylum Arthropoda; class Insecta; order Odonata; family Libellulidae; genus Sympetrum; species Sympetrum striolatum. The sequence continues at coordinate 18,781,762 of OX388342.1, read as the reverse complement.
TCCAAATATTTGCATTTTTCTATCGGAAATATAATAAATTTTTATTTTATTTCGTAGAATATCGAAAATTTCTTACTCTCCCTGTAATCCTATAGGCAATCGTAAATCCTGCAGTGATTCAAAGTCGGAAGTTAATAAATTCTGGAGAAATTTAAGCGTTGATATTTACGCTGTAAAAACCAACGTTGAATTTAATCTTCATTTCCATATGCTTATTATTTTCAAATGATATCCAATCCATTTATCTCCAATTGATTGTGCCCAATTGAAAATGTCCTACCCAAGTGACGAACCAACTGAATCCAAAGAGTACCACCAGTTTTCGTCCGCGACTGGTGATTCGCCGAGTAAACCGCATATTTAGTAGCTGACCTCTGTATTTAGAGGTGGAACCCCTAAACTGCGAGATGATGGGTTTTACCGAGGAATCTGACTATAGTGTCTGATGCGTTCATCTAATCAGCTATGTCTATATGAAGACAAAATTCTTATGTTTCGCATTGAAATCATTCTTAAAATCCATGTTATATTTAATAAATTATATATTAAATTATATATTTTATACCGAGTTCATTTCCCGGCCCTGTCAGACTTTTTTCAAGTCCGTTTTTTCTTGGGAATTTTCCTGGGTGCACACCCTTGTGAGCAAAGTCACCTCAACCCTTTCCTTATATATTTCATATTAATAAATAATATAAAGTATTGTGCAAGTCTTCAGTCTTCATTCCTCCATGCATCTCTGTTATTGCCGCATCTCATGAACCAAAACACGGGCGGCTTATGTTTTAGGCACGCGTGACATTAGGGTTCGTGGTGCGGAAACCTTTGTTGACATTCGAATCTAAAATAAAACGACAAAGTGACAAACTCAACAGCATAGGAGGTTATTTGCTCAGTGGATTAATCCTGGGAAAAGATTTCCTCAATTGTAATCCTAAACTGAAATATTCAAGCAATCAGGCTTGTCTTAGTTTCCTGGTGAAATTGTCTTGAATTATAATATTTTGATCGATCTTGAATAGAAAGTTCAACGAGTCAGTGTGTCTCAAAAGAGAGAATATTTGTCGATTACTGCGGTGCATTCGTTTTCTATTACAGTAAACTCCCGTTTATCCGAATCGCGTTTATCCGAAATCCGCTTTATCCGAACAAACCGAATGCACCTACCCCACCCCCACCCACCGAATACCATCGCGACCCATTACTTATTTGCTCGTGACACCTCTTTAAGACTCCTGTTCTTTCCCGCTGCCAAATAAGGTGGACTTTTTCTAAAAGAACGCAAAATAAACGAGCTTTGTTATTCAGCATTTAAAAACTTTGAGTTTTCAATCATACTTTGGCGCCTTTTTAACACGTCAAAACAATTATTTCAGTCAAAAACATGCAGGCTTATTCGCAACCATATCAATAGCATTCTACGTACGCACGTTTTACGATCATTTTTCGCGGTATTGACGCAAAATGGGGTGTTTCACGCGGGACTTCGGTTTATCCGAGATTTTCGTTATCCGAACCGGCCGCCGCGCCGTCCCGATCATTTCGGATAAACGGGAGTTTACTGTAATTCCTTTCTTTAAATTTTAATGCAATTGCGGGAATGATTTAAGCTCAAATGATGCAATTACCTCAATAAATATTATTTATTAGATTAATTTCTGAAATACCGAAGATATGCTTTCAAATATATAAGCAAGTCGTTAAATAACACTTACTTAACAAGCATCTATGTGAAAGGGAGTAATGTAATACACCTGAGGCCGGCCCTACTTTCCTTTCCCTCTAGCACTCCCGCAACAACCAGATTCTATTCATTCTTCATAAGCTTTTGTTTTCTTTTCCTCAAAGTACTTCATTTCACTTTCATTTCATCCGAACGATTCCATAACTCATTCACTTCATTTCTTTTTCCTTTTCCAACTCTTTCTCTAATGAGCTATGTATAGTTATGTATTTAATATCATGTATAGTTATCTATTTCAGTTATCACCTTCTTGTATATATTTATGTATTAATTTATCCGATATCAGAAGCTTCCAGAAAATGTAAGTAAATTCGATTTTGCTTGTAATCGCAAGCTTTCGATCTTTTGCGAAATTAAATTAGAATTAAAGCTCGAACGAAATCAGGAGGAGTATGGCTAGAACTAAAAATAGAATGTTGAGTAAAATTCTTATTACTTTAATCAAATATTAAGTATATCAATAATATATATATAAATATACTAATATTTCAAATATGGAAAATTAAGTACATCGAAATATAGTTAGAAATCATTACTTTCAAACGGTATAGCCTCTTGAGTACGACTTAAGACTTCTTTTTTGTGGCGACCGTATGCGATTATTTTAGAGAATAACTCTATAAGAAATACATTCTGATAGTTGTGGTTCTTTTAGACTGAATTTAGACAGGAGACAATTTTCAGTTTCGTTTCTCCATCATTAATCCTCAAATTCTAAGGGATGTGATATTATGACGTATCCTCTATCTCCATGTGATACTTTACATAACCAATGGCAATAAATTCCACAGCATTGAAATGAATTTAGTATTTTTAGTGGTTCGCAGAGCATTAGCTCATGGATAATATAGCCGTGCAATCATGAAGCGATAACGTAATTTTTCTTACAATTTGTACTAAAAATAAACCTAAGATTTGAGCTGATTGATCTTTTCTAAATGAACAATACTGATGCAATATTTCTTGAACAACAACAAGGCTTCTTTCTTATCCGTTGGAATTCAATATTTTGATATTTGTGTCAACCGCCATCGCTTACGCATTGAAATGTCATTTAATTGACATTATTACTTCCACTTGCTTCTTTTGTTGCTTCTTACATTGTTATTCATTTACTGTTAATTACTCGATTAATTTGTTCACCGTCATAACAGATGCATTTGTTGTTATTGTTGGTTTCTACTCTTAGCTTGTGTATTTTGCTCGTTTATTATAAATATTTTCATAAAAGAACGTCAGTCAGCCCGTGCGATCTGAAAGTTGTGTAGAGAATTGGTTTTTGTTAAGTGAATGTCTTTTCTCGGCTCAAAGTTGTGATGTTGACAATCCATCGCAGTGGATAAGATAGGAGATAAGATAGGAGATAGCGACGAGAACTCAAATTTAATAGTTGATGCACGAAAATGGTTTTTTTCTGCTACGAAATCTGGAAAAAAATATGTAGGAGTTCTTTTAATAAGAAATTCCGCAAAATTAAAAATTAAAACAAAAAAATAATCTCATTCTGGAAAGATAAAGTGTATTTCGAGACAATCTATAGTTCCAAAATCACAGAACTGATAGATTGTGAAAGGAGTAGCCTTCAATCTTATCTTTTTATATAATAAAATCTTTCGTTTCACTGAAATTAAAACCAAATGAGTACGGTGAAAAACTCAACTCCTCTACACCGTGTTTCTAATAGAGGTCGTAATTGAAAAATTATTGCGAACTCTTAAGTCAAGTAAGAAAAACCGAGTTTCATGAAAGTGTTACTATTTGGTTTGGTTTCAAATTTAGGTTCTGGTACTGGCAATTTAACGTCTGAAAATAGATGTGAGGTATTATACCATATAATGAATCTATGGATTTTCACGTATTTGTATTTATAATTTTGCATTTGGATGCATTCGTTGTTAATCGAAGAAATCATTGTTCAACATTTAGTCCAATAATCGGTATATAATTCAATTTTTCTATTCCCCATAACGAATGTCATCATAAAGTTATCTTAAACATTCTTGGTAACAAAATTAATGTATGGCACATTCATTACATTGATAATGGCAAAGCTGGTTTGGTGATCCACTTATAAGGCAAATATCATCATGTGCATCATCTCGTCTTTTTCAAGATAGCAGATCAAGGTTTAGCGATATAGATAACCTGATACCGAGTTACTTTGATAAACTTTTAAAAGTAAACGAAACTGTGATAACTCCTGATTGATTTCTGGGAAACCTTAAGATTTGTCGAATGACCTACCTTTAGATTAGTTCGATGATACGCTTGTCTTCCATCTTGGATTAATTTTCTCACGCAAAATTCAAGAAAATATTTCTAATTCGAAATTAAATTAATTGAGAACAGTAGTTTGAGGATCGATTTAAATTCTTCTCGATCAATATAAAGAAGAAACTTATATAATTTTAAAATATAAAATTAAATTGTGTCTTTTACATTTCCTTGATAATTTTATGAGGATATTCGAAAATTGGGAATCTGTATGAGTTTCCCAAGCGTCTGCTTCTTGTTATTATTTACTTTCTAATTTTATACTCGCTGTCAATGCACATACACTTAACATAAATTTGTCAGTACTCCATTCGTGTCGTCCTTGGTATTAAGTGCATCATAAATATGTATTAGATGCAGTAGTTTTGTACATACTTAAATACATATTTGTCATTGATACTAAACGTTGAATCCATGTATACGTCATGTCTTCACGACATAGCTCAAGTCATCTCTGTTTTCATGCGATTTAGCAATTTCCGTATAATCTCACATTTCCCCTTCGTTCCAATCGCTCTCTCCTAATCTCTTACGAATCTCATTTTTGGTCATATCTTCAATTCTTTCCTTCAAATGCCCCCCCTGCACACGACGGATGATGGAATTGCTTTAATTTTCTGGTGGCAGCAGGATTCGTTCTTCGCTGACTTAAATATGTGCTGTCGGTTTGAATCCTTCGCACGATTTCACCAATTTTTATTCATACAGTAGAACCCCGGTAATCCGGACGAATTCAGGCACATAGGCGTCCGGATTAGCGGGGTTTCCGGATTAGCGAGGTTTTAAAAAAATAACGTAAAAGGAAGGATTGTTTTTTACGCCTCTTCTCTCATAGCTATTTAATGAAAGTGATGTTTTGAGAAGTGATACCCTGCTGCAACTGAAAATTTATTGTCTTTCGAAATTTTTTAGTCTCGCACGTATTAAGCATTCCTCTAATGGAAAAATGCTGTCTCAAAAAAGTATCACTACTGAGATGTGTTATCACAATAAACGAAATACTTCGCTCTCCATCACATCATTGCAGCCAATGGACAACTTTTTCAAATAGTCTGTCCACCTCTCGTTTCTTGTTACTATGTAATATGCGTGTTTATATGTTCACAAGAAGAAGTTGCGGGTTTGCATAACTCCCAATGGACCGTCCGGATTACCGAGGGTTCCGGATTAGCGAGTGTCCGGATTACCGGGGTTCTACTGTATTTGTCAATTCACCTTCAAAATATTCAAATCATGCCTTCCAGTTACGCCCTTCGTCGTTTGCATCAATTCACTTCTCTTTTTCTCTTCTCTTCGCTCTTCCAATTCGATGGGCGAAACTGTATTATAGATTAGTGCTGTATTTATTTCGAACTGATCATCTCTTCTGTGGTTGCTGTTAATATTATATATTAAAGTATACACTCAAACAATTTATCAAAATTTGAAAAAACACCCTATTGGTGTTTCGCACATGCTATCTGTGTTTTAACGAACGGAACGAAAAATATTGAAGAATGCTAATGAACACTAATGAAGCCAGATCTAAAATTTGCAATTGATAAAATACTTACCGTATTTTTCGCCGTATAAGACGCTCCGGAATATAAGACGGACCCAATTTTAAAGGAGGAAAATCTAGAGAAAAAAATTCTGAACCTAATACTGTAGTAAAATATTTTATATCAACTGTAAAAAGTTACAGCAGTTTAAGAACAATTTTATGTCCACCATGTAACATTTTGAGTTATATTAAGTTATTAACTATATTTACTCTCATTAACAGTCAGTAAAGTCATTAAACAGTGAGAGTAACAAAAATAAGGCTGTAGTGTTTTCGCTGAGGCAAACTGTCTATTCGTCGTATAAGACGCACCAACTTCCCCCCCCCCCCACAGTTTTTGAGAAGAAAAAGTGCGTCTTATACGGCGAAAAATACGGTAATTCATATAGTAACACGGAAATATATCAAAGCAGTTATTCTGTTGAAATTCGCTCTAATACAGTTGGAAGATCGAATTTGTATTTCACTTATATCCATCTTCAAAGGATGGAATTGGGATTATCCCCAAGGCCTGAGGAGAGTCCTTCAGATCTTCTCCATGGCTGTATCTTTGGCTTTGTTTTCCAAAGACACCCGAATGCATTCCCCATGGACACGACTAGTCCACGCGCGCCTGCCAATCTCGGAGATGTTGTTTACAAACCAATGTGACGCAACGCTACTTCAGACGGTTTTCCCTTCGCAATTCCATTTTTAGTCGCAAAAACTATCGTAAACATACATGATAAAACGCACTCACGCTTAATTTGCATCGTAATATCCCTCCAGAGCATCCCATCCTTGCGTTTCCCTTAATCTTTACATACGATCCCTTCCATTCTTTTTGTGAGGTGCATCTTTTTTGCTCATCATCACATTCACCACTCGACTCTCTCGCTCTTCCTCTCTCTTCGCATTCTCATCATAAATAAACATCGTGCGTCCCGTTCGTTCTGTCCGGGCCACCGGTCTTCGCGAATGGCGCCAGACTTTATTTTGTTGTCTCGGTTTGGTGGAAGCTCGGAGAAAGAATATAATGTAAGATACGAACATTTTATTCTTAGAAATGATTGAATAACAAATTTGCATAACGTAGTTATGTTTTTAAATCACGTGAGATTATCGGAGAATATATTTAATGCAACGCTCCGATTTTTCCCAATTTCATCTGTTTCTAAAGTCCCGGATTTTTGTCATTAGGATATAATAATCCTAATCATACATAGTCTCCGCCAGTCAATGGCATATGAAGTCATTGGTCAGAAGGCTGGTTACATCCTCATCTCCTTAACTTTCAACAGAAGCTTTGAATATGGAATATGAGGCTTACTAATTGTAACATAGATGTGAAGTACTTTTTACTTTCTTTTCCGATAAGTAATGCTAAGACAGGAACTACCCAACGTAAGCCAACTACGATGGCCTTTTATTGGCAGCCAATGAGTGTGCAAGATGAATTCAGCGTCAATCATACCTCAGCGACTTTCATAATATCAAAGCCAAAAATATAACTGAGATAATAGTAAATAAAAATACATTTTCGTATTACATACATATAAAATAAAATATATCAGCTGTTGCCCGCATCGTCACATATATTTAGTATTAATGTAGTAGCTGACACTAATACTAGTTTCCTCAATAATCACGAACATAAATGTTTTTAACATATATAACTATAAATCATTATAATAAATGAAGGAAAAATTTATTTCACTTCAAATTAATAACACATTGGTGAGTTTTATTATAGACCGCCATGGATACAAATGAATCACTCATCTTTCCTTTCTGTCAACTTCGATCCATTTTCAAGTAGTTACTCTGTTTTTGCATTTTAAACACTCTTTTCATGTGATCCATTACCACCGCATTTGGTTCACTCGAATGTTTATCCAAACAAACCCATTCGGTTCGCTTTCTCCGGTCGTGAGCGCTTCTTTGTATAAATCCATTTCGTTTGTTTGATTGAGTTTTGCAGATCAAGGTCGGGAGTGGGCGTAGAGGTGCTCCAAGAATATGATTCGTATGTGGCGCCGACGAAGAGAAATGCCTCGAGCCGCGTATTGCGTCATCGCGACTGAGGCCGAATGACGTCACTCTCATTCCGATCCGACGCGCGAATTTATGAAATACTCATCTCGACTCTATTCGTGTAATTAATGTGTCGTCGCATTCCTTACAACTTTTTACTATTTTGCAATTAAGTGGAAAAATGGTTATCTTGATTTTGATTAATTATGGAAAAGTGATCTCACCTTCCTTGCTTACGATGTTGAGATTTTCAGTGCGTGACGTCATTCCGCGAAGTTTCGATGAATGAATTTCTTCTTTGCAGCAGCGATTGCTCGCGTATCAATGAAACCTTTATGCAACCATCGCATGCGTGTTATCGCCTTTGATGTAACCCACGCTGTGATGGGGTATCCAGAGAAGAAGGGGTCGCTAGTACGCACTGGGAGTGTCAATGTACAAAATACACACTATCGCGGAAAAGATAAATATAGACGTCGTCAGAGTTAATTGGATGCATATGACATGATTCGCTATGGAATTATTCATCTTACACACTTGCTTCGCAATATTTAATGGGAGAAAGTGAATAAATGCATGTACTTCAGTGCGCAAAGAAGAGAAACCTAGTTATCTGCCATTTATAAGGACAGAGAAATATATAAATCTCAAGGAAGTATAAATAGCTTTTATAAATTCTTTGAGGTCTCAGTGATGATGACATCAACGGCGTGCGAACTCTACGGAATTTAAAATGATAATTCATAAAGCAAAGATTCATTCGAGTACCTCAACTGCATCACGCGATATTTAAGGAATTGTTTGCAAGATGTAGAATGTGTAGAGGTGTCAGTTCACTTTTGCTAAGTGAACTGATTCCGGAACAACTCTTCTGGTATGGACTCGATTTGCAATGCAATAAAAACATGTTAAATTGCGCGAAATCGGGACTCGGAAGTCCCATTTTCCATGTAACCCTTTTCTACATATAAAAGTATAAATACATACATACAAAATATAGCTGTAATATATACGTATTTTTACATGCAATGTTAAAATGGAGAGGAAATATGAATAGAAAGAATTGTTTTGTGGAGAAAATAAACAAAACTGTAAATTATAATCACAAATAAATTATTTACACTGCAGGAAAACACATAGAGAAGGAGGGAGTGAAAAACCTGCAAAATGAGCATGAAAGGTTGAGAGAAACATAGATTTAAGGTATATCCGAGAGACATTGACGTGCAGTTTTGTTGCAATTATTAAATAATGAAAACGAATGAATAATTCACGAGCACAAAAAAAGACCTAACAATAGCTTATCGCGAGCAGTAATGTAGGTATTCCGTGAAGTTTTGGAAAGTCCTTTGTAAACTAGTCTATGAACTATGTCGGATCCTAAACAATTCTGAGTATTTAGATTACCCTCTTGCAAACAGGACGTTGAATAATGAGCAAAGTTTATATTCTATAAGTAATCATTTGTTTAGACAGCATTTAACACGGCGCTTCCGCTGAACCTTCACTTTCATCTGGGAGATCGTCGCTGTTAAATATTTTTAGGGTGATATCATCAAATTAAGGGCTCCTCCTCCTTGACCTTTTTCTCCTGCGGTTTACAGGAAGCCATTATCGCCATGTTTTCTCATCTTTTGGCCCACAGCTTCCGCTCCGTCCGCACGCTTCCGCCTTTAAAAATTTGATGCAAATTTACTAACATATTTCAAGTTTCAAAATAAAGAGAATAAAACTTCGTGAATTCCAGACAAAGTTGCATTTGCAGTCTTGTATACGAAAATTGGTAGCTCGCCAGCGAAACCAGTTGAATTACATTTGCCATTCTGTGCAAGTGGACGAAGAGCTTTATTTCATTACTACGGACTTCTACGAGGTTACGCCTTCACACTTTCGTTTTGAGTTACATTCTGAACGAAAATTCGCTTTCTCTGATGTAAAAATCACTTTCTGAATACGAAATACTTTGGCGCCTCTAACTTCATTTCAGAGTTGGAACGATTAGCTCGGGAGGAATGTTTTTTGAAGTTGGACGCTTCGATGTTCGAACTGCACCGAAAATATTGCGCTTGCTGCTGAAACGCCTTCTCTTGTCGCCCTCCTAAGCTATGTTTATCAATCCTTTAACCTATGTTTGACAAAGCATCTCTTGTAATATCATCTTACCTTACCGTAGCTTAACGACGGCCGTGGTGGCCGAGTGGTTAGGGTGTTCCCACGGTATAGACCCATGGTCCCGGATTCGAATCCCGGCTAGTTGGATTTTTCCAGATAGGGAATGGTCTTGTGTGATTCTTGTTGTTAATACCTTACTGTCAAAGTCCAGAAAATGGATGTTTGTGGGGTATATGAAACGTAAATAAAAATCTCATTCTCAATAATTTGGCGCCGACTCTATTATTGGTGTATTGACGAGTCTATTTTATTTTGTAGGAGAGACAACGCCGAGATTAACCAGTCCTTCCTTAGAAGGTTTCACAGGACCAGGACATACTTAAATCATTTATATATTTATTGTCTTACGTCAATCCAAAATATCTATAACTTAAGCAATTCAGATATCCGTGATACCTCGAAACTAAAGTATTTCTTCATCTGCCGCATGAAATGCTCATCCCAAAAGGTGCGAAAAATCCATTCGCCCTGTCCTCATCCAAGTCTTAAGATTGAAAATCTTCTTCCAATCGTTTTAATTGCACCTTAACTTAGGCTGTTTTTCAAGCAACTTGTTCGAGATAGGCACCGTTTAGAATTTGGGAACGATTTGATTTTTCCCCATTATTTCTAATGAGGAATGTTCCTTCGTCCTTCAGAAAAATCACTTTCTGAATACAGAATACCTCCAACGATTTCGGAGTTGAATGCGAAATCAGCGAGGAATTTATTTGAATGTTAAACGACTCTTCGATGATCGAACTGCACCGAGCAAATTGCTGCTGAAACACCTTCTGTCGCCCTCATCTCTGCCACAGCCTCTGAAATCTTAGCATAAAGTTAATTCGCAATAATTTGGCTAAAATTCATTAGTCCATTGACCACACGATGTTGGTGGGTAGGGGAGACAACGTTTATTTTGAGAGAAATCCTCTTATCCTTGCTCCTGAACAGCCAAGCGCCTTCTCCTTTGGTTAAGGCGGTTCTTGGTTCGAATCCATGCGTGTGTATAAATATGCGAAATCACCTCAACTGTCGGAGCGCTTTTAAATGTATCACCGCTAATCTTCAAAATTCACTAGAAATGGGGTCGAAGGTTGTTCTTTCGGAATCCTCTTCAATTATAACTCAGCTAATCTCCACTCCAACAACTTTTTCTATCCGTGATATCAAGCACTATGAAAGTTCACTTTTTTGATGCCAACTCTTTTTTAAAACGATAGTTCATTAAAAGGGAAGGTTAGTAATTTTATTAAAATGTGACTTTTAGTCGTTGAAATTCCGGATATTTGCAATGAAAGTTGATAAAATTCAGCTATTGGGAATGAAGTGATTCACTTTAAATCATCATACTAGATTATTACATCTCAAATTTCCCATGCCATACTACGAAGGTATTGAATAATACAAAATAATGCAATTGCCAACAAGCGAGATGAAACCAAATATGAAAATAAAGTTAAAATCTTGTGCAATAAAAATATAAAACTGCACCAAAAATAACATTAAAATATCTAATTGATATTAATGTGATATCAAATGAGGAAAATGGAAAAATATGTTTGCTGGATTGAAAATGGCCGATGAGGAAAGAAATACCCGCTAAGATGTGTTAACGGGGGGAGACGAATTGAAAAATGTAAAGATTCATAGAATAATAGTACCGATGAAAATTAAAGAAAATAATACTGTGAATGAAATGCAAATAAAATATATTATCGGTTTCAAGGAATTGCGAGCAGTGATACAGCTTGAGAGCGGAAGTGAGACAGCGGAAGTTCTGATGATAATATTGACAAGAATATCTGAGGTTGCTATGCCCAAGTCACGTGCGAAAGTTTGAAGAACATTTCAAAGAACGATTGAGTAGGAGGTAGACAAATGAATACAGACATGATTACAAGTAAAGTAAAATGAAATTAAAGTAAAACTATATGTTCGTTGTATAAATAGAAAATACCATTAGAGTAAAAGATTTAATAATGATGTGAGTTATACAGACCTTAGCCAAATTGAATCCTCCCATGTTAAAAATATAACAAACACTGTTAGTTACATTAGGAAAAATAAGAAATTCACAATAAATAATCGGTAGAACGATTTAAGAAATAAGAAATAAAAGGAAAGGAGAAAAGAAGTTTGGCATGTTCGACTGCGATATATTTCTTCAATAGAATTCCGCGGTTGCGGTTCCAGAAAACGGATAAAGGCATCCGATGGGAATGGGTTCCACAGTCTAAAGGATGGATGGATTTATCGCAAACTTCAGTTCCAAGCCTTGGTGTTTAGAAATGATTATCTTCTCTTTTGTAGAAGTTGCTTTCATTGTATGGAAAAGACTTGATAATTGCTGGGGTTGGGTTAGTATTTTAAATAGAATTGAGAAGAAAGGAGGAATTTGACCTCGAGTTCCTCTCGATTTGGGAGCATGGTTCCACTGATGAATCGGATGCCGGAATTTTGAGCTATTTGGAGTTTTATTACAGGTTCTCCGGAGAGATCTTGGCAAACAACATCGCAGTAGAAATGTGGGACGAGCAGATACGAAACGTGTTGTTTTGTAAGATACTGCGATAGAAATGTGTTAATCCGCACACATTAATTAAGTTATCTGTTATAGGTTTACAAACTGTAGTTGTTTGATTAGTCCAGATAAGAGAGGCCAAAGAGATTTAAAGAAGGCCATGGCCTTTATTAACATTAATGGGATGTTGGTTGTCGAAACTTAATCCGCGTAGTGTTGGATTGCCTATTAAAACGGAGTGATTAGTAGTTGGGTTGATCGTTAGCTGATATATAATTTGTAAACGGTTAGTTGGTTGTTAAGGTTCCATTTTGACTGCTTTTCATTATTGGACTTTATTTTGTATACAGCGTAATTAAGTGACGATGTATATTAGTACGAATATAGCAGTGGATCGTCAGCATATAAATGGTATTTAAAGTTAGATATTGTTCATACGATATCATTGCTATTAATTGCGAGTAATAATGGCAGAAGAATGGATCATTCTAGAACAACTCAACTAGTTTGAACCTTAACGGAGCATAAAGCATTTTAAGTAAGTTTTTGGTGACAGGTGGTTGGAATGCAACTTTGGATTGAGGCTGAAAATAAAGCAAGCGAAGTTTGCCGATCAAGATATCCCCGGCATTGGAATTGCCAAGAAAAAACGCTATTGAAAATACTTTTCGTTCGAATGCGTGGCGAGAGTCGGTAGCCATCGGTAGTGTCAAAAACCTGCTTTTGTGTGTGGAATTTTCAGAAACGAGACTGAAAGACTGAGACTACAAATAAGTGTTGAATTAGAGATGGAAAGACAAAACATAATTAGTGATATTGTTATAGTATTTAACTTTTTGGTGCCTTTCTTACTTTTTCTATTGATTATGTTTTAGTTTTCGGTGCTGTAATTGATTTAACTACTCAAGATTTTCTGTTTTAATATGTCTACTCATTACTTGCAGCTTATGTGATCGTAATCGTAGAATAAGACATTCTGCCACCTGGGTTGTGCCTATATTCAGATTTAATGAAACAATTATGATCAAAATTCATTTGTTAATAAGTAAGATGAGATTTGATCTTGCAATAGTTTATCGAAAGCTTTGGATACTATTGGCATAAGGCTTACTTGTCTGTATTGAATGGAATCATTGTAAGAAGATATCTCAGGCAAGCGGAAGATCCGTGTTTTCAATTACGAGGATCGTCAGGTAATTGCTTGTGAAAAACATGAGCACTCGATTTTTCAGAGAAGTATTCGTAACGATTCAACAAGTTCTGATGGATATTTCTCCTTCTTGAGAGTAATAATGAATTTAGAAGAGATATGGTGAAATTTTTTAAACAGGAACTAACGTTTATAATTAAACTAGCATGAACTATTTCCATTAGTGAAATAGTGGATTAAAATACGGGCAATGCAGTTTATTTTGGTAGCAAAGTTGAATTAAACTGAAAAAGCATTCCGCAAAAAAATGACGACTTATACGGTTTGAATATAAGATGAAAACATTATAATGCAATCTATTGGGGATCTATGAATTTATGGGAAGCTTATTGATTTTAGCATTATCTACGTAGTTGCGTCACTAACGAAGATGTTTCATCACACTCGAACGATTGTATTAGCTATAGATGAGAGAGTTCGAGGAATCGGCTGGTTTTTCTCTCATAAATAGGTTTCATCATTTATCCAGTTTCTCTCTTACTTCAGGAACGACTCCTCTCACTTGTAGAAATTGCTTGTTGATGGAGGTTGAGAGTTTAAACTCATAGAGAACGCTCAAGTTTTCTATTCTTAGTTTCTTGTCAGTATTTAGCTCTGTGTTTGAACTATGGTCCATCTGTGCGATTGTTTTTATCGCTTGTTTGATTCATACTGAAAGGGACCTTTTGACGCAAGAAAATTCAACAGTCGGTTCCTCTATTTCAGTGTCTCTCAAAGGGCTGTAAATTAATTGAATATTTATTTTAATAATCTTATACAAGCCATGCTCGGAATTTATCACTCGAGCTCACATTCACAATTTTAATAGTACCACTCAAGAAAGACGCTAATTTTTCGTTTAACCCTCCAAGGCCAGAATTATTTTTTTTATTATTTTAAATTTCTTACGTATTTCGCTTTGTGATTGTCTGAAAACAACACCCATAAAATATTCCGCGAAACAAATTTATAAAACCAGCCAAACAAATACAAAATAGCGACATTGTCATCGAGCTCTCCTATTCTGTGATACAAAATGAAATAATAGTAGGTGTCGGGTGATGCCATATGGCATCCGTAGTCCGTCGAGGGTTAAACATCCTAAGGATATGAGGCACCTCCCTCAGCAATCGTGTCCTTATTTGTCTTCTTATACTAGTGCAAACCTAAGACTTGTCAGACAAGGAAAAACTTGCACATGACATTTCTAAACACGCGTAATGTTTCGCGTTTCCTTGAAAACTGTTTGTGATGGAGGTTTAAGGCGATGCGGTCTCACTTGTAGAGGTCCGGATGTGAGAAACGATTCTCTCTAATTGAGGTCCTACTTTCTCAATTACAGCGGTTTCAGCGGGTCAAAATGGCGGGACCTCGGCGACAGTTTTTTCGCTCATCTAGTTCTTGTTTCTTCCATTCCACCTCGATATCATTCCCAAAGCACTGTCAATACTAACTGTTTTCTGTTTCCTATTAATAATTCAATTTAGAAAAGCATTTGTCCGAAGACGATGAAAAATTCATTCACTTTTATATGAGCCTAAACGTATCTAGTAACTCGTCGAATAGTTGACGCATGGTATACAAAGCGAAAGTCAGAGAGAGAGAGAGAGAGAGAGAGAGAGAGAGAGAGAGAGAGAGAGAGACCAGATGAAAGAACTGATTGAAACTTATGCTTATCGCTGCACTCTGTTATCGCTCATCTTCGCTACACGCCACGCCAGTTAATTAATCTTTTCTCTTGGGAATAGGGTAAACCGTACAGTTATTTGCCACTTAAGGAAAATTTTGTGTTTTAATTACTACAAAATGAATAATAAAATTAGAATTTAATGTAAGTTAACATATTTGTAAAGCTCATTTATTTCTTTTTAATTTGAAGCAATGTAATTTCAATAACATCTTGACATAAAAATGATTTTTACCTTATAGTGAAACATTACCTATTGGTACAGTTATTGGCCACCTCGCACAGTTATTGGACATCTCACTGATAGTTATTGGCCACACATTTTTACTCTCATTTAAGCGCTAATTATCAGTTCTTTTCACTTCTATTGATACTAAAACATATTTAAGCATGTCTCTATACTATTTCTACAATTTATTTTTAAATAGCAAGTGCAAGTAGTTCGTTAATCTCGTCGTCATTTTCCTCTTCTGACTTTTCGTCTTCGCTTGCATCAGTATCATTTTCTTTGAAACTTTTGTAGCAAAGGAAACTATCACCATCGTTTACATTGGGAGTATATTGATAATGATGTTTTGGTGCAAACAGTTCATGAAAGAACTTCTGGCAATTTTCACATTTAAGTACCGATTTCGGTATTATTATCTCTCGACATATGTCACTGTATGATCAACCTTTTAGATTTTTCACTCCCTTCTGGTGTGGATTCCTCCTGATTGCTTTGATTTTAAAATTTTTTTTTCTCTCTTCTTGTGCTTTCATGCGTTTTCATTTTCTTTTATACATAGGTAAGATGTGACTTGTGGCTATGTACAAACAAAACCACGGTGAATTGAACAACCTGTTTCATAAGATACTGGTGAAAAACGTTACCTATGTATTCGAAAAATACCTCAGCAGTCCACTGTCACTTCGAGCTATTCCCCAATCAGCTGGGAGCGAATCAGACATTTTCTCTGGGATCCTTTTATATGGAAAACAATCATGGGGCAACATAATTTTCCATCTTCGGAACATTATTGTAATATTTTCTTTGGAAGATCTTTTTTCAATGTTATACACGTTTTTTGCTCCTTTAGCTACCAACACTCGACAGGTTGACCGATAAATTTGAAACCCAGTTTCATCTTCATTAAATACTCTGTATGGATCAGCCATTGCTTCCTCCAATATTTTCGCCTTCACATGACCTGCGACTTCACTGGTACATCATACTTTCACTCAATAGGCTATAATACCGAAAGCGTATTGAAATAAACATCTCATCGGACCACACTTACTTAAAACTTGTTTGTATTTCTGCTCACTGTTTGTTTTCACAATTTATAGAATTAAAGATTAACAAATAGGCAACGCTATAGGTAGATGAGATCTCATTGGATCTTGAACTCAGGTGCCGTTTAATACTTTCAGATTATTTCTCTGTAATACTCAATATGGAATATGAGCATTAGCTTGATTAAAAAGTGACTTTATAAAATAAGCTAATTATTACGGTAAAAATGAAAAATAACATAATTACCTACATTCCGGTAATGCAATCCTTTCAAGCACACACAATCAACTGTGGAAGTAAACATTTGCTACTTAAAATTGACTTAGCATGAATGTCGTTAGGAAAGATAGTCATTCCTGCATATAAAAGGGCCACTAACAGAAATCACTTGATACTACCACCACGAATAATATTCAGTTTTATAGAATTTAACCTATTCCTATAATTGTCATCGCTTTGAGAATTTATCTTTTCTACCACCGAAAGATAACAAACATTTTTACTGCTCAAGTTACTTAATTCAAGTGCTGCAAGTGGTCAATTTCAGTTCCCTGAAAGTACCTCTTGCGAAAGCGTATTGTTGCCATTGTAAATAGAAATCGTTTGCAAACAACTTTTGGATTATTTTCAGTGAATTATATTTTTTCCGCACGCACATTCTGCGGTAAAATTTGCATGTAAACTGCCAGTGAAAATACAACCTTACGCAAGACTACTACAAAACTTAAGAATCATTGGGAATATTAATTGCAGCATTTTCCCTTTTAATAGTATAAAGAGTTCACTCCTTAAATTCAACCATCCCTCTACTGGACGATTTTCCTTGAATAGATTAGGTCTTGGGTGCGTAATTAAGAATTCCTGGACCTTGCTAATTATATCCTCCCTTTTCCTGGGAAAGCCCTTAGCGTATCTATTATCCAACTAAAATACAACAGAGTAACTCTTCATTGGTCTCAAACTCAAATTAAAATCCAGCCTGCATTTCTGGGTATACTTGCCGAACTAGCATGTTTTCTTCTTCTTTGGAGAGAACTGGTGATGGACCTCAAGCGTTTTCTTATCCAGGATTTTTAAATTTGAATCGCAAGCTTGTTCTTGGAACTCCATATTTTCTTGAAATTGATAGTTGGGAAATTCCTTCAGAGTACATTCCTCGCAATGCAGCCTCCATAGCTGTATGGTCATATTTGGCTAGTTTTGGCATTCTAGACATTTGAAAGTTAAGTATTATAGTTATTGGCCAGTTTGAGTTACAGTTATTGGCCGGGCGGCCAATAACTGTTTCCTATACCCAGGAACTCAAATGAGTTAAAATTGATAAAATATGATGAACACGAATGTAAATAAAGATAAAAGAAATGTGATTGCATTTTTTTTTTCAAAGTATAGTTATTGGCCGGAGTGGCCAATAACTGAATATGAAGGTAAATAGGTAATAGTTATTGGCCACCGTTTGTGTGGGCTACTTGATGTGGTAAGTTGCATTAATATCAAGTAAACAGTTAATTAATAACTTACACTTACCTATCAAAATACCCTTAACAACAGGTTGTAAAAGAGTCAGCTACAGTGAAGTTTTTAAAATACTTCCTTCCTTAAGAAAATCGCAAGAAACACCTCCTTATATATAAACGCGTGGGGAAATTCCATCATACAAATTAACGTGACATCTGATGGTAATAATAAAAATGCAGTGGTGACAGAAATGTCTGCCCATGTCATCTAGCATAATAAATGTAAACTAGGACTGACTGAAGTCTTACTATGACCTTGGAAACATCAAATGGCCAATAACTGTCGGTGGCCAATAACTCTACGGTTTACCCTACGCAATTCGATTTTCATTTTTCGATATTCGGTCAAAAACCGCGAGCAGTCAGGAAAATACGCTCAATGTTCAGTATTCGTGTACGCGAAATTGAACTTTGATTCCATTGACGGTTAAAAACAATTTCCATTGCGAAATGAATGAACAATAAATAAGAGACAAATTAAAGATGTGGATATAACTGTAAGTATAAAAGTCACTAATTTGTGTGTAGTGAAGATGGGTATACCATAAGATTCTATGGATATAGAATTTTTGTTTCTTGAAGAGAGCAAAGGACTTTTGCTTGCGAAAACAAACTTTTTTCTTAAATTTCCACAAAAATGTTTTGTGGAAATCTTTTAGGTTCGATTTTTCTCATAATTCTACTTTATAACTTTTTTTCTACTAATGCTACTCGTAAGACGTTTGTAAAGTTCTAGCTAGACGCTAATTTCTCATTTATACAAATGTTAGGTCTAATAGTTGGGCGCGTAAATTCGCCATCGCTTGGTTGTTATTGCATTTACTACTTCCTCCCTATACGTAGTATAGAGAAAATTGCAAAAAAAATCGACCTCCAGATTTTAACGAAATAGATGTTTTGGGGCCCATAGAGTTCGTTTTCGCTATCTTCCCGAACATGTCTGTCTGTGTGTGTCTGTCTGTCAGTGGTAAAATAGTTTGTGGGCGCTCTATCATTGTGGGCGCTCAATCATCCGATCATTTCCAAAATTCATAATTAGTATTTTCCTAACAATGCCTAGAGTTGATTAGTTTTTGATGAATATCGCTCAACTGGAAGTTGTGGTTTATCCGGAACAAAATTTTGTTTCTTAAATATATCTGTCAGAATGCAATGTAGGTATGTACAGTTATGTACAAAAGTTATGGATAGTATATTTTACTACAACTTTTGTTTGAAATATTTTTTTGTAACACTCATTGTTTTGGAGTTATCCTTAAATAATGGTTAACCGGAAGTTGTTGTTTATCCAGAAATGGAAATTTTTCGTACATATCTCTGTCAGAATGCAATTTAGGTACATACAGTTATGTACAAAAGTTATAGATAATGTATTTTACTACAACTTTTGTATGAAACATTTTCCTGTAACACTCATTGTTTTGGAGTTATTTATATATTACCGGCATATGCTTCTGTTTTCAATAAATATGGAGAAAGTCATGTGTTGGCCACATCAGATTTTTTATATTGTTTAGTACCCGTAGCCATGCTGCTTGACAATATCCCTTGGCTTTGTTTGACTGTGAAATCATCACAGACGCGGCAAAGCTTGATTCCCAGAACTTTTTCAGCCATCTCGCATTTGCTTAATTTTATCCTGTGGGAAATGAATTCGCATTTTGTTAATCAGCTTTCTATAAGAGATGCAATGTACACGGATATTACGGAGTGTCTCTGCTCATTACCTTTGATGGAATCCACGTATTTCAGTCTCCTTCACCAACCTTCGTCAATAATTTTTCTGCGGATGGCTTTGAAAAAAAAAGTTTCCCTTTCTCAAACTTTAAGGTCAAAAACATTGAGACGCCTCTCGAGGAAAATCCATTGGAAGATATTCAAGGATGTTCCGTCGGAAGACGAGGTGAAGGTCAATCGCAAAAGAAAAGACGCGAGGTGGTTTTCAGGTAAAATAAATACATTTTAAATATCGCGGCGGATGAAGCTGAAGCTATAAAGAGTAAGAAGGGACAATAACTTCGTTATTTCTTCGGAGTACGCTGGAAGATTGTCGAAATTATCTCTTTCGTCTAAATAATAAGCTTTGCGTGAAGGACGTCACGTTAGAGAGTTCGGTTACAACCAAATAGTTCTTTACATCTTTGTCTGTTATTCCATCACAATTTTTCGTAGGTAGTCAAAACTTACCACGCCATTTATTGATGTATGAAATCAACATCAAGCTTTTGATTCGGCGATTAAAGAGAAGCAATGAGCAAATAAATCTCCACCTGCTGGGTGGACTGAGAACCATAACAGATGTAGCAGGAAGTAAATAGCGGAAATGTTTACGACTATCACACCGCAAACTTCATGCAAACGTCTCATTTTTTGCAATGTTATGATTTCAAACTTTGGGTTTCGTAATTTTTAGAGGCCTATTTCTCAGGAAGAACAGTTAAAGCAAAAATAAATATGTATCTACTATATATGGCTAGAAGTCGCATTCTGCAAGCATGTTAATGACACATTTGTTAAACTATCTGAAAATCTTAAATGGGGGGTCATATCGAAGATATTACTTCAAAAGCATATCGAAATCTTCGCTTTGTTATGAGGAACTTAAGACGGAGTGGAAAAGGGAGTAAGGGAAAGGGGAAAAAAGGGAAGACTGTTGGGAATATGCGACTAGTGTTTGGGACCCGAATGAAATAGGCTTAAGTACTCGACGGCGTACGAAGGAAGGCGGCTAGATATGTTACCGGAAATCACAAGAGGGAGGAGAGTGTTAGTAAAATGCTAGGTCAGCTACGATGGGAATCGTTATCTTCTAAAAGAAAGACATTTAGATTAACGGGTATATTTATGGCGTGGAACTGTTAAGACGGTTGGAATGAGCTACAATCGAGATTTCATAACTCAATTAGTATCGGACGCGGTGATCATACACTAAAAATAAAAGAACAGAAATCCGATTTGGCAAAGTACTCCTTCATTAATAGAGGTGTAAGGGAATGCTTTACCTGTTCTCATTCCAATGCCGAAAAATTCCAAACAATTTAAGAAAATCCGTAGTATATAGCTTATAAATCCTTTGTATATATTCAGCAATGTTCTTACCTATATTCTGTTTACTGCTTACATATATTATATCTTGTCTAGTTATAATTGTCTGTAATGTTTTAGACAATATTGTAACTTTTAGTTTTATAAGTTTTTAATTGCATTATTGTGTATAATAATTACTTGTATGCTTTAATGGTATGAATTTAATTGTAAATTATATGATTTACTGCCTTTGGGAGGTTTTTGGGGGATTTCCTCTCAACTAGGGTGAATACCAGGCAGGGTAATGTATTTTTTCTTCTTAGAAAAGATGTCTACCACCTGGCCTAGAGCCTACTTGTAGTCCTTAAATAACAAATAAAATATTTCTGCCTTCCCCTACGAGCTGTTTAAACTAATGGACTTTGCAAAAGTCTCTGACGGTTACTAAAATTTCAAGTTAACATATCAGGAAGTTCCTCAAAGAAAACTCTGTATTCCCCTTTAAATGAATGTACGCTTTCAAAATTAGTGCCCTGGGTTCGAACCAAGGACCATTAAGTAATCAGTGCATTGTGAAGCACTTTCATGACTGATCTTCATGTGTCGGGTTACGGATTTATATCTTCTCGGGAAATACTTCATAGAAATATTTGAAATTTCCACCATTCTTTTCATAGTGTCCAACCCCAGAACCTTATGGAAGATATGATTACGTATAACGACCTAATAGAGGTACTAGAGAACTAATTTAGTCCAAAATTTGAGTGATAGTTGAAGTTAGTAGTCAAAGTTGAAGTACCGGGAAGATCCTAAAACAAGACTCCGTTTGCCCATTTGAAATGTATTTGGGAATGTAAATGGCACACTGGAATCGAATCAAGGATAACCAGTTAAACGGTAAACTGCGTATACGAAATGTGTTCATGACCTCTGTTAACATGCCTGGTATTACGTTTCCATATCATTTGGAACGGATTCAAAACATTCTTAAAAATCGCCGCAGCGTATTTCAAATGGGAGAATTTTGCACCCACCTGGAGTCGAACTGACGCATATTTGGTGACATTTCTTTGATAATGAGCGCTTTACCTGGGACATCCGTGATTTTGACTTTCCTATCCTACGTGGAAGTTATCCTTTGTATATTTTCGAAAAACTCCAAAATAGCCGTAATGTATAAATTATAATACGGAAGAGCGCATTTTCTGTGACCTCTGTGAATTGGATTTTCTATTCTACTGGAATTTTGCTTAATTATTTTCGTAAAACTCCGTAAAATGGCCGTTACATACGTCCCTGCTATTTATGAATCACAGTTAGCAAATTGTTGCCATCACAGTAAATTGCTTTCTTTTCATAAAATCTGAAATGAGTCCTCACAATTGATATGACTTTAAATCCCGGTGCATTTAAAATGAGATAACGCTTGAGCTCCGATTCAACACTCGCCTTGGTTGCCAGGGGGCCAGTTTGTTTACTACGAAGAAATTTCACTTACACATTCTCGTTCATTTTGCCCTAGTTCTCGTAATTTCGGTTCGAAAACGATATTACACGACCAAAATAAGAATCTTTATTCAATTTTCTTTCTTTTGGATCTTGTCTTGACTCTTTAGGACTATTATTTCCTATTTAATTCTGCAAATGAAATTAAGCCTGCAAACGGTAAAACGAACTTTACCTGCGTTTCTTACGTAGAATATTTGCTCTGACCTAGAGTCGAGCCAAGGATAATCATCGAATATGTCTTTGTAGTTTTCGTTGAATACGCACGGCTTCCAGCCAATTATCGAATTTCAACTCTCAACTTTGAAGGAAGTGCCTCAAAAGAAATTTCAAAATCCCCGAAATGCATTCTTATGAAAAAAGGACCCTTTTTTTGTAATAATTTTTAATTTGAGCCCTACGCATCACAGTTGCTTTACTACATCCACGCCGATGCCTTTCTAGATCTATGCATTATTGATGAACCCGACAAAATTGTTCCTTTTCCCCAGACTTCCTAATTTCTGTCTTCCCATGACTTTATTGACATTAGTTATCGCCTTGATGTCCATTGTGTTCCTCCCTCGCCTTTTTTAGCATCGGAATTATTAAAATATTGATATTAATTCTCTCTAGATCTCTTTCTAAAAGAGTTAGCCGTTCTTGATTGGAGCGAGGTTTCTAGGTCCGCTGACATCGACTCTAAACTTGATTGTTTCAATTGAAATTAATTGAATTGTATAAATCGTATTGCTCCTCTGAGTTCTTGTCATCCCAAGCGCTCGCATACTCCTTAGATGTCTGAAGAAATTTAAGGATCGATAAGGCGTAGACATCATCTTAGTAATACTTTTCGTAGAACAAGATTTTCTGTTTCAAAGAAATTCGCAACCTAGTGAAAAAAGAGTGACCGAAGGTAAGAGTATGTTCTTTAATTTCAGATTTTCCTCCCCTCTAAACTGGTTTGGCAGGAATTTAGAAATCTCGGTTTGTTACGTCAACAGAGCAATACTCCCCCTGCTGGTCCCTCCATCGCTGATTTGAATGAATGACTCTCGTCGTTTACTCATGTCTCTAAAGATTGTACTTAAATTTCCCCTTCCCTCCCTAACTCTCGTTTCCCATTTAATGCCGACAGTTTATACTTCTGTCATGTGACTCCTGAATTGCTGCTGAAATATTTGCGTCAACGTCCGTTACTTCTGGTGCCGGTGGAATTTCGATTGTTTTCATTCATAAGGCCCGTCATTGGCTTACACAGCTCATCCTTGAAATAATTAATTGTCGTTTGCCTCAGTCTGTGTACCTTTCTACTTGGAACACGGCCCTTTTTCCATCTGTTAAAAAGATGAACCAACCATCTAACCCTCTGATTTTCTTCCAATTTCTATTCTGCGTGATTCATCTGAAACACTCGAGAGAATAGTATCAACAGGAGTTTGATTTTCATACGATAAGGAAGTAACTTGACCCTTTCCAATCGGCCTTTCGAAGGCCATCTTCTCCAGCTGCAACGAAATAATCTTCCACATTGACATGCACTCGTGGTTGATTACTGTTCCCTCGTTTACAACGATTTAGCCTCTGGTAATGAGCTCAATTTACCTCGACTTTTAAATGCAAGTATTGAAAAGACGAAGTATTTAGGTTTATTTTCAGTCTTCGATGAGGAAATCACATATCCTCCTTTCCCGGGAACTAATGTGCCTTAAGCCTGATTTGAGAAGGAAATATTTCCATGTTACTTACCTGTATTTACTATTTCGGAATTTCCAGCCACTGTACATCTTGGATCTCTTACCTGTAAGAGATCTTTTCCTACTCACCCGTAAGAGATTATTATCTTCTTTTAATGCTCGAACCAGCCCTGGTCATCTTACTTATCCCGTTCCTTATACCAACATATACCTTAATTCCGTTTTAATTACTACTTATAAATTTTGGAACTCCTTACCCCTCGGTATTAAAAACTCACCCTCTTTGCAATAATTTAAAAATAGTCTATTTTATCATCTTTTGTCATTTTATGATTAATCTTTGTTATGTTATCTTTAAGTGCTTTGTTAAGTTTGAACACGTCATGATTTTCTTGTTCTATCATTTTATTGATCTTATATTGAAATTCTTTTGTTGTTTATATTTTCGAGCAAAAAAATTTATGTTTCAGCTCTCATAGGAATTCCTCCAGAGATAATGAAAATAACAATAATAATAATATACATTTTCAAAAATAAATAACATAAAGGGTGAGAATATTCTGGATCTTATAAAGTGTGATATAGGAACGTGAACAGGCTTCTCCATCTTCAAGGAGCCCTCAAACCAAATATTCTTTCTGGGAGGGAATGTTATCTCAATCCCTCCAAATGCTTTAGGGCTGCCCCTGTTCCAGCACTTATAAAAATCTTCATAAATGTTTCCTATTTATAACACCGAACGAAACGAGTATATCATGGCGTGGATACGAAGACCGTTCTATGGATCCAGTATTAATTCCCTTTAAATACTTAAAAATACTTATGAAAAATTCGTGCCTGGTAAAATATTAAATGATAAAGTCGTTCAAATTTATTTCCTAAAATTTTATAATCAAAGATATTAGGAAATTGAGGCTCTGTCCAAGAAAATAGATATTATTATCATTAAGGTCTTTATTAAAGGAGAGATTGAGACTGAAAAGTCTCTTCTTCCATCTAACCTTTCGTCAATGGTATTATATACATAAAAGCTTGTGTATATGTGAATAGAAATAGAGAGGAAAACTTAAGAAGGAGTGGAAGTAAAAAAAAAACCTAAGGTGATATCTTAGGAAAAAATATCCACAGCAGGAAAACACCCACAGAGAAGGGGGGGTTTGAAAAACCTGCGCAAACCTACTGATAGTACACTCCTGGCCAAAATTAACGCAGCCCCTCCCTAGCGATTCTTACGGCCGGTGCTGCGTTAATTTTGGCCAGGAGTGTACAAGATAAAAGATGTTAAAGAGGGCTGTGTATAACATGTAGATTACAAAAGCAATAGTACTATAACTAAGTTACAAATTTATAATAAAAGAAAATCAGAAACAGGAAAAACTACAATAGTAAACCATGAGGAAACAATTAATAAGACAAAACATAAGATATAACATTCAGACGAAATTACAAAAAAATAATAATAAAATAAAATAAAAAATAAAATAAAATAGAACATTCAAATAATTCAAAATTGTTTCGAAAATGACACTTACTAAAATGACTTATGAAAAATTCAACAGTTAATTACAAATGGTAAATTAATAAATATGTATAAATATTATGGATTTGTTTTGAAAGTTTGATGCATTTAAATATTTAATCTGTTACTCTGATCATTACAAAATATAAAATACGAAATCTCATTTTGATATTTGTCGAAACTCGATCCTTAGACTTCCAAACGAATCTCTCTCGTGAATTTATACTCTGTTGAGAAAGCGTTACTTCCCTGTCAACTCCCCATCTTGGGAATTTATTTTTGAGTGGTAAAATAAGCAATTCCGAGAAAAATACTTCGTCTGAATCGCTATCGAAGCTATTCATATTGAAATAATAACAACAATAAATTGCCATTTACCTTTTGACAGCAGGAGAGGATGAAGTTTATTGCGAATGGAAAGCTATTTTGTATAATTTATTGAACGATCTTTCTCGAGGCAGCACGAACATTTTAGTGAACTATTTTTGTTACACAACGATTTATACCGCTGAATTTCATTTTAAATCGTATTTTATCAAACTTTTTAACCCTTCTTTCCTGAGAGCAGGCATCTGAAAGATATTGATGGCATTCACTGCATAAAAAATGTATAACAATTCACACCTTTTCGTGGAGTATTGGTGAGTAAGTTTTTTGAAGAGATCTCTCAGATGGAAGTGTTTTCTTTACATAGTTTTCCACAAATGATATGAACGAAAGGGGTTTTGATTTGTGAGTACAAATGCCACAAATAGCTTGCACTAGTCCAAAGCAAACGCATTTCTGGTGCATGAACATTGGTGTAAACGATAGCTCTGTCGTAAACTCCGCTAGTTCACGGTTTCCATTACTTTCACTCTGCCCTGAATATGTGAAATTCATACGCCTATGGCTTAGTCGGGGGTGAACTCTATGTAAACCAACCTTCGGTTTGAAGCACTGAGTGAGTGTGAATCACGAACGGTAGAGCTATAGAAAGAATTCATTTCAATTTCCGGAGATTTTAATAAAGTTTCGTATTAAAAATTGTCAATTGTTTACGTTTTTGCATTACATCTCTGCTGGTGGAATACCGCATGAAAAACACGGATGTGTTCAACACTCAGTTGAACAAAAGTGATCACAACAGCCAAATATTAACTTAAAGTTTGACTTCAAACTTTAAGGTTTAAATAAAAAGTCCCAGAAAGGTTTGTTTTATCAGAAAATGTCCCGCCACGCCAAAACAATCTCTTAACAAGTCATTAAAAAAAGTATTATTCAGTGAGATTGGTGAAGATTTGTATTGAACACCACTAATATCCCACTTGAGACTTTATTTCCGCGCTCTAGATATTACTTCAGAGAAAAATAAATAATCGTAAGATACGTATAAATTTCACCATCATAATGACATTCGTTGTCATATGGTGAACGAGAGGAAGCAAACTCGTGGCCCTAAGAGACATATCGACCATGGAATTGCTACGAATTAGTGTTTTCCACTGGACAGCGCTAAATTTCCTTACGGAGCTCAGGTATCCGGGATTTCAACAATTTATCAGAGAGCCGATTATCCAAATTTGCATAAATACTTCTTAAATTTTCATTGCAAAATAATTCTCACGAAGCATTAGTAACTGAGTGAATAATCCATGTTTACATATGCTTTTTGAAATGTCACAATTCCTGTTGCCTAGCGACCTGATTCTAACTCGTCAGTTTCTGTATTCCACTGCGAATTTCCAAACTCATTTGTCACACATTCTCCTTCCCCGTTTCCAGAAAAGGGTACCGCCGAAGACGGTACAAGTGACAAGCAAAGCAACGCCGTCCTAATCAGTGAAAAAGTACTATCTCAAGTACTAGAAACTACTTACATAAATCAATGTGGCTAGTTGGTGTACTATCATTCGGCTTTCCCTGACATCGACCATAATGAAGATGTTTGGTAAAAAATCTGTAAAATTATGAAAATTTATCCAATCTTTTGTAAATACTAACAGTAAAATGTTAAGAACGAGTAGAATTTGTTTTTTCTTTAATAGTGAAACTTTCGTACAACTCCAATTCAATACTGAATGAGGTCAAACTCAGCTAATGTTAAAAAGGATTTACGTCGAGTATTTATGTTAAATAATGGATTCGTCTGCAATCGAGATAAAATAACAACGAAGGCCTTCGGAATTCCAAACGCATGCCTAAGTTATAAGTGCACAAACGTTTTGGCTAGCGTACCGTATTTTACGCATCATTACTTTAAGGTGCCGATGTCGAAATGATTTTTCTTACTTCCAACGGCCAAATAAAAACATTGTTGAAATCAATTTCGTCTTTTTCGCGCCGTATTGAATTCTTGGGCCAGAATTTCCAAGAGTTTGTAAGTTATTGAGTTGAGTCAATCATTTGGTAATGAATTTGTGAAGCAAATTTTGCTCTAGCTTTTCTTATTTAAATTTATTTAAATTCGTAGATTTTCATGAAATTAAAACAATAATTATTTTAAGAGATAACTTTAAAATGAGCTGTAAACTCTGTCATAGTTGAGGCGCTGTGGTTCAATTCCCAGCGAAGGCATTTCATCTTCCGATAACACAAGGAAAAGGATTAAAGGTTATTTCGCTCGTAAAAGTCTGCTCCTTGCACGTCTTCCGGTATCTTTCGTGGTTTGAGGTTACAGGACCATCGTACGAATTGGTACTTGAGGTTAAGTGCTAATGGAACCGTTATGCCAACCACATTTCCATCACTTTATGCCGCGGGTTTGTCATTCGGAGGCCGCAATCGACGGCGTATCGCTGCGGCTTATTTGCCTCCATTCCTATATATTTAATTTCGAAATCTTACGAGAGGAAATGAATTTAAACTCAAATTAAACAGGTCGTGTATTTTACGTATTGTTTTCTCTTGGAGTAATGAACGTGACTGGAAAGTAAAACTATTCAAGTTTGTTTCAGGAAGTGATTAAAAGGCCGGTTGTATACCGCACCTTTGTGTAAGTCTCTATTGGCGGCCTTAACCTGCGAACTCTCAAAGGCGCTGAGAGGCTATAAATGGAGGACTATTATCATTATTAACTCATAAATATCATAAAATTCGTTACACGTTCATTTACAAGAGATAAAAAAAGTTTAAAAAAACTCCCATAATCATGCTTCGCAACATCTAGTATAATTTCAAACTAAAATAAAACAATAAGAATTACATTTTTAGCACACAAATTTATTTATTCAGGCTTAAAGCATTGAACGTAAACATTCGGATAAGGCTTTTAGAAACCTCTTAGGGCATTTTTTCTGTTAAATAAGCAAATAAAAGCGCATTACATGCGCTTCGAACGTTCATTGAATGCTGACCTTCAGAAAATCTCGTCATTAGAGTTATAAGAGCACAAATATAAGAGCATTGGAAGCTTTTTATTTCTCAGTTTTTAGCGAGGGAATCTTCTGAAATCAAACAGACTTTAAAGCATCCGTATTTCACGAATGAATATCTGATTTATGTGTTGACTGCTAAGGACGACGGAATGGAACGTTATCGGATTGAAAATAATGCTTTCCCAAACGGGGCACTGACCGAATGTATGCTTGAATTCCCTGAAATAAGAGTTAAGACGATGGGAAGTCGTTGCATCAGATATGCGGTTAGAAAGCATTATTAATTGTGGATTCGAGAAAAAGCAAAGAGATCGTAAATTTACAACTCCATTTTACGAAATACGCGTGGGGCGTTCGGAAAGTTAACAGCCTTAACCGCGCAGAGATAATTAATGATCAATATATTCGAACGTAACACCGAACGATATTGTTGCTGTTGTATCCAATACTGTATAAACTCGGATAACTCATATGATATAGAATGAGACTTTAGGCCTGTTCGCAATAATTGGCGAAATATTTTAGTGATATTACTGGCTGAATGTGCCGTGAAATAATTCAGAACTGCGGTTTAATTGTAATAGAACGCCATCAAAGACGCAGTTATTTCAGATGTAGCGAAACCCAAAAAAGAATATTGGTTAGAAGTGGTGAAATTGATTTTTTCGTAATGTTACTGCTACATAGAAAAACTGTGTGCGAAATGTTGCTAAGACAGAAAAAAATTACCGAAAGAAGGTATAAGTTGTTGAAACAGGAAAAATACCTTAATTGTGTATGCACACATACACAATTAAGAAATAGAATAAAATAGATCCTAAAGGAGATAGATTTTGTGTATATTTTGTTAGATTTTCTTTTTCCAGAAATTATGTTTGATAATAAAAATAAGATTCCTTGATGAACTGTTTCTCTAGCCTCGACATCTAACGATTTTTGTTGGGGATTTTTTCTCGTAAAAAAAGACTCACGGAAGTTAAAAATGATTTACAATGGGATTGGAAATGGCCCGGCGTTGAAACCGGTACCGGGATTAGTGATATGTGCGCTGGGTGGCAGTTTGAAGTGACCACAAATCCTCCTCAGGTTGTGACTCCGGGTTCGGCAACCAGATGGCGCAACGCCTTGATGCGATGGGAGTGAAAGTGTTCGCTGGCTGCCTGTTTCCCAAAGGAGATGGAGCCACTCAACTGCAGAACAGCTGTTCTCCCAGATTGCGGATCCTCCCGCTAGATGTCACCAGCAACGAGCAAGTGGAGTCCGCCGCGAAGGTTGTTTCTGCTGAACTCGGGGAAGAACGTGAGAAAATTTTAATTAATTTTTGCTTTTGCTTCATATGAGCTCTTAACTGAATTTTTCATATGTCCTTTGTAAGATATTAATTTATCGTAAGTCTTTTATAAGAGGAAATGAAAATATACACACAAGCTCCTTCTCAGCTAGATTCCTACTCCGCCAAACCAAAGGAAGGAGGTTTGATGCTTTGGAAAAGATAGACATTTCGCTGACCTCTCTGTAAGCAATGATATAACCTACCTCAACCCTTTCAATCTACTTTCCCTTCAGTCAAAACTAACCAACTCCCTATATATTTCATAATATCCGTGTATCCATTACTTGAAAACCATTGCCGTCCATTACCAGAAGAGTAACATAAGATCGAAAGGAGTCGGTTCAATAAATTCCTATGGAAAATACTTAGTTTATCTGTGTTATTAAAGTTAATTTCCATAAAGTTTTTCAATATTTTTTCAAATATAAATTTTCCTTTTATTTTCATCACACTCGATGTTAATGCGAGAAATTATTTATTGAATTTCCTAGAAGGAGGTAACTGAGGGCTCCGCATCTATTATCGATTTCATTTTAAAATTATCCTACAAAATATGTTTGTGTACTCCTTTGTTTGATTCGTGCACCTCAGAAAGTTTTCGATTCGTAAATATATTTAAGCAAATGAATGGGTCGCAATTCTTTTTCAGAAGGGAAGCGTTAATTTAATATTCCCTTAACTATCAGGCCTCAAATATTTGTAAATTAACGAGGCAAAATCCATCGAAATATAATCTGACGAGTTGATAATAATTAGTTCGGAGCGGTTAATCCAACTGCCTCCTTCATTGTGTTCACTCCTCAAAACATTAAAAGCTTCATTGAAAAAAACACCTAAAATAAAAACACAAACACACTTGTACTAATTCTACAAAATTGTGGAATTGTGGAAATTTTGTGGAATTAGTACAAGTGTGTTTGTGATTTTATTTTTGGTGTTTTTTTAAAATGAATTTTCACCAAGTAACACTCGAATTGATTTCTTTACTTAATTTTTTATTTTTAGAATTTATTTCTGTCATTAACTGATTTAATCGATTGTCTGTTGTTTTTATACATTTTTATTGCGTGATTGTTAGTAGATTTCACGTTATTTTGGAATCCTTAATCAAACTGTGGTATACCAAATCTCATTTTATGTTACGAGTTAATTTTAATATATTTTTTCATGGAAATCGTGAGTCGACCAATACTCTAGTACATGCGGAAGTGTGATTACTACTAGTAGTTACTAGTACTACTAGTTACTAGTGCATTCCATCACAATGCACGTTACTAGGGAGTCATCGCTAAAACAGATACTCACTTCTGATCGTTCTTTTCGCTGACTGCTAGAGATGCTAGCGGTGTAGATTAGGCTGGTGTCAATGCACCCCTTGCCATACGCCATTGCCAGTTAGCGGTGTATATAACTGAATCTTAATTCTATTAGCGCTGTGGTGCGTGGTGAATAACGCCGGCGTTGCTGTGACGACGGAAGTGGAGTGGTGCCCTCTTGAGACTTACACCAAGATGTGGGAGGTGAACACCTTAGGATCCATCCGGGTCACCAAGGCGTTCCTTCCACTGGTGCGGAAGAGGAATCGTGCGAGTGCAGACTCGTCCACCGGAAGATTGGTGTACGTCACAAGCCTCGCAGGTAAACAACTGAAGTTGCCTTTTCTTTGGAAGAGCCAACGACAGTAACTAGGAAATGCATCCATTATTTTGATCACATTTATTGTGATGACATTTTCCAAAATACAGTTCACAATTCATACCGCTCTGTCTGTCTGACTTACTGAATCTGTATTTAATCTACTCGTTGTTTGTTCACAAATTGCGCTTCTATTCTAAGGTTTACATAGTTTACGCTAAGTGTAACCTGTTCGCCTCCGGTGAAAGAGGCCCGGGTTCGATTCCAGGAGATGGATCTGCGCGTGATAACCTAAGCTGTCGAAGTATTTTAAAAATACTACTACTACTTAATGACGAACATATTACCGAAAGCCCAACTCTGCCATGCTATGCTTTCCTATATTGCCCATTACTCTCAAATAGCATTTCGTTTGCTTCTTTGCACCACTTAATGAAAAAATCCTATAACAACTGTGAATTTACCAAATGGAATATCTATTTCTCGGGATAGCGAGTATAGATTCATAGAAACTCAATAACTTTCAAACTAGTTTCAAGTGAAGTACATTTTTCTCTTTATCCGCCAACATTTTTTTTACATTCAATTATTTAGAAATGGTCAAACATCTGGGAGAGTATCACGAATATAAGGATTTAATGGCGATTCCTATATACTTTACCGACTATGCAAACACCGTTAAGAGGAAGATAAAGTTGTCATGGCACTAGCATATTTATACTAAATAAATTTGAGCTTTTGTTAATGAATATGGCTTATTATAGTAAGAGGAGAGTAACAAGGAGTTCTGCAACAACTTTAAGTATGTTAAACCCTTCAGCATATACAGAAAACCATGTAAAGATTGAGATGAGTGGTCAAAATGATAGGGTAGACCGATGCTAAACGGATCACTCCGCCGTTTAATTCTCATTGCAAAAAAAATTGGGAATATATTTTTCTAAACTCATTTAAACTACATGCCAACTCTTCATAAAACTAATGAGATAGGTTATATATGCGTTGTTGTGAAAACTTTCACAAAAATTGCAATTAACCATCAACCGTCCAATATCATGGTGCATATATGTCAAAAAAGGAATATATATATGATTATGTAATACGAGTTAGTGATAAAAATGAAGGAAAATAAGTTACTTAATAATAAAAAGTCATTATATTTTAATTGGCATCCCTATCTAGGTCACAAACTGTACGGATGAAGTGACTATTAAACATCTTCTTTTCGCTGCAATTCTCACGACGCCATTCTTCGCACTTGAAGTATTCTTGCTTTTGATAGCCCCTTGTAGTTTAGACAGATGACAATGTCGTTTGAGGATTGCATAGAACCAATCTTGGCTAGACATCTTTGCTCTTCGTTAAAATTGTGAGCGATTCCCATGCGTTCTCAATAATTAAAGGCATTTTCTTTACATTTTTTGGTGTCGGCCTAAATCCTAGTTTTGACAGATGTAATATTCTAACTACAAATCTTTTATCAGATTCGAGATGCATTACAGTTTTAGCCCTCATGACTTGGACTATGCCAGTAAGATAAAAAAACTCTCCTTTGAAGCGATGTGTAAGGTAGTGTACGGCAGCTTGGAGCAGAGTTATAGCTTTAGATTTTACTTTCTGCACAACCTCTTCCATGGCTATTTATAACCACGTATGCCGGGAATAAGAATAATTAATAAATGTTAGAGATATAAACATAAGTAACATTTAAGGTTATGATCCGTTTATCCCCATTTTTCGTGATCCGTTTAGCCCCGAATAGCAAAAGTCAATTACAAAAATCTTAAAAAAATAACTCAATACTTAATGATTGAACACTAATTAGTATATCATTGTTTAACAGCTACTACTTCATTATACTGCAAAAAATTAGAAATATAGCGTACCCTGAGCAGAAAAATCCTTTGACGTTGTTCACGAAAATTATATTGACGATTAAAACACGTATACACGGTTCGGCGACTCTTCCCGGAATGGCCACTGACGTGAGCGCAAGAGTTCGAGCAACTTGTTTATGTAGTTCATATACGCACCTATAGATGACTTTCTCAAAATTAAACGCATCAATACGGATGATATGTATTCTTGGATTGGAGAAGCGACATACCTTAGCAAGATCCGCTCAGCCCCATGATCCGTGTAGCCTCGGTCTACCCTACACATTTTATCATCTCGGTGATGTAGTAATACTGGAAAATACAGAAGTAGTCGGTAGGAATCTTATCTAAATCTGCCTATTTGTAGTCACACAGACAAGAAAGGGTGATTTAGGATATTGATAATTCAAAGTTTAAACGAAACTACACCAAAATTTCCGTCTTATGGGGCATAGTTTTTGTGTATAAATTTACTCCGGTGAACAACATTAGTGATTTTTTGTACACCTAAGTAACTGTAAACAACTAAATGTAGAGCGCGTCTGTTTGAACTGATTTACCTCTACATTTGGAATAAAATGTCCTCGTAATCCAGGGATTTGAGAAAATCAGCGGGAAATCGAAAGAAGTTTTCGCGAAGCATGTTCTATTATTCTTTTTTTCTAGTTTATGTTTAAAAATTAATTCGCTTCTCTTTCCTGCAGGTCGCTACACTTTTCCCGGATTTACGGCGTACTCCATGTCCAAATCAGCTGTTTGCTCTTTCGTCGACGGCCTTCGGAGGGAAATGAAGAAGTGGTCACTCTCTGTGCACACCATCGAGCCATCGCTCTACAGGTGAACTAATCCCCGTTTGCTTTATTCCCATCAATAATTCAATCGAATTTTCATGAATTGACGCTTGCGAAAAAGTCGCGGATCGGCGAGGTGTATTAATTACACTATGTAACAGTGTCATGTAGACACCCTACATGTTAACACTATGTAGGGTGGTCCTTATTTTAGAAAAGTTTGAAATTCTTTCGGGACGCCCCCTAAAGTTGTTCCATATGGTCAGAAAATAAATTGTGTATAATATTATTTAAATCGGAAAACGGAAAGACGTGCCGCATCGCGCTTAAAGTTTATATTTTTCAACATTTTTGACCTTTTTTCGGACATCACAGGTGATTAGGGAGTCTTCTCATGTTTTAACTGTTTTGATTTTTTTATCAACACATTATTAGACATTAACAGTGATATTCGTGTGAAGAAAAGCTATGCTAAAATTAATTTAGAGCTATAAATACAAGACAGAATACAAAGCGGCGAAATTCATAGATTCGAGCGGGGGCGCCGAGTGTACGGCGCCACTTGTACGACGCTCGCTCACTGTTTGGGATGAATCTCGAAAATTACTACGTTGATCTAATTATATTTCAGCGTCATACCAATTTATCTTAGCATTCTATTCTCTTTGCATATTGCATTTCAAACATCTTCCTTACATGATAAACTACTGCTAAACGTAACTCCTAGGTATTTATCGTGATGCACGAACTCTTAGGGATATTCCGAAATTTGGCAATGTGGGGGAATACTGTTAGAGGAACACGTGTAGCTCATAGCAACGCATTTATTTATATTCAAGTCATACTGATAGTCCATACTGATTGCAGCTTCTTGACGCCATTCTATTTACCTAAGCAAAGTACATATGTATTCCAGCATAACAATGTATAACATAATCGCATACATTGTAAAAATATGCTAATTACACATATCAGTTTCCTGTCCACAAAAGCAAACTTCTTACAGTGTAATTGCCATTTTATATCCTTCCTAGACATGGGGAAAAAAGGACAACACAATTAATATCCAAGGACAGAAAAAAATTTCAAATTTGTTACATCGTGTTATCATCATCGGGGTATTTCTGAGTTCTGGAAGTAGTGAAGATTAAATAGGCCCTCAGTTCATACAAGTCAGGTTTCTGTACAAAAAAAGTTTAATTGACTTAGATAGAGAGGCGCTTCATCGAAAAACATAGAAATACATGTCTAAAGATTTTACTGTTATCCAATTTAATTTCTTATCTTCCAAATCAACGTTGCTTCGCAATTCATATTCTAAGGAATTCTCTTATTTATTTTTTTCAAATAAAGTATTAATGATCAAAAGATATAGATAATTAGTAATAATATAATAATTAATAATGGCTCCACACACAGGAGTAGAACTACTAAATCATACATTTACTTTCAGATAACCTCAGTTTACATGTATTTTACCAATAATTTGGAGAGCATATGCGAGTAGGGAAAGTCCAAAAGGTATTCTTGTACTTCGGAAGTGCTGCAGTCCTACTGAAGTTACTGCACCGATATTGCCTTAGCACTGGTTTCAGTAAAAACAGTAAAAAAAGCATAAGTTCTCATTGATACTCAACCTTATCTTGAAAATTAAAACATTAACATAGTAACGCTGTTTATCTAGAATGTAATAATTCACATGTTAGCATAATTTTTTGTACTGAGTAAAAAACTATTGAATAAACCAACAACACAATTCTCTGCAGAATGTCTATTTCCGAGGTCGATTGAGAGGCATTGAAAATGAACCCCATTTCAGGACGACCATCTCCGAAGAGAATGTGATAACGGGTGCGATGCAGAAGTGCTGGGAATCTTGTTCTGAGGACGTCCAAACCAATTATGGGGAGCAGTACTTCGAAGAGTTCAAGGTCAGCGAGTTTGAAAGTACAATGCAAATTCAACCATTTTCAAATTCATGCTTTTATTGATATAATTGATTTCTGACATGAGCTTCCCGGTTAATGCAAGTACACGATAAAGCTTTTTCCCCTTTACTCAAATTGGCCAACGAAAGAATCAAAAGCTATAATTTGCTTGGGCAAAGAATAACGATCCTTAACTTTCAGTCATAAACATTTTCTTTTTTCCTTCTGTCTGTCACATTTTCCATAGCATTTCCTCTGCATCAAAATCTATTTTCATTAACAGATGAGCATAATGAAGGTGCTCAGGAAAGCGAGGCCCAAGTCTATGATCTCCGAGGTCGTGGACGATATGCTAGATGCGGCAGTTGGAGAACAGCCCAAGGTAATTATTATTGATTATCATTATTATTATATCACAGTTAAGCACATTTGTACCAAATGTGATGCTATATGACGCCCTTTGTGGCTTCCAAGTGATATTTTCAAGCAGCAGCCATTAAGAAGCCAATCTATAAATGAAAATAGCTAGCGAGAGCTAATATAGTATTTTACAAAGGATTTTTGAAGATTCCCAAGGAAGGGCGGACATGAAAAATGTCTGAGGAGAGCGGGACTCGAACCCAACTCTCCCGACTGCCGATCGGTTGCTCTAAAAATTGCGCTATCGAGCCAGAACATTATCAATCGCGTCCTGGTCTTGCCAGACTTTTTTCATGTCTGTTCTTCCTTGGGAATTTTCCTAGGTGCGCGATCTCATGTCACCTTTTTGTTTCTAATTTAAAGAGAAACAACATTTTCAATGTCTAAGCTGTAAACCAAAATATGTATAACAAACAAAACGGATGAGACTATTTCAAAACGTGGAAATCACCAAAGAAAGAACTCACACTACCTTATGGAAAGAATTACTTATTGAAACACAGTGGTACTTAAACAAATCCAGGTAAACATGTCACAGGTAAAAATGCCACGGGTAAAAATGCCACCCGACTCAACCCATCGGCTTTTAGCCAAAGTTATCTTTAAGTGCAGAGACTGTGACAACAGTTATATCCGATTTAATTAAAGGAACCCCGCCCACCCCACTCAACCCATCCGCTTTTAGCCAAAGTTATCTTTAAGTGCCAAGTGGAAAACAATGCCGCTATGCGATCTAATAATTATGGCATGTTCCATTGTCAATATGACCTTAAACTTTGTCAAATGGTGTATTATAGCTTAAAGATGATTGACACTTAACAAAATTATTGCATTCTATACATGAGTAACTACAACAACATGAGCCATTGTCAAAATGGTTATGTCCCCCCGTGAAAATTCTGCTGTGACATTTTTACCGCCCACAGAGTTCCAGCGTGACATATTTACCGTGGCATTTTTACCTATCAAAACGTGTGGCATTTTTACCTGTGGCATTTTTACCGCACACCATTTAAACTATGGAAGTGCAGGTAATTCAGGGATAAATGACGGGCAATACATGGAGTGAAGGAAAAGTGATTTGGTAATGCGTGCAAGTTTGATAATTCGGCTCTTGAAGTTTATTTAGAAGGTGAATATAATTGAAATATTTGGAGAACTTCTCGACGAACTGTACAGCGGTTTTCATCGAACAGATGGGTTTCGCGTTAGTTTAGCAAAGCGTATTTGACATTATCGTCGCGACTGAGTGAACTCCCGTCTCGCTTCTTGAAATTCACTCATCAGATTTTATTTTCGGAAATGCATGCTGGGAAAGATTCCTTCTACTTGAAAAAACTCTTATTGCAGAAAAGAAAAGCAGTCGCAGTATTCAATTTCGCAGAATTTATGTTTACCAGTATCTTGTCCGTTTCAATTCCAAGAATCATGAACATGTGGTAGCCGATTTTTCGACATGTTTAGTCTGAGGTGCTGTGGATTGCTTTTATTTCGTCGTATATCTAAACAGCCTTTGATGAGGAATTTTATCCTCGGATGAGGTACTCCTAATAGGGGAAGGCACAAAGGAGTAGCGGGGCGGAATGAAGCTCGTCGTTTTCCGGTGTCAAAGAGATGATGCTTATGAGTGGCAATAAGCATAACCTGACCAACATGTTACTACTCAACTACGGCGTCCATGTTAGTCTGGTTTTCTTGAGCGTTGATGTGTGAGGTTTCCGTTGTGTGGTTTTTGCTCCCGTATTGTAATTTATGAGGCTTTTGAAACCAAAGAAAGGTATACATACTTGTTTATATTACAACTATACTTAGTAAATGCTAGAATTATGTTTAATTGTCTTTGGTTTCGTGTAGTTAAATGTTTGTATCTTTCGTGAGAGTCTTCACCTCCCTAACCTGGATCGGTTCCGTGGTGCAGAACGGATGGTGCAGAATGGGGTAGTACTCCGCAATGCTGTTTACTACTATACATTTCAGATATGTTTCTTAAGAAACATCCTACTTCATCTGCTCGCAAACCCGAAGCAACATCTGGTGTAGGAGCCAGGATATTTTTAAAAGTAGCTGAAGATGCTGTACTAGAAAGAGAATTTTGTGAATAGGCTTAAAAAAGGACACAATTGACGCCAACTGTAATAAAAACCTTTATAGTAACTTAAAACAAGATAAATATAAAGTTTTCTGTACCACTAGTTTTAATTGTTTTTATAGTTACTTATCTTTACCAGCCCATTCTGTCCCGTACACGGAGTAGAACGGGCAAAAGGAAATATTTTTTTGTTTTTGAAAATAGACATATCGGTCCTACATTTTCTTACGATATCATTGTATTTTTACTTATTAATGAATAATGTTCATAGAAAAAATTTCAGCCTTCTTAACCCTCGAGTACTCGCGTCTGGGTCGAATCGACCCATGTGAATTTTAAAATTCCATATCTTTTTATTAGTGCTTCTTTACCCATTCTTTCTCATAGTAGCTGAGCTTTTAGAATGTTTTGAACCAGCCATGCATTTTCGCCGGAAATGGAAGTTGAATTATTTAAACAATTTTTTCTTAGCGGTAGTGCCAGGTAGATGAAAGACCTCTACGTAAAATATTGCATTTTTGACATTGTTTCCGCCTTAATTTTTAGAGATATTACATAAATTTCATATAATTAATAATTATCATTAGTAAACTAAATGTTATTTTATTTTTAAACAGTTTACTTTTTATATACAATATTTCAAATTCATCAGCCATATACTCGGCGTCAGGGATATCGAATTTTTACAGAATATTAAAATTATTTGAAAATATTTATTTGATTTTATTTTAATAATCAGGTTAACCGTTAATATGACATCATCACTAATGAATTAAAAATTTATTCACTACATTTTGAGAGGATTTCCCCCTTTGGAAGATGTCGGGTTGATTCCACCCAACGCGAGTACTGACGTGACAATTTGGGATGCGAGTACTCGAGGGTTAATTAACCCTTTAGTACTTTTAAAACGTAATTTCAACTCGGTATCCCGTTCTGCCCCGGGTTCCCCTATCATGAATTATCTCTATTTTCTTATATTTACGTAAATAGAATGCGGTGAATAAAAGCGTTTGGTTTGAGCTACTTTCGAAAATGAGGCTATAATGCCCCTTGAGTGCATTGTAGATGAAATTGTAAAGAAATGTCTTTATTGTGAAGTTTTAATATTTTATAGAAAAGTTGCTATCGATCGATCAGTTGCTTGGTCGATTCTGTATCATGACATAATTGATGAAAACGACATTCTGAAAAAGGTTACCAATTATTTACCGATAAAAAATAGACGCACACGAAGAAAGAGAATTATTCAGCAAAGAAACAAATATAAAAATGCGTAAAAAGCTCAAATATTCATAAATTCCCACGAATAATGATAAAAAACCATTTATTTGGAACGACACAGCCTCTAGTTGAGAGAATGTATACACGAGATTCCCCAAATAAAATATGAGATAGCGTTGGACTCTACCTGAAATAAAAATGATTTCTCCTTAATGCTATTTCCGAATGTCGCGTAACTTTCAGAAACAGATATTTTATACAC
The DNA here is from genome assembly GCA_947579665.1 of Sympetrum striolatum. NCBI lineage: Eukaryota > Metazoa > Arthropoda > Insecta > Odonata > Libellulidae > Sympetrum > Sympetrum striolatum. The sequence continues at coordinate 18,741,201 of OX388342.1, read as the reverse complement.
TTTTAAGTTCGCCTGTTCTTTATTACATGATCAGGGAAAGGTATCAAGCAGGCTTATAGGCGCGCATCTTAAAAATCAAGAATAAATAGAAGTGAAAAATATCTTCGTGACTGATACTCGGATCCAGGTTTATATTTATGAATGGATTGCTCCCAAAATTGGTTGTCATGGTAATTTTATACAAAAAACGAAACATTTAGAGACATTTCGACTTTTCATCTAAGTTTCGAGTATTCGGAGTTGTAGAAAGATACATCAAGGTAACAAATTAAGAAATTCCACTTGATTTCTTCATTAGCAGCACTTTTATCGACTTTTTATCACTGTAGTAATCAATTTTTCTTTTGCGAAAAATCAGCGAACTATGAAAAATAAAATTTGTGACGCATCCATTGAAAATTAACTTCCAAATTCAGAAGGAAAGTTTTCTAGTTTCAAGTTAATTGCACTCTGAATGCAATGAGATTAGAAAGGGAAGATCAATCACGAATAAAAATTTGATTCACGATTCATCTTTTAAATAGCAAACACCAAGTTCTTGTACTAATCCGTTAGAAATTATTGGGAAAATTTTCCGATACATTCAGTTTACGCAATTGTTGCAAATAACTGTCCCAACCTTATTCCTTTCGTATATATTTTTTTAATGATTTCAGTCAATTTCATAACTAAATAAGTCATAAATAAACAGGTATGTCTAGAAATCTATCAAATATATTGGCATCTTTGACAAATTCTTCAGGGATTTATTTAATTTAGTTCAAATTTTTCTTTGCATCCTTAGGCTCGCTATGTGCCTAACATGGTGGTGCAACTGAGGGCCAAAATCCTGACGTCACTTCCGACGGAGGCTTTGGACTACTTCATGTGCCAATCGGCGCAACCGAGGACTCCGCCTGCAGCAGGTATGCACTCGAAATATTTTTGAAAAGTCTGAGCTTTAGGTTTAACACCTATCTAATATCTGAGCTTTGTGAACACATCACACACATCACTTTGCCTTTACACTTTTCTGTAAAAAACATTTTTAACCTTGCTTTTAAAGTCTCTCTATTAGTGATCGGAGATGTATTCGACTTTTAATGAAAATTTGTCAATTGACAAGGAAAATAATCCGATCAATTGGCCAAGTTCTATTCATTTACCTTTTGCATATATAATCCTCTTTAACATTATTCGTAATATAGCATCTCTGTTATCCAGAGTGAATTTCGTGGCCTGTGGATGGCTAAATGATTCACTCATAGAAATATCCGTTAATACGTTAAAATATAAACAAAAAGCCAAGAAAGCAAGGAATATACCCTTCGCTCTTATTGAAAATCTCAGCCTTCTTTTGAAAAACTCAGTTTGTATTCATAATAGCAAAACAATGGTTAGATCACAGTTAGAGAATTTTTTCTCTCACAATAAAAATGTTTCTTTATGGAAAAAATATAAAACAAAAACAAAAACAAAAGACGAAGTACACAAATATCTGAAAAATTTAAGTTTTGGTAGGAATTCAAAAAAACATCAAAAATACAAAATTAAGCTCAGAATCGGTGGTCGCATATACTATAGAATTTGCGCAATGTCTATAATATCTTCTTCAAAGATTGTCGGGTTCGCCTCAAAATCATTCATCGTAGTTCGTATTAAATGCTATACATGTAATACGAGAAAACTTGCTTGCATTCAGCAACCATATTATTGATATATTTCTACAAACAGTTTAAAGTAATAAACTTTGCAAAGGTCTCTCACAATTTCTAAAATTTCAAGTCAATGTATCGGGAAGGTCCTCAAAATATATTCCGTATTCTGCTTTAATTGAATGGTAGAATGCAAAAGATTCTCTGGCGTCGAACCAATGATCATAAGGCAAACGGTTAAATTATGTTAATTAAATATATTCATCACTTCTGTTCACATGCCTGGTCATAGACTTCCACCTTCTTGGTACATCATCATCATGTGGTGTTCTGCCCGGAAGCAGGTCCCGCACGCCTTTGCCGTCTCCATTCCCCTCTGTCCTTCTCCTTAGTCTCTCTATAATTCTTGATTTTCCACCACCATCCACCATCTTTATTCTTCTTCTTCCTCTCTTATTCCTTCCTTCCACTGCGCCTTCTAATGCCACTTGTAGTAAGCTATTTCCTCTAACTACGTGGCTTAACCAGTTAGCTTTTCTGTTTCTTATATCCTTCATCATCCTTCTTTCTTCTTTCACTTTATTTAAGATATTTAATTTCTCACCATATCCAACCATCTCACCTTCTCCATGCTTCTCCTCACCCACATTTTAAATGCCTCAATTCTATTCCTTTCCCACTTCCTTAACGGATAACGTAATAATATATAACGTATAGCCTCACAGCTGTACATTGCTATTCTCCATACATAGCACTTTTCTAGCCTTTTCCTCAGCTCCAGATCTAGATTCTTAGAGCATAGCGAGTTTCTCTTTTGGGTTCTTTTGCCATTGCTATTCTTGCTTTTATTTCTGCAACACTTCTCCAATCATCTGTTATCATAGGATTTAATCTTCTGGGACCTCCATGATTTTAAATTCTTTATCTTACTGTGATGTTCCTTAAAAATATTTTCGGAATAAATAAAAAAATGGACGTAAATTTATCCCTGCAGAAATAAAATTACATCCATTTTAATTAATTAATGCCGTCTTATTTTTTTGGGCGAATATTAGTCTAGGAAGGCTATTCCTCCAAGTAACCACTTTTCTTAATTTTATTCCATGTTTTGCGTTTTATTTTATTAATATCACACGCAACACATACACAGACAACTATTCCCTAACCGGAGAAATCCGATTTGCCGGGGTTCGAACCCTGGACCGTGAGGTTGGAGCATTAACGCGCTAGCACGTTAACCCCTCCGCCACCACGGCCGGTAATTTTTAGATTTTACGACGTTTCGGAGCACAGTTACGGAGTACGTAAGAATTTCAATTTGAATTCAATTATAACCATGTTCCACATTGTGTCATTGACTTGAATTTTTACACAAACTGGCCTTAGCGTGGAACCGCTCGAAAAATTTAGACTTTGACCCACACTCTCACTTTGATGCCCGAAGGCCCCAAATTTTCCATAGGCATGCATTGCGGGGATTTTCAGAATTTTTTTTGAGGCACTTCCCTGCAAATAAGAGAGTTGAAATTCGAGCGATCGCAGGAAGCCGTGCTTATCAAATGAAAACTGCAAAGAAAATTTCGAAGATTATTCTTGATTCGACGCTAGGTCAGGGCAAATATTCTCCCTAAGAAATGCACATTAAGCTCGATTTTACCGTTTGCTGAATTCATTTAATTTACAGATTCAAATAGGAAATACGAAGTCCTACGAAGTCGAGACAAGTACAAAAAGAAAGAAAATAAATTGAAGATTAATGCATGAAGAATAAAATGGAGATATTTTGGTTGTGAAATTTCTTCGTAGTAAAGAAAGAGTTGCCCTGGGAGATTGTTGAATCTGTGCTCAAGCGTTTTCTCATTTAAATGCCCTGAGGTTTAAAGTCCTTGCGGAATTAATGGTAGGGGCTAATGTCATAAATCATGTAAATGAGGCTATTTACTGTGACGCCAAAATTTGCAAACTATGACAGAGAAATCGCAGGGACTATATTACGTCCATTTTGGAGTTTTTCGGAAATATATTTACGGACCACCGGTTGGATAGAGAATTAAAAATCACATAGGTCTCTGATAAGGTGTTCTTCCATATTAATAGCTGTCACCAAATTTGAATGAGTTCGACTCTAGGTGGGTACAAAATTCACCCATTTGAAATACGTTGCGGCGATGTTTAAGAATGTTTTGAATCCGATAATATGGAAACGTAAAATCCGGGAAGTGAAGAGAAGTCATAAATACGTTTCTTATGCGCGGTTTGCTCTTTTCCTAATCATTTTCGGTTCGATGCCAGAGAGCCGTTTACATTCCTCTTTGCACTGCAAACGAGAATAACGTAATCTTATTTTAACCCTTTGAGTGGCATGCAGAATTGCCTCACATAATGCGAAAATTGCCATTTTACAGAGAATTGCAGACTTTTTGAAAAATATCTATCCTACCAATAATATCCTGAATAATTTGCTAAATATTTTACTGTGTATAGAAAATATTTGCTTTTTTATTACGCAATCTCTATTTCAGAAATTAATCAATAAAAGTTAGTACAGTAAATTTTTTTTATAACAAAATCTTTTGATAAGGGTCGCTCAGGGCGAGGCCGGCATTCTAACGAAAATTTTGCCACTTAAAGGGTTAAGATCTTCTTGGTATGATATGGACTTTAAACTTTGGATTAAATAATTTGTATTCCTACCAAGTCGTTATATATATTCACATCTTCCAAAACGTCCTAGGTTCGACACCAGGTTCTACCATTTGAAATGTATGGCGGAATTTTAAATATTTTTAAAGATATATTTATCGAGAAGGTAAAAATCTATGACCAGGCAATGTGAAAAAAATTGATAATTTTGTTTTATAAAGACAGTTTACCGTTTACCTTATGAATATTGGTTCGACCACAGGGCACATCTGCATTCTACCATTCAAATAAAGAGGAATTAGGAATTTCATTTGGGGACCTTCCCGATATATCTACTTGAAAATTTAGATACCTCAAGTTTCATGAATATTGAGAACGCATATTTCATTGACATGATGATTGATCTTTCAAATCAATTAAACTTGTCCAACTAATAGTGTAGTGAAAATCCATTCAACCTCGAAGGTCTTTCAACATTTGGTTTTTCTGAAATACATAGTATGCAGTACATAGAAGTAATTCATTCAACTTTTGTTTACTGCTTTATATACTGCTTTTGTTATAAAATACATTACGTTTTTTCAATGTAAATGTGATGAAATGATCATTTTCACTGCAGTGAGGAAGCATGCCCCTCCGCTGAGAGCGATGAAGAGATACTGGTCCATGCCGGAGAAACGCCGCCTCTCAAAAGAAGGCGAGTCAAACATATTCGTGTTTCCAGAGACGAAGGAGAAGTAGCAAAGATCGAAGTGATTAAAAAGACGTGTGTGTGCGCTCATTTGGAATCAGACTACGTAAGTGCACTTTTAAAAGGAGGATGCGATGACGATTATGGTGAGGGCAAATCAAAACAACGAGGGTCCATCTGGAGAGAGGATCAAGTGAACAGTCGTATCCCAGGACAAGGACGATGTGCTCATTGAATATTGGTGGAATAAAATTGGTGTTTGATGCCCCTCTTTGGTTGGAATGCAACATTTTAACTACTCGTCTTAAGAAAAGCTGATTCCTCACGTAGTTAAATTATTCGAAAATCCAAAATATTTCACCGATTCTACCATTTGTTATCGATCCACAAATAACGCTGTACAAAGGAGATAAAGAGTTTACATGAACGCAGTGTATTTATTTCACTAATTTGTTCACTGTTTTAAGAAATTGTTCCAAATAAAAACTAAGGATGATTGTGTTTTGTTAAATGGATGTATATTGGTCTATGACGGCAATTCCTTAAGGAAAACTGCTGCAATTTCAAGGGAGTCTGATTTTTAAAATTTTCTCCATATTGATTCGGCGATGGCTGTGTCCTTGAGGCTTATATTGTGTGCTCTCTATTGATGTTTAAAGTCAAAGTAAGGCCGGGTGGCCACCGAATGCGAAGCGGCGCTGAGTAGAGCGGGACAGAGTGACACGGAGCAAAGCGTAGCTAAGTTTAGTATCAGAGGGTCGGCAACTGGAAGAGAAGCTGAGCGAAGCGATTCGTTTAAATAAATAAACAAGATGGCGTAAGATCTAGTCTTTTGTTGCCGTTTGAGAATTTAATTCTCTGATATTACGGTTAAATCACGGAATTTCCATAAGAGACGGATTCTGTTATAGTAATTACGCTGGCACACTTTTATTAAGATATTATTTACAGCCATTGGACACATTTATCTATTTCGCTAATGGCATATAAGTTTCCTATCGTTCGTACAACACTCGAGTACACTTTTCAGTTTGTAATGAAGGAACTGATAATATAAATAGTTCTTAGTTTCATATCAATACATGGATAAATTTTTCTTTAACGAGCATCACAAAAATTAATCACTTTACTCACATAAGCATGGCAATTAAATTTTTCTTCACTCTTCATCCAACGTTTAACTTTTGCTGACGAGTAAATATCTCGGAGAGGAACACAAGCCATTTCTTTAAACCTACATCAAATCGTTGTATTCTTATTCTTTTTAAAAGCTATTCCTTTTGCAATACTATGGTTTTTAAGCTGGTGTTCCTCTCCGAGACAATTTCCTGCTGACGATGTCACAGCATTAGTTTTTTATTTTCAAAAACTGACCTGCGTTCAATGATTCAATTTACGAGAAAATTTTTCTCGGCTGTACTGAACCTATCGGACGACATTTTAACAATGATTGCGTTCCGCTAAGACAAGTGAATATCTTAAATTTGGACTTAATTGAAGTGTAACGACATTGGAAGTAATTAAATTAGGTGGTCCGATCACAATTATCACAAATTGACTAAGTGATTACTTTTTGTGAAATGGAATCGGTCATCAATAATTACATTACAATATTTCCTAAAGAAAGACATAATTGGAAATTAATCACACCTTTCAAGCTTATGAATTTAAATATTTCACAAACTGATAACAATTCAGATACTTCCGAGGAAAGAAGCGAGAGGCTCCCCCCTCCACCGCGTTGAGAGCTGTGGAGGGGGAAGCTGACTTCGCTTCATCACGAACCACGACCGTTCGGAAGATGTGCCTTGCGAAGCTGAATGACGTCACAATTCTCAGCTCAACTCCGCTTCGTATCCGGTGGCCACAGCTGCATTCAAAAGTATAGGTTCGTTTGTGAAAGTGTTGTCCGCTCGGCGTAACTTCGCTCAACTTAGCTTCGCTTCGCATTTGGTGGCCACCCGGCCTAAAGCTAACACTGGGAGATATCTCCCTAAAAGGCGAACCACTTCATCGTAATTAAATGTTACGTTTTTTGGGTACATGAAGATGATATATATTTGTTGCTTTCGATTAATGAAGTCATTTGTTAAAGCCAATAATAATTTAGATGGAATATAATTACCGATACTTAGATGAATTTAGATTATAGATCCAACTTATACGGGCTGTCGGTCCTTCCTACCTCTGACCCGAAACAGGGCTCTCATCGGAATTGAACCGGTAAAGCTTCTACAATAAAGCGAACGAGCATACAACTAGGTAATCATGTTCTTAACAATGAGTGGTACTCAATTGCCATATCATAACAATATGCTTTTATTTTATAATTGTTTGAATAATAAGTTCATTTCAAATTTCTGTTACATATTTTAAATAAGCGTAATATTCGTTTTTTTAAGAGGCATAATAAATTCAAACGTGTGTCGCACTCCATTCTTCTAAACCATTAGACAATTTATAAGAATGTTCTGCAGCAATCAAACGCATTCAGTTCAATCTTTTTTCCTTAATGGCTTTGATTTCTTCATTATTTTTCGGCCTATGTAAGGCTTCGACAGGAATTTGGAGAACAACGTTGGCCTCGGGCAACATAGCGAGTGGAGGCATTGAGTGGCTCATCGGGCGAACGTGACGCAGTAATTAGTGACATTTTTCATGGAAGGAAATTCATAAAGTGAACCATATGTAATTTCAATATTGACGTTCTTTTAGAGATTAAGAATGTGATTAAGCTGTTTCACACACAGATTTAGAGATTTACCCTAATATTGTAGACAATATACCCTCGTTGCCGATTTTTTTCCAACTGAAGATTGTCGAATTAAATCCCTTTTTGTATTTTTATAATCTGATTCTATAGTTTAGTTCCTATGGATTAATTGTGTTCCCACGAAAGCGTGGAAGTTCCCTCGAAAGATAAAAAATTTTGACGAAATTATGAAAGGAGGCTTGTGCCTTTCTATTCTAAATTTTAAAGGAGGATGAGAATCGGTACTCCATAGCAGGAAATATCAACTAAAATGTACGCATCGCTTTGGAATGAAACCAACGAAAATGTTCTCCTGCGATAAACCGAGAATCAGTAAATGAATCAGCCGACTGAAATCATTTAAGAACCATAAAAATGACTTCTCCTGATAGAAGATATCCAAACACAGAGCCTGCATGTTTAAATTGAATGTTAAAGGCCACTAATCTTTAAAAAATATCCATTTCGTAAATGATGTTGATTACAACCTGAAACATGCTTTGACTCTTTTCAACTTTGAAGCAATCTTTGACAATGCTGTTTGTCTCTTCATGTCCAATCCAAAGTGTTGATATCTTTAATTTCTCCATCTCTCATTACATTATATTTTGTAGTGAATGCAATTAACTGGTTAGTCTAAAGTATAGGAAAACACCTAAACTCACCGTTTATGTATTTTCAGTATGCCTGCCTGCCAAATAAAATATATTATCCTGTAATTATTGCTTTTAATACTAGGATTTTACATACTAGAGTTACGAAGAGAAAAAATATTGGATAAAATTAAGGTTGGACAGTAATTATTTAGTTGTTAGTTTACACTCAAATTTTTCTCATTGGAGGGAATGGTCTGAGTGGAATTAACCTTATGTTGGAAGGGAAATCCGTTATAGAAATCCTCCCCAAGGTAATTGTCGAAAGTACTACACTTGTAGTTGAAAATTTGAACATATTGATGTAACATAACAATGATAACTTCTCTAATGTAAACAGGAAGACCCCAATTACATCCATTTTAATAATTGAACAGGCCTTCAAGGTTTTGGTAACATTGACGTCGTTACATGTTTCTTGATGTATTTTTTTGCGATTAATTCAACCTTGTTTATGAAAATTGTCCACCACGAACAGTTTTCGAGAATTTTGCGTAACATTAAATAAAACAATATCTTCGTTTATTTTCATCTTTATATTTTAAAGTTGGAAACACTCTAAATGTATATCTAAAATGTTTATAAGTTCATTAATTCACTATATTAACACTCAATTTAGATTCCCTTACCGAATTCGAAAATTTAAAAAATTGCGAGTTGACAAGGTCTCCAAAAAACGTGTCGATTTCGTTGCCCGCAAGTTTACTAAAACACCCGTTTCTCAAAGAGTTTTAAGCATAGGAAAAGTTGGGTTCTGTGCCACTCGCTTCCGAGAAAGATGCCCCTACCTCGAATCCATCAATAGGTTCTCATATCCAGTTGCAAACATCTATGATATGTTATACCGTTTCTTTTATGCCACCAAAATATTATTCTTATACAGAACTTCCTCTTGATTCCGATTTCTCTATGAAGATTACGCATTAGACTCGTTCGTCCAATTTGCGTGTGCCCTTCTCTGTCTCTGTTTATCTCTTTATAGCCATGAAGTATTCATTGCCTTCATTTCACCGGCGACAGCGTTCGGTTGCCACTTTTTATACAAAGCACGGCGACCTTCGTTCTTCGCCATCTTTTCAGAACACGCGCGTTTCTGGTTTCCCGATAAAGCCAGGAATAATGCAATTTTTGGTCCCGAACTAGCGCCTTCCGCCGTCGGGAAAGCTGCAAGTCTTTTTCCCACCTCTCTCCTTACTTCCCTTTCCCTTCCCTTTAAAAGACAGTATTTTCGGTACCCACGAGTATTCCATCCAAAGCCCAAAGGTCAAGCATATCTGGACCTACCCTATTACCCACCGGAAGCACCTAAAACAGATCAAAGAACCGAAGAGGGTCCTCGCCCTCTTAGATGCTGCAAAGACGAAGAGAAGGAGACGGAACCCCCCTCTGCAGAGTCACCCCCTGATCCTGCCTGAAGAGACTCATCATAGCATCTAATACAAACCATTAGTTAACGACCAGGGCTAATCCTCAACCCTACCCATCTACCACTCCATACCTATTCGCATCCAACCGAGCATTCTGGAGAGTATTGACTTTGCAAGGGTATTATCTACCTGCAAGGGTATCACCGCCCATAAACCTTATCAGAAGCAATTGGGGCATTTAAAAAAAAAAAGAGTCCGACCTAACCCCTCCACGAGCATTCATCGACGGAGAGTTGCTGTGACTGGAGTGTGCCGGAATTTCCGAAATTTGAGATCTACCTGGTTGTTTGTGTGTAGAAGAAAATGGTTTTCTGGAGAGTATACACTGGTAAGTTTTCTTCCCTTTCTTTCTCTGGTAGATTTCTTCAGTGGGATGCATTTTACGAGAGAAGTTTGCTTAAGGAATTCTTTAAAAATCAATTTAAATACAGTGAATAAATTTGATATAATTACCTCGATAAAATTTTGGATTGATATATCCTCGATGCCTAAGTGAAAATTACCAATATACTTTCAACTCATTGGTATCATATTGGTATATATTTGTTCGATGCGACTGGAAATCTGAATGGATTTCCAAGTTCTTTCCATGGATATATTCAGTTCGCCCGAATAAAACGTGGAAAGTCCCTCACCAATTCGAAGAATCCAAACGCATGGATCCTCTTGCTGGGCCTCGTACTCTGAGAGTAAAACGGAAACTCCCATCCCACCCACTCCCATCCCACCCACTCCCATCCCACCCACTCCCATCCCACCCACTCCCATCCCACCCACTCCCATCCCACCCACTCCCATCCCACCCACTCCCATCCCACCCACTCCAATCCCACCCACTCCCATCCCACCCACACCCATCCCACCCACTCCCATCCCACCCACTCCCATCCCACCCACACCCATCCCACCCACTCCCATCCCACCCAATCCCATCCCACCCACTCCCATCCCACCCACTCCCATCCCACCCACTCCCATCCCACCCACTCCCATCCCACCCACTCCAATCCCACCCACTCCCATCCCACCCACTCCCATCCCACCCACTCCCATCCCACCCACTCCCATCCCACCCACTCCCATCCCACCCAATCCCATCCCACCCACTCCCATCCCACCCACTCCCATCCCACCCACTCCCATCCCACCCACTCCCATCCCACCCACTCCCATCCCACCCACTCCCATCCCACCCACTCCCATCCCACCCACTCCCATCCCACCCACTCCCATCCCACCCAATCCCATCCCACCCAATCCCATCCCACCCACTCCCATCCCACCCACTCCCATCCCACCCTCTACACCACCCACTCCCATCCCACCCACTCCCATCCCACCCACTCCCATCCCACCCACTCCCATCCCACCCACTCCAATCCCACCCACTCCCATCCCACCCACTCCCATCCCACCCACTCCCATCCCACCCACTCCCATCCCACCCACTCCCATCCCACCCACTCCCATCCCACCCAATCCCATCCCACCCACTCCCATCCCACCCACTCCCATCCCACCCACTCCCATCCCACCCACTCCCATCCCACCCACTCCCATCCCACCCACTCCCATCCCACCCACTCCCATCCCACCCACTCCCATCCCACCCACTCCCATCCCACCCACTCCCATCCCACCCAATCCCATCCCACCCACTCCCATCCCACCCACTCCCATCCCACCCACTCCCATCCCACCCTCTACACCACCCACTCCCATCCCACCCACTCCCATCCCACCCACTCCCATCCCACCCACTCCCATACCACCCTCTAACCAACCCACTCACATCCCTCCCTCTATGCAACCCTCTACCATCCCTACCTCTACCCCATCCATTTCCATCCCTCCCTCTAAGCTCTCTACTCCTTTCCTACTCTTGAAGGCCAACCACATTATCCCTCACAGTATCTCGACCATTCCCTCATTTCCCGCCCACTGCGCCAACCAGACCCTAACCACCCATTCTCAACCCTAAGGCCCACCGACTATGAAATCTCTGCCCTTCCCAATACCTTCCCTTCCTCTCCATTCCGCCCCTCTCCCAATCAATTGCTTCCTTCTCCTCTTGTGCCATAAATATCTCCCACCGTTCATTCTTTCTTCTCAATTAGACATTAGGAAAAATACGGGCAATTAAATGCTATGGTACAGAATATATAAATTATACACATCCCCGCCTTACACATCATAATAAATCTATACATCCTGCAATAGTAAGTTTGGCATAGGGTGCAGAATTTTTTATATCCATCTTATATACATTTCAATTCATTTAACACTATACAAATTCCGGCCTTACAAATTTTTATACTATACATAATTGAAAGTATATTTTGGCTCGGAAGAAAGAAATGTTTGTCACTTATTATTCTTCTTCCGGGGTAGAGTGATGCCTTAGATGTTAGGAAAGGACTTCAGCTCTTTGCCCCACCTGGAGGCGCTGTGCAACTTCTTCCTTTTTCTTTTGCTTGGCCGTCATAGGATTTTTCCTGCCTTTTGAAGGGCACCATGAAGTCCTATATATAAAAGGAAATTTGAGGCATTGAATCTTAAAATGTAGGTACCTATCTAATTACTTTGCATGAATAGAGAAGTAAATATAAGCATAGTTCCAAGGAAAACAATATTAATTATACCTAGAATGTACCATTATATAAGCAGAAGTATATTGAAAATTCAGCTTTTCATTTTTCATTTTAATGTTTTAAATTTGGCTTCGTTATTGAAGTTTCAAATGTTAAAGAATTTAGTTCTAAAAATTGGAACATTTTTCCATAAACAATGGAAGTCAACAATGCACAAAAATAACGTTCTAGTAAACAAAAAGAAATTCAGAAATATATCAGCTAAGAAGCACCATTTAATTCCATGTAAAATACATGTTAACGGATCGGGATTATTAATTTTATTTGACTTTTTTTGACACTCTTGACGGCGGAATTCGCTAATTAAAGTAATAATTTGTGTAGGATGAATCCTTTTGACAGCTTATAAATGAGTCAAAATTTTAGTAGGTTACCTCGATTTTCGACCTTTTTGTAACCAAAACTCTGAAACTTACGGCTGTAATTCCGCGATTTTTTAGATCCTTGCGTCGTCTTCTCATTAAAAGAAAAATTTCATTACAAAAGATTTAGTGGATAGCATAGATTTAGCACTACTTAGTCTTGACAAAAAAGTTAAGTGATTAGTCGCTTGGGGTCAAAATGACCCAAACATTCTCTGAATTTTTAAGACCTCTTTTTTGGTTAATCAAATGATGCAATTTATTTTTGTTCATGAATGATTCCATAAAAAAATAATTCTAACTTTTTTACGTAATATATTTTTGTATCAATTATAAATTAAATAAAATATTTAACTCGTACCAAAATTTCAGTAACATTTACAATTGATAATTGTTCCTATTAAGAATTGACCTAAGAAACTAATTAAACTTATTAAGAAACTAATTGAACTATTGAAATTGGTGATAGAGGGTTCATTATTTATATTGTCGTTTAGTAAATAAAGTTTAAATGTTGGGTGAGCATACATTTCCGAGTATTTATGAAACTTTCTGAAAAAAATGAACATATCGTAACATTTATCCTTATCAGTGTTACCAACCTATAAAAGCGTTATTTAAAGAAAATATTTTTACGAGGTTAAATTTTTGACGTGTTAATTTTAATATTAACAAGTTGTTATAAATTAACATTTCTAAACCTATATCCAGCCTAATAACTGCACATAGCAGGGGTATCAGCTTAAAAAAAATTCAAAAATTTTATTGCGTAGCTCTTTGTTACTTTATTAGAATCACATTAACATAAATTTACTCAGTGAGCTTTAGGAAAGTATTTGCTGAACCCTAAAATTATTTTAATAATTTTGCTTGCATTCGGATAATGTTGTGTAAAATCTTTAAAATATTCACGAAAACTTATGTTTTGATATGAATTTGGTAACACTGATAAAATTGCGTACTTTTAATTACTTGAAATGAACTAAATTCTCAGATTATAACATAGCAAACATCTTTAAAAAGAAACGACAATTTGATGGAAATACCTTCATTAATTTCTGTGCTACCGAAAGAATACATTTCCCTGGTCGTGTTGACCACATGCAACTAATTAAGGGTTAATATTAGAGCATGTAATGGAAAAAGAACTGAAATGAAATGTATCTTTGTCTGCGGGTTAATTTAAATTAGTTAATAATTATTTATACCTATGGATTCTCCAATGAATTTTAAATCTCAATATCCTTTTGGGTTGCCGTTAGTGATTTCTCGTAAGACAATGGAATATTATTTTAAAAGGTACAAAACTTGACCCTAAGTTGTAATTCAAACTTATAGAGCACTCATTAATGGCAGATTTCAAAAAATAACCGATTTCCTATAACTAGCCATTAAAAGAAAGTCGTCAATTTAACCGTTAAAAAGAATAACAAAATAAATTCTCCATAACAAAATCATTGGCATCTATTTAAAATATCTGATTGCACTTAGAGAGTTTGATACTAACTGAGCAATGACTTGTCTGTAATTTCTAACAAAATTAGGCCTAGAAAGTACGCAAAAGGTTGCATGGTATTTTCTGGTCAATACGGTAGTTAGTTTCAGGGTAATTTTCATAATTGCTGAAGTATTTTTTATCGATTAAAAATCTGATTTAATAACAGAATTTATTATCAGAAAGATGATATAATGATATGATAATCATATGAGACAGCTATCATTGTATCAGTATAATTATTATTTCATAGGATAGGAGTAAAAACATTTTGCAGTTTATAAACTGTGTTTTTACTAACAATCTACCACCAGATCTTTTAATTACTTAAAAGAAGGTAATTGCAGATACTATAAATTATTTTTATTTTATGTCTATGGCGTTCCACCAATTTAGGCTAAATTATATCTACTATATTTGAATGCACGGACGTTATTCGACAATGTTGAAATAATATGACATGATTCGATGTACGAAACACAAAATAATCTTCTTATCTATAAGGGGAAGTAAAGTGTTTTAGAGTAAATAAATATTCGAATTACCATAAGTTGGAACTCAGACGTCTCCATGAGGATCTCCGGTAATGGTTTTTCTCTGCGCCAGTAGCTTTTGATTGAGTAGTCACATCACGCCGGGGCGATATCAATATGTATGGAATAGAGTTCTCCTCAAACCTTTAGAAAAAATTGAAAATGAAAATTAATAATGAATCGAATAAAAATGATAATTAAAGCTTGTTTAGCTAAATACTGATATTCTAACCACTTAACCTCAGAGCTACAATCCGGAAAGCGAGAAACCTGGGTTCGAGTCCCGGACAAGTCAATATATTTCACTTTCCGTTTTGGTTAAGTCGCACGCTTTCCTGTACTAAGTCAAACTTCATTTCCATCATTTTTTGAACAATTATTAAGTATCTTATTTCACAGCCATCAGCATCAATGCAATAAAATTATTACAGTATCAGCTCGAATATTACGCGACTCCGAAATTTACATAAAGATATTTAGAAAAAATATAATACTCATAAAAAAATTCAAAGAAAGTAAAATTCAATCAGATAAGTTTTTATTGAGGTAATTATAGCTAATAACACAGGTTACATGTCAATAAAATTAAGTAAAGTAAACCAATTCGGTCGGAAGTTCAGTCGCATTTCAACCTCTATAGGAAAATGTCCTATTTTATATTAAATTCCATTACTTAAACCCCGAAATTTTCGCGAGTTGATTTTTAACTGAAAATTATATTTGGGCTAATACGGTAATACACATATGCAATGAATTATGAAGGAAAGGACTAATAAATGATAAACAAAATGGTAATAATCTATGAGCCTAAACTTAATTACGAACTAAGTAATTATAAGCAATATCTATGTTATAAGTCATTCATATCTACGAAATGCCAGTTCCAGAAGTCCTATGTTCTGTAAGTGGTCCAGGAGTCATCTTCTCCATAACATCTCCGAAATTCTTCGAAGCTTCATCCGAAATAATATACATATGCAATGAATTATGAAGGAAAGTACTAATAAATGATAAACGAAATGAAAATAAACTATGAGAGTAAAATTAACTGTGAACTAATTAATTATCAGAATTATCTTTGATATACTTAATTCGTATTGACGAAATGCCCGTTCCAGAAGTCCTGTGTTCTCTATGTGGTCCAGGAAGCATCTTCTCCGAAACATCTCCGTATTGCCTCAATATATCATCTGTAATAATACACATATACTATGAATTATGAAGGAAAAGACTAATTAATGATAAACAGAATGCCTATAATCTATGAGACTAAAATTAATTACAAGCTAATTAATTATCAGCATTATCTATGATATAAGTACTTCCTAATTACGAAATGCCGGTTCCATAAATCTTATGCTTTCTAAGTGGTCCTAGAAGCATCTTCGCCGAAACATCTCCGTAATTCCACGAAGCATCATCTGAAATAATAAACATAAGCAATGAATGATGAAGGAAAGTACTAATAAATGATAAACGAAATGAAAATAAACTATGAGAGTAAAATTAACTGTGAACTAATTAATTATCAGAATTATCTTTGATATATTTAATTCGTATTTACGAAATGCCGGTTCCAGAAGTCCTGTGTTCTCTAAGTGGTCCAGGAAGCATCTTCTCCGAAATATCTCCGTATTGCCTCGAAGCATTATCTGAAATAATGCACATATGATATGAATGATGAAGACAAGGACTAATAAATGATAAACGAGATGCCTTTAATCGGTGAGACTATTATTTATTACGAGCTTATTAATTATCATCATTATCCATGTAATTAGTCATTCATACATACAAAATGCCAGTTCCACAAATCCTGTGTTCTCTAAGTGGTCCATGAATTCCAGAAATTCAATCTCTAAAATGATGATAAATTTTTGATAAAACTCTAATCAGATGGAAGGAGAATCTTTTACGAAAAAAATAACCAATATTAGATTAATTTTCCTCTTAATACTGTTTTATTCCAAATTAAATTAAAATTGCTTAAAAAAACATCTCTCAGTATTGAATTATAAAGTCATTTGGCAAGAAATACACATAATTCTGATGAGAGAGATATTGAGCTTCACGTCTTAATTCATACACTTGAGAAGACCTGAAACAATTTTCACTGAATTGGCAGCGTTGCAATAATGTCGATAATAATTCACATTATTAAATCCCAGTAAATTATGAGATACATCTAGAGTTGAATAATGAAAATTCACTTCATCTTTAGTAAATGGATGTAACACAAGTCTCGCAACAGAATTTGAAATCCCTAAATCAGTTAGAATAACCGATAGTTATGTCTCGTAAGACAATCCATGAGCATTTAAAAATTTCAATCCATGAGCATTTCTAAAGCTGAATCTTAAGTAGTATTTTAAAGAAAGAGTACACTCACTATGACTGATTTTATAAATAACTCATTCTTATTTCCTAGCCAACAGTTCAATCATGATGAACGACTGAATTACTTTGGAGATTTATACTAAATGTCGGAAACTAAAATGTTGAAATTTGAATCAATGATCCAAAAAAAGTAAATATTTTGAAATAGAGATGTTTTGAAAGCAAAAGTAGTTCTGTTAACGATGATCAAGACGAAGGCATAATGCTTTCTCGCATGGGGAAATAGAAAGTGCCTCGTTATCTCAAAACAAACAGCTGTCCGGTGACCTTCAGTTTCCGACCGAATTCCTGTAATTAAAATCGGTATATTGTGTTACATACATTTAGTGAATACATACGTAAAAATAAAGAAGTTCTCTCTTGTAAGCAATATATTGAACAATCACTCGAATAAAGTATTGATGAATCTATGCCTTAGCGAGAGTCGTTATGTGCACTGAAATTTAAATTCCCGATACGCGTTACCGTTGGTGACTTATGTTAAGATGAAAGATATTTAAAAAATATTCTAGACTCGAAATTTGGGAACTGGTTGATTAACGACAACCGTCGCTACATTGATTTTAAAGTTCCTCCGCCGTCAACATAGCTAATTATAAATATCTTCATTAAAGCAATAATAGTTTCCTTCCTTATGCAATGCATTTATTTACTAGGAACTATTTGCAAGTACAAACTTGGGATGAAATTGAAGCTTGCGGGAGAAAGGTAAAATAGGAATAGATTCCAAGTAAAAAAGTCAACACGGCTCCAAAAACGAATACTTCGGAGTATTATTTTTTTATTTATGAAATATATTAAGCGTAAGAAAACTCAATTAGAAGTTTAAATCAACGACATAAAATACGAATTCTTACCGTTAGACCGGAACTGTACCACAAGGTCCTCCTCCGAAGTAGTCTTACCGGGAATTGCCAAGTTGGCACCGTAGCTGCGTTCTGATTGGTGTAAATTTGTTTCCTACCCACTCTCTTTCCGTTGAACCGTTAGATTACAAATTGCTAAAAAAATTAAAATAATTTTACATGAATTATATTCAATAGAGAATCCTTCAAAAGATCGAAATAACTAAGAAATATTTACTGTTAACTGTAATCAAGTTCTCTTATAGCCTCGAAGTTAACGATTTCTGTTATTAACGGAATAGGTATTTAATTTAATGAGGAATGTCATTGGTCAATGTTAATTTTCAATTAATTTTATGCGAATTTGAATTAAATCATTTTATATAGTATTGGCCTACTGCAATTTGCTCCGCAACTCACTATAAGCTCTAAATAATAATGATATTAATTAATGATAAGAATAAAAAGACGCAAGAAAAATGTTGATGAAAGCATCTCAGATCACGAATAAGATATATTTGAATATTATATTTGGACTAGATAAAGCTCCCGTTGATTACCAAATGGGAATATAGAAGTAGATTAAATTCAAGTCGTCTGTCGTACAATGAGTGAATACCCTTTAGTAAACACAACTGAAACGCTATGCTTACTATACAGGAAAATGCATGGATTCGACAATCGTTATGGTCGTCATGGGGACTGGTTGTTTATAACCACAAACATTTTGGAAAATCTTCCCGTATTTTGTAATTATTCTTAAAATTTCGATTCGAATACAATATTCAAAGGCCAAAATAAGTATCTTTATCAAATTTCCGTTCTTTCGATGCTTGTCTAGACTCTGCACGACTATTCCTTCTAATTCATTTCTTCAGAAGAAATAATGCCTGCAATCGATAAAAGCGAAGTCTCCATGAATTCCGTATGTAAATCTATCTGAGCGATTTAAGTTAGAACCGAATAAAATTAACAAATTAAATTAGTTCAGTACTTTCTTTTGATCCCACAGAATACGTAAACGAAGTTTGAAGTTAATCGGGCAAGCGGTGGGACCTCCAATCCAAGACAAACTCACTAGCATACCAACCGAATTTTATTTTATGTATATAAATAGGTAAGAGTATAATGAACTGCAATGAGCTTCGTTCAACTGTCAATTTCCGTTAACATTCAAACCTGGACTTTTCGTATGACTAGTAGACAGTATTTCAACAAATATCACAGCCTAAAAGTTGCCCGAACTATTTGGGAACTCCCAAAATTAACATATTGTAATGTCGATGCAGGTACTTTGACACATAGGCAAGAATAAACTAGAAAGAGCCTAAAACATCCACTAATTTCCGTTTAATTCAAATCAAGATGTCCTTTATGCTTACGGGATGTGATATATGCATTTTTTCCAGCGTAAAAATTAAAAGAAGAGATATTTGCGTATTACATTCAGTCATTCTTGACGTAGGCAACCGATAAACCCGCGTTTCTGGGAGAGAAAAGTAGAAAACCGGTTTCGAGTCCCAGCTACGTTAAACTCAATTGAGTAAGACATATCTTTGGCTTCATTTTTTCCAAAAACGTAATACCATGTTTGCAGAACGAGTTTAGATGCTTATTTACACTTAAACATGCTCTTTAGAAAAGGTAGATATCATTCATATTGAGCTCAAGCTGGGAAATTATCAAATCTGCTTACTTAATCTAACAAATTTCGTATTGCAATTATAAATGCAGTAAACTAACGCTAAGCCATTCACAGAAACGAGGCGCAAGTTAATGTAAGGCTAAGGTTTGCATCTATGATATACTATGTAAACCGAAGATAAGTTAGAACTTTTCTTAGAGAAGTCATTCAGACTTTGATGAATTAATACATGGTTTTGGTATTATAATAAAAATATAGTTACTTACTGTTCCGGAAATAACTTTTTTCTGCACTTGCACCTTTTGTAATTTTACTTCCGCGATTGCCCTCCATGGTTAAGAAAGAAACGGTGCCGAACTGAGAGGTCGTATTATTATTCGTATCGAAAGCTAAAGTAGCAAGAGTCAGGTATGGATCTATTACAATGAGAAAATATATAAATATCACTTTGAATCGAAGGTAAACGTTAATTAAGGTCCTAACCTCAGAATCTGGAATGTCGTGCAACTATTTGAAACAGCTACGACCCTTAAATCCCTTAAAATTCACGCTACAGCAATGATATCAAAGACGGTATAAATTAGAAGCCAATTTCTAATTAAGTATCTTAAGAAACTTACCATTCACTGGAAATCCTGGGTGAAGTTGGCGATGGACGTTGAAAAACGAATTCCGGCCTTTTAAAAATATATGAAATTTTCGAATATCAATTATTAGTGAAAGATGACGCGACACTTTTAAAAATTCGGTACTCTGAAAAACTTTCACAAACCCTGACCGAGTCGGCGAATTCAAATTTCCAACGGTTTTCCTACAAATCAGTTTGGCAGCACTTCCTCACCGGAAGGAATCTCGATGGCAACTGACAGAAAAACCGATCTGCGCAACCTTTGATCGAAATTGCTGTCGCCTGATTGGTCGAAATTCAACCGGCTGTCAACATGGCCCCACCCATCAACCGTCATGGAAATTTTCCACGACCATAACCATGGGTAACAATCATGTTTTAACGAATTTCAAAAAGGATCATTTTTAATACGTGTTTTTAATTTTTTTTTGCAAAAAAATTATTTTCGTCGAATATCACCCTTATATTTCGCGAACACGCAGAAGTGGTAGATCGAATTTTGAAAGCTTGGATAAAAATATAGTCTTACAACAAACCTAAAGCATCCACATTTTTGCAAAGATGTATGATTAATATATAATTAATTTCGATACCGAAATGAGGATTTACAAATTCACTTCTATAAGACATCATCATATGACAAAAGAATGGATATTGGTGCTGGGGATATCAATTGTAGACCGAAAAAGACATTCTGCAGAGAAGAGAAGCAGCTAATATGAATTCGCGAGATTACTGACATTCAATTTCTCCCTTAAAATTTCCTACCGCAAGTTAAAGGACTCGGAAACGATAACCCTTCCACCAAAGAGTTAGCCCAACTGCGAAGAATTTCCGGTAACTAAAAATCCGAAAGTTCAGATTTGAAACTCATCTAAGGAGCATCTCATGAAAGCATTTTCCTTTGAGGTCTTTCATGCTGATAGACTTCGAAGAAACCTAGAAGGCTTCGCAAAAAGCACTTTAGAATCACAGCATTGTCACATTTTTTCATGAAAATCACAAAATGAGGAGCTGAATCTTAAGTGTTGGCATATAACTTCCATTTGAATATTGCAGGAATTGTAATATTCATTCACGTCCAACTGGAATCACACGTACTGTAGAGGACAATCCAGAGAGTTTCACATCCTCGATCACTTCTAAAAACACACTCCACATCGAAATATAATTATTGTAGCTTTAAAACTCACGTTGAAATTGTCATTTCACACACTTCCTCGACACAAGGACGAGGTGTTTACGAGGCTATTTACCGCGCGTTCGGAATGTCTTTTTTCATGAAAAGTCTGAATTACGTTTTACGTGCTGTGAGAAATCTGTTTAGACGAATACTTCTTCTTTCTATTCCTTCAATGGCGGTCGTTAAGCCTTCCTAAAAGAACCACCCAAGTTTTCTTGTCGATGTAATTAGCATACTGATGTCATCAGAAAAATTAGTTTTCCTCTTAGTTCTCGAGGGATAACTGACTTCGGTATGATTACTTAACCATCAATCTTTTGATTTCTTCCTAGGTTTGTGAATTGTGAATGTGATTTCTTCCTTTTAATTTTGTGTTTTTGACATCATATAGTTTAGTATTCTTGTATTCGTCAGAGATAAATTCGCAGTCGCTGAGGCAATATTTAAAGTAAGATCTTTTTATCACAAAGATGGGGTCCTCTCAAATACTTTGACAATCCAATTTATCTAACTCTCTCTACTAATCTTTCACAAGCACTAGAGGTAAGAATGAGAAATTCATCGATTGTTATACGTACTACCATTGCTCCTTTTATAATGGTTCCTTCTAAATTGCAATTAAACCGATTTGAAAGTAAAGTCTTACTATTCACTTACATGAATTTTATTGTAGTTTTAAGTTCAATTTAGTAATTAAATGGTTATTAGTGTAGGTATACTCAAACATGTTCATCGCACTTGATTTAGATATTGCCTCGATGACTCGATGAAGAGTACTAGAATTCTGAACGAATTATTCTTACAAACTACCTACAATCGCGAAATAGAAGAAATCACAATTACATATCACAAACTTACGAATACATGACAATATTGTAGGCTCAATATTACACCAAAATTACTTACTTACTTCGCATATTCAGAGGCAAGTATATTCTTCTGATAGCTTCTGTTTGCGTTTAACATCCGTGAGAAAACATACCTGGTTCTGGTAGAAAGGCTTAATGACCACCATTTTGAGGAAAGAAACGAGAAGTATCAGTCACAACAGATTACTCAAAACTCGTCTGGCGAGATTCAGACTTTTCATGACAAACGAAATTCCGAAAGCGGAAGAAGGCCAAGTAAGCGCCTCGTGCTCGTGTTGAGGTAGATTGTGGAATGGCAATCTAAACGTGATGTTCTTTCGTTCACCTTAAAGTATTATTATTTCGATGTTATGTGTGTTTAATATAAGTGATCAAGATTGTGGTACTCTCTGGATTATCTTCTACTGTTCGTTTGCAACCAGTTCGACGTTGAAATACTCTCAAATATCACTCGTAGGAAAAACGTATGCCTACACATGAAGCAAAGCTCTTTATTTTGTGATGTCCTTAAATAAGTGTAAAATGGTGTACTTTTAAGTGCTATGTCTACTCGGGATAATCTATGGGAAATAAAGACACCGAACTAGAAGGATTCCTTCCTATAGAGCTGTGCATTCTTTATGGAGTCAAGAAATAGTTCTTTGCTCTCTTATTCTTCTGAGGCGTATTTGACGATAGAGAATCATAACCTGAGGTGAGTACGATATTAATAATTTAATGTGATTGATGCTTTTATGTCCTTCAATAAAATGAAAACTTATTCGTGTGCAAATATTCCTAATTCAAAATAGCATGTGTCGAAGACGGAAGTGGAAATGATAGAAAAGAAATCGAAGGTCGGAAGAAATAATAACACGATGTTAATCTTCGAAGATGAGCCGAGCCGTTTTAATCAAAATAATGGTAAATTTAAATGTCTCTGAATAGAGATACTTTAAATAGTATATTGAATGGATTGATGGCATGAGCTGATGCGCCGTTCCCATTCACTTGTTCAAGTCCAACGACGAGTTACGAAACGCGATAAATAAGATGTAATATCTGTCTGCAGCTTTGAACGACTATAATTTAGCACCATAAATAAATATAGTTATTGCAATGAAAATAAAAGAAATTAAAATTCTGCACAATTTACGATATTTCGAGCAATCCCATCGAGGAAACAGCCAAATCTACGAGAGATATAAATAAAAAAAATAAGGAAAATTTAACATTCCAAATAATTATAAACTTGAATGAATAATAACATAACATTCCATATCAATATTGTAATAATAATTATTAATGAAAATTCAAATCCAAGTCGTTGCGTGGCCAAGGACGATAGGTTTGAATTCCGCCAATCAGAATTCAGCGTCTTTGTTGATAGCTCATCCTGGTGGACATTTTCTCAGTTGCTGCTTAGATTCCTGCTGGTGCAGAGGCTGTGTCACTCCTGTGAGAATAACCGTTAGAATTCGAATTTGGTGACGTACGTTAAGTTTGCAAACAGGTAACAAGACGTTTTATTTTAATGTTTAGTTTAATTTCATCGTACAATTTATTTCTTTTTACAAATGTTTCTATTTGTGAAATTATAAATTTCTTAAATATAAAAACTTTTGACTTCCTCGAGATTACCACGGTCACCACCCCAGGATCTCCATTACGCGGTAAGTTCTACGGAATACCTTATTAGAATTTCTATTCTGCTCTAGTTATGAAGGACTAATTGATTTCGCGAGCTAAAAATTCCGATGTCTTAAAAGACGTCGTTGCGTAATATTCGTGCAAGAAGTTCGCGTCACCATAACGTTGGTAATAAGTTTCAATAAATCCCTTAGACACGGGACTTTTTTTACTTTTATTCATTGCGCATTCGCATATAATATAGTCTCAACATATGTTGTGGAACCGTTTTTGATTTAGTGATCATCAGATTAAATTAGTTACTCTCGTCTCGAGTTCGTGGTTGACTTTCATGAACTATAAAAAATAAATTGACTCGAACCTTAAATGATCTATGAAAATCTCACCTCACGTAATTCAACAGGATGAAACGCAAAAGAAAAATAATTGACTTTCGCGGGATTCGGACCAGCTGGTAGGTATTTACGCCGGAAGACCTTGGTGATTCAGATCTCGGTTCGAATCCGAGCTTTATGAGTGTATTCCTAGTTCAGGGTTAACTATAACAAATCGATTTTATCTTTAACTTGTGCTTATTCAATAATATTTCGTAATGCACTTTATGATTTCTGTGCTGTGTGATCTTTCAGATTTTCTAACCGCCAACGTTTAGTAGTATCGTGTTCCATTCCCAAAGTTATCTAAGTTTATTCTATTTTCTCTTAAATAATGTGAAATCGAATTTAAATTACTGGTACTTTCTATTTCAATTCATCCTTCGTTATTATTGTATAAGCAGATTGAGATAATTACTCTTTTAGTTTTATCCTCAAAATGGATCGCCGATATCGAATGCCATAGCTTTATATGAATTATTTCTGCGATACTTAGCGTAGTTGCCCAAATTTTATATCTTTAATTATCCTTTCTTAGAATTTGCGGTGACCCAAAGACATGGATAACGGAAATCCTAATTTGAAAATATCCAGATGAGTTTCTTGACTTCCCATGGCCGCACAATACAGTACTTGTCTGACGTAAATTCAATGATATTTTATTGATTTGGCATTTCTATTTTTCCAGATTTTGAGAAAGTGAACTTTCCTTCAATTCAGTAAGAGGCGCTGGTGCGTGTCACTTATTTCAAAGTGGATTGCCAATCGTCACGGAAGAGACGCGGGGAACAACGTTTCATCGGTTACCGAAACTTTGGTAAGTAGATTTCGTTTTTATATCTTCAATTATGCAGATTTCAACATTCAGATATATCTCTTGCGTAACTTATATTCAAGTGATAGAATGTGTCGATGATGTAGGCACGTTTTCAAATTTACCAATATTATTCACTCTAATAAAATCTATGGTTGAAGGCTTCACTTTGTGGAAATCCATAACAAATAAATGATTAAAAGATTCACTTTTACAATTTCCACCGTTTATTAAAAACACGACCGGTTTCGGCTGGAACAGCCATCTTCAGGTGAGGAATTATTTTTTCTCAAGGTATATATAAGGTAGAAGGGAGGGTTGGGTGGGTGAGGTGAGGAATATGGGGAGGGAAGTGGGTGAAATGAGGGGAAAAGGAGGAGTGGGTGGAGGAGGCAAGTAAGGGTTAACGGGTACTGTCCGGGGCAGGGGAACTATCCGGGGGGTAAAGGTTATTCTTATCTGGGAGGCTGTTTTTGGGAAGGGTACAAAGAAGTAGAGGAGAATATGGCCTAGGGATTATCTCATTAACCACGTTCTCGGAAACCATTTCAGATACTAAAATTTCTCTATGTTCAAGAAAATTCATTTTTGGACCTTTGGGGACCACGTGCAAAATCTCGGGAATGAAGGAAGAGGAGTGTTGGAAGAGGTTAAGGTGTTGTGCAAAGTGGGAAGTTGAAGAATTAGTAAGGAATGATTTTTTATGCTCATTTGCCCGTATCTGAAAATTACGTCCAGATTGGCCTACATAAACACTATCACAGTCAGAACATTTTAGTTTGTAGATTCCAGATTTAAATTCTTTTTTAATTTCATCTTTATTATTCACAAGAAATGAATGTAGGTTCTTTTTATTATAAAAGGCTGGTTTTATAGATTCCTTAGGGAGGGTGTTGGAGATTTTTAGAGAACAAATATCAGTAAAATTAAAACTAAACCATTTCGGAGGAATATCTAACAAAGGTGTAGAAAGGGAAAAAATTTTATCAATTGCTAGTTTCCTTAACTTTTTGGACAGAAGTTTATCTATTAATGAAGTTTGGAACCCGTTCTTTTTAGCGATATATTTGATAGTTGTGAGTTCGTTATTAAAATCAGATTCAGACATGGGGATATGAGTTAGTCGGTGGATGAGAGCATGAAATGAGGAATGTTTCTGAGCCGGGTGATGGTTAGAGGAAGCAGGAATGGTATGGTCAGTATAGGTGGGTTTTCGGTAGATGGAGAAGGTTATTTTATTATTCAGTCGGTGGAGGGAGAGGTCCAAGAAATTTAATGAGCAATTGTTTTCTAATTCAACCGTAAATTTGATGGAAGGGTGCATGTTATTCAAAAAAGAGTGAAACCCTGAAAGTTGTCTTTCGGTGCCATTCCAAATGCACAGAATATCGTCCACGTACCTATACCAACATTGGACATGGTTTAAAAGTTTGCAATCGGAGTTGAATAATTTTGTTTCCAGAGAATTCATAAAAATGTTTGTAAGTAATGGAGATAAAGGAGATCCCATGGCGAGACCATCATTTTGCTTGTAGAACACATCCTTAAATTTAAAAAAGTTTTGTTTTGTACATATATCAATTAATTTTAAGTAATCTCGAATCATATCATTGTTCATGTTTGCACTAAATAGTTTTTCTTCAATGATGTTTTTTACTTCACACACCGGCACATTTGTAAATAAATCACTGACACTTGATGTCAGTGATTTATTTACAAATGTGCCGGTGTGTGAAGTAAAAAACATCATTGAAGAAAAACTATTTAGTGCAAACATGAACAATGATATGATTCGAGATTACTTAAAATTAATTGATATATGTACAAAACAAAACTTTTTTAAATTTAAGGATGTGTTCTACAAGCAAAATGATGGTCTCGCCATGGGATCTCCTTTATCTCCATTACTTGCAAACATTTTTATGAATTCTCTGGAAACAAAATTATTCAACTCCGATTGCAAACTTTTAAACCATGTCCAATGTTGGTATAGGTACGTGGACGATATTCTGTGCATTTGGAATGGCACCGAAAGACAACTTTCAGGGTTTCACTCTTTTTTGAATAACATGCACCCTTCCATCAAATTTACGGTTGAATTAGAAAACAATTGCTCATTAAATTTCTTGGACCTCTCCCTCCACCGACTGAATAATAAAATAACCTTCTCCATCTACCGAAAACCCACCTATACTGACCATACCATTCCTGCTTCCTCTAACCATCACCCGGCTCAGAAACATTCCTCATTTCATGCTCTCATCCACCGACTAACTCATATCCCCATGTCTGAATCTGATTTTAATAACGAACTCACAACTATCAAATATATCGCTAAAAAGAACGGGTTCCAAACTTCATTAATAGATAAACTTCTGTCCAAAAAGTTAAGGAAACTAGCAATTGATAAAATTTTTTCCCTTTCTACACCTTTGTTAGATATTCCTCCGAAATGGTTTAGTTTTAATTTTACTGATATTTGTTCTCTAAAAATCTCCAACACCCTCCCTAAGGAATCTATAAAACCAGCCTTTTATAATAAAAAGAACCTACATTCATTTCTTGTGAATAATAAAGATGAAATTAAAAAAGAATTTAAATCTGGAATCTACAAACTAAAATGTTCTGACTGTGATAGTGTTTATGTAGGCCAATCTGGACGTAATTTTCAGATACGGGCAAATGAGCATAAAAAATCATTCCTTACTAATTCTTCAACTTCCCACTTTGCACAACACCTTAACCTCTTCCAACACTCCTCTTCCTTCATTCCCGAGATTTTGCACGTGGTCCCCAAAGGTCCAAAAATGAATTTTCTTGAACATAGAGAAATTTTAGTATCTGAAATGGTTTCCGAGAACGTGGTTAATGAGATAATCCCTAGGCCATATTCTCCTCTACTTCTTTGTACCCTTCCCAAAAACAGCCTCCCAGATAAGAATAACCTTTACCCCCCGGATAGTTCCCCTGCCCCGGACAGTACCCGTTAACCCTTACTTGCCTCCTCCACCCACTCCTCCTTTTCCCCTCATTTCACCCACTTCCCTCCCCATATTCCTCACCTCACCCACCCAACCCTCCCTTCTACCTTATATATACCTTGAGAAAAAATAATTCCTCACCTGAAGATGGCTGTTCCAGCCGAAACCGGTCGTGTTTTTAATAAACGGTGGAAATTGTAAAAGTGAATCTTTTAATCATTTAATTATTCACTCTGTTGAAACATAATTCATCTCATCGTTTTTGTTCGTTGCTTTATGAATACGTTATATTTCCCATTGTAAATTGCCATTTACTGGCTTTTTTATGATGTTATTGATATTAACATTTGAATGACCCGCTACTGTCATCAGAACCATCGGCTCTTCATCGGGAGTTAATCTCGATGGGAGCGATGGACATCGGTGAAAAGCATCGTAAATCCATCTGTGAGTACAAACACGGTTTGATGAATCTATCGATGAATTTAAAAATATGTCATGTCATACATTCCCGAGTTCGGACAGGACTGCGCGTAATTACTTCAAATGTGTTGATAAAGTCGGACGTAGTTTTAGCCACTATGAGCTTTAAACTTTGAAAGACACATTACAAAATATGAGGATAAGATGTTATAGTTAGGGAAAGTAGAGATAATAAACTTGTTCCAATGAAGTTACCTTTCATTAAAACGAGACAATATTATGGATTCTTTTCCGCTTGGATAATATTTTTACTTTGACGTGTAGTGGAGAGTTTGGTTTTGCTAGCCTTCGTCGTTTATATTATATGCCTTAAGGGTTTTCTTCATGCGTCAAAGCAAATGGTTGATTTTGGATGTTACTATAGCAAGGGCAGATCACTCAGCATAAAAGTTGTTTTTGAGATCATAGTTTTACTACGTTACGCCTGGCGTTGATTAATTTTGCCAAAGTTGTTTCATTGACTTATGATTTACTGTTTAAATTATTTTCGAGGAATAGGGTTGAGGTGACTTTGCACATAAGGGCGTGCACCCAGGAAAATTACCAAGGAAATACAAACTTGAAAAAGTCTGACGAGGCCGGGAATCGAACCCGGGATCTTCTTCTATCCGGGAGGCTGCTTTAACTATCTTAGCTACCCGGATACATTTAAAAAAGTCTTTTTAGGGACTTTTTGTGCAAAGCAGCCTCCCGAATAGAAAACGCTCCCGGGTTCGATTCCCGGCCCCGCCAGACCTTTTTCAAGCCCGTTTTTCTTCGTTTATTTTCATTTACGTAAGACCAAACCACTGCTCACATAGTATGCCTGTTGCCTTTGTCTATGATTCGAATATAGTTCTGAGAAGACATTAAATCAGTTTATAATCCTACATTCGCAACCATTTCTGAATGTCTCTTATCCTATCCATGAGAACCTACAAAATATCACTATATCATATCGCCATTCTGACACATGATATTCTATTAAATTACCTGCTTCTGCCGTACAAGTTTTAGCTAATGGCAACCTTCATTTCTAAGCTTTGTTTATAGAATGTAATAAAAATGTAGGCTGTAAGCTGTTATTGCTATAGACTTTCACCATGATTCTTTTAAAAAATTATAAAATTTCAAGGAAATTGGAATAATCTTGTAATTGTTTAAGGAATTGGTTTCTGTGAGGCACTGGAAATTTAGTTGCAGTTGTGAAATTATTCATGAAATGCAATCTAGATTTTGTTTCTTTCAACGTTATCATTTTAATATTGTATAACTGTATTTGATGTTACAAGCATTTTAAATTGTGCTTGATGGTTTTAATAAATTTTTAGAGACTCTGATGTCATAGTCGAATCAATTTATTTTTCCTTCCTTTTCTCTTAGCTTTTGTGAATCACTTCATGAATCTCGAGCACACACTTTCGTCTTCTAGTCTTTCTTTAAGTTTTTGTTAGGAAAAGTGAAAGGTATTTTTAGGCATTCCTTGACAAGGTTAATTGCTGTTTTGGTTTCTCTTTCCGTTGCTTTCTCGATAAAATTGCGCCAAAAATATATAAGCAAAATGCGTCCTTTAGCCCCAATTTTGGGTTCCAGCGACCCTCATTACATCCACTTCGCTTTTAAGAGTTCAGAGTGGTTTTCTAGTAACCTTGGATAGACCATGGCCTGTGATGTACATTCTCAGTTTTTTTTTTTATCGTTAGTAAGGTGGTGAAATGTAGAAATATTATAAATTGTTTCATATCGCTTCACAGGTCACTATTTACGTATAGAATTTCGCACTTCAAAACTAAATTCAAATCCTCATATGTATGTCAAAGGTTTTGCGCGGCGTGGACTGCAAAATATAGAACATGATCTTGTCGATTACATACGTTTACAGTCTCATTAAATTAAATTATCACTCGAGCAGGAGATTCTTATCTTATTCTCATATCTTCTTAAAATTTCTTCCGTTTCCTTATACAGAACATCGGAAAATTTCGACGAATTTATAAATTACAGCTTATAAGCTGGAAACTGGCGACCCTCTGACATTAGGAGTTCATCTTTTTTCAACATTAAGTTATGAACTATAATATTAGCGGACGGAAAAGAGAAACAAATAGTTTCAATTTTAAGAAAAAATCAATAGTAATTGAATCGTTTATTGTGTACCTTTGGTGTCTTTTCAGTGAACTGGATGTGTTATTCTTAGAAATAGTTTTTTACATGGCGTTTGAGCGCATAGGTGTACAATTCCGTCCCTTATTTTTATAAACATTATATTTTTCCATTTGAATTTCTTACCGTTTCATGTATAATGAAGGAATAACGTTATACTTTTTAGCATTAGCGTTTAAAAAACAATTTTTGTTGATTAAGCATTTTTGATCATTGAAGTCGTAAAAAAAGATAGCTATTCAATTATCCATGCTGTGACAGAAATGGGAAAACGTTTGAGAAACATGTGGTATTATAGGGATGCGTTATTAAAAATTTACAGGAAAAATATTTTGTAAATATTGCTTAACTGATCATCGAGAGATAATCACTGTACATTTTCCCACCTTATATCCGATTGGATTAAGCTAAGATGAGAGTTGATAGATTCTCATCTATATAGTAAAGGGCTAATAATTTTAACCATACATCTAACCTTCTCCAACTAGCGAAGAGTAAAATTATAAATGTTTACGTGCATTTCTCTCTTGTTGGTAAAAATTCGATTGCAACAGAGGCAACTTTGTGCTTGTAGCATATACTTAAGTTTCACTTAAAAGGCTCTCATATATATCTAATTTGTGATAAATGGCCATCAGATGCTAACGTTGTTATAAATGGTTGTGAATTTAAAATTTATCGTTGCCATGGGACTACATAAGAAGAGCTAAGCTCTCTGGCGAGTCAATAGTGGTTAATAGCCATGGAATTACCGTTTTGATATCAGTATAACTAGAAAATGATTTATGCAATGACATAATGTGTTGCGTAGCTTCTGAATAAACTTTTGAAGTTTGCAATTGACCCGAAAACTTTTCGATAATAATTCTTTTTTTCATTTGTTTGAGGATAATGCAGCATCCAGCTCCTGAGTGTGAGGTCACCTTGTGAGTACCCTGACACTTTTCTTATCATATGTAACGAAATACTATGCCTTCAAATCTAATAACTAATTCATCTTACATATTGTGGCAATATATCAGTCTGGTTTAGCAGTTTCTTGATCTTCTTGTTTATTGCAAGAAAATTTGAGTAATCAAACATTTTTGAATTTCTCATTATATCTCATCAATTTAAGAGTGAATCACTAAAGTCACAATATCAATTGCCAGTAAATATTCTCTGAATTTCCTAGGTACTAATTATCCTGGATTGCTGCCAATTTGAATTCAACTATTTTGGTAATAGCTTTTGGTGGCTTTAGTTTAGAATCAAGTGTATCTATGTGTGCTAACCACCTGCTCCGTGGGGGAGGAGGGAATTGTGCCTGATTCCTCTCAGCCTTAGCCGAAAGGCCTACAGACGCAGGCATCTCTTCCAGGGTCCTTTATTTCACCTTCTTCTGCTGGGGGGAGCTAACTTAGCCCTCTCTTCTCACCAGTTCGATCTTTCTTGTCTATGAGGTCGGATCCCGCGGTTAACCAGCGCTAGGCGATAAAGAGGGGGTTCCTAGGCATGGGAATGAACCTCATTGCACGTCGCCTTAACCTGGCCGGGTCCACTCCTTAGGGTGTTAGGTTTCCCTCCAAATCCTCCCTTCCCTTCTTCATCGGCTGAATTTAAGGAAAACCGCACAGTACGTCGATGTAATTTATCCAGGTGTAATTCTGGTACCGGTTGCGGTTATCAATGATAACGAAGGTGCAGGTTATTTAAAAATACAAGGGTAAATATTGACACGCCTTAGCTACAGCAATAGTTTTTGAACATTCAGCGTTAAAGGTTTCATCTTTAGTAGATTTACTTTTCATGTGAATCTCTCTGGCTATCTAAAACATTTATTTCATCCATTAAAGGGTTTTACTGAGGTACTGAAATTGCAGGTCTCTGTTATGAAAGAATCGGTATTATATTAAATTAGATTATACTACAGGTTCCCCATTGTTAAACATTCCAATATCATTCCCGTTCTTCAATTGACTAATAGGATGTATCACGAAAAACCTTTTTTCGAAATTCAAAATTTCAAGTCAATAAAAAGTTGTCACTATATATGATCACATATTAACCATATTAGTTAAGTAAATATTTATCTAAGACAGTTTTTCGAACTCTATATTCAATCCATACTTGGAAAATATATACAAATACATTTTTTGTAATTTTTGTAAATAACTGTATATGCCTAAAAATCAGATTAAAGGAGAAATTTTGCAAAAACGGAAACAAACTTCGAAAAATAAAGCTCGACTTCTGGTTAACCGATTTACTCCAAAAACTAATCATTTCTAACGGCACCTACTAAAGACCTATACATATATATGAAATTGTGTTGATACGACAAATAGTTTTCATGTTAGAGCGCCCACAAAGTACATAATCAGCTACTTCCGGTTTATCAGTATTTCACGAATAACTCCTAAACAATAAGTGAAAAAAAAATAGGTTTCATACCAAAGTTATAGTAAATTACATTTTATAATACTTTTATAAATACTAGAATATACCTAAATATCATATTCATGGAAATATTTTGCAAAAACGGAAATGAGCTTTGAAGAATAAAGTTCGACTTCCGGTTAACCGATTTACTCCAAAAACGAATCAGCTCTGACAGCACTTACCGCAGCGCTATATGTGAAGTTTGGTATTGATACGGCTAATAGTTATTACGTTAGAGCGCCCACTATCACACACACACAGGCATCATTCCGAAAATGGTCAAAACCTGTTCTAGGGACCCCAAAACATGTATTTCCGTTGAAATCTCGAAGTCGATTTTTTTCATGAAAACAATTATTTCTCTATACTACTACTACTACTATACTACTACTACTACTACTATACGTATATGGAGAAGTAATAATCGAAAATTATCAAAAGGAAGGGCTGAAATTTGAAAAATAAGTGTATTTGATAGAGAATTAAGGTTTTAATGTAGATTCCGGGACGCGTAAATGTGACACGGCAGATATAATTTTTTTAAGCTGTTAATTAACATTCTAAACTTTATATTTTGTAGTTGTAAACAAAAATTTGCTTTGTATTTATGTTTAAAAGATATTAAAATCTTTATTTTATAAAAAAAATCAAACTGTAGGCCCAATGCGGGAGATTTAAATATTTTTCAATTCGATTAAATTTGTTTGGGTTAACGTGTGACCATAGTGACAACTTTTTATCGACTTGAAAGTTTTAATTTCGAAAAAAAGTTTTTCGTTGTACACCCTTTTGACTAATACCCACACTTCCATGATTAAAACACAAATAGAACATATCAAATTGCAGTATCGACCTTAATCTTAGACTAGCCGAAGCGCACGTTGATTCTCAACGGAGATCTCTGTATATTTCCTGTTAGCCTGGCTCAATGGACCAGGTTAGGGGTCGCCCACAAAATTACGTAACGCAAAATTATCCTATTTTCGACCCCCCTCCGCTGCGCAACGAGTGCTTAGTGAAAAGTTTTGGGTTTTACTCAGGAAATTGATTTTTAGATACTAGTAATTATTCACTTTTTAATAAACAATTTCAATTTTAAAGGCCTTTCATACATCTCACATGGATTCGATGACTTGATGATAATTAGCACAAAACACAGACAGGGGAATACCCGTGCGGCCTACCACATATCACTCTGACTACTTTCGTTCGACATTCATTCGGATCAGAGCTGCCAACTTTCCCCGGTAAATTGAGTTTTAAATTCAAACTTTAAACATGCAGAAGTTTTGATTTTTTCGTTGCTCAGAAACCGTGACGTAAGGCAAACCTTGGCCCTCCCTCCCCCCACTTACCAGGACCGTATCGCCTGGCTAAACACCCCCCTCCTCTCCCCCAAATTGGGTTTCTTAATTTGTGAACCGTCCCTTATGAAAAAGAGAAATCCAAAGTAATCCTGGTTAGGAAAAGCTACCACCAACGGCGTGATGAATACAAATCTCGCTGTTAACTCCATTATGAATTAACTTTTCTGAATACTGTTTTATTTTATATCATTTTCAAATGGTTATTAATTTAATTTACAGCGTAATATACGAAAATGAACTTTGCCAGGATTTGTTAAGGGAGCGATATAACTCGTCGGTAATCGAACCGGAGACGGAGATTTCGTAAATTCGTTTCGAAGTCGTTGCTATCATCTGAATTTTAACAAAGTGCAGATTTGAATTTTGCAGCCTCATGTTTCCAAGTTTAGAGAAAAAATAAATAACAAAAATCTAAATCTAAATAAAGAATACATGACGGATCGTAGATTTTCAACGGTGAAATAAAAACTGATTAATTACTTTGCAGAGACTTAAAAAAATCTCAAAAGAAATTCCATGTATTACTCTGTTCACATGCCTGGCCGTAGAAATTTCACCTTCTGGTATAATGAATGATGAAAAATTTTAATTCCCATCATAAGTTCAATATGATAGGGCTGCTTGGTGTCAAACTCAGAACCTTTAACTGAACCTTAACCTGTACCTGTAACCAGAAACTGTATCGTAAGTAATTGGAGATTACCACCATACGTTTCAAATAGTAGAGATGCCTGGTGTCGACCCCAGGTTCTTTTGAAAGATGTGAATACATATAACACCCTGATAGAAATAAAACGTATTTAATTCAAATTTTGAAGTCGATATCATACCGGGAAGGTCCTACAATAAGACTCCGTTTTTCCCATCTGAAATGCATAGGGTAATGTAACGGCTCCCTGGGATCTAACCAAGGACTTTTATTCGTATTAGATACACTCACTCATTCGTAGGAGATCAAAATTCTGACCATGTTCCACAAGTGTTACTGAATTGAAATTTTTACGACGTTCTAGCCACAACGTTTAACCACCTGAAATAAGGGGATTTTGAATTTCATTCATGGGTTCGATGCCGGAAGGCCCCGAAGTTCAGAATTTTTCTATAAGGGTGCATTGAGTGGATTTTCGAAAATCGTTTGAAGCTTTTCTTGGGAAATAATAGAGTTGCAATTCGAGAAAGCGCTGGCAGCTGAGCATATCTAACGAAAACGATAAAGACATTTACGAAAATTATCCTTGGTTCGACGCTAGGTCAGTGCAAAAATAAATGAACTGCGACGATTCTTAACATTTTTTAAAATCTTTTCCCGAAAAATATCAACTTTAAACTCGGCATATAGATAGAGCTCATGAATATATTTTATATGCGCTGTTTACCGTTTCGCTGATGGTCCTTTGTTCGATCCCTGAGAGCCATTTACATTACTCTAAGCATCTCAAATGAGGATAACGAAGTCTTACTTTAGGATCCTCCTGTTATGATATCGACTTCAAATTTTGATTTGAATAGGTTTTATTCATATAAGGGCTTTATATGTACTCAGATTATGTAAAAGGTTTTGCGTTTGACACCTAGTAGCCTAACTATTTTGAACTTATAGGGGGAATTATAATTTCCAATAAATATTATTAATTTTCCGTAAACATGGCAGATCTTTAAGATTTTCATTGAGTCTTTGCAAAGTATAGATTTCATTCAAGAATATCAGTAAACAATACAGAGTTTTCTCAATTAACACTACTTTTATTCAAACGTTTCTTCTTAAAAAATTATATGGATAGCCGGCTAACATAATTTATTCCAGTGAATATTTAGATTTGAGTGAATATTAAGTGAATATTTAGATTTAATCAATTTAGCAGAGATGCATTATATTGCGGAAGCTTCCATACAGAGGTGTGCTTGTTAAGTCACCAGTAGATAGGCATTCCATTGGAAATTGATTAATTGTTCAACTTAGCTGAAGTCTCTAAGAATTTACGAATAATCATAATATTCTGAATAACTACTGAGGTATGTCACCTTTCATGTCATAAGACTTCATTCAGACTATCAATATTCCTATAAACTAAATTTTTAATCCTTTTCTAAGATTTAATCTTCAAGGGAATTTGATTTATGTTAATATAAATAATTGACAAAACAAGCAATAGCAAATAACAATGAATAACAAAATTCTGCCTTGTGAATTATATTCCATAATTCATACTTTGGAGAGCTAAAAATGAGCCTATATTCTTTCTGAAATACTTTGTATAAGCTGTTACTGCCACTTATAAATCAGAATTATCGAAACGGATTTGCAAAGAAATTAAAAGAAAAAAACATAACAAGGAATTCAGCCTTCAATAGTACCAAACTTTTAATAAAGGGAACCTCTGTCTTCTTTGTACAGGAAATAAATGTTAACTAAACCACTCATAGTAAGAACTACTTCTTTTTCATATAAGAATTATTGCAGCATTACCATAGGCCAAGAATGGAATGCCTAAAATTGAAGAAATTCTACTCAAAATACTTAACAAACAAAGTGCCTAAATCAAAATTTTAAATATTCTGAAAAAATTGTTTTCCAAAGTAAGTTTGGCGGTAAGGTAAGTAATACGGTCTTCGTGTGCAATGATAGTTTATGTAAGGATAGTAACCAGTCCTCAGGATAAGATACTTATGCTCCCCATTCATCATTTAAAGAGAGACATCCCTTTCTGATCTTTGATGATACTACTGTATTTTACAAAATATAACGTCTATGGTGGATAATTCACTTTCTAAAAATAACTCGTCAAAACTTCCTAAGTTATTGAGCAGAAAGCTCTCACAATAGTTCATTTTGTGGTTACATTAAGAGGTTATATATGTCATTCATGGAAAATTCAGTGATATACTAGCAAGTGATTGAAGGTTTCTTAAATTATAGAAATAAAGTCATTTCGTAGAATAAAGACTAGAAATAATCACCCTTCCACCAGAAAAAAAACAACCTCATCTACACTAAACACCAACAAAACTTCCAAAATAACGTTTGCACAGTAGTTTAAATCCTACGTATCAAGTCGAATGATTCTCAAACATAGATATTCAGCACCATTTAAAAATATTGTCATGTTATCACATATAGCTTTCT
Source organism: Sympetrum striolatum (assembly GCA_947579665.1). Taxonomy (NCBI): domain Eukaryota; kingdom Metazoa; phylum Arthropoda; class Insecta; order Odonata; family Libellulidae; genus Sympetrum; species Sympetrum striolatum. Next base: position 18,703,458 of record OX388342.1, on the reverse strand, counting down.
TTCATGCAGGAAAACTGTAGGAGCTGTTTTATACATTACAATTGAAATGATTGTTAAATAAAACAGGTTTTACAAAACAAAAAAGTAACTTATAATTCCACATACAAAGGTTACAGTGGCGAATTGTTTTGGCTAGTAATAGCCATCTTCAAGCCCAGGAAAAAGTACTGAGAAGGCTTATATAGGAAAAAGGGAAGGGAGGGGAAAGATGATAGGAGCGAGGGGGAAGAGAGCAGGGATAAGTGGCAAATTTGTAAAAGAGTAAAAGTCAAGCAGTCAAGTCCCTGAGTGGCTTAACAGGATAAAAAATAAGTTACCTGTTGTTCACACTCATCATATGACAACATTTTTAATATATTCACCATTATCTTGACATATAAAATAGTCATACAAATGCATCAAACCCTGCATTGTCTGAGGATTCACTGTATATTCATGCTGAAGGGTAATCTGCACTGCTCTAAATGTAAAGACAGAGTTAGCTTGGTTTGGTTCATGAGTTTTTTAAGTCTCAATTTTCTGATTACATTTCTAAAAAAATAATCTTAAGTAAGGTGAAACAATAAAGACAATTTTGGCATGAGTGGGACTGGAATTCAGGCCTGCAGCTAGAATGGCTGGTATTCTAACTATCAACAAAATGATTTTTCCTAACCTTATTTCAAATTCTCAAGTAAATGATTACAGCTGTAGATGTGCTATCAATAGATATGGAAAAATCAGCATCCTATTTTGAATCAAAGAAGTTGATAATATATTGATATAATTATATTTTATCAATCATTTACTATGCATAAAAATGGTTCATGATAACTAGATTGTTTCATACATGATGAAGCTCTTTGATGTAGCATTAAGTTACATGTTTAAAATTTATTTCTTATATTATATTAAGATTTGAAATTATTGCTGATATCACAGAATAAATTTGTACATTTTACTTAATATGATCTTCCAGAGTAGATGATAAAAAATGTCTTAATCTTTTATATAAGAAAACACTCCATTTTATCATTCTAGTTGGATTCTTAGAATGGTTTTACAATCCAAATTTTTTAGAATAAATACTTCATAATTAAGAAATAAATGCCTAAATTCATATCCCAAGGCACATATTTGTTATGAGGTGCTAAAGAGAAGGTTAAATTTGGAATACCAAAATACTTCTTTGCCTTGGAGGCATCTAGAAATTTCAAATCCCAAATTATAATTTATGTTATGATTACTATGTGAGAAGTAGAAGCTTATTGACCAGCTGCAAAAGTTGCAAGGAATATAAGGATGACCTAGAATTGATGGAAGAATTTCTTCGAGCATAAATGAAAATTGGGAAAACCTTGATTTTTTCAAAGTCTTTCTAAATAACTCAACATTTCTACTTTCATAAACCTTTTTAAAAGCACAAGCTTAAATGTATTTAAAATATATTGGGATGCCAGAGCTGACCCAACTCCAGATTCCATGAAGCTTGCTTTAAAGCTCAACAAGGACTGGTTCAGAACTGTGCCTTCATATGGTGTGGTAGATGCTCCTGCGCAATGACTGGATTGGGACAATTGGTCACCAAAATACTGCCACATACAATTTAAAACTCACTCAACTGTCACCTCCTATAAACACATCTTGCATCTGGACACCATGGACCCTGGGTGCATATCTTGTCTTTACTATACCTCTCTACTTAAATTTATTCAGTAATATTTATGAGGTGTGTTAAAAAATTAAAGGGGATTTTGTTTTTTTGAAAAGATTTATATATTTGTCCACAAAATTGCTATCACCTTCAAAGCTGTCCCTGCCATTCCCCGAAACATTTCCCGAACTTGTTCTTTGGGGTAGCTTTAGCTATCTCGGAGATGAATTTTAAATTTCATTTATGCCTGTAAAGCAACAGGTCTTTAAGGTTCACTTTATTTTTACAGGGGACAGAATAAGTCACTAATAAGAGTTATGTCTGGCAAATATGGAGGTTGGGGCATCAACACAGTGCTGCTTTTGGTCAAAATAATCACCAGCAAGCAATGAAGCGTGAGCAGGTGCAATGTCATGGGTCAAAAGCCATGCATTGTTTTGTCACGAATCTGGGGAGTTTTTTTTGGATATCTTCACCCAAATGGTGTTTAACTTGTAATATTTTTTAGACTTTCTTCTTCTTCTTCTTCCTTGGCACTACAGCCCTGTGTGGGCCTTGGCCTCCCTCAAGATGCCTGTCCATTCTCCACTGTCCTGCACTTTCTCCCACCATCTCTCAATCCTCATAGCCTTTATGTCTTCTTCCAAATCCTGCATCCATCTTTTCCTCGGTCTTCTTTTTCCATCCATCTCTCCATGTAGTAATTTCTTGGGCAGCCTTTCTTCACTCATTCTTTCCACATGACCCAGCCAAGCTAGTCTCTGAGCCTTCACAAATCTCAGCAAAGTCTTTTTAAGACTTTGCTGCACTTTATTCCATTTTTATAGCAAATATAATACTAATACTCTGATCCATTTTCAGAATCTCTGATCCTACCTAAATGCATGTAACCCTTGTGACAGCTAACTAAATATCCAATTTAGCTAACGTAGTATAGAAAATTTTCAGACAAATTTACCAACAAAACAACAAAAAATCGGACCAATAGAACATGTAAAGTTACAAATTTCCTGTTATTTCTATTTAATATGCCTAGTACATTAGTTCTAACCTCTCTTCACTTGCTTATTTTGTAGCCATTTTGAATTTTTCTTGAGTTTTATTTTATCTTAATCATAAAAACAATAATCTACATCTTTCATCAGCTTTTGAGGTATATTACAAATCATTAGTAACTCAGGTAATGTTGAACTCAGTAATTTTAGTTCTCATTCTACAAAATATGCACCAATCCAATGGTGGAGAACAGCAATTTTAGATAACCGCAATGACGAATAATAATTTAAATTCAAATATTATCAAATCAGTGAATAATTTATCACTGGTTTGATTATATTTGAATATTTATGATCTTTTTGAAATTCGTTCAACATATCACCATAACATCATCAGTACAAGTTAACTTCATTAAAAGATGCACCATAAAGTGCTGATAGACTCTTTATTTTCATGATCTACACATGCATGGATTATTGGCCCAAGTGAGAAATCAAAGGAATTCTTTTCAGAAGTTAAACTTCTGATTGATTTATCTATGCTTTCTTTACTGAGCTTCTTTCTGCAATTATTTTACTTACATGGTCATAATGCTACCTTGAAGACCCTTCTAAATATTCAGGGCCTTAACTATTGTGCCTTGGAAATGAACACTCGAGAACATTGGCACATGGTCTCTGGTGGTCTTAAAGTCATATTCGAGACTGTATAAGATCTATTCTGATCCCAAATGGGCAATCTTTTCCTCATAGAATTACATGAAAATGTAGTAAAATTCTACCAGGAGATCTTCTAAGAACTGCCCTACAGCAACTGAGAATCGCAAAGATGCTGTCAAGCAATTCCTAGGTCTAAAGCACAGATTTACATGGCCACATAAATGTCATGCTTCTATGATATCCTATACTTAAATAACTGTACTTATCTTATGGAAGAAAATTGATTGTGACATGGTGTAACCCAGGGTCACTTTTGATAATTTCCAAAGCAAAAATATGTGAAAATCATGTCCTACATCATCATACAATATTGTCTTCCTGGGAAGTGCATAAACACTAATTCTCAAATTCAACTCAATGAATTCCTTGTGGGAGGGATTGAGAAACTATTTTTGAACTCAAGACCAATTCAAGACAATTCCTTGCAAATGACCTCACAAAGCACCTACTCCATCCACGTTTAATTTAATTCAAACGTTTGATGAATCAAAGAATCCAAGCCAATAAAGATGACTGAGGTGAGGTGCCTCTTTAGTGAATAACCCTAGTACTGCTATAATTTAGCAAAATATGTGATTTAATTAGATTACAGTCTATAAATTAACTTAATGTGAAAACTGAAACGACAATGAAACGAAAACTTAGGTGTTACCAGTGCCACAAACATTCTTTAGTCCTACTGAAACAGGTATATAGCCATCAAATTCAGAATATTATGCTAGATGGCCTTGAGCTGAACTTTATCAGTACTTTATATAAAAATCAATCTAGAAAGCTTTACCTGTGTGGAGCTCCATTCTAATAAATGGAATTTTGTTACTTATTTCCCACCCATTTACTAGTAATTTATATTTTATGAGGAATAGATTTGATTCAATAAAAACTGTATTCATACTACCGATTTCATTTTCAGTATCCTGAGATAACGTGATTTGTTTATTCAGAAGCTGAATGGTTAGCAAAGTAGCTTTCTAACACCAACGTCCCATGATTTGGTTAAAAGGTTCTCTCTCTCTTGGCATTAGTGCTCATTGAAAGTCATTAAAGAAGAAAATGACAGCAAAATCCATTAATACAATTTTTGAAGCAAAAACCGATTAGTTAAGGCAAAAATATCTTTCAAGTTCTTTTTTATAACAAAGATCGACTTTGTGAATTGATTTGTGCCATATGTGTAACACACAAAGTCAAGTATTAGTAATAGTAGGTAGGTAGATTTTTTGCTTCTCTTTATCTATTGTAACCACAATTTACAGGAATTATTAGGTATTTAATCTTTAAAATTACTTATTGAAGATAATCAGGAATGTTGCAAAAATTTGTTTTCAGTAGAGAAGACATTTTTTAAATAAATTATTGTTTATACCTAAAAATGACATTTTAAACTGAAACAAACATGAATATGATCAACTTGGCCCCTATATATTTAAATATTCAATCAATTATGGTGAATGATAGCATTATTTTGAGTATGAATGAAATTACTAAAATATTATTCTAACAAAATAATCTTAATCCTTTCCTCAAATTATTCATTGTAAAAATTGATTGATATACATTGTATATCATTTGAGGTACAAGTTATTGTCTATGTTGAATTTCATCTGTTCTACCTTCCTTTTGCATAAGAAAAACCATCAGTCCAGTCTAAAAATAAGTCCATGGTATGGGGTATGACCTCTTTGCTACTGGAGTAAATAAATATTGTCAAGTGTAACCTGCTGTAATTTCATCCATAAAACTTTTAATGACAAAGTCAAAAAATTTAACTTTTACAGATTCCATAAATATAACCCAGTCTCGAGGAGCAGTGACTTATCTTGGGTAAATAGAACCTCATTAGCTAGGGGGATAGAGCTGAATTCATGTAAATATACAGACCAATCCTCTACACAATCTAACAATTTACTTTTCTTATCATGTTTCATAGCTGTTATTTAGCAAAACATTGATTTTGAGTCCATCAAAAATTGATATGATGAAATATGAATTGAGCATAATGTTGGATAATTTACTTATATGAAAGTACTGTTAGCATTTCAGATTGAAAGCAGAAGGTTCATATAAAAATGAATTATAAATCTTTACCCTATGATACTTAAGGAAATTAATTCCAAAAAGTCAAAAAATTAAACTTGCTCACATGATCAATCTATCTGCAAGTAAATGTTACATTCCACTGTAATATTATTTACTCTCTAATATTTTTGTATATACATTAAAACTTGTCTAATGTGGAAACCCAAAGAATTGAGTAAATTTTCCAGCTCATGCTGAAATTATTGAAACATTGTATAGGTGCCAACAACCAGCCAGCAGAAAGCAAACTTTCTTTATGTTCTTAGGATATGATCTGGAAGATATCACTTCACTAAAGATTTCATTAAGTTAGGAAAGACCAGATAACTGGTGAAAGGACTACCCAATATCCCTTTGCCGGTAGTATACAAAACAATAACATTGATGTATCAGCAGAATAAATGTGATCATCGATGAGAAGCAAGAGTGTTCGCCAGAGGAATGTTGGAACACCATAAGCGAGGTACCCTTATATGGAGACCTTGAGAGTAAGTATTAAGTCCTCTATACTAGCAAGTGTTCTTCTTCTGAGTATCTTTTACTTTAGGATTAACCATTTGTTCCTATCTTTGAGATGGTAAATTAACTTGAAAGATGAGCAAACCAATGGTAAGTACTTTTAAAAGCTAGAAAATTTTATTCTGCATTATACAGGTTTGTATGATAGTTTTTCATATTTGAGGTTTAAGGAATAGAGATTTCCTTCTGAGTTACACACGTTTCACCTAACAGAGGGCTTTTCCTTAAAAAACCTCTTATATACACTATAATATTATTGATGTTTTCTGCTTATGCAGGTTTCTACGGAAAAGATTCTGCTTTTGACAGGTATTCTGTATGTACAAATGTAGATGGTTTTACACTTTCATTTCTATATGTTTGTAAAGTTAGAAAAAGAAACTTAAGAGTTGGTAGCATAAAATAGCAAAAGGTTGATCTTTCTCAGTCCATCCCAGTTGTTAATTGTTGTTTGCACTGCCTTGAGTTTTAAAAGTTTTACTTCTAACATTTTAGGTTTGATCAATGCAAATATTTTAATAATTGATTATTTAAAGCAAGAAACTACATCAAAAGATTTAGTGGTTAAATCTAACAATTAAAATGCAAATGGGAATAAAGTACTTTTTATTATTTTTACATAATATTGTAGAACACATATGATGTATCTTCCAACATATGCCATATTAACTTGTCCCTGATATATTTTTATAAATCTTGAAAACATAATGTACTCCATATATCTCGCCTCACAATTTTCTCTCTCTGACATATAATATGGCCAATAGGGAAACTAATGGGGTACCAACACATTTTTAGTGTTTTATGGAATGGCTTTTTTTACATCACATGTCTTTTAGCCCTTGATTTCAAAACTTTTCATCAACTTTCAATATTCTTCTTGTAGAAATAGATTATTTACAGAAAGCTTTCCACTGCCAATAACTAAATAAAAATAAAAAAATTATAAACTTGAACCTCTTTATCAACAGTTTTATACAATTTCAAGTCTTATATGAAGAGGTAACAAATATATTTGAGGGCAAATCACTTCTAACTAATAATATATCAATAAGCCCAATTGTTTGAACAGCTGTAGGCGGTATTACAAAGAGACAAGAACACATGCTACATTCAAGGGACAAGTACACAAGGAATAGATAGAAGCACTTTTATTTGATTTGTTTTCCATAAATTTGATTTTAAATACCAAGTATGTCTACTAACAATTGTATGAGGTTGCTGAAAATATTTCCCAAGGACATGCCTACAGGAAAGTATTAAGGCTTGCTTATTTTTTTTACCTCAAAACACAACTCTCAACTTTGATTCTTTTGTTGATTAAAATATCTAACACCCATATTATTTCTTTGGTTTTTAATGTATTGTCCTGTTACCAAGGAATTTATGTACATGGTTTCCCTCTTTTGTACTTTCTAGCCACTCAAGTTCATTCAAAGTATAAAATTGCCAGGCTTTAATAATTAAATTAAATGAAATACTCTTTGAACTCAAATGATTATATCTCCAAAATTCAAACAATACATCTATATTGCTGCAATAAAATTCAAAGGCTCAAGAGTTATCATAAGGGTATCTTAAATAAATGTTCAGCCTTAGTACCATTTGAGTATTTTAACAATTGATTGAAATGGCAAACTTGTTATATCTTCATTTATTTATCCACCCAAGGTTAGGATTACCATTTTTTTTCTCGTAATTCTATTCCTTGGTCATTTTTATTACAAAATTTTAATATTAAATCTACATAATTGTCATGATAGCATTTTCTTCTTAGTTAAAAACAAAACAAGGCTTTCATTTAATTATTGTTACCTTCTATGCCTCCCAGGGCAAGGAACACTGCATTCAGAGGCATGGCATGTGACAGGCTTGTGCTGACCTAAGAATCCCACACAACATGGGCATTAAAGGAAGCCAGCAGGCAAGTGGAAGACTAGGGCCAGGTGTGGCGGATGATGAAGGAGATGCTGCTCCATTGCCATTATGTTGCATGACCCATGATGGGGGTCGACTGGTTGCCACCATTATTGTCTGAACTGTACGTGAGGGATCAGCCCCACTGGCACCAGGGAGGCCACCAGATGGATGGGTAGTGGCCTCTCCACCTCCCCATCCTCCTTCCTCCCCTTCCTCATCACTCTCCTCCTCCGATTCATCACCATTTAGGCCTCCATTTAACTTTGACTGCTGCTTCTTTCTCTGCCTCCTTGGGTTATCCGTTATTTTCTGATGGACACTCGAGTTCTTCTTTCTTGACCCTTTTCCTCCCTCATGATGCCTTGAGGATGCAGGAACAATGGTTGTCTTTGGCGTCAGATGAAGTTCTGTTAGATGAAGAATTGTAATCATTATCGTGAGTGAAACAAGTGTTTTGAGATTTAAGAGGTTAAAGACATAGTGCATGCTTCACTGGTTGTTTGAGTATACATGAATACATTCATCGTAGAAGCTGTTTAGTATATGAGAGATTTATTGTTTGTGGAGCAATGATTGGGTGCAGTTATTTACTCATGATATTGTATTGACACTTTGTCTGGCATCATCAATGTGGATTTGTCAGCAAAATAAAATTTATTTAATTTAGGTACATACATTGAGCCAAGTTAAATGAAAAAAAAAATGTTAAAAGGGTTCCAAAGGGGGGATTAAAAGTTACAGCCACATAAAAAAATTAAATAATTGAGATTTCTACCATCAAGTGTACAATAAGATACACCTTTCGAAAACTTTCAGGAAGTCATTCATGACTGGATTTTACTAAATCCATTCTACTCCATTGATGAATTTTTAAATATGAATATCAACATAGTTTAATTCTTTAGCCAATGTAACTAATACTATGTTCTCTCTAATCTATTATGATGTACAATTTTGTTCTTTGAATTAATATGTCCTTTGTGTGATATTTTTCTATGTTTTATAATTTTTCATTGCTTTGTCACTCCAATTTTGTTTTACATATCTACTGTATATCACCTAATCTGTTAATTCATATGTTTGACGATGCCTATACCTATTTGGTATTTGGTAAAATAAATATTATTATTATCATTACAGAAGTGTAAGTGGTATAGTGTTAATCAGGAAATCACCAAAAAAATTGGAAATATTGTTTGAAAATGAAGCTGTAGTTGAAAAGAGAACAAATGAGAGGATGGGATTTACTGAAATGTGCTGTCAAACTCAATAGAGTAAATGAATAAATGGACAGTTAAGGCAATTAAAGAATATTAATGAAGAATTTAGTTAATATGAAGAATTTTTGTATAAGGTGATAATGGTTAAATAGAGAAATGTGTTTGTACCCACCTTATTGTATGGAAGCAAAGGTAGGGTGTCTCATTGAAAGCATATGTATAAATTAAAAACAGTTGTAATGGATTTTATGAGATGAAGAGGAGAAATAGGATACAAGAGTTTGGAATGCCAGGATAATAAGCATATGAGGATTGGAAGAGATTGTTATGACCAATTGATGAGGGATGTGTAAAATTGATTTAGGAAGAGTGGATGAAAGTAGAGTGACAAAGATGATGTATGTGTTATGTGAAAAATTAGGATTACTGAATTGAGTGGAGAGTATCTGATAGAATGTTCTGAATTCCATTCTGAAGGAAGGAGACTCATGGAGTTGAAAGAATAAAAGGCAGTGTATAAAAAAGAGGAACAAGTCTGAAGTGAATAATGTTTTGTAGAGTGTAGAGCATTACAGTTATCTTTGGTATTGTTTTATTTTCAAAGGTTCGTGATAACATGTAATGAGTTACAAGCTATCCATTATTTTACAATTTTATGATACTTATGACAGATTCATATATCCAAGGGCGTACTGAGGGGGGGACAGCTGCCCCCCCCTGGACAGCCACCACTGGACCCTTCGATCTAGCTCCCATACATTTAGCTGGCTAATTATGTGCATATGCAGAAGTACTGTTGAATTTATGAAATTGTAGATAAAGTAAAATGTATAGGCAAGTATGTTTCGATTCACATGCAGATGTCTGCACCATATCTGTTTGACCTACATCGAGTGCGTAAACAAACGCATTACCTGGAAGGAATCGAACTTTCCCTGGGCATTTAGAAGTTGCACCTGCAAATCATTTCCGAGAAATACATCTTTTTTTAAGATGCCACAAAAGCAATGGAACATGTAAATGCAAATTTATATTAATGTTGAATTTTTTATTTGCATTTCTGATTAGCCCCCCATAGGCCAAAAGCTCCCTCATTCTTATTCATAACAGGGATATTAACACCAGTCAGGTTGTACATAGAGCCTTTATTCTCACGAATTAAATAAATATAAAACAAGACAGTGCATGTCTATGCATACATAGGGTACATATTTCCAAAATGTGGGTGATAATTTTACATGGGAGTTGAGAAAAACTGAATGCAACAAAACATTCCTTAATAATAATGGTTATTAAATGAGTTAAAAGTTTGGATAATATAATAGCATATGTTAAAACCTTTTGTCATTATTGACCACTCAAGCTTTTAATCTTATGCAATTGTTATCAAATTTCGGATAACTTACAATTGAGAAAGATAGCATGAGTTTGAACAGAGGATATTAAGGATATTTGCCATGGCTTTGATCTTTTATTTTCCAGACATACCTTAAGTTCCAAAAATAGTCATTGATGACCATTACTTCTAGGAAGATTTTGTTCCATTCACTTTGCCCATGGATACATTTATGACACACATTCTAGAATAATCTTGTATTATTATTATTACTATTATTAATTTAATATAGTTTTAAAGTATTATCAATAAATATCATCATAGCATTTGGCTCTTATATCTGACTAAATTATAGCTCAAATCGATGAAATTTACTTCACTAGGAACCAAGCACACTACTTAAGCTATTCGAACAGATGTCATGATGATTAATATTGAACTACCACGCCCAACAAATCTTTTTCTGTTAAAGGAACAGTTTGCATGGAAGGTGGGTAATATCACCAATTGGTACACCAGAGCTCAAAGAGTAATGGATGAAGAAATCCCAAAGGATTCAAAAGGTATTAAGCTTTGCATACATAGGAATGCTCTGGGAGCACAAGCGGATTGGTAAATCTACCTGGAAGGTAAAAGACATTAACTTGACTTCATGCTATGTCAACATTTGTCACTTCTCTTTTGCCCTGGATTTTCTGAAGCATGCTTAAACATAGAAAGTCTTATATCTATACACTATTACTTCACAATTCTTGTGTTCATGGATTTCTTTGCATTATAATATAGTCTAACAGTAATTGAATTACAAATCTTAATTTCCTGTCAGTTCCAAGGCACCATTTAAACAAGCAAAGGACAACTAACAGTATCCAAATAATATATTGGACATGTATAAAAAATAAATGTGAATATATTCACATCTATTGTTATATATGAACAAATTAAATTAGCATTTGTGAGTTGGACTGTAACTGATAGTTACACACACACATCAAATTAGTAGGTACGATGAAAATTTAGTATTCTCTATAAACTGAAGCTAATTGGCTAATTTCATTATCAGTTATGTACTAGTTATAACTATATTGATGGATACCCAATATCAATTTCCCTTCCTGTAAAATTATTTCATTAGAATTTGATTTTCTTTCTTTTTCAACTTAAATTGTAAACCGAAATCCTGTTATATATCCTATTCAATTGATTCAAACTAAGAATTTTTTATGACATAATAATTAATATTTTTTGATTTCAGGATCAATGCTTTTAGAAGATGTCAAAGTACTGCATCACAATGACTAGATGATTTTTAAATTCACAATACTTAGTATTGGATGACAAGAATTAAGTTTTAGCCAGATTGAGGAAAGATTAACATGAGAAACACGATAATTACAAAGGGTACTATCAAATATGTAGTCGATTTTTAGATGGTTATGATGCTGAAGGGTAAAAACTAAAAAATATTATTCCTTCCAGTTACTGAGTTAAGAAAAATATTCCTCAAGTATGGTGATATCATGAGGCACCATGCAAAGTTCTAGCATTCCAAAATTAAATAAAGAAAGGGAGAGGAGGTTGTTGATTAAGGGTAAATGATCAGGTAATAGCTAGTTAGATAACTATTTCCAGTTCTTTGGAAACCATCGAAAAATTTGGGTGCTATGATGCTTCTACTTAGGCGGTTTATGTCTCAAAATCAAATGATGTGGAAAGATACTCTTTCTGTATTTTTTTACTCAAAAGTATTATTGTTCGGCAAATAAAACACAGAATATTCTGTGTTTGACTGATTCTCATCCGAAACTGAATGAAAAAACAGATTTGGCCACTATTTCCACATAAGAGAAATATAGGAACATAGATAGATATCCGGAACATTCACTTGTGTGAGCATAATATGACTCACCTTGCAGTCGAATCCCTCCCTCCACTTTGCCAAGGGCGTTCACGGAGGCACAGATGTATCCTCCATAGTCCCTCTTCTCGAGCGATCGGATGGTGAGGTTCATGAACAGAGAATATTCCGTAAGCGGCGTCTCGGACATTACGTATTTGGCGCCGTCCACCAGTTTCTCCCCTGCATGAGGAATCGCGAAAAGGTCTTGCTTTTTAACCTCGCTCTTCTCATCTTCACCCGGAATGACAGTGAAAACCTTTCATTAGATCCATGGAGAAATTCTCCAAACAATTAAACAGATATTTAAGTTCAATTTTGAAATACATCGTAATTTTGTAAATAAAACAGCAAAGAGAAATTAATGGGCTGGATTGAGCTGATGTTTTCATGATAATCAAGTCAGTTGTCCTAAATTATTTGACCTTACTTTTGACAGGCTAGGGAAGGGAGAATAATTTCTCCTGAACGTGAAGACATGATGCCGTCCCTTTTCTACTATGTACATGTTTAGCTGCTATATGACCAAGGTCTGTCAACTAAAAATGTTAATCCGCTGTGATTCGAATGAGCATTAATAAAATACACTTCCTATATTTGAGGTAAGCAGGACAGTTAAACAACTTCGAGTGAATTATTCTACTTTAAAATAAGGTTACAACTTTTTATTATTTATATCTATACGTATCACGAGTAACTTTTGTATCAATAGTATAGTTTTACGGATTCTTTGTGTTCTTTGTTTGGTTCGGGTGATGGCGCGGGTGCCGCGGGTGGCGCTGGTTTCAATCTGTTTCGACCACTTAAGTTGAACGTGTGCATGCCATTGATGCCATTCAACTGACGTTGTTTTGCTTGCTATATGACTCACGTGTGCCTATTCTTCTGATTGCTAACCATATTATCAGAAATTTGCTTAAATTACCGAGATTTCTAGCTTGCGATAGAGATTTCCAAGAAGCAAGAAAACCTCTTTGGGTTGGCTTTGGCTTTGAATTCTTCATTATATTTCGGCTTATGTTAGGCTTCGACAGGAATTTGGAGAAGAACGTTGGCCTCGGGCAACATAGCGAGTGGAGGCATTGAGTGGCTCATCAGGCGAACGTGACGCAGAACTTTATTAGTGACATTTTTCATGGAAGAAAATTCATAAAGTGAACCATATGTAATTTTAATATTGACGTTTTTTTAGAGATTAAGATTGTTATTAAGCTGTTTCACACACAGATTTAAAGATTTACCATAATATTGTAGACAATATACCCTCGTTGACGATTTTTGCCAACTGAAGATTGTCAAATTAAATCCCTTTTTGTATTTTTAAGATCTGATTCTATAGTTTAGTTCCTATGGATTAATTGTATTCCCACGAAAGCGTGGAATTTACCTCGAAAGATAAAAAATTTTGACGAAATTATGAAAGGAGGCTTGTGCCATTTCTATTCTACATTTTAAAGGAGGATGAGAATCGGTACTCCATAGCAGGAAATACCAACTAAATTGTACGAATCCCTTTGGATTGAAACCGACGAAAATGTTCTCCTGCGATAAACCGAGAATCAGTAAATGAATCAGCCGACTGAAATCATTTAAGAACCATAAAAATGACTTCTCCTGATAGAAGATATCCAAATACAGAGCCTCCATGTTTAAATTGAATTTTAAAGGCCCCTTATCTTAAAAAAATATCCATTTCGTAAATGATGTTGATTACAATCTGAAACATGCTTTGACTCTTTTCAACTTTGAAGCAATCTTTGACAATGCTGTTTGTCTCTTCATGTCCAATCCAAAGTGTTGATATCTTTAATTTCTCCATCTCTCATTACATTATATTTTGTAGTGAATGCAATTAACTGGTTAGTCCAAAGTATAGGAAAACACCTAAACTCACCGTCTATGTATTTTCAGTATGCCTGCCTGCCAAATAAAATATATTATCCTGTAATTATTGCTTTTAATACTAGGATTTTACATACTATAGTTACGAAGAGAAAAAATATTGGATAAAATTAAGGTTGGACATTAATTAATTAGTTGTTAGTTTACACTCAAATTTTTCTTCTTGGAGGGAATGGTCTGAGTGGAATTAACCTTATGTTGGAAGGGAAAACCGTTATAGAAATCCTCCCCAAGGTAATTGTCGAAAGTAATACACTTGTAGTTGAAAAGTTGAACATATTGATGTAACATAACAATGATAACTTCTCTAATGGAAACAGGAAGACCCCAATTACATCCATTTTAATAATTGAACAGGCCGACAAGGTTTTGATAACATTGACGTCGTTACTTGTTTCTTGATGTATTTTTTTGCGATAAATTCTGCCTTGTTAATGAAAATTGTCCACCAGGAACAGTTTTCGAGAATTTTGCGTAACATTAAATAAAACAATATCTTCGTTAATTTTCATCTTCATATTTTAAAGTTGGAAACACTCTAAATGTATATCTAAAATGTTTAAAAGTTCATTAATTCACTATATTAACACTCAATTTAGATTCCCTTACCGAATTCGAAAATTTAAAAAATTTCGAGTTGACAAGGTCTCCAAAAAGAGTGTCGATTTCGGTGCCCGCAACTTTACTAAAACACCCGTTTCTCAAAGAGTTTTAAGCATAGGAAAAGGTGGGTTCTGTGCCACTCGCTTCCGAGAAAGATGCTACTACCTCTTATCCGTCAATAGGTTCTCATATCCAGTTGCAAACATCTATGATATGTTATACCGTTTCTTTTATGCCATCAAAATATTATTCTTATACAGAACTTCCTATTGATTCCGATTTCTCTATGAAGATTACGCATTAGACTCGTTCGTCCAATTTTCGTGTGCCCTTATCTGTCTCTGTTTATCTCTTTATAGTCATGAAGTATTCATTACCTTCATTTCACAGGCAACAGCGTTCGGTCGCCACTTTTTATTCTTAGCACGGCGACCTTCGTTCTTCGCCAGCTTTTCAGAACACGCGCGATTCTGGTTTCCCGATAAAGTCAGGACAAATGCAATTTTTGGTCCCGAACTAGCGCCCTCCGCCGTCGGGAAAGCTGCTTGTCTTTTTTTCCACCTCTCTCCTTAATTCGCTCCCTTTAAAAGTCAGTATTTTCGGTTCCACGATCATTCCATCCAAAACCTCCTGGTCAAGTATATCTGGACCTACCCTATTACCCATCCAAAAGCACCTGAAACAGATCAAAAAGCCGAAGAAGGTCCTCGCCCTCTTAGATGCTGCAAAGACGAAGAGAAAGAGACGGAACCCCCCTCTGGAGAGTCACCCCCTGATCCTGTCTGAAGAGACTCATTATAGCATCAAATACAAACCATTAGTTAACTACCAGGGGTAATCATCCACAACCCTACCTATCTACCACTCCATACCTATTCGCATCCAACCGAGCCTTCTGGAGAGTATTGACTTTACAAGGGTATTATCTACCTGCAAGGGTATCACCGCCAATAAACCTCATCAGAAGCAATTGGGGCATTTAAAAAAAAAGAGTCCGACCTAACCCCTCCACGAGCATTCATCGACGGAGAGTTGCTGTGACTGGATTGTGCCTGAATTTCCGAAATTTGAGGTCTACCTGATTGTTTGTGTGCAGAAGAAAATGGTTTTCTGAAGAGTATACACTGGTAAGTTTTCTTCCCTTTCTTTCTCTGGTAGATTTCTTCAGTGGGATGCATTTTCCGAGAGCATTTTGCTTCAGGAATTCTTTAAGAATCAATTAAAATACAGTGGATGGATTTGGTTTATTTACCTCGTTGAAATTTTGGATTGATAAATCCTCGATGCATAAGTGACAATTACCAATATACTTTCAACTCATTGGTATCATATATTTGTTCGATGCGACTGGAAATCTGAATGAATTTCCAAATTCTTTCCATGGATATATTCAGCTGGCCCGAATAAAACTTGGTAAGTCCCTCACCATTTCGAAGAATCCAAACGCATGGATCCTCTTGCTGGGACTCGTACTCTGAGAGTGAAATGGAATCTAAATCTCGGAACACCGCGTACAGTGACAATTTAACCGTAATTGTAAATTCGTAATTTTAAAGTCATCCTTAAGGAAGGATCGTTTCCTGCGATAAAGTTGCTTCGGTCAAGTGATGGCAATGTATTTATACGATGTTATTGGTTTCTTAAACATTCCTATAGCTAATCACAGTTGTTTCAGATTCGCAGACTTTCGATGAGTTTTGCAGCCTGCGATGTAGAAAACGGGATCCTCCAACTTCGCAGTGTGCTAAGGAGCAAGAGTCGCGTTCAATGGGACGATATTTGAGAGACACTTGGTGTAAGTACTTACTTCTAAAGTTTATATTGAATTTATTATGGTTAAAAACTACTGGTTCAATAAAAAATAGAATGTAACTTTATTTAGGGAAACAATACATGTAGTCTACTCCACCCCTTCCCATACCACCCTCTACCCCACCCTCTCCAATCCCACCCACCCTCTCCAATCCCACCCTTTACCCAACCACTCCCATACCACCCTCTACCCCACCCACTCCCATCCCACCCTCTACCTCACCCACTCCCATCCCACCGTCTACCCCACCCACTCCCATCCCACCCTCTACCCCACCCATTCCCATCCCACCCACTCCCATCCCACCCTCTACCCCACCCATTCCCATCCCACCCTCTAACCCACCCACTCCCATCCCACCCTCTACCCCACCCACTCCCATCCCACCCTCTACCCTACCCACTCCCATCAAACCCTCTACCCCACCCACCACCATCCCACCCTATACCCCACCCACTCCCATCCCACCCTCTACCCCACCCAGTCCCATCTCACCCTCTACCCAACCCACTCCCATCCCTCCCTCTACCACACCCATTCCCATCCCACCCTCTACCTCACCCACTCCCATCCCACCCTCTACCCCAACCACTCCCATCCCACCCTCTACCCCACCCACTCCCATCCCACCCTCTACCCCACCCACTCCCATCCCACCCTCTACCCCACCCATTCCCATCCCACCCTCTACCCAACCCATTCCCATCCCACCCTCTAACCCACCCATTCCCATCCCACCCTCTACCCCACCCACTCCCATCCCACCCTCTACCCCAACCACTCCCATCCCACCCTCTACCCCACCCATTCCCATCCCACCCTCTAACCCACCCACTCCCATCCCACCCTCTACCCCACCCATTCCCATCCCACCCTCTACCCCCCCCTCCCATCCAACCCTCTACCCCACCCATTCCCATCCCACCCACTCACATCCTACCCTTTACCCCATACACTCCCATCCCACCCTCTAACCAACCCATTACCATCCCTACCTCTACCCCATCCATTTCCATCCCTCCCTCTAAGCTCCCTACTCCTTTCCTACTCTCGAAAGCCAACCACATTATCCCTCCCAGTATTCCGACCATTCCCTCATTTCCCGCCCACTGCTCCAACCAGACCCTAACCACCCATTCTCAACCCTAAGGCCCCCCGAGTTTGAATTCTCTGTCATTCCCAATACCTTCCCTACCTCTCCATTCCGCCCCTCTCACAATCAATTGCTTTCTTCTCCTCTTGTGCCATAAATATCTCCCACCGTTCATTCTTTCTTCTCAATTAGACATTAGGAAAAATATGGGCAATTTAATGCTAAGGTACAGAATATATAAATTATGCACATCCCCGCCTTAGGCATCATAATAAATCTATACATCCTGCAATAGTAAGTTTGGCATAGGGCGCAGAATTTTTTATATCCATCTTATATACATTTCAATTCATTTAACACTATACAAATTCCGGCCTTACAAATTTTTACACTATACATAATTGAAAGTATATTTTGGCTCGGAAGAAAAAAAAATGTTTTTCACTTCTTATTCTTCTTCCGGGGTAGAGTGATGCCTTAGATGTTAGGAAAGGACTTCAGCTCTTTGCCCCACCTGGAGGCGCTGTGCAACTTCTTCCCTTTTCTTTTGCTTGGCCATCATAGGATTTTTCCTGCCTTTTGAAGGGCACCATGAAGTCCTATATGTAAAAGGAAAATTGAGGAAATGAATCTTAAAATTTAGGTACCTATCTAATTACTTTGCATGAATAGAGAAGTAAATATAAGCATAGTTCCAACGGAAACAATATTAATTATACCTAGAATGTACCATTATATAAGCAGAAGTAGATTGAAAATTCAGCTTTTTATTTTTCATATTAATGATTTCATTTGGCTTCGTTAGTGAAGTTTCAAATGTTTAAGAATTTAGTTCTAAAAAATTGGAACAATTTGCCATAATCAATGGAAGGGAACAATGCACAATAATATTGTTGTAGTAAACAAATAAAGAAATAACTCTAATATAACAGCTAAGAAGCACCATTTAATTCCATGTAAAATACATGTTAACGTAAGGGATTATTAATTTTATTTGACTTCTTTTACACTATTGACGGCTGAACTCGCTAATTAAAGTTATAATTTTTGTAGGACGAATCCTTTTGACAGCTTAGAAATGAGTCAAAATTTTAGTAGGTTACCTCGATTTTGGGCCTTTTTGTAGCCAAAATACTGAAGCTTACGGCTGTAATTTCGCGATTTTTTAGATCCTTGCGTCGTCTTCTCATTAAAAGAAAAATTTCATTACAAAATATTTAGTAGATAGCATTGATTTAGCCCTACTTAATCTTGAAAAAAACGTTTAGTAATTAGTAGCATGTGATCAAAATGACCCAAACATACTCTGAATTTTTAAGACCTCTTTCATGGTCAATCAAATAATTCAATTTATTATTGTTCATGAATGATTCTTTGAAAAAATAATTCTAACTTTTTTACATGATATATTTTTGTATCAAATATAAATTAAATAAAATATTTAAACTCGTCCCAAAATTGCAGTATCTTTTACAATTGATAATTGTTCCTATTAAGAATTAACATAAGAAACTAATTGAACTATTGAAATTGGTGGTAGAGGGTTCATTATTTATATTTTCGTTTCGTAAGTAAAATGAAAATATTGGGTGGGTATAAATTCTCGAGTGTTTATGAAACTTTCTCCAACTATGACAGAAGGATAAGTGATATTTTAAAAATCGTAACATTTATCCTTATCAGTGTTACCAGCCTATAAAAGCGTTATTTAAAGACAATATTTTTACGGGGCTAAATTTTTGTCGTATTAACATTATTTTTAACAATTTGTTATAAATTAACATTTATAAACCTATATCCAGCCTAACATCTGCACATAGCTGGGGTATCAACTTGAAAAAAATTATTCAAAAGTTTTTATTGCGTAGCTCTTTGTTACTATATTAGAGTTACACTAACATACATTTACCCAGTGAGCTTTACGAAAGTATTCTGTGAACCCTAAAATCATTTTAATAATTTTGTTGCATTTGGAAAATGTTCAGTAATATCTTAAAAATATCCACGAAAATTTATGTTTTGATATGAAATTGGTAACTCTGATTACATTGCGTACTTTTTATTACTTGAAATTAACTAAATTCTCAGATTATAACATAGCAAACATCTTTAAAAACGAAAATTTGATTGAAATACCCTCATTAGTTTCTGTGCTGCCAAAGGAAATACATTTCCTGGGTCATATTGACCACTTGCAACTAATTAAGGATTAATATCAGAGCATGCAATGGACAAAGAACTCATATGAAATGTACTTTTTTCAGTGGCTTAATTTAAATTAGTTAATAATCATGTATACCTATGGACTCTCCAATGAATTTGAAATCTCGATATCCTTTAGGGTTGCCGTTAGTGATTTCTCGTAAGACAATGGAAGAGTATTTAAAAAGGTACAATACTTGATCCTAAGTTATAATTCAAAGTTACAGAGCACTTATTAATGGCAGATTTAAAAACATAACACATTTCTTATTCTTAGCCATTGTCTCAAAAGAAAGACACACGACGGATTTACTTCGACGATTTATTCAAAAAGTCGTCAATTTAACCGTTAAAAACAATAACAAAGTTAATTATCCAAAACGAACTGAATTGTATCTATTTAAAATACGTGATTGCACTTAGAGAATTTGGTACTGACTTAGCAATGACATGCCTATAATTTCTAACAAAATTAGGCCTAGCAAGTAGGCAAAAAGTTGCATGTTATTTTTTGGTCAATATGGTAGTTAGTTTCAGGGTAATTTTCATAATAGCTGAAGTGTTATTTATCGATTAAAAATCTGATTTAATAACAGAATTTATTATCAGAAAGATGATATAATGATATGATAATCATATGAGACAGCTATCATTGTATCAGTATACTTATTATTTCATAGGATAGGAATAAAAACACTTTGCGGTTTATAAATTGTGTTTTTACTAACAATCTACCACCAGATCTGTTAATTACTTAAAAGAAGGTAATTGCAGATACTATAAATTATTTTTATTTCTTGTCTATGGCGTTTCACCAATTTAGGCTAAATAATATCGACTATATTTGAATGCACGGACGTAATTCGACAATGTTGAAATAATATGACATGATTCGATGTACGAAACACGAAATAATCTTCTTATCCATAAGGCGAAGTAAAGTGTTTTAGAGTAATTAAATATTTGAATTACCATAAGTTGGAACTCAGACGTCTCCATGAGGATCTCTAGTAATGGTTTTTCTCTGCACCAGTAGCTTTTGATTGAGAAGTCACATCACGCCTGGGCAATATCAATATGAATGGAATAGAGTTCTCCTCAAACCTATAGAAAAAATTGAAAATGAAAATTAATAATGAATCGAATAAAAATGATAATTAAAGCGTGTTTAACTAAATACTGATATTCTAACCACTTAACCTCAGAGCCACAATCCGGAAAGCGAGAAACCTGGGTTCGAGTCCTGGACAAGTCAATATATTTCACTTTCCGTAAGACGTTTTGGTTAAGTCGCACGCTTTCCTGTACTAAGTCAAACTTCATTTCCAACATTTTTTGAACAATTATTAAGTATCTTATTTCACAGCCATCAGCATCAATGCAGTAAAATTATTACAGTATCAGCTCGAAAATAACGCGACTCCGAAATTTACATAAAGATATTTAGAAAAAATATAATACTCATAAAAAATTCAAAGAAAGTAAAATTCAATCAGATAAGCAATTATTTATGTAATTATAGCTAATAATACAGCTTATATTCATGTCAATAAAATCAAGTAAAGTAAAACATTAGGCCGGACATTCAGTCAAGTTTTAAACTCTGTAGGAAAATGTCCTTGTTTATATTATATTCCATTACTTAACTCCAAGCGCGAGTCGATTTGCTAACGGAAAATAAATGCTCAAAAAATATCGCGTTATATTCCATGCAATGAATTGTGGAGGAAAGGACTAATAAATGATAAATAAAATGGTAATAATCTATGAGCCTAACATTAATTACGAACTAACTAATTATCAGCAATATCTATGAAATTGGTCCTTCATATTTACGAAATGCCGGTTCTAGAACGTTCTCCAAATGGTCCATGAAGCATCTTCTCCGAAACATCTCCGTATTTCCTCATTGCATCATCTGATATAATATACATACGCAATGATTGATGAATAAAAGGCACAACATTATAAATAAAACACCTATAATCTATGAGACTAAAACTAATTACGAACTAATTAATTATTAGCATTATCTATTATATAAGTCATTCATAATTACGAAATGCCGGTTCCAGAATACTAAGTGTTCAAAGTGTACAGGAAGCATCTTTTCCAAAAGATCTCCATATTTCCTAAATGCATTATCTGAAATAATACGCAAATGCAATGAATGATGAAGGAAAGGACTAATAAATGATAAAAAAATTGAAAATAATCTATGGGACTAATATTAACTATGAACTAATTATTTATCAGAATTATGTATGTCATAAGTCATTCATATCTACGAAATGCCAGTTCCAGAAGTCCTGTGTTCTCTAAGTGGTCCAGGAGTCACCTTCTCCGTAACATCTCCGATATTCTTCGAAGCTTCATCCGAAATAATAGACATATGCAATGAATTATGAAGGAAAGTACTAATAAATGATAAACAAAATACATATAATCTATGAGAATAGTACAAATTACGAACTTATTAATTACCAGCATTATCTACGATATAAGTCATTCATATTTACGAAATTCCGGTTCCAGAAGTCCCTTGATCTATAAGTTGTCCAGGAAGCATCTTCTCTGAAGCATCTCCATATTTCCCCGAATCAACATCTGAAATAATACACATATGATATGATTGATGAAGAAAAGGACTAATAAATGATAAACAAATTGCAAATAATATATGAGAATAGTACAAATTACTAACATATTAATTATCAGCATTGTCTATGATATAAGTCATTCATATTTACGAAATGCCGGTTCCAGAAATCCTAACTAATTTTAGTGGTCCAGGAAGTATCATCTCCGAAAAATATCAGTATTCCCTTGATGCATCATCTGAAACATACATATATGCAATGAATGATGAAGGAAAGTACTAATAAATGATAAACGAAATGCCTAAAATTTATGAGAATTATACTAATTACGAAATAATAATTATCAGCATTATCAATGATATTCATTCATATTTACGAAATTCCGGATTCAGAATTCTTATGTTCTCTATGTGGTCCAGGAAGCATCTTCTCCGAAACATCTCCGTATTTCCTCGATGTATCATCTGTAATAATACACAAATACTATGAATTATGAAGGAAAAGACTAATGAATGATAAACGAAATGAAAATAAACTATGAGAATAAAATTAACTGTGAGCTAATTATTTATCAGAATTATCTTTGATATATTTAATTCGTATTTACGAAATGCCGGTTCCAGAAGTCCTGTGTTCTCTATGTGGTCCAGGAAGCATCTTCTCCGAAACATCTCCGTATTGCCTCGAAGCATCATCTGAAATAATACACATATGATATGAATGATGAAGGCAAGGACTAATAAATGATAAACGAAATGCCTTTAATCGGTGAGACTATTATTTAATACGAGCTTATTTGTTATCATCTTTATATATGTAATTAGTCATTCATACATACAAATTGCCGGTTCCAAAAATCCTGTGTTCTCTAAGTGGTCCATGAAGTCAAGATATTCAATCTCTAAAATGATGATAAATATTTGATAAAACTCTAATCTGATGGAAGGAGAATCGTTTACGAAAAAAATAACCAATATTAGATTAATTTTACTCTTAATACTGTATCATTCCAAATTACATTGAAATTGCTTAAAATACATCTCTCAGTATTGAATTATAAAGTCATTTGGCAAGAAATAAACATAATTCTGATGAGAGAGATATTGAGCTTAACGCCTCAATTCATACACTTGAGAAGACCTGAAAAACCTTTGTGAAAAAATAAAATTTAAAACTTCTGGATCTCTACATACGAGTGGTGTTTCAATTTTCACTGAATTGGCAGCGTTGCAATAATGTCGATAATAATTCACGTTATTAAATCCCAGTAAATTATGAGATGCATCTAGAGTTGAATAATGAAAATTCACTTCATCTTTAGTAAATGGATGTAACACAAGTCTCGCAACTGAATTTGAAATCCCTAAATCAGTTAGAATAACCGATAGTTATGTCTCGTAAGACAATCCATGAGCATTTAAAAAGGTATTTCTAAAGCTGAATCTTAAGTAGTATTTTAAAGAAACAGGACACTCACTATGACTGATTTTATAAATAACTCATTCTTATTTCCTAGCCAACAGTTCAATCATGATGAACGACTGAATTACTTCGGAGATTTATTCTAAAAGTCGGAAACTAAAATGTTTTTAAATTTGAATCGATGATCCAAAAAAAGTAAATATTTTGAAATAGAGATGTTTTGAAAGCAAAAGTAGTTCTGTTAACAAAGATCAAGGCGAAGGCATAATGCTTTCTCGCATGGGAAATAGAAAGTGCTTCGTTATCTCAAAACAAACAGCTGCCCGGTGACCTTCAGTTTCCGACCGAATTCCTGCAATTAAAATCGGTATATTGTGTTATAGCATTTGCTACACAATAAAAAATGCGAGGCACTTACGATGCGAATACATTTAGTAAATGCATACGTATAAATAAAGAAGTTCTCTCTTGTAAGCAATATAATGAACAATCACTCGAATAAAGTATTGATGAATCTATGCCTTAGCGAGAGTCGTTATGTGCACTGAAATTTAAATTCCCGATACGCGTTACCGTTGGTGACTTATGTTAAGATGAAAGATATTTAAAAATATATTTTAGATTCGAAATTTGGGAACTGGTTGATTAACGACAAACGTCGCTACATTGATTTTAAAGTTCCTCCGCCGTCAACATAGCTAATTATGAATATCTTCATTAACGCAATAACCATTTCCTTCCTTATGCAATGCATTTATTTACTAGGACTATTTGCAAGTATAAACTTGGGATGAAATTGAAGCTTGCGGGAGAAAAGTAAAATAGGAATAGATTCCAAGTAAAAAAAGTCAACACGGCTCCAAAAACAAATATTTCGGAGTATTATTTTTTATTTATTTATTTATGAAATATATTAAGAGAAAGAAAACTCAATTAGAAGTTTAAATCAACGACATAAAATTCGAATTCTTACCGTTAGACCGGAACGTAGTCCTCCGACGTAGTCTTACCGGGAATTGCAAAGTTGGCGCCGTAGCTGCGTTCTGATTGGTGGAAATTTGTTTCTTACCCACTCTCTTTTTCCGTTGAACCGTTAGATTACAAATTGCTAAAAAAATTAAAATAATTTTACATGTATTATATTCAATAGAGAATCCTTTAAAAGATCGAAATAACTAAGAAATATTTCCTGTTAACTTTAATCAAGTTCTCTTATAGCCTCGAAGTTAACGATTTCTGTTATTAACGGAATAGGTATTTAATTTAATCAGGAATGTCATTGGTCAATGTTAATTTTCAATTAATTTTATGCAAATTTGAATTAAATGATTTTATATAGTATTGGCCTACTGCAATTTGCAGTGCAACTCACTATAAGCTCTAAATAATCGTGATATTAATTAATGATAAGAATAAATAGACACAAGAAAACTGTTGAGGAAAGCATCTCAGATCACGAATAAGATATATTCGAATATTATATTTGGAGTAGCTAAAGCTCCCATTGATTACCATATGGGAATATAAAAGTAGATTAAATTCAAGTCGTCTGTCGTACAATGAGTAAATACCCTTTAGTAAACACAACAGAAAAGCTATGCTTACTGTACAGGAAAATGCATGGATTAGACAATCGTTATGGTTGTCATGGGGACTGGTTGTTTATAACCACAAACGTTTTGGAAAATCTTCCCGTATTTTGTCGATATTCTTATAATTTCGATTCGAATAAAATATTCTAAGGCCAAAATAAGTATCTTTATTAAATTTCCGTTCTTTCGATGCTTGTCTAGACTCTGCACGACTATTCCTGCTAATTTATTTCTTTAGAAGAAATAATGCCTGCAATCGATAAAAGTGAAGTCTCCATGAATTCCGTATGTAAATCTATCCGAGCGATTTAAGTTAGAACCTTATAAAATTATCAAATTAAATTAATTCAGTACTTTCTTTTGATCTCATAGAATACGTATACGAAGTTTGAAGTTAATCGGGCAAGCGGTGGGACCTCCAATCCAAGACTAACCCACTAGCATACCAACCGAATTTTATTTTATGTATATAAATAGGTAAGAATATAATGAACTGCAATGAGCTTCGTTCAACTGTCAATTTCCGTTAACATTCAAACCTGGACTTTTCGTATGACTAGTAGACAGTATTTCAACAAATATAACAGCCTAAAAGTTGTCCGAACTATTTGGGAACTCCCAATATTAACATATTGTAATCTCGATGCAGGTTCATACTTTAACATATAGGCAAGAATAAACTAGAAAGAGCCTAAAACATCCACTAATTTCCGTTTAATTCAAATCAAGATTTCCTTTATGCTTACGAGATGATGATATATGCATTTCTTCCAGCGTAAAAATTAAAAGAAGAGATATTTGCGTATTACGTTTAGTCATTATTGACGTAAGCAACCGATAAACCCGCGTTTTACGAGTTTTAACGAGTTTAAATGCTTATTTACACTTAAATGAGCTTTATAGAGTGGTTAGAGATCATTATAACAAATGTCGTATCGCAATTATAAATGCAGTAAACTAACGCTAAGCCATTCACAGAAACGAGGTGGCAAGTTAATGTAAGGCTAAGGTTAGTCTATGATATACTATGTAAACCGAAGATAAGTTAGAACTTTTCTTAGAGAAGTCATTCAGACTTTGATGAATTAATACATGGTTTCGGTATTATAATTCAAATTACTTACTGTTCCGGAAATAACCTTATAACTTAAACTCTTGCACCTTTTGTAATTTTACTTCCGCGCTTCCCCCCATGGTTACGTCAGGAACGGTGCCGAAGTGAGAGGTCGTATTATTGAAAGCTAAAGTAGCAAGAGTCAGGTTTTGATCTATTACAATGAGAAAATATATAAATATCACTTTGAATCGAATGTAAACGATAATTAAGGTCCTAACCTCAGAATCTGGAATGTCGTGCAACGATTTGAAACAGCTACGACCCTTAAATCCCTTAAAATTCACGCTACAGCAATGATATCAAAGACTGTATAAAATAGAAGCCAATTTCTAATTAAGTATCTTATGAAACTTACCATTCACTGGAAATCCTGGGTGAAGTCGGCGATGGACGTTGAAAAACGAATTCTGGCCTTTTAAAAATATATGAAATTTTCGAATATCAATTATTAGTAAAAGATAACGCGACACTTTTAAAAATTCGGTACTCTGAAAAACTTTCACAAACCCTGACCGAGTCGGCAAATTCAAATTTCCAACGGTTTTCCTACAAATCTGTTTGGCAGCACTTCCTTACCGGAAGGAATCTCGATGGCAACTGACAGAAAAACCGATCTGCGCAACCTTTGATCGAAATTGCTGACGCCTGATTGGTCGAAATTCAACCGGCTGTCAACATGGCCCCACCCATCAATCGTCATGGAAATTTTCCACGACCATTACCATGGGTAACAATCATGTTTTTATCGAATTTCAAAAAGGATCATTTTTAATGTGTTATATTTTTTTTGCAAAAAAATTATTTACGTTGAAAATCAACCTTATATTTCGCGAACCCGCAGAAGTGGTAGAGTGAATTTCTTAAAGATTGGATAAAAATAGTTTTACAACAAACCTAAAGTATCCACATTTTTGCAAAGATGTAAGATTAATATATAATTAATTTCGACATCGTAATAAGGATTTACTAATTCACTTGTATAAGACGTCATTGTATGACAAAAGAATGGATATCGGTGCTGGGGATATCAATTGTAGACCGAAAAAGACATTCTGCAGAGAAGAGAAGCAGCTAATATGAATTCGCGAGATTACTGACATTCTTTTTCTACCTTAAAATTTCCTACCGCAAGTTAAAGGACTCGGTAACAATAACCGTTCCACCAAAGAGTTAGCCCAACTGCGAAGAATTTCCGGTAACTAAACATCCGAAAGTTCAGATTTGAAACTCATCCAAGGAGCATCTCATGAAAGCATTTTCCCTTGAAGTCTTTCATGCTGAATGACTTCGAAGAAACCTAGAAGACTTCGCAAAAAGCACTTTAGAATCACACCATTGTCACATTTTTTCATGAAAATCACAAAATGAGGAGCTGAATCTTAAGTGTTAGCATATAACTTCCATTTGAATATTGCAGGAATTGTAATATTCATTCACGTCCAACTGGTCGCACACGTACAGTAGAGGACAATCCAGAGAGTTTCACATCCTCGATCACTTCTAAAAACACACTCCACATCGAAATATAATTATCAGAGCTTTAAAAATCACGTTCAAATTGTCATTTCACACACTTCCTCGACACAAGGACGAGGCGTTTACAAGGCTATTTACCGCGCGTTCGGAATGTCGTTTTTCATGAGAAGTCTGAATTACGTTTTACGCGCTGTGAGAAATCTGTTTAGACGAATGCTACTTCTTTTAATTCCTTTAATGGCGGTCGTT
Source organism: Sympetrum striolatum (assembly GCA_947579665.1). Taxonomy (NCBI): domain Eukaryota; kingdom Metazoa; phylum Arthropoda; class Insecta; order Odonata; family Libellulidae; genus Sympetrum; species Sympetrum striolatum. Next base: position 18,675,070 of record OX388342.1, on the reverse strand, counting down.
AAGCCTTCCTAAAAGCACCACCCAAGTTTTCTTGTCGATGTAATTAGCATACTGATGTCATCAGAAGAATTAGTTTTCCTCTTAGTTCTCGAAGGATAATTGACTTCGGTATGATTACTAAACCATCAATCTTTTGATTTCTTCCTAAGTTTGTGAATTGTGAATGTGATTTCTTCTTTTTCACTTTTGTGTTTTCGACATCATACAGTTTAATATTCTTGTATTCGTCAGAGATAAATTCGCAGTCGCTGAGGCAATATTTAAAGTAAGATCTTTTTATCCCAAAGATGGGGTCCTCTCAAAAAATTGGACAATCCAATTTATCTAACACTTTCTACTAATCTTTCACAAGCACTAGAGGTAAGAATGTGAAATTCATCGAATGTTATACGTATTACCATTGCTCCTTTTATAATGGTTCGTTCTAAATTGCAATTAAAGCGATTTGAAACTAAAGTCTTACTATTCACTTACATGAATTTTATTGTAGTTTTAATTTTAATTTGGTAATTACATGGTCATTAGTGTAGGTAATCTCAAACATGTACATCGCACTTGATTTAGATATTGCCTCGATGACTAGATAAAGAGTAGACTAGAATTCTGAACGAATTATTCTTACAAACTACCTACAATCGTGATAATGAAGAAATCACAATTACATGTCACAAACTTACGAATACATGACAATATTGTAGGCTCAATATTACACCAAAATTACTCACTTACTTCGCATATTCAGAGGCAATTATATTCTTCTGATAGCTTCTGTTTGCATTTAACATCCGTGAGAAAACATACTTGGCTCTGGTAGAAAGGCTTAATGACCACCATTTTGAGGAAAGAAACGAGAAGTATCAGATACAACAAATTACTCAAAACTCGTCTGGCGAGATTCAGATTTTCATGACAAAGGAAATTCCGAAAGCGAAGATGGCCAAGTAAGCGCCTCGTGCTCGTGTTGAGGTAGATTGTGGAATGGCAATCTACACGTGATGGATTTTAAACCTTAGAGTATTATTATTTCGATGTTATGTGTGTTTAATATAAGTGATCAAGATTGTGGTGCTCTCTGGATTATCTTCTACTGTTCGTTTGCAGACAGTTCGACGTTGGAATACTCTCAAATATCACTCATAGGAAAAACGTATGCCTACTCTTGAAGCATAGCTTTTCATTTTGTGATTTCCTTAAATAAGTGTAAAATAGTGTAATTTTAAGTGCTACGTCTACTCGGGGATAATCTATGAGAAATAAAGACACCGAACTAGAAGGATTCCTTCCTATAGAGCTGTGCATTCTTTATGGAGTCAAGAAATAGTTCTTTGCTCTCTTATTCTTCTGAGGCGTATTCGACGATAGAGAATCATAACCTAAGGTGAGTACGATATTAATGATTTAATGTGATTGATGCTTTGATGTATTTCAATAAATGAAAACTTATTCGTGTGAAAATATTCCTAATTCAAAATAGTATGTGTCGAAGACGGAAGTGGAAATAATAGTAAAGAAATCGATGGTCGGAAGAAATAATAACACGATGTTAATCTTCGAAGATGAGCCGAGCCGTTTTAATCAAAATAATGGTCAATTTAAATGTCTCTGAATAGAGATACTTTAAATAGTATATTAAATGGATTGTTGGCATGGCTGATGCGCTGTTCCCATTCACTTGTTCAAGTCCAACGACGAGTTACGAAACGCGATAAATAAGATGTAATAAATTTATGCAGCTTTGAACGACTATAATTTAGCACCATAAATAAATATAGTTATTGCAATGAAAATAAAAGAAATTAAAATTCTGCACAGTTTACGATATTTCGAGCAATCCCATCCAGGAAACAGCCAAATCTACGAAAGGTATAAATAAAAAAATAAAGAAAATTTCACATTCCAAATAATTATAAAATTGAATGAATAATAACATAACATTCTATATCAATATTGTAATAATAATTATTAATGAAAATTCAAATCCAAGTCGTGAGCGTGGCCAAGGACGATAGGTTTGAATTCCGCCAATCAGAATTCAGCGTCTTTGTTGAAGGCTCATCCTGGTGGACATTTTCTTAGTTGCTGCTTAGATTCCTGCTGGTGCAGAGGCTGAGTTACTCCTTTAATTTATAACCGTTAGAATTCGAATTTGGTGACGTACGTTAAGTTTGCAAACAGGTAACAAGACGTTTTATTTTAATGTTTAGTTTAATTTCATCGTACAATTTATTTCTTTTTACAAATGTTTCTATTAGTGAAATTATAAATTTCTTAAAAATAAAAACTTTTGACTTCCTCGAGATTACCACGGTCACCACCCCAGGATCTCCATTACGCGGTAAGTTCTACGGAATACCTTATTAGAATTTCTATTCTGCTCTAGTTATGAAGGACTAATTGATTTCGCGAGCTAAAAATTCCGGTGTCTTAAAAGACGTCGTTGCGTAATATTCGTGCCAGAAGTTCGCGTCACCATAACGTTGGTAATAAGTTTAAATAAATCCCTTAGACACGGGACTTTTTTACTTTTATTCATTGCGCATTCGCATATAATATTGTTTCAACATATGTTGTTTATCGGTTTTTGATTTAGTGATCATCGGATTAAGTTAGTTACTCTCGTCTCGAGTTCGTGGTTGACTTTCACGAACGATTGAAAATAAATTGACTCGAACCTTTAATGATCTATGAAAATCTCACCTCACGTAATTCAACAGGATGAAACGCAAAAGAAAAATAATTGACTTTGGCGGGATTCGAACCCGCTGGTATGTATTTACGCCGGAAGACCTTGGTGATTCAGATCTCGGTTCGAATCCGAGCTTTATGAGTGTATTCTTAGTTCAGGGTTAACTATAACAAATTGATATTATCTTTAACTCATGCATATTCAATAGTATTTCGTAATACACTTTAGATTTCTGTGCTGTGTGATCTTTCAGATTTTCTAACCGCCAACGTTTCGTAGTATCGTGTTCCTTTCCCAAAGTTATCTAAGTTTATTCTATTGTCTCTTAAATCATGTGAAATCGAATTTAAATTACTGGTACTTTCTATTTCAATTCATCCTTCGTTTTTATTGTATAAGCAGATTGAGATAATTACTCTTTTAGTTTTAACCTCAAAATGGATCGCCGATATCGAATGTCATAACTTTATATGAATTATTTCTGCGATACTTAGCGTAGTTGCCCAAATTTTATATCTTTAATTATCCTTTCTTAGAATTTGCGGTGACCCAAAGACATGGAAAACGGAAATCCTAATTTGAAAATATCCAGATGAATTTCTTGACTGCCCATGGCCGCACAATACAGTACTTGTGTTACGTAAATTGAATGATATTTTATTGATTTGGCATTTCTATTTTTCCAGATTTTGAGAAAGTGAACTTACCCTCAATTCAATCAGAGGCGCTGGTGCGCGAGTCAATTATTTCAAAGTGGATTTCCAACCGTCACGGAAGAGACGCGGGGAACAACGTTTCATCGGTTACCGAAACTTTGGTAAGTAGATTTCGTATTTATATCTTCAATAATCCAGATTTTAACATTCAGATATATCTCTTGCGTAACTTAAATTCAAGTAATAGAATGTGTCGATGATGTAGGCACGTTTTCAAATTCACGAATATTATTCACTCTGTTGAAACGTAATTCATCTCATCGTTTTTGTTCGTTGCATTATAAATACGTTATATTTCCCATCGTAAATTGCCATTTACTGGCTTTTTTATGATGTTATTGAAATTAACATTTGAATGGCCCGCTACTGTCATCAGAACCATCGGCTCTTCATCGGGAGTTAATCTCGATGGGAGCGATGGACATCGGTGGAAAGTCGGACGTAGTTTTAGCCGCCATGAGATTTAAACTTTGAAAGACACATTACAAAATATGAGGATAAGATGTTATAGTTAGGGAAAGTGGAGATAATAAACTTGTTCCAATGAAGTTACCTTTCATTAAAACGAGACAATATTATGGATTCTTTTCCACTTGGATAATATTTTTACTTTGAGATCTAGAGGAGAGTTTGGTTTTGCTAGCCTTCGTCGTTCATATTAGCGCTTATCCTGCCTTAAGGGTTTCCTTCATGCGCCAAAGCAAATGGTTGATTTTGGATGTTACTATAGCAAGGGCAGATCACTCAGCATAAAAGTTGTTTTTGAGATCATAGTTTTACTACGTTACGCCTGGCGTTGATTAATTTTGCCAAAGTCGTTTCATTGACTTATTATTTACTGTTTAAATTATTTTCGAGGAATAGGGTTGAGGTGACTTTGCACATAAGGGCGTGCACCCAGGAAAATTCCCAAGGAAATACGGACTTGAAAAAGTCTGACGAGGCCGGGAACCGAACCCGGGATCTTCTTCTATCCGGGAGGCTGCTTTAACTATCTTAGCTACCAGGAAACATTTTTAAAAGTCGTTTTAGGGACTTTTTGTGCAAAGCAGCCTCCTGAATAGAAAACGCTCCCGGGTTCGATTCCCGGCCCCGCCAGACCTTTTTCAAGCCCGTTTTTCTTTGTTTATTTTCATTTACGTAAGACCAACCCAATGCTCACATAGTATGCCTGTTGCCTTTGTCTATGATTAGAATATAGTTCTGAGAAGACATTAAATCAGTTTATAATTCTACATTCGCAACCATTTCTGAATGTCTCTTATCCTATCCATGAGAACCTACAAAATATCACTATATCATATCGCCATTCTGACACATGATATTCTGTTAAATTACCTGCTTCTGCCGTACAAGTTTTAGCTAATGCCAACCTTCATTTCTAAACTTTATTTATAGAATGTAATAAAAATGTAGGATGTAAGCTGTTATTGCTATAGACTTTCACCGCGATTCTTTTAAAAATTTATGAATTTCAAGGAAATTGGAATAATCTTGTAATTGTTTAAGGAATTGGTTTCTGTGAGGCACTAGACATTTATTTGCAGTTGTGAAATTCTTCATGAAATGCAATCTAGATTTTGTTTCTTTCAACGTTATCATTTTAATATTGTATTACTGTATCTGATGTAACAAGCATTTTAAATTGTGCTTGACGGTTTTAATAAATGTTTAGAGACTCTGATGTCATAGTCGAATCAATTTTGTTTTCCTTTCTTTTCTCTTAGCTTTTGTGAATCACTTCATAAATCTCTAGCACGCACTTTCGCCTTCTAGTCTTTCTTTAAGTTTTTGTTAGGAAAAGTGAAAGGTATTTTTGGGCATTCCCTGACAAGGTTAATTGCTGTTTTGGTTTCCCTTTCATTGCTTTCTCGATAAAATTGCGCCAAAAATATATAAGCAAAATGCGTCCTTTAGCCCCGATTTTGGGTTTCAGCGACCCTCATTACATCCACTTCGCTTTTAAGAGTTCAGAGTGGTCTTCTAGTAACCTTGGATAGACCATGGCCTGTGATGTACATTCTCACGTTTTTTTTATCGTCAGTAAGGTGATGAAATGTAGAAATATTATAAATTGTTTCATATCGCTTCACAGGTCACTATTTACGTATAGAATTTCGTACTTCAAAACTAAATTCAAATCATCATATATATGTCAAAGGTTTTGCGCGGCGTGGACTGCAAAATATAGAACATGATCTTGTCGATTACATACGTTTACACTCTCATTAAATTAAATTATCACTCGAGCAGGAGATTCTTATCTTATTCACATATCTTCTTAAAATTTCTTCCGTTTCCTTATACAGGACATCGGAAAATTTCGACGAATTTATAAACTACAGCTTATAAGCTGCAAACTTGCGACCCTTTGACATTAGGTGTTCTTCTTTTTTCAACATTAAGTTATGAACTACAATATTAGCGGACGGAAAAGAGAAACAAATAGTTTCAAGTTTACGAAAAAATCAATAGTAATTGAATCGTTTGTGTACCTTTGGTGTCTTTTCAGTGAACTGGATGTGTTAAATTCTTTGAAATAGTTTTTTACATGGCGTTTGAGCGCATAGGTGTATAATTCCGTCCCATATTTTTATAAACATTATATTTTTCCATTTGAATTTCTTACCGTTTCATGTACAATGAAGGAATAACGTTATACTTAGAAGCATTAGCTTTTAAAAATCAATCTTTGTTGATTAAGCATTTATGATCATTGAAGTCGTAAAAAAAGATAGATATTCAATTATCCATGCTGTGGCAGAAAGGGGAAAACGTTTGAGAAACATGTGGTATTATAGGGATGCATTATTAAAAATTTACGGGAAATATATTTTGTAAATATTGCTTAACTGATCATCGAGAGATAATCACTGTACAATTTCCCCCCTAATATCTGATTGGATTAAGCTAAGATGAGAGATGTTAGATTCTCATCTATATAGAAAAGGGCTAATAATTTTAACCATACATCAAACCTTCTCCAACTATCGAAGAGTAAAATTATAAATGTTTACGTGCATTTCTCTCTTGTTGGTAAAAATTCGATTGCAACAGAGGCAACCTTGTGCTTGTAGCATATACTTAAGTTTCAATTAAAAGGCTCTCATATTTATTTAATTTGTGATAAATGGCCATCAGATGCTAACGTTGTTGTAAATGGGTGAGAATTTTAAATTTATCCTTGCCGTGGGACTACGTAGGAAGAGCTAAGCTGTCTGGCGAGTCAATAGTGGTTAATAGCCATGGAATTACTGTTTTGACATCAGTATAACTAGAAAATGATTTATGCAATAACATAATGTGTTGCGTAGCTTCTGAATAAACGTTTGAAGTTTGCAATTGACCTGAAAACTTTTCGATAATAATTCTTTGTTTCATTTGTTTCAGGATAATGCAGCATACAGCTCCTGAGTGTGAGGTTACCTTGTGAGTACCCTGACACTTTTCTTATCATATCTAACGATATACTATGCCTTCAAATATAATAACTAATTCATCTTACCTATTGTGGCAATATATCAGTCTGCTATAATAGTTTCTTGATCATCTTGTTTATTGCAAGAAAATTTGAGTATTCAAACATTTTCGAATTTCTCATTATATCTCATAAATTTTTTCATATATTCAATTCAAGAGTGAATCACTAAAGTCACAATATCAATTGCCAGTAAATATTCTCTTAGTTTCCCAGGTACTAATTATCCTGGATTGCTGCCAATTTGAATTCAACTATTTTGGTAATAGCTTTTGGTGGCTTTAGTTTAGAATCAAGTGTATCTATGTGTGCTAACCACCTGCTCCGTGGGGGAGGAGGGAATTGTGCCTGATTCCTCTCAGTCTTAGCCGAAAGGCCTACAGACGCAGGCATCTCTTCCAGGGTCCTTTATTTCACCTTCTTCTGCTGGGGGGAGCTAACTTAGCCCTCTCTTCTCACCAGTTCGATCTTTCTTGTCTATGAGGTCGGATCCCGCGGTTAACCAGCGCTAGGCGATAAAGAGGGGGTTCCTAGGCATGGGAATGAACCTCATTGCACGTCGCCTTAACCTGGCCGGGTCCACTCCTTAGGGTGTTAGGTTTCCCTCCAAATCCTCCCTTCCCTTCTTCATCGGCTGAATTTAAGGAAAAACGCACAGTACGTCGATGTAATTTATCCAGGTGTTATTCTGGTACCGGTTGTGGTTATCAATGATAACGAAGGTGCAGGTTATTTAAAAACACAAGGGAAAATATTGACACGCCTTAGCTACAGCAATAGTTTTTGAACATTCAGCGTTAAAGGTTTCATCTTTAGTAGATTTACTTTTCATGTGAATCTCTCTGGCTATCTAAAACATTTATTTCATCCATTAAAGGGTTTTACTGAGGTACTGAAATTGCAGGTCTCTGTTATGAAAGAATCGGTATTATATTTAATTAGATTATACTACAGGTTCCCAATTGTTAAAAATTCCAATATCATTTCCGTTCTTCAATTGTCTAATAGGGTGTGTCACGAATAACCTTTTTTCGAAATTCAAAATTTCAAGTCAATAAAAAGTTGTCACTATATATGATCACATATTAACCCAAAAAATTTTTGTCAAATTGAAAAAATTTAGGTCTCCCGCAACGGGCCTTAAGTTTTATTTGTTTTGTCAAAAAAGAAGATTTAATTTTTTTAAATATAAATACAAAGTAAATGTTTGTTTCAACTACATAAAATATAAAGTTTATAATGTTAATTTACAGTATTAAAAAGTTATATCTCTCGTGTAACATTTACGCCTTTTCAAAACCCTATATAATTCCCATACTATTGAAAAAAAATCTAATGCCAGCACATGACTTTCTCCATATATAAGATGTAAATATTTATCTAAGACAGTATTTTCGAACTCTATATTCAATCCATACTTGGAAAATATATACAAATACATTTTTTGTAATTTTTGTAAATAACTGTATATACCTAAAAATCAGATTAATGGAGGAATTTTGCAAAAACGGAAACAAACTTCGAAAAATAAAGCTCGACTTCTGGTTAACCGATTTACTCCAAAAACTAATCATTTATAACGGCACCTACTAAAGAGCTATACATATAAATGAAATTTGGTGTTGGTACGACAAATAGTTTTCATGTTAGAGCGCCCACAAAGTACATAATCAGCTACTTCCGGTTTATCGGTATTTCACGAATAACTCGTAAACAATAAGTGATACAAAAATAGGTTTAATACAAAAGTTATAGTCAATTACATTTTATAAAACTTTTATAAAATTAGTATACACCTAAATATCATATTCATGGAAATATTTTGCAAAAACGGAAATGCGCTTTGAAGAATAAAGTTCGACTTCCGGTTAACCGATTCACTTTAAAAATGAATCGACTATGACAGCACTAACCACAACGCTATATGGCTATACGGCTAATAGTTTTAACGTTAGAGCGCCCACAAGCACACACACACACATACAGACATCATTCCGAAAATGGTCAAAACCTGTTCTAGTGACCCCAGAACATGTATTTCCGTTGAAATATTGAAGTCGATTTTTTTCATGAAAACAATAATTTCTCTATACTACTACTACTACTATACTACTACTACTACTACTATACGCATATGGAGAAAGTAATAAACGAAAATTATCAAAAGGAAGGGTTGAAATTTGAAAAATATGTGTATTTGATAGAAAATTAAGGTTTTCATGTAGATTCCAGGATGCGTAAATGTGACATGGCAGATATAATTTTTTTTAAGCTGTTAATTAACATTCTAAACTTTATATTTTGTAGTTGTAAACAAAACATTTCTTTGCATTTATGTTTAAAAATTATTAAAATCTTCATTTTATAAAAAAAATCAAACTGTAGGCCCGTTGCGGGAGATTTAAATATTTTTCAATTCAATTAAATTTGTTTGGTTTAACATGTGACCATAGTGACAACTTTTTATCGACTTGAAATTTTGAATTTCGAAAAAAAGTTTTTCGTTGTACGCCCTTTTGACTAATACCCACACTTCTATGATTAAAACACAAATACAACATATCAAATTGCAGTATCGACCTTAATCTTAGACTAGCCGAAGCGCACGTTGATTCTCAACGGAGATCTCTGTATATTTCCTGTTAGCCTGGCTCAATGGACCAGGTTAGGGGTCGCCCACAAATTACGTAACGCAAAATTATCCTATTTTCGACCCCCCTCCGCTGCGCAACGAGTACTTAGTGAAAAGTTTTGGTTTCTACTCAGGAGAGTGATTTTTAGATACCAGTAATAATTTACTTTTTTATAAACAATTTCAATTTTAAAGGCCTTTCATACATCTCACATGGATTCGATGACTTGATGATAATTAGCACAAAACACAGACAGGGGAATACCCGTGCAGCCTACCACATTTCACTCTGACTACTTTCGTTCGACATTCGTTTGGATCAGAGCTGCCAACTTTCCCCGGTAAATTGAGTTTTAAATTCAAACTTTAAACATGCAGAAGTTTTGATTTTTTCGTTGTTCAGAAACCGTGACGTAATGCAAACCTTGGCCTCCCCTCCCCCCACTTACCAGGACCGTATCGCCTGGCTAAACACCCCCCTCCTCTCCCCCAAATTGGGTTTCTTAATTTGTGAACCGTCCCTTATGAAAAAGAGAAATCCAAAGTAATCCTGGTTAGGAAAAGCTACCACCAACGGCGTGATGAATACAAATCTCGCTGTTAACTCCATTATGAATTAACTTTTCTGAATACTGTTTTATTTTATATCATTTTCAAATGGTTATTAATTTAATTTACAGCGTAATATACGAAAATGAACTTTGCCAGGATTTGTTAAGGGAGCGATATAACTCGTCGGTAATCGAACCGGAGACGGAGATTTCGTAAATTCGTTTCGAAGTCGTTGCTATCATCTGAATTTTAACAAAGTGCAGATTTGAATTTTGCAGCCTCATGTTTCTAAGTTTAGAGAAAAAATAAATAACAAAAATCTAAATCTAAATAAAGAATACATGACGGATCGTAGATTTTCAACGGTGAAATAAAAACTGATTAATTACTTTGCAGAGACTTAAAAAAATCTCAAAAGAAATTCCATGTATTACTCTGTTCACATGCCTGGCCGTAGAAATTTCACCTTCTGGTATAATGAATGATGAAAAATTTTAATTCCCATCATAAGTTCAATATGATAGGGCTGCTTGGTGTCAAACTCAGAACCTTTAACTGAACCTTAACCTGTACCTGTAACCAGAAACTGTATCGTAAGTAATTGGAGATTACCACCATACGTTTCAAATAGTAGAGATGCCTGGTGTCGACCCCAGGTTCTTTTGAAAGATGTGAATACATATAACACCCTGATAGAAATAAAACGTATTTAATTCAAATTTTGAAGTCGATATCATACCGGGAAGGTCCTACAATAAGACTCCGTTTTTCCCATCTGAAATGCTTAGGGTAATGTAACGGCTCACTGGGATCGAACCAAGGAGCGTACATAAATTAATTCATTACCTCTATCTACATGCCGAATTTCAAATTTTTATCTTATAGATATTGATTTTTTTATCTTAAAAATCGCCGCAATTAATTTTAAATAAGGAAAATATTTGCCCTGACTCTAGCGTCGAACCAAGGATAATCCTCACAGATATCTTTATAGTTTTCGTCGGATATGCACGGATTCTACCGATTCCTCGAATTTCAACTCTTTGTTTTGCCAGGAAGTGCCTGGAAACAATTTTGAAAAATGAATGAATGAATCCCCGCAATGTATCTTTAAGGGAAAAATCGCGACTTTGGGGCCTTCTGGCATCGAACCCATGACACTGAGGTTCAAAGTCGACGGTCGAAAGTGGAAGTGCATTCAGCAAGCATATTGATAGTACAAATTTCAAGTCGACATCATATCGAGAAGGTCTTTAAAACAAAAAAAAAAGGATTGAAAATATTCTTAAAAATTAACGCAATTAATTTTTTGAAATAGGAGAAATCTCTACCCACCTGGCGACAAACTCACGCACATTTGGTTTCAGTTTCATAGATATAAAGAAAGAAGAGCGCCTTTTCCGTGACCGCTATTATTTTCTGTTCCCTATCCTACCGGGATGTAGCCTAAAATATTTTCGAAACTGTATGGTAAGTAATTGGAGATTACCACCATACGTTTCAAATAGTAGAAATGCCTGGTGTCGACCCCAGGTTCTTTTGAAAGATTTTGAATATATATAACACCCTGATAGAAATAAAACGTATTTAATTCAAATTTTGAAGTCGATATCATACCGGGAAGGTCCTACAATAAGACTCCGTTTTCCCCATCTGAAATGCTTAGGGATTTGTAAATGGCCCTCTGGAATCGAACCAAGGACTTTTATTCGCATTAGATACACTCATTCATTCGTAGGAGATCAAAATTCTGACCATGTTCCACAAGTGTTACTGAATTGAAATTTTTAAGACGTTCTAGCCACAACGTTTAATCACCTGAAATAAGGGGATTTTGAATTTCAGTGTCATGGGTTCGATGCCGGAAGCTCCCGAAGTCCAGAATTTTTCTATAAGGGTGCATTGAGTGGATTTTCGAAAATTGTTTGAAGCTTTTCTTGGGAAATAAGAGAGTTGCAATTCGAGAAAGCGCTGGCAGCTGAGCATATCTAACGAAAACGATAAAGACATTTACGAGAATTATCCTTGGTTCGACGCTGGGTCAGGTAAATATAAATGAACTGCGACGATTCTTAACATTTTTTAAAATCTTTTCCCGAAAACATAGAAACTTTAAGCTCGGCATATAGATAGAGCTCATGAATATATTTTATATGCGCTGTTAACTGTTTCGCTGATGGTCCTTGGTTCGATCCCTGAGAGCCATTTACATTACTCTAAGCATCTCAAATGAGGATAACGAAGTCTTATTTTAGGATCCTCCTGTTATGATATCGACTTCAAAATTTGAATTGAATAGGTTTTATTCATATCAGGGCTTTATATGTACTCACATTATGTAAAAGGTTTTGCGTTTGACACCTATATAGTAGCCTAACTATTTTGAACTTATAGGGGGAATTATAATTTCCAATAAATATTATTAATTTACCGTGAAGGTGGAAATTGTACGGCCAGGCATGTGAACAAAAGTAAAACATGGCAGTTCTTTAAGATTTTTATTGAGTCTTTGCAATGTATAAATTTCATTCAAGACCATCAGTAAACAATACAGAGTTTTCTCAATTAACACTACTTTTATTCAAACGTTTCTTCTTAAAAAATCATATGGATAGCTGGCTAACATAATTTATTCCATAAGTGAATATTTAGATTTAATCAATTTAGCAGAGATGCATTATATTGTTGGAGCTTCCAAACAGAGGTGTGCTTGTTAAGTCACCAGTAGATAGGTATTCAATTGGAAATTGATTAATTGTTCAGAAGTACTTACTTACTTAGCTAAAGTCTCTTAGAATTTACAAATAATCATAATATTCTGAATTACTACTGAGGTATGTCACCTTTCATGTCATAAGACTTCATTCAGACTATCAATATTCCTATAAACTAAATTTTTAATCTTCTTCTAAGATTTAATCTTCAAGGGAATTTGATTTATGTTAATATAAATAATTGACAAGGCAAGCAATAGCAAATAACAATGAATAACAAAATCCTGCCTTGCGAATTAGATTCCATAATTCATACTTTGGAGAGCTAAAAATGAGCCTATATTCTTTCTGAAATACTTTGTATAAGCTGTTACTGCAAATTATAAATAAGAATGATCAAAACGGATTTGCAAAGAAATTATAAGAAGAAAACATTACAAGGAATCAAGCCTTCAGTAGTACCAAACTATTCATAAAGGGAACCTCAGTCTTCTTTGTACAGGAAATAAATGTTAACCAAACCACTCATAGTAAGAACCACTTCTTTGTTTCATATCAGAAATATTGCAGCATTACCATAAGCCAAGAATGGAATGCCTAAAATTGAAGAGATTATACTCAAAATACTTAACAAACAAAGTGCCTAAATCAAAATTTTAAATATTCTGAAAAAATTGTCTTCCCAAGTAAGTTTGGCATACGATCTTCATGTGCAATGACAGTTTATGTAAGGATAGCACCCAGTCCTCAGGATAAGATACTTATGCTCCCCATTAGCCATTTAAAGTGAGACATCCCTTTCTGATCTTTGATGATACTACTGTATTTTACAAAATATAACATCTATGGTGGATAATTTACTTTCTAAGAATAACTCGTCAAAACTTCGTAAGTTATTGAGCAAAAAGCTCCCACAATAGTTCATTTTGTGGTTACATTAAGAGGTTATATATGTCTTTTATGGAAAATTCAGTGATATACTAGCAAGTGATTGAAGGTATCTTAAATTGTAGAAATAAAGTCATTTCGTAGAATAAAGACTAGAAATAATCACCCTTCCACCAGAAAAAAACAACCTCATCTACACTAAACAGCAACAAAACTTCAAAAATAACATTTGCACAGTAGTTTAAATCCTACGTATGAAGTCGAATGATTCTCAAACATAGATATTCAGCACCATTTAAAAATATCGTCATGTTATCACATATAGCTTTCTTTCATGCAGGAAAACTGTAGGAGCTGTTTTATACATTACAATGAAATGATTGTTAAATAAAACAGGTTTTATAAAAAAAAAGTAACTTTTACTATTCCACGTACAAAGATTACAGTGGCGACTAGTTTCGGCTAGTAATATCCATCTTCAAGCCCAGGAAAAATTACTGAGAGGGCTTATATAGGTGAAAGGGAAGGAGGGGGAAAGATGATAGGAGCGAGGGGGAAGAGAGCAGGGATAAGTGGCAGATTTGTAACAGAGTAAAAGTCAAGCTGTCAAGTCCCTGAGTGGCTTATCAGGAGAAAAAATAAGTTACCTGCTGTTCACATTCGTCATATGACAACATTTTTAATATATTCACCATTATCTTGGCGTATAAAACAGTCAAAAAAATGCATGCAATGCATGCTCTTAGGATTCACTGTATATTCATGTTGAAGGGTAATCTGCACTGTTCTAAATGTAAAGACAGAGTTAGCTTAGTTTGGTTCATGAGTTTTTTTAAGACTCAATTTTCTGATTACATTTCTAAAAAATAATCTTAAGTAAGGAGAAACAGTAAAGACGATTTTGGCATGACTGGGACTGGAATTCAGGCCTGCAGCTAGCAAGGCTGGTATTCTAACTATCAACAAAATGATTTTTCTTAACCTTATTTCAAATTCTCAAGTAAATGATTACAGCTGGAGATGTGATATCAATAGATATGGAAAAATCAGCATCCTATTTTGAATCAAAGAAGTTGATAATATATTGATATAATTATATTCTATCAATCATTTACTTTGCATAAAAATGGTTCATGATAACTAGATTGTTTCATACATGATGAAGCTCTTTGATTTAGCATTGAGTTACATGTTTAAAATTTATTTCTTATATTATATTAAGATTTGAAGTTATTGCTGATATCACAGAATAAATTTGTACATTTTACTTAATATGATCTTCCAGAGTAGATGATAAAAAATGTCTTAATCTTTTATATAAGAAAACACTCCATTTTATCATTCTAGTTGGATTCTTAGAATGGTTTTACAATCCAAATTTTTTAGAATAAATACTTCATAATTAAGAAATAAATGCCTAAATTCATATCCCAAGGCACATATTTGTTATGAGGTTCTAAAGAGAAGGTTAAATTTGGAATACCAAAATACTTCTTTGCCTTGGAGGCATCTAGAAATTTCAAATCCCAAATTATAATTTATGTTATGATTACTATGTGAGAAGTAGAAGCTTTTTGACCAGCTGCAAAAGTTGCAAGGAATATAAGGATGACCTAGAATTGATGGAAGAATTTCTTCGAGCAGAAATGAAAATTGGGAAAGCCTTGATTTTTTCAAAGTCCTTCTAAATAACTCAACATTTCTACTTTTATAAACCTTTTTAAAAGCACAAGCTTAAATGTATATAAAATATATTGGGATGCCAGAGCTGACCCAACTCCAGATTCCATGAAGCTTGCTTTAAAGCTCAACAAGGACTGGTTCAGAACTGTACCTTCATATGGTGTGGTAGATGCTCCTGCACAATGACTGGATTGGGACAATTGGTAACCAAAATACTGCCGCATACAATTTAAAACTCACTCCACTGTCACCTCCTATAAACACATCTTGCATCGTGACACCATGGACCCTGGGTGCATATCTTGTCTTTACTATACCTCTATGAGTAAAATGTTGCTTGCATACTGCAAGCAGATCGACAACACTATTTTCATGTCGGCATCATATTGGGACGGCCATCAAAAGAAAAAAATGGATTGAAATTTTTCTTAAAATTCGCTGAAATTCCATCGTCTGGCATCAAACCCGGGTCTTTACTGTGAACTTACTATGCAGCACAATAGAACATCACCATCTCTAACTATGTGTGAAAATTCAAGCAGAAATATGGGCTACAACTGCCTCAAAAGACGTTCTAATTTTCACGAATTTCAATGGCTCTCTGGATTCGAACCAAGGACAATCTTGGAAATCTAAAAAATGTTTTTGAAAGTTATGAAGTTAAGTTATGAAAAACAGCTCCCATGTATTTTAAAGGGCAGATTTTTGCATCGTCCTAGCATCGAACCCAGGATATTTTTTGTAAAGGTCATTGACGTTTTCAAAAGTCCAAGACCATAAATATAGGCTCCTTGAGTTTTATTTCTCTACCTATCCGGAAAGTATTTTTTTTTAATTCCCGAAAATCACGGCAATGCATTTAAACGGGAAAAATCGGGACTTTGGGGCCCTCTGGAATCGAACCTATGACACTGAGGATCAAAGTCGCTTTTTTCCTGGGGGTTTCACGTTATGGCCAATATGTCATAAAAATTTCAAGTCAATGACGCTTGTGGTTTAGCCTGTGAATTTGTATCCTATCTATATAGCTATATATATGAATGAATCCGGAGAAGCATCTATATATAATAGAAGATATACGAGTAAAATGTAGCTTGCATACTGCAAGCAGATGGACAACACTAATTTCATGTCATCATATCGGGAAGGCCGTCAAAAGAAAAAAATTGGATTGAAAATATTCTGATTATTCGCTGCAATTTATTCGTCCGGCATCGAACCCGGGTCTTTTTGGTGATACTTACTATAGAGCACAATAGAAAATCACCATCTCTAACAATCTTTGAAAATTCAAGCAGAAATATCAACTGCAACTGCATCAAACGACGTCCTACTTTTCCCTTATATTTCTTATGAGAGAAATGTTAATGTGGTCTGGCATCGAACCCAGGAATATTACGGTCTTCTGAAAACTGTTTTCTTAAACCAGTTTTAACCATACATCTTCCGGCCAAGCACGAACTTCCTATCATTTCGATAAGTGCATCAAAAAAATAATGAAATACTAACCCTATGTATTTTAAACGGGAGACATATTTACCGCCCGGCATCGATCCCGGGTCTTTCTGGTGAAACTTCCTATGCAACATAATAGAAGATATTATTCTTTAACTATGTGCGAAAATTCAAGCAGAAATATAGGCTGCAACTGCCTCAATCGAAGTCTTACTTTTCCCTTATATTCCTTAAGAGAGAAATGTTAATGTGCTCTGGCACCGAACCCAGGAATAGTACGGTCTTATGAAAATTTTTTTATTAAACCAATTGTTACCTTACACTTTCCGGCTAAGCACGAACTTCCTATTATTTCGAGAAGTGCATCAAAAAAAATAATGAAAAACAGCTCCCATGTATTTTAAAGGGCAGTTCTTTGCATCGTCCTAGCATCGAACCCAGGATATTTTTTGTGAAAGTCATTGATGTTTTCAAAAGTCCAAGACCATAAATATAGGCTCCTTGAGTTTTACTTCTCTACCTATCCGGAAAGTATTTTTTAAAAATTCCCGAAAATCACGGCAATGCATTTAAACGGAAAAAATCGGGACTTTGGGGCCCTCTGGAATCGAACCTATAACACTGAGGATCAAAGTCGCTTTTTTCCTGGGGGTTTCACGTTATGGCCAATATGTCATAAAAATTTCAAGTCAATGACGCTTGTGGTTTAGCCTGTGAATTTGTATCCTATCTATATAGCTATATAGCTATATATATGAATGAATCCGGAGAAGCATCTATATATATACGAGTAAAATGTAGCTTGCATACTGCAAGCGGATCGACAACACTAATTTCATATCGGCATTATATCGGGACGGTCCTCAAAAGAAAAAAAAGGATTTAATTGTTTCTTAAAATTCGCTGATATTTCATCGTCTGGCATCGAACCCGGGTCTTACTGGTAAACCTACTATGAAACACAATAGAAGATCACCATCTGTAACTATGTGTGAAAATTCAAGCAGAAATAATGGCTACAACTGCCTCAAAAGACGTTCTAATTTTCACGAATGTAAATGGCTCTCGGGACTCGAACCAAGGACGATCCTTGAAATCTAAAAGATGTTTCTGAAAGTTACTTATGATGTCTATCTATATAACGAATTTCAAGTTTCTATATTATTGGGAAAGGTTTCAAAATAATTTCTAAAAATCGGATCAACTTCTGATTGCAGAGACACCTGGTGTCGAACCCAGGACATATTGTAAGCTGTGAATGCACAGTTTGATTTGTATAAATTTGTTCTTGTGTCATGCCAAGTTTGAAGTCGATAGTATGTCGGGAAGTACCTAAATTTTGTTTCCGTTATCTCCGTAAGAAATGCATTGAGAAGTGCAAATGGCCCTCTGGGATCGAACCAAGGACCATCAGCGAACATGTAAAATTTGATTATGAAATATATTCATGATATCTCACCTCATGCCGAATTTCAAGTTTCCATGCCATCGGCAAATGGTCCATATAAAATCTTCAAAATCGCCACAATGCATTTTAAACGGCCGATTTTTGCATCGACCTAGCATCGAACCCAGGTTATTTTTCATAAAACTAATTTATGTTTTCGATAGATCTTGACCATATATAAAGGCTCCTTGAGTTTTAAGTCCCTACCTATCCGGCAAGTATTTTTTTTTTAATTCCCGAATATCAAAGCAATGCATTTAAACGGGAAAAATCGGGACTTTGGGGCCCTCTGGAATCGAACCTATGACACTGAGGATCAAAGTCGCTTTTTTCCTGGGGGTTATACGTTACGGCCAATATGTCTTAAAAATTTCAGGTCAATGACGCTTGTGGTTTAGCCTGTGAATTTGTATCCTATCTATATAGCTATATAGCTATATATATGAATGAATCCGGAGAAGCATCTATATATACGAGTAAAATGTAGCTTGCATACTGCAAGCAGATCGACAACACTAATTTCATAACGGCATTATATCGGGACGGTCCCGGAAAGGAAAAAAAGGATTCAAAATATACTTAAAATTCGCTTCAATTTAATCGTCTGGCATCGAACCCGGGTCTTTTTGGTGAAATTACTATGCAGCACATTAGAAGATCATCTTCTCTAAATACGTGTGAAAATTCAAGCAGAAATATTGCCTGCAACTGCCTCAAAAGACGCTCTAATGTTCACGAATGTAAATGGCTCTCGGGACTCGAACCAAGGACGATCTTGGAAATTTAAAAAATGTTTCTGTAATTTATTAATGATCTCAATCCATATGCCAAATTTCAAGTTTCTATATTATTGGGAAAGGTTTCAAAATAATTCCTAAAAATCGGATCAACTTCTGATTGCAGAGACACCTGGTGTCAAACCCAGGACACATTGATAGCTATGAATGCATAGTTTGATTTGCTAAGACTGGTTCATCTATCACGCTAAGTTTTAAGTCAATAGCATGCCGGGAAGTACCTAAAATTTGTTTCCGTTATCTCCATAAGAAATGCATTGAGAAATGTAAATGGCGCCCTGGGATCGAACCAAGGACCATCAGCGAATATGTTAAATTTGATTATGAAATATATTTATAATCTCCAACTCCATTCCGAATTTCAAGTTTCCATGCCATCGGGAAAGGGTCCAAAAAAAATCTTAAAAATCGCCACAATACATTTTAAACGGCCGATTTTTGCCTCGACCTAGCATCGAACCCAGGATATTTTCCGTAAAACTCATTTCTTCTTTCGATAGATCATGACAATATATAAAGGCTCCTTGAGTTTCGAGTCTCTACCTATACGGGAAGTATTTTTTAAAAATTCCGGAAAATCAAAGCAATGCATTTAAACGGGAAAAATCGGGACTTTGGGGCCCTCTGGAATCGAACCCATGACACTGAGGATCAAAGTCGCTTTTTTCCTGGGAGTTTCACGTTATGGCCAATATGTCATAAAAATTTCAGATCAATGACGCTTGTAGTTTAGGCTGTGAATTTGTATCCTATCTATCTATATAGGTATACGAGTAAAATGTAGCTTGCATACTGCAAGCAGATCGACAACACTAATTTTATATCGGCATCATATCGGGTCGGTCCTTAATAGAAAAAAAAAGGATTGAAATATTTCTTCAAATTCGCTGAAATTTCATCGTCTGGCAATGAACCCGGGTCTCTCTGGTGAACTTACTATGCAGCACAATAGAAGATCACCGATTCTAACTATGTGTGAAAATTTAAGCAGAAATATTTGGCTACAACTGCCTCAAAAGACGTTTTAATTTTCACGAATGTAAATGGCTCTCTGGATTCGAACCAAGGACGATCATGGAAATCTAAAACATGTTTCTAAAAGTTATTTATGATCTCTATCTATATGCCAAATTTCAAGTTTCTATATTGTTGGGAAAGGTTTGAAAATAATTCCTGAAAATCGGATCAATTTCTGAATGCAGAGACACCTGGTGTCGAAGCCAGGAAATACTGTAAGCTGTGAATGCAAAGTTTGATTTGTAAGGACTGGCTTTTCTATCATGCAAAGTTTGATGTAGATAGCATGCCGGGAAGTACCTTAATTTTGTTTCCGTTATCTCCGTAAGAAATGCATTGAGAAGTGCAAATGGCCCTCTGGGATCGAACCAAGGACCATCAGCGAACATCTAAAATTTGATTATGATATATATTCATGATATCTATCGACGTGCCGAGTTTCAAGTATCCATGTTATTGGGAAAGGATCCAAAAAAAATCTTAAAAATCGCCGCAATGCATTTTAAACGGCCGATTTTTGCACCGACCTAGCATCGAACCATGGACAAAATTCGAAAATGTCTTTTTGATTTTCGTTGGATATGCACGGCTTCTAGCGGTCCCTCGAATTTCAATTCTCTCCTTCTCCGGAAAGGGCCTCAAAAAAATTTTGGAAAATCCCCGCCATGTATTCTTATGGGGAAAATCGCGACTTTGGGGCCTTCTGGAATCGAACCCATGGCACCGAGGTTCAAAATCACATTTTTTCTGGCGGTTACACGTTATGGCCAAAACGTCGTAAAAATTTCAAGTCAATCACGCTTGTGGTTTAGGCTGTGAATTAGTATCCTATCTATCTATCTATATAGGTATATACATGAATGAATCCGGAGAAGCATCTATATATCTATTACGAGTAAAATGTAGCTTGCATACTGCAAGCAGATCGGCAATACTAATTTCATATCGGCATCATATCGGGACGGTCTTTAAAAGAAAAAAAAAGGATTTAATTTTTTCTTAAAATTCGCTGAAATTTCATCGTCTGGCATCGAACCCGGGTCTTACTGGTAAACCTACTATGAAACACAATAGAAGATCGCCATCTCTAACTATGTGTGAAAATTCAAGCAGAAATATTGGCTATAACTGCCTCAAAAAACGTTCTAATTTTCACTAATGTTAATGCCTCTCGGGACTCGAACCAAGGACGATCGTGGAATTCTAAAATATGTTTCTGATAGATATTTATGATCTCTATCTATATGCCGAATTTCAAGTTTCTATTTTAGTGGGAAAGGTTTCAAAATAATTCCTAAAAATCGGATCAAATTCTGATTTCAGAGACACCTGGTGTCGAACCCAGGACGTATTGCAAGCTGTGAATGCAGAGTTTGATTTGTAAAGACTTACTCTTGTATCAAGCAAAGTTTGAAGTTGATAGCATGTCGGAAAGTACCTAAATTTTGTTTCCGTTGTCTCCGTAAGAAATGCATTGAGAAGTGCAAATGGCCCTCTGGGATCGAACCAAGGACCATCAGCGAACATGTAAAATTTGATTATGAAGTATATTCATGATATCTATCCACGTGCCGAGTTTCGAATATCCATGTTATCGGGAAAGAATCCAAATAAAATCTTCAAAATCGCCGTAATGCATTTTAAACGGCCGATTTTTGCCCCGACCAAGCATCGAACCATGGACTATATTCTAAGATGTTTTTCTGATTTTCGTTGGATACGCACGGCTTCTAGCGATCCCTCGAGTTTCAACTCTTTCTCTCCCCGGGAAGTACCTCAAAAAAATTTTCGAAAATCCCCGCCATGTATTCTTATGGAGAAAATCGCGACTTTGGGGCCCTCTGGAATCGAACCCATGACCCTGAGGATCAAAATCGCAATTTTTCTGGCGGTTACACGTTATGGCCAATACGTCGTAAAAATTTCAAGTCAATCACGCTGGTGGTTTAGGCTGTGAATTAGTATCCTATCTATCTATCTATCTATATAGGTATACGAGTAAAATGTAGCTTGCATACTGCAAGCAGATCGACAACACTATTTTCATGTCGGCATCATATCGGGACGGCCCTCAAAAGAAAAAAAAAGGGGATAGAAAATATTCTTAAAATTCCCTGAAATTCCATCGTCTGGCATCGAACCCGGGTCTTTACTGTGAACGTACTATGCAGCACAACAGAATATCACCATCTCTTACTATGTGTGAAAATTCAAGCAGAAATGTTGGCTCCAACTGCCTCAAACGACATTCTACTTTTTAATAATGTCAGTGACTCTCTGGATTCGAACCAAGGACGATCCAGGGAATATAAAACATGTTTTTGAATTTTAACTATGTTCTCTATCTATATGCCTAATTTCATGTTTTAATATTATTGGGAAGGGTTTAAATTAATTCTTCAATATCGGATATTTTACTGATTGTAGAGACGCCTGGGTTCGAACCCAGGAAATATTGGTACATGTGAATGCACAGTATGACTTATTAGGATTTCATCTTATTTCATACAAATTTTGAAGTCGATATCATGCCGGGAAGTACCTAAAACTTTTTTCTGTTACCTCCATAAGAAATGCATTGAGGAATTTAAATGTCCCTCTGGGATCGAACCAAGGACCATCAGCGAGTATGTAAAATTTGATCCTGAAATTTATTATTGATATCCAACTCCATGCCGAATTTCAAGTTTCCAAGACATCGGGAAAGGGTCCAAAAAAAATCTTAAAAATCGCCACAATGCATTTTAAACGGCCGATTTTTGCCTTGACCTAGCATCGAACCCAGGTTATTTTCTGTAAAACTCATTTATGTTTTCGATAGATCATGACCATTTATAAAGGCTCCTAGAGTTTCGATTCTCTACCTATCCGGGAAGTATTTTTTAAAAATTCCCGAAAATCTATGTAATGCTTTTAAACGGGAAAAATCGGCATTTTGGGGCCCTCTGGATTCGAACCCATGACACTGAGGATCAAAATCACAATTTTTCTGGCGGTGAATTGTTATGGCCAATACGCAGTAAAAATTTGAAATCAATCACGCTTGTGGTTTAGGCTGTGAATTTGTATCCTATCTATCTATATACCTATCTATATACCTATCTATATATATGAATGAATCCGGAGAAGCATCTATATATAATAGATACATGAATGAATCCGGAGAAGCATCTATATATAATAGATATATGAATGAATCCGGAGAAGCATCTATATATAATAGATATACGAGTAAAATGTAGCTTGCATACTGCAAGCAGATCAACAACACTAATTTCATAACGGCATTATATCGGGACGGTCCCGGAAAGGAAAAAAGGATTGAAAATATTCTTAAAATTCGCTTCAACTTAATCGTCTGCCATCAAACCCGTGTCTTTTTGGTGAAATTACTATGCAGCACATCAGAAGATCATCTTCTCTAAATACGTGTGAAAATTCAAGCAGAAATATTGGCTGCAACTGCCTCAAACGAAGACTTACTTTTCACGAATGTTAATAGCTCTTTGGATTCGAACCAAGGACGTTCTAGGAAATATAAAATACGTTCTCGAAATGTATCTATAAGTTCTATCTTTATGCCTAATTTCATGTTTTAATATTATTGGGAAGGGGTTTAAATTCATTCTTAAAAATCGGTTAATTTACTGATTGTAGAGACGCCTGGTGCCGAACCCAGGAAATACTGATAGCTGTTAATGGACAGTATGTCTTATTAGGACTGCATCTTTTTTCATACAAAGTTTGAAGTCGATATCATGCCGGGAAGTACCTAAAATTTGTTTCCGTTATCCCTATAAGAAATGCATTGTGGAAAGCAAATTGCCCTCTGGGATCGAACCAAGGACCAAAAGCGAATACAAAAAATTTGATTATGAAATATATTTATGATTTCTAACCCCATGCCAAATTTCAAGTTTCCATGCATTCGGGAAAGGGTCCAAAAAAAATCTTAAAAATCGCCACAATGCATTTTAAATGGCCGATTTTTGCCCCGACCTAGCATCGAACCCAGGATATTTTCCGTAAAACTCATTTATGTTTTCGATAGATCATGTTCATATGTATAGGCTCCTTGAGTTTTTATTCGCTATCTATCCGGAAAGTATTTTTTTTTTATTCCCGAAAATCAAAGCAATGCATTTAAATGGGAAAAATTGAGACTTTGGGGCCCTCTGGAATCGAACCCATGACACTGAGGTTCAAAATCACAATTTTTCTGGAGGTTATACGTTATGGCCAATATGTAGTAAAAATTTCAAGTCATTGACGCCAGTGGTTTAGCCTGTGACTTTGTATCCTATCTATATACCTATCTATCTATATATATATATGAATGAATCCGGAGAAGCATCTATATCTATTACAAGTAATATGTTGCTTGCATACTGCAAGCAGATCGGCAATACTGATTTCATATCGGCATCATATCGGGACGGTACTCAAAAGAAAAAAAAAAGATTTAATTTTTTCTTAAAATTCGCTGAAATTTCATCGTCTGGCATCGAACCCGGGTCTTACTGGTAAACCTATTATGAAACACAATAGAAGATCACCATCTCTAATTATGTGTGAAAATTCAAGCAGAAATATTGGCTATAACTGCCTCAAAAAACGTTCTAATTTTCATGAATGTTAATGCCTCTCGGGACTTGAACCAAGGACGATCGTGGAAATCTAAAACATGTTTCTGAAAGTTATTTATGATTTCTATCTACTTGCCGAATTTCAAGTTTCTATTTTATTGGGAAAGGTTTCAAAATAATTCCTAAAAATCGGATCAACTTCTAATTGCAGAGACACCTGGTGTCGAACCTAGGACATATTGTAAGCTGTAAATGTACAGTTTGGTTTGTAAAGACCTGTTCTTCCATCAGGCAAAGTTTGAAGTCGATAGCATGCCGGGAAGTACCTTAATTTTGTTTCTGTTATCTCCGTAAGAAATTCATTGAAAAGTGCAAATAGCCCCCTGGGATCGAACCAAGGACCATCAGCGAACATTTAAAATTCGATTATGAAATATATTTATGATATCCATCCACGTGCCGAGTTTCACGTATCCACGTTATCGGGAAAGAATCAAAAAAAAATCTTCAAAATCGCCGCAATGCATTTTAAACGGCCGATTTTTGCCCCAACATAGCATCGAACCATGGACAATATTATAAGGTGTCTTTTTGATTTTCGTTGGATATGCACGGCTTCTAGCGATCCCTCGAATTTCAACTCTCTCCTTTTCCGGGAAGTGCCTCAAAAAAATTTTCGAAAATCCCCGCCATGTAATCTTATGGGGAAAATCGCGACTTTGGGGCCCTCTGGAATCGAACCCATGACACTGAGGTTCAAAATCGCAATTTTTCTGGAGGTTATACGTTATGGCCAATATGTCGTAAAAATTTCAAGCCATTGACGCTAGTGGTTTAGCCTGTGACTTTGTATCCTCTCTCTATATATATATATATATATATATGAATACGAGTAAAATGTAGCTTGCATATTGCAAGCAGATCGACAACACTAATTTCATATCGGCATTATATCGGGACGGTCCTCAAAAGAAAAAAAAAGGATTTAATTTTTTCTTGAAATTCGCTGAAATGACATCGTCTGGCATCGAACCCGGGTCTTACTGAAAACCTACTATAAAAAAAAATAGAAGGTCACCATCTCTAACTATGTGTGAAAATTCAAGCAGAAATATTGGCTACAACTGCCTCAAAAGACGCTCTAATGTTCACGATTGTAAATGGCTCTCGGGACTCGAACCAAGGACGATCTTGGAAATTTAAAAAATGTTTCTGAAAGTTATTATTGATCTCAATCTATATGCCGAATTTCAAGTTTCTATATTATTGGGAAAGGTTTCAAAATAATTCCTAAAATTCGGATCAACTTCTGATTGCAGAGACACCTGGTGTCGAACCCAGGACACATTGATAGCTATGAATGCATAGTTTGATTTGTTTAGACTGGTTCTTCCATCATGCTAAATTTTAAGTCGATAGCATGCAGGGAAGTACCTTAAACTTGTTTCCGTTATCTCCATAAGAAATGTATTGAGGAATGTAAATGGCCCTCTGGGATCGAACCAAGGAACATCAGGGAAACATAAAAATCGATTATGAAATATATTTATGATATCTAACCCCATACCGAATTTCAAGTTTCCATGCCATCGGGAAAGGGTCCAAAAAAAATCTTAAAAATCGCCACAATACATTTTAAACGGCAGATTTTTGCATCGACCTAGCATCGAACCCAGGTTATTTTCCGTAAAACTCATTTATGTTTTCGATAGATCATGACCATATATAAAGGTTCCTAGAGTTTCGATTCTCTACCTATCCGGGAAGTATTTTTTTTTAATTCCCGAAAATCAAAGCAATGCATTTAAACGGGAAAAATTGGGACTTTGGAGCCCCCTGGAATCGAACCCATGACACTCAGGATCAAAATCGCAATTTTCCTGGAGGTTATAAATTATGGCCAATATGTCGTAAAAATTTCAGCTCAATCACTCTTGTGGTTTAGGCTGTGAGTTTGTATCCTCTCTATATATATATATATATATATATATGGATACATGAATGAATCCGGAGAAGCATCTATATATAATAGATATGATATATGAATGAATCCGGAGAAGCATCTATATATAATAGATATACGAGTAAAATGTTGCTTGCATACTGCAAGCAGATCGACAAAACTAATTTCATATCGGCATTATATCGGGACGGTCCTCAAAAGAAAAAAAAGAAGGATTTAATTTTTTCTTAAAATTCGCTGGAATTTCATCGTCTGGCATCGAACCCTGGTCTTTTTGTTGAAATTTCTATGCAGCACATAAGAAGATCATCTTCTCTAAATACGTGTGAAAATTCAAGCAGAAATATTGGCTGCAACTGCCTCAAACGAAGACCTACTTTTCACGAATGTAAGTAGCTCTGGATTCGAACCAAGGACGGTCTAGGAAAAATAAAATATGTTTTCGAAATGTATCTATAAGTTCTATATATATGCCGAATTTCAAGTTTTAATATTATTGGGAAGGGGTTCAAAATAATTCTTAAAAATCGGATCAATAACTGATTGTAGAGACGCCTGGTGTCGAAACCTGGACGTATTGGAAGCTGTGAATGCACAAAATGACTTGCTAGGACTTGATCTAATTTCATACGTAGTTTGAAGTGGATATCATACCGGGAAGTACCTAAAATGTGTTTCCGTTATCCCCATAAGAAATGCATTGTGGAGTGCGAATGTCCCTCTGGGATCGAACCAAGGACCATCAGCGAATATGTAAAATTTGATTATGAAATATATTTATGATTTCTAACCCCATGCCAAATTTCAAGTTTCCATGCATTTGGGAAGGGGTCCAAAAAAAATCATAAAATCGCCACAATAGATTTTAAACGGCCGATTTTTGCCCCGACCTAGCATCGAACCCAGGATATTCTCCGTAAAACTCGTGTATGTTTTCGGTAGATCATGTTCATATATATAGGCTCCTTGAGTTTTGATTCTCTACCTATCCGGGAAGTATTTTTTTTTAATTCCCGAAAATCAAAGCAATGCATTTAAACGGAAAAAATCGGGACTTTGGGGCCCTCTGGAATCGAACCCATGACACTGAGGTTCAAAATCGCAATTTTTCTGGAGGTTATACGTTATGGCCAATATGTCGTAAAAATTTCAAGCCATTGACGCTAGTGGTTTAGCCTGTGACTTTGTATCCTCTCTATCTATTATATATAGATGCTTCTCCGGATTCATTCATATATCATACGAGTAAAATGTAGCTTGCATACTGCAAGCAGATCGGTAATACTAATTTCATATCGGCATCATATCAGGACGGTTCTAAAACGAACAAAAAAAATATTCAAAATATTCTTAAAATTCGCTGTTATTTTATCGTCTGGCATCGAACCCAGGTCTTACTGGTAAACATACTATGCAGCACAATAGAAGATCAACATCTCTAACTATGTGTAAAAATTCAAGCAGAAATATTGGATACAACTGCCTCAAAAAACGTTCTAATTTTCAGGAATGTAAATACCTCTCGGGACTCGAACCAAGGACGATCTTGGAAATCTAAAACATAATTTTGAAATGTATCTATGATATCTAACTACATGCCGAATTTCAAGTTTCTATATTGTTGGGAAAGGGTTCAAAATTATTATTGAAAATAGGATCAGTTACTGATTGTAGAGACGCCTGGTGTCGAACCCAGGACACTCTGGTAGCTGTTAATACACAGTTTGATTTGTATGGTCTTGATCTTATTTTATGCAAAGTTTGAAGTCAATATCATGCCGAGAAGTACCTAAAATTTGTTTCCGTTATCCCCTAAGAAATGCATTGTGGAGTGCAAATGGCCCTCTGGGATCGAACCAAGGACCATAAGCGAATAAAAAAAATTTGATTATGAAATATATTTATGATTTCTAACCCCATGCCAAATTTCAAGTTTCCATGCATTCGGAAAAGGGTCCAAAAAAAATCTTAAAAATCGCCACAATGCGTTTTAAACGGCCGATTTTTGCCCCGACCTAGCATCGAACCCAGGATATTTTCAGTAAAACTCATTTATGTTTTCGTTAGATCATGTTCATATATATAGGCTCCTTGAGTTTCAATTCTCTACCTATCCGGAAAGTATTTTTTTTTAATTCCCGAAAATCAAAGCAATGCATTTAAACGGGAAAAATCGAGACTTTGCGGCCCTCTGGAATCGAACCCATGACACTGAGGTTCAAAATCTCAATTTTTCTGGCGGTTACACGTTATGGCCAATATGTCGAAAAAATTTCAACCCATTGACGCTAGTGGTTTAGCCTGTGAGTTTGTATCCTCTCTATATATATATATATCTATTATATATAGATGCTTCTCCGGATTCATTCATGTATCCATATATATATACGAGTAAAATGTTGCTTGCATACTGCAAGCAGATCGACAACACTATTTTCATGTCGGCATCATATCCGGACGGCCATCAAAAGAAAAAAAAAAAAGATTGAAATTTTTCTTAAAATTTGCCTAAATTCCATCGTCTGGCATCGAACCCGGGTCTTTACTGTGAACTTACTATGCAGCACAATAGACCATCACCTTAATTTTGTTTCTGTTATCTCCGTAAGAAAAGCATTGGGAAGTGCAAATGGTCCTCTGGGATCGAACCAAGGACCATAAGCTAATATGTAAAATTCGATTATGAAATAAATTCATGATATCTATCGACGTGCCGAGTTTCAATAATCCATGTTATCGGGAAAGGATCCAAAAAAAATCTTAAAAATCGCCGCAATGCATTTTAAACGGCCGATTTTTGCCCCGGCCTAGCATCGAACCAAGGACAATATTCGAAGATGTCTTTCCGATTTTCGTTGGCTATGCACGGCATTTAGCGGTCCCTAGAGTTTCAACTCTCTGCTTTTCCGGGAAGTGCCTCAAAAAAATTTTCGAAAATCCCCTCCATGTAATCTTATGGGGAAAATCGCGACTTTGGGGCCCTCTGGAATCGAACCCATGACACTGAGGTTCAAAATCGCAATTTTTCTGGAGGTTATACGTTATGGCCAATATGTCGTAAAAATTTCAAGCCATTGACGCTAGTGGTTTAGCCTGTGACTTTGTATCCTCTCTATATATCTATTATATATAGATGCTTCTCCGGATTCATTCATGTATCTATTATACGAGTAAAATGTAGCTTGCATACTGCAAGCAGATCGACAACACAAATTTCATAACGGCATTATATCGGGACGGTCCCGGAAAGGAAAAAAAGGATTGAAAATATTCTTAAAATTCGCTTCAATTTAATCGTCTGGCATCGAACCCGGGTCTTTTTGGTAATATTTCTATGCAGCACATCAGAAGATCATCTTCTCTAAATACGTGTGAAAATTCAAGCAGAAATATTGGCTGCAACTGCCTCAAACGAAGACCTACTTTTCACGAATGTTAATAGCTCACTGGATTCGAACCAAGGACGATCTAGGAAATATAAAATATGCTTTTGAAATGTATCTATAAGTTCTATATATATGCCGAATTTCAAGTTTTAATATTATTGGGAAGGGGTTCAAAATAATTCTTAAAAATCGGATCAGTGACTGATTGTAGAGACGCCTGGTGTCGAACCCTGGACGTATTGGAAGCTGTAAATGCACAAAATGACTTGTTAGGACTTGATCTAATTTCGTACAAAGTTTGAAGTCGATATCATACCGGGAAGTACCTAAAATGTGTTTCCGTTATCCCCATAAGAAATGCATTGTGGAGTGAAAATGGCCCTCTGGGATCGAACCAAGGACCATCAGCGAATATGTAAAATTTGATTATGAAATATATTTATGATTTCTAACTCCATGCCAAATTTCAAGTTTCCATGCATTCGGAAAGGGGTCCAAAAAAAATCTTAAAAATCGCCACAATGCATTTTAAACGGCCGATTTTTGCCCCGACCTAGCATCGAACCCAGGATATTTTCCGTAGAACTCATGTATGTTTTTGATAGATAATGAGCATATATATAGGCTCCTTGAGTTTTGATTCTCTACCTATCCGGGAAGTATTTTTTTTTAATTCCCGAAAATCAAAGCAATGTATTTAAACGGGAAAAATCGGGACTTTGGGGCCCTCTGGAATCGAACCCATGACACTGAGGTTCAAAATCGCAATTTTTCTGGAGGTTATACGTTATGGCCAATATGTCGTAAAAATTTCAAGCTATTGACGCTAGTGGTTTAGCCTGTGAGTTTGTATCCTCTCTATATATATATATATATGATATATGAATGAATCCGGAGAAGCATCTATATATCTATTATATATAGATGCTTCTCCGGATTCATTCATATATATACCCAGATACCCAGATACCCAGATACCCAGATAGGATACAAATTCACAGGCTAAACCAAAAGCGTCATTGACTTGAAATTTTTACGACGTATTGGCCATAACGTGCAACCTCCAGGAAAAAAGAGACTTTGAACCTCGGTGTCATGGTTTCGATTCCAGAAGGCCCCAAAGTCGCGATTTTCCCCATAAGAATACATGGCGGGGATTTTCGAAAATTTTTTTGGGGCACTTCCCGGAAATGGAAAGATTTGAAATTCAAGGGATCACTAGATGCCATGCATATCTAAAGAAAACCATAAAGACATCTATGAATATAATCCTTGGTTCGATGCTAGATCGGGGCAAAAATCGGCCGTTTAAAATGCATTGTGGCGATTTTTAAGATTTTCTTTGGACCCTTTTCCGATGGCATAGAAACTTGAAATTCGGTATGAGGTTAGATACCATAAAAATATATCATTATCGAATTTTAAATATTCGCTGATGGTCCTTGGTTCGATCCCAGAGGGACATTTAAATTCCTCAATGCATTTCTTACGGAGATAACGGAAACAAATTTTAGGTACTTCCCGGCATGCTATCAACTCTAAACTTTGCATGATAAAAGAGCAAGACTTAAAAAATCAAACTATGCATTCACAGCTATCAATGTGTCCTGGGTTCGACACCAGGTGTCTCTGCAATCAGAAGTTGATCCGATTTTTAGGAATTATTTTGAAACCTTTGCCAAAAATATAGAAACATGAAATTTGGCATATAGATTGAGATGATTAATAACTTTCAGAAACATATTTTTAATTTCCATGATCGTCCTTGGTTCGAGTCCCGAGAGCCATTTACATTCGTGAACATTAGAGCGTTTTTTGAGGCAGTTGTAGCCAATATCTCTGCTTGAATTTTCACACATAGTTAGAGATGGTGATATTCTATTGTGTTTCATAGTAGTTTTACCAGTAAGACCGGGGTTCGATGCCAGATGATGAAATTTCAGCGAATTTTAAGAAAAAATTAAATCCTTTTATTTTTCTTATGAGGACCGTTTCGATGTGATGCCGATATGAAATTAGTATTGCCGAGCTGCTTGCAGTATGCAAGCAACATTTTACTCGTAATAGATATAGATGCTTCTCCGGATTCATTCATATATATACCTATATAGATAGATAGGATACAAATTCACAGCCTAAACTACAAGCGTCATTGATCTGAAATTTTTATGACATATTGGCCATAACGTGAAACCCCCAGGAAAAAAGAGACTTTGATCCTCAGTGTCATAGGTTCGATTCCAGAGGGCCCCAAAGTCCCGATTTTTCCCGTTTGAATGCATTGCCGTGATTTTCGGGAATTAAAAAAAAATACTTTCCGGATAGGTAGAGAAGTAAAACTCAAGGTGCCTATATTTATGGTCTTGGACTTTCGAAAACATCAATGACTTTTACAAAAGTTATCCTGGGTTCGATGCTAGGACGATGCAAAGATCTGCCCTTTAAAATACATGGGAGCCGTTTTTCATTATTTTTTTAGATGCACTTATCGAAATGATAGGATGTTCGTGCTTGGCTGGAAGATGTATGGTACGAATAAGTTTTAGAAAAAAATTTTCATAAGACCGTACTGTTCCTGGGTTCGAAGCCAGAGCACAATAACGTTTCTCTCATAAGGAATATAAAGGAAAAGTAGGACGTCATTTGAGGCAGTTGTAACCAATATTTCTGCTTGAATTTGCATACGCGGTTAGAGATGGTGTTTTTCTTTTGTGCTGCATAGAAAGTATTGCCTGAAAGACCCGGGTTCGATGCCGGGCGGTAAAAATATCACCCATATATAATACTATGGGGTATCTTTTCATAATTTTTTTATGCATTTATCGATATGTAAGGGAGCTCTTGCTTAGATGGAAGATGTATATTAACACTTTGTTTAAGAAAAAAAATAGATAAGACCATGCTGTTCCTGGGTTCGATGCCAGAGCACATTATAATTTCTCAAATAAGGAGTGTATGTGAATAGTAGGACGTCGTTTGAGGTAGTTGCACCTAATAGTTTTGCTTGAATTTTCACACATAGTTTGATATGGTAATCTTCTATTTTGCTGCATAGTAAGTACACCAGGAAGACCGGGGTTCGCTGCCAGGTGATTAAATTGCAGCGAATTCTACGAATATTTTGAATTTTTTTTTTCTTTTGATGTCCGTCCCGATATGATGCCGATATGAAATTAGTGTTGTCGATCTGCTTGCAGTATGCAAGCTACATTTTACTCGTATACCTATATAGATAGATAGATAGATAGGATACTAATTCACAGCCTAAACCACAAGCGTGATTGACTTGAAATTTTTACGACGTATTGGCCATAACGTGTAACCGCCAGAAAAAATGTGATTTTGAACCTCGGTGCCATGGGTTCGATTCCAGAAGGCCCCAAAGTCGCGATTTTCCCCATAAGAATACATGGCGGGGATTTTCCAAAATTTTTTTGAGGCCCTTTCCGGAAAAGGAGAGAATTGAAATTCGAGGGACCGCTAGAAGCCGTGCATATCCAACGAAAATCAAAAAGACATCTTCGAATTTTGTCCATGGTTCGATGCTAGGTCGGTGCAAAAATCGGCCGTTTTAAATGCATTGCGGCGATTTTTAAGATTTTTTTTGGATCCTTTCCCGATAACATGGATACTTGAAACTCGGCACGTCGATAGATATCATGAATATATATCATAATCAAATTTTAGATGTTCGCTGATGGTCCTTGGTTCGATCCCAGAGGGCCATTTGCACTTCTCAATGCATTTCTTACGGAGACAACGGAAACAAAATTTAGGTACTTTCCGACATGCTATCAACTTCAAACTTTGCTTGATACAAGAGTAAGTCTTTACAAATCAAACTCTGCATTCACAGCTTGCAATACGTCCTGGGTTCGACACCAGGTGTCTCTGAAATCAGAATTTGATCCGATTTTTAGGAATTATTTTGAAACCTTTCCCACTAAAATAGAAACTTGAAATTCGGCATATAGATAGAGATCATAAATATCTATCAGAAACATATTTTAGAATTCCACGATCGTCCTTGGTTCGAATCCCGAGAGGCATTAACATTCGTGAAAATTAGAACGTTTTTTGAGGCAGTTATAGCCAATATTTCTGCTTGAATTTTCACACATAGTTAGAGATGGTGATCTTCTATTGTGTTTCATACTAGGTTTACCAGTAAGACCCGGGTTCGATGCCAGACGATGAAATTTCAGCGAATTTTAAGAAAAAATTAAATCCTTTTTTTTTCTTTTAAAGTCCGTCCCGATATGATGCCGATATGAAATTAGTATTGCCGATCTGCTTGCAGTATGCAAGCTACATTTTACTCGTATATATATATGAATATCTATTATATATAGATGCTTCTCCGGATTCATTCATATAGATAGATAGATAGATAGATAGATAGGATACTAATTCACAGCCTAAACCACAAGCGTCATTGACTTGAAATTTTTACGACATATTGGCCATAACGTGTAACCGCCAGAAAAATTGCGATTTTGTACCTCAGTGTCATGGGTTCGATTCCAGAGGGCCCCAAAGTCCCGATTTTTCCCGTTTAAATGCATTGCTTTGATTTTTGGGAAATTTTAAAAAATACTTCCCGGATAGGTAGGGACTTTAAACTCTAGGAGCCGATATACATGGTCATGATCTATCGAAAACATAAATGAGTTTTACTGAAAATTCCTGGGTTCG
The DNA here is from genome assembly GCA_947579665.1 of Sympetrum striolatum. Classification (NCBI taxonomy): domain Eukaryota; kingdom Metazoa; phylum Arthropoda; class Insecta; order Odonata; family Libellulidae; genus Sympetrum; species Sympetrum striolatum. The sequence continues at coordinate 18,640,375 of OX388342.1, read as the reverse complement.
ATGCTAGGTCGAGGCAAATATCGGCCGTTTAAAATGCATTGTGGCGATTTTAAAGATTTTTTTTGGACCGTTTCCCGATGGCATGGAAACTTGAAATTCGGCATGGGTTTAGATATCATAAATATATTTAATAATCAATTTTTTTACATTCGCTGATAGTCCTTGGTTCGATCCCAGAGAGCCATTTACATTCCTCAATGCATTTCTTATGGAGATAACAGAAAAGGGTTTTAGGTACTTTCCTGCATGATATCGACTTCAAACTTTGTATGAAAGAAGATTAAGTCCTAATAAATCATAATATGCATTCACAGCTAACAATATTTCCTGGGTTCGACACCAGGCGTCTCTACAATCAGTAAATTATCCTATATTTAAGAATTAATTTAAACCCCTTCCCAATAATATTTAAACATGAAGTTAGGCAGATACATAGAGAACAAAGATACATTTCAAAATCATGTTTTAGATTTCCTAAATAGTCCTTGGTTCGAATCCAGAGAGCCATCTACATTCGTGAGAAGTAGGACGTCGTTTCATGCAGTTGCAGCCAATATTTCTGCTTGAATTTTCACACATAGTAGGAGATGGTGATCTTCTGTTGTGCTGCATAGTAGGTTCACCAGTAAGACCCAGGTTTGATGCCAGACGATGAAACTTCAGCGAATTTTAAGAAAAATTCAATCCTTTTTTTTCTTTTGTGGACAGTCCCGATATGATGCCGATATGAAATTAGTATTGCCGATCTGCTTGCAGTATGCAAGCTACATTTTACTCGTATGATATATGAATGAATCCGGAGAAGCATCTATATATAATAGATATATATATAGAGAGGATACAAACTCACAGCCTAAACCACAAGAGTGATTGAGCTGAAATTTTTACGGCGTATTGGCCATAACGTGTAACCACCAGAAAAATTGCGATTTTGATCCTCAGTGTCATGGGTTCGATTCCAGAGGGCCCCAAAGTCCCGATTTTTCCCGTTTAAATGCATTGCTTTGATTTTCGGGAATTAAAAAAAAATACTTCCCGTATAGGTAGAGAATTAAAACTCAAGGAGCCTATATATAAGAACATGATCTACTGAAAACATAAATTGGTTTAACGGAAAATATCCTGGGTTCGATGCTAGGTTGGGGCAAAAATCGGCCGTTTAAAATGCGTTGTGGCGATTTTTAAGATTTTTTTTGGACCCCTTTCCGAATGCGTGGAAACTTGAAATTTGGCATGGGGGTAGAAATCATAAATATATTTCATAATAAAATTTTATATATTCGTTGAGGGTCCCTGGTTCGATCCCAGAGGGCCATTTGCACTCCACAATGCATTTCTTATGGGGATAACGGAAACACATTTTAGGTACTTCCCGGTATGATATCGACTTCAAACTTTGTATGAAATTAGATCAAGTCCTAGCAAGTCATTTTCTGCATTGACAGCTTCCAATACGTCCAGGGTTCGACACCAGGCGTCTCTACAATCAGTCACTGATCCGATTTTTAAGAATTATTTTGAACCCCTTCCCAATAATGTTAAAACCTTAAATTCGGCATATATATAGAACTTATAGATACATTTCGAAAACACATTTTTTATTTCCTAGATCGTCCTTGGTTCGAATCCAGAGAGCTATTAACATTCGTGAAAAGTAGGTCTTCCTTTGAGGCAGTTGCAGCCAATATTTCTGCTTGAATTTTCAAACGTATTTAGAGAAGTTGATCTTCTGATGTGCTGCCTAGAAATTTCACCAAAAAGACCCGGGCTCGATGCCAGACGATTAAATTGAAACGAATTTTAAGAATATTTTAATCCTTTTTTTCCTTTCCGGGACCGTCCCGATATAATGCCGTTATGAAATTAGTGTTGTCGATCTGCTTGCAGTATGCAAGCTACATTTTATAACTTATATATATATCTATCTATTATATATAGACGCTTCTCCGGATATACCTATATATATACGAGTAAAATTTTGCATGCATACTGCAAGCAGATCGACAACACTAATTTTATATCGGCATTATATCGGGACGATCCTCAAAAGAAAAAAAAAGGATTGAATTTTTCCTTAAAATTCGCTGACATTTCATCGTCTGGCATCGAACCCGGGTCTTTACTATGGACTTACTATGCAGCACAATCGTAGATCACCATCTCTAACTATGTGTGATAATTCAAGCAGAAATATTGGCTGCAACAGCCTCAAAAGACGTTCTGATTTTCACGAATGTAAATGGCTCACTGGATTCGAACCAAGGACAATCATTGAAATCTAAAACATGTGTCTGAAAGTTATTAATGATCTCTATTTATATGCCGTATTTCAAGTTTCTATATTATTGGGAAAGGTTTCAAAATAATTCCTAAAAATCGGATCAACTTCTGATTGCAGAGACACCTGGTGTCGAACCCAGGAAATGTTGTGCGCTGTGAATGCAAAGTTTGATTTGGAAGGACTGGCTCTTTTATCGTGCAAAGTTTGAAGTCGATAGCATGCCAGGAAGTACCTTAATTTTGATTCCGTTATCTCCGTAAGAAATGCATTGAGAAGTGAAAATGTCCCTCTGGGATCGAACCAAGGACCATCAGCGAACATGTAAAATTTGAGTATGAAATATATTTATGATATCCATTCACGTGCTGAGTTTCAAGTATCCATGTTATCGGGAAAGGATCCAAAAAAACTCTTCAAAATCGCCGCAATGCATTTTAAACGGCCGATTTTTGCCCCGACCTAGCATCGAACCAAGGATAATATTCGTAGATGTCTTTATGGTTTTCTTTAGATATCTTTGGCGTCTAGCGATCCCTCGAATTTCAACTCTCTACCTTCCCGGGAAGTGCACCAAAAAAATTTTCGAAAATCTCCGCCATGTATCCTAATGGAGAAAATCGCGACTTTGGGGCCTTCTGGAATCGAACCCATGACACCGAGGTTCAATGTCGGCTTTTTCCTGGAGGTTACACGTTATGGCCAATACGTGGTAAAAATTTGAAGTCGTTGGCACTTGTGGAACATGCTTAAACTTTTGATCCCCTATATCTATTATATATAGATGCTTCTCCGGATTCATTCATATATATAGATAGGTATATAGATAGATAGGATACAAATTCACAGCCTAAACCACAAGCGTGATTGAGTTCAAATTTTTACTGCGTATTGGCCATAACAATTAACCGCCAGAAAAATTGTGATTTTGATCCTCAGTGTCCTAGGTTCGATTCCAGAGGGCCCCAAAGTCCCGATTTTTCCCATTTAAATGCATTGCTTAGATTTTCGGGAATTTTTAAAAAATACTTACCGGATAGGGAGAGAATCAAAACAAAAGGAGCCAATATATTTGGTCATGATCTATCGAAAACATAAATGAGTTTTACGGAAAATATCCTGGGTTCGATGCTAGGTCGAGGCAAAAATCGGCCGTTTAAAAAGCATTACGGCGATTTTAAGATTTTTTTTGGACCCTTTCCCGATAACATGGAAACTTGATACTCGGCATGGAGTTGGAGATCACAAATATATTTCATAATCAAATTTTTTGTATTCGCTGATGGTCCTTGGTTCGATCCCAGAGGGCCATTTACATTCCTCAATGCATTTCTTACGGAGATAAAGGAAACAAATTTTAGGTACTTCCCGGAACGATATCGACTTCAAACTTTGCATAAAATAACATCATGTACTTACAAATCAAACTGTGCATTCACAACTTACAATATTTCCTGGGTTCGACACCAGGTGTCTCTGCAATCAGAAGTTGATCCGATTTTTAGGAATTATTTTGAAACCTTTCCCAATAATATAGAAACTTAAATTTCGGCATATAGATAAAGATTATAAGTAACTTTAAGAAATACGTTTTAGATTTCCAGGATCGTCCTTGGTTCGATTCCACGGAACCATTTAAATTCGTAAAAATTAGAAAGTTTATTAAGGCAGTTGTACCCAATATTTCTTCTTGAATTTTCACACTTAGTTAGAGATGGTGATTTTCTATTGTGCTGCATAGTAAGTTCACAGTAAAGGCCCGAGTTGGACGCCAGACATGGAATGTCAGCAAAATTTTAAGAAAAATTTCTATCCTTTTATTTCTTTTGAGGACCGTCCCGATATAATACCGATATGAAATTAGCATTGCCGATCTGCTTGCAGTATGCAAGCTACATTTTACTCGTATGATATATGAATGAATCCGGAGAAGCATCTATATATAACGAGTAAAATGTTGATTGCATACTGCAAGCAGATCGACAACACTAATTTCATATCGGGACGGACATCAAAAGAAAAAAAAATTCAAAATATTCGTAGAATTCGCTGCAATTTAATCGCCTGGCAGCGAACCCCGGTCTTCCTGGTGTACTTACTATGCAGCAAAATAGAAGATTACCATATCAAACTATGTGTGAAAATTCAAGCAAAACTATTAGGTGCAACTACCTCAAACGACGTCCTACTATTCACATACACTCCTTATTTGAGAAATTATAATGTGCTCTGGCATCGAACCCAGGAACAGCATGGTCTTATCTATTTTTTTTCTTAAACAAAGTGTTAATATACATCTTCCATCTAAGCAAGAGCTCCCTTACATATCGATAAATGCATAAAAAAATTATGAAAAGATACCCCATAGTATTATATATGGGTGATATTTTTACCGCCCGGCATCGAACCCGGGTCTTTCAGGCAATACTTTCTATGCAGCACAACAGAAAAACACCATCTCTAACCGCGTATGCAAATTCAAGCAGAAATATTGGTTACAACTGCCTCAAATGACGTCCTACTTTTCCTTTATATTCCTTATGAGAGAAACGTTATTGTGCTCTGGCTTCGAACCCAGGAATAGTACGGTCTTATGAAAATTTTTTCTTAAACCAATACTTACTATATATCTTCCAGCCAAGCACGAACATCCTATCATTTCGATAAGTGCATCTAAAAAAATAATGAAAAACGGCTCCCATGTATTTTAAAGGGCAGATCTTTGCATCGTCCTAGCATCGAACCCAGGATAACTTTTGTAAAAGTGATTGATGTTTTCGAAAGTCCAAGACCATAAATATAGGCACCTTGAGTTTTACTTCTCTACCTATCCGGAAAGTATTTTTTTTTAATTCCCGAAAATCACGGCAATGCATTCAAACGGGAAAAATCGGGACTTTGGGGCCCTCTGGAATCGAACCTATGACACAGAGGATCAAAGTCTCTTTTTTCCTGGGGGTTTCACGTTATGGCCAATATGTCATAAAAATTTCAGATCAATGACACTTGTAGTTTAGGCTGTGAATTTGTATCCTATCTATCTATATAGGTATATATATGAATGAATCCGGAGAAGCATCTATATCTATTACGAGTAAAATGTTGCTTGCATACTGCAAGCAGATCGACAACACTATTTTCATGTCGGCATCATATCCGGACGGCCATCAAAAGAAAAAAAAAGATTGAAATTTTTCTTAAAATTTGCCTAAATTCCATCGTCTGGCATCGAACCCGGGTCTTTACTGTGAACTTACTATGCAGCACAATAGAACATTACCATCTCTAACGATGTGTGAAAATTCAAGCAGAAATATGGGCTACAACTGCCTCAAAAGACGTTCTAATTTTCACGAATTTAAATGGCTCTCTGGATTCGAACCAAGGACGATCTTGGAAATCTAAAAAATGTTTCTGAAAGTTATTTATGATCTCTATCAATATGCCGAATTTGAAGTTTCTATATTATTGGCAAAGGTTTCAAAATAATTCCTAAAAATCGGATCAAATTCTGATTGCAGAGACACCTGGTGTCGAACCCAGGACACTTTGATTGCTGTGAATGCACTGTTTGATTTGTATGGACTTGATCTTTCTACATGCAAAGTTTGAAGTCGATATCGTGCCGGGAAATACCTAAAATTTGTTTCCGTTATCTCCGTAAGAAAAGCATTGGGAAGTGCAAATGGTCCTCTGGGATCGAACCAAGGACCATAAGCTAATATGTAAAATTCGATTATGAAATAAATTCATGATATCTATCGACGTGCCGAGTTTCAAGTATCCATGTTATCGGGAAAGGATCCAAAAAAAATCTTAAAAATCGCCGCAATGCATTTTAAACGGCCGATTTTTGCCCCGGCCTAGCATCGAACCCAGGATATTTTCCGTGAAACTCATTTATGTTTTCGATAGATCATGACCATATATATAGGGTCCATGAGTTTTGATTCTCTACCTATCCGGCAAGTATTTTTTAAAAATTCCCGAAAATCACGGCAATACATTTAAACGGGAAAAATCGGGACTTTGGAGCCCCCTGGAATCAAACCCATGACACTGAGGATCAAAATCGCAATTTTTCTGGTATATAGATGCTTCTCCGGATTCATTCATATATCATATATATATATATATATATATAGAGAGGATACAAAGTCACAGGCTAAACCACTAGCGTCAATGGCTTGAAATTTTTACGACATATTGGCCATAACGTATAACCGCCAGAAAAATTGCGATTTTGAACCTCAGTGTCATGGGTTCGATTCCAGAGGGCTCCAAAGTCTCGATTTTTCCCGTTTAAATGCATTGCTTTGATTTTCGGGAATTAAAAAAAAATACTTTCCGGATAGGTAGAGAATTAAAACTCAAGGAGCCTATATATATGAACATGATCTATCGAAAACATAAATGAGTTTTACGAAAAATATCCTGGGTTCGATGCTAGGTCGGGGCAAAAATCGGCCGTTTAAATCGGATTGTGGTGATTTTTAAGATTTTTTTTGGACCCCTTTCCGAATGCATGGAAACTTGAAATTTGGCATGGGGTTAGAAATCATAAATATATATCATAATCAAAGTTTTTTTATTCGCTTATGGTCCTTGGTTCGATCCCAGAGGGCCATTTGCACTCCACAATGCATTTCTTATGGGGATAACGGAAACAAATTTTAGGTACTTCTCGGCATGATATTGACTTCAAACTTTGCATAAAATAAGATCAAAATCATAAAAATCTAACTGTGCATTCAAAGCTACCAATGTGTCCTGGGTTCGACACCAGGAGTCTCTACAATCAGTAACTGATCCGATATTAAATAATTATTTTGAACACTTTCCCACCAATATCGAAACTTGAAATTCGGCATGTAGATAGAAATTATAGATACATTTCAAAATCATGTTTTAGATTTCCATAATCGTCCTTGGTTCGAATCCAGAGAGGCATTTACAATCGTGAAAATTAGAACGTCTTTTGAGGCAGTTGTATCCAATATTTCTGCTTGAATTTTCACACATAGTTAGAGATGTTGATCTTCTATTGTGCTGCATAAAAAGTTCACAGTAAAGACCCGGGTTCGATGCCAGACGATTAAATTTCAGCCAATTTTAAGAATATTTTCAATCATTTTTTGTTCTTTTGAGTACCGTCCCGATTTAATGCCGATATGAAATAAGTGTTGCCGATCTGCTTGCAGTATGCAAGCAAAATTTTACTCGTATAATAGATACGAGTAAAATGTAGCTTGCATACTGCAAGCAGATCGACAACACTAATTTCATAACGGCATTATATCGGGACGGTCCCGGAAAGGAAAAAAAGGATTCAAAATATACTTAAAATTCGCTTCAATTTAATCGTCTGGCATCGAACCCGTGTCTTTTTGGTGAAATTACTATGCAGCACATTAGAAGATCATCTTCTCTAAATACGTGTGAAAATTCAAGCAGAAATATTGCCTGCAACTGCCTCAAAAGACGCTCTAATGTTCACGAATGTAAATGGCTCTCGGGACTCGAACCAAGGACGATCTTGGAAATTTAAAAAATGTTTCTGAAATTTATTAATGATCTCAATCCATATGCCAAATTTCAAGTTTCTATATTATTGGGAAAGGTTTCAAAATAATTCCTAAAAATCGGATCAACTTCTGATTGCAGAGACACCTGGTGTCAAACCCAGGACACATTGATAGCTATGAATGCATAGTTTGATTTGCTAAGACTGGTTCTTCTATCACGCTAAGTTTTAAGTCGATAGCATGCCGGGAAGTACCTAAAATTTGTTTCCGTTATCTCCATAACAAATGCATTGAGAAATGTAAATGGCGCCCTGGGATCGAACCAAGGACCATCAGCGAATATGTTAAATTTGATTATGAAATATATTTATAATCTCCAACTCCATTCCGAATTTCAAGTTTCCATGCCATCGGGAAGGGGTCCAAAAAAAATCTTAAAAATCGCCACAATACATTTTAAACGGCCGATTTTTGCCTCGACCTAGCATCGAACCCAGGATATTTTCCGTAAAACTCATTTCTTCTTTCGATAGATCATGACAATATATAAAGGCTCCTTGAGTTTCGAGTCTCTACCTATACGGGAAGTATTTTTTAAAAATTCCGGAAAATCAAAGCAATGCATTTAAACGGGAAAAATCGGGACTTTGGGGCCCTCTGGAATCGAACCCATGACACTGAGGATCAAAGTCGCTTTTTTCCTGGGAGTTTCACGTTATGGCCAATATGTCATAAAAATTTCAGATCAATGACGCTTGTAGTTTAGGCTGTGAATTTGTATCCTATCTATCTATATAGGTATATATATGAATGAATCCGGAGAAGCATCTATATATAATAGATAGATATATATATAGAGAGGATACAAATTCACAGGCTAAACCACAAGCGTCATTGACTTGAAATTTTTACGACGTTATGGCCATAACGTGTAACCTCCAGTAAAATTGCGACATAGAACCTCAGTGTCATGGGTTCGATTCCAGAGGGCCCCAAAGTCCCAATTTTTCCCGTTTAAATGCATTGCTTTGATATTCGGGAATTAAAAAAAAATACTTCCCGGATAGGTAGAGAATCAAAACTCAAGGAACCTATATATATGAACATTATCTATCGAAAACATAAATGAGTTTTACGGAAAATATCCTGGGTTCGATGCTAGGTCGGGGTAAAAATCGGCCGTTTAAATTGCATTGTGGCGATTTTTTAGATTTTTTTTTGACCCTTTCCCGATGGCACAGAAACTTGAAATTCGGCATGGAGTTGGAGATCAATAATAAATTTCAGGATCAAATTTTACATATTCGCTGATGGTCCTTGGTTCGATCCCAGAGGGCCATTTAAATTCCTCAATGCATTTCTTACGGAGATAACGGAAACAAATTATAGGTACTTCACGGCACGATAAAGACATCAAACTTTGCACTAAGAAAGATTAAGTGTATACAAATCAAACTGTGCATTCCCAGCTGTCAGTGTGTCCTGGGTTCGACACCAGCCGTCTCTACAATCAGTAACTGATCCGATTTTCAATAATTATTTTGAACCCTTTCCCAACAATATAGAAACTTGAAATTCGGCAAGTAGATAGAGATCATGAATAACTTTCAGAAACATTTTTTAGATTTCCAAGATCGTCCTTGGTTCGAATCCAGAGAGCCATTTAAATTCGTGAAAATTAGAACGTCTTTTGAGGCAGTTGTAGCCCATATTTCTGCATGAATTTTCACACATAGTAAGAATTGGCGATGTTCTATTGTGTTGCAATGTACGTTCAACAGTAAAGACCCGGGTTCGATGCCAGACGATGGAATTTCAGCGAATTTTAAGAAAAATTTCAATCCATTTTTTTCTTTTCATGGCCGTCCCAATATGATGCCGACATGAAACTAGTGTTGTCGATCTGCTTGCAGTATGCAAGCAACATTTTACTCGTATATATATATATATATATATATACGAGTAAAATGTAGCTTGCATACTGCAAGCAGATCGACAACACTATTTTCATGTCGGCATCATATCGGGACGGCCATCAAAAGAAAAATATGGATTGAAATTTTTCTTAAAATTCGCTAAGATACTATACTGTGAACATACTATGCAGAACATAGAACATCACCATCCCTAACTGTGTGAAAATTCAAGCAGAAATATGGGCTACAACTGCCTCAAAAGACGTTCTAATTTTCACGAATGTAAATCGCTCTCTGGATTCGAACCAAGGACGATCTTGGAAATCTAAAAAATGTTTCTGAAAGTTATTTATGATCTCTATCTATATGCGGAATTTGAAGTTTCTATATTATTGGCAAAGGTTTCAAAAGAATTCTTAAAAATCGGATCAACTACTGATTGCAGAGACACCTGGTGTCGAACCCAGGACACATTGATAGCCGTGAATGCCCAGTTTGATTTCTAAGGACTTGTTATACTAACATGCAAAGTTTGAAGTCGATACCATGCCGGGAAGTGCCTAAATTTTGTTTCCGTTATCTCCGTAAGAAATGCATTGAGAAATGCAAATGGTCCTCTGGGATCGAACCAAGGACCATCAGCAAATATGTAAAATTTGATTATGAAACCTATTCATGATATCTATCCACGTGCCGAGTTTCAAGTATCTATATTATCGGGAAAGGATCCAAAAAAAATCTTCAAAATCGCCGCAATGCATTTCTAACGGCCGATTTTTGCCCCGACCTAGCATTGAACCATGGACCATGTTCGGCGATGTCTTTTTAATTTTCGTTGGATATCCACGGCATCTAGCGATCCCTCGAATATCATCTCTCTACCTTTCCGAGAAGTGCCTCAAAAAAATTTTGGAAAATCTTCACCATATATCCTTATGGAGAAAATCGCGACTTTGGGGCCTTCTGGAATCGAACCCATGACACCGAGGTTCAAAGTCGGATTTTTTCTGGAGGTTACACGATATGGCCAATATGTCGTAAAAATTTCAAGTCAGTGGCACTTGTGGAACATGCTTAGACTTTTGATGCCCTATGAATGAATGAATGAGTGAGTGTGTATATAGGTATATCCGGAGAAGCGTCTATATATAATAGATATATATATGATACGAGTAAAATATAGCTTGCATACTGCAAGCAGATCGAACACACTAATTTCATGTCGGCATCATATCGGGAAGGCCGTCGAAAGAAAAAGATATGGATTGAAAATATTCTGATTATTCGCTGTAATTTATTCGTCCGGCATCGAACCCGGGTCTTCCTGGTGAATATTACTATGCAGCACAATAGAAGATCACCATCTCTAACTATCTGTGAAAATTCAAGCAGAAATATTATCTGCAACTGCCTCAAACGACGTCATACTTTTCCCTTATATTTCTTATGAGAGAAATGTTAATGTGCTCTGGCATCGAACCCAGGAATAGTACGGTCTTCAGAAAATTGTTTTCTTAATTCAATTTTAACCGTATATCTTCCAGCCAAGCATGAACTTCCTATCATTTCGATAAGTACATCAAAAAAATAATGAAAAACTAACCCAATGTATTTTAAACGGGAGACATATTTACCGCCCGGCATCGAACCCGGGTCTTTCTGGTGAAACTTCCAATGCAACATAATAGAAGATATTAGTCTTTAACTATGTGCGAAAATTCAAGCAGATATATTGGCTGCAACTGCCTCAATCGAAGTCTTACTTTTCCCTTATATTCCTTATGAGAGAAATGTTAATGTGCTCTGGCATCGAACCCAGGAACAGTTCGGTCTTATCTATATTTTTTTCTTAAACTAACACTTACCATACACTTTACGGCTAAGCACGAACTTCCTATTATTTAGAGAAGTGCATCAAAAAAAATAATGAAAAACAGCTCCCATGTATTTTAAAGGGCAGTTCTTTGCATTGTCCTAGCATCGAACCTAGGATATCTTTTGTGAAAGTCATTGATGTTTTCGAAAGACCAAGACCATAAATATAGGCTCCTTGAGTTTTATTTCTCTACCTATCCGGAAAGTATTTTTTTTTAATTCCCGAACATCACGGCAATGCATTTAAACGGGAAAAATCCTGACTTTGGGGCCCTCTGGAATCGAACCCATGACACTGAGGTTCAAAATCGCAATTTTTCTGGAGGTTACACTTGATGGCCAATATGTCGTAAAAATTTCAAGCCAATGACGCTTATGGTTTAGCCTGTGACTTTGTATCCTATCTATATACCTATCTATCTATATATATATATGAATGAATCCGGAGAAGCATCTATATATAATAGATATGAATGAATCCGGAGAAGCATCTATATATAATAGATAGATGCTTCTCCGGATTCATTCATGTATCTATTATATATAGATGCTTCTCCGGATTCATTCATGTATCCATATATATATATCTATTATATATAGATATATATATACGAGTAAAATGTTGCTTGCATACTGCAAGTAGATCGACAACACTATTTTCCTGTCGGCATCATATCGGGACGGCCATCAAAAGAAAAAGTGGATTGAAATTTTTCCTAAAATTCACTGAAATTCCATCGTCTGGCATCGAACCCGGTTCTTTACTGTTAAAGTTACTATGCAGCACAATAGAACATCGCCATCTCTAACTATGTGTGAAAATTCAAGCTGAAATATGGGCTACAACTGCCTCAAAAGACGTTCTCATTTTCACGAATTTATATGGCTCTCTGGATTCGAACCAAGGACGATCTTGGAAATCTAAAAAATGTTTCTGAAAGTTATTTATGATCTTTATCTACATGCCGAATTTCAAGTTTCTATATTGTTGGGAAAGGGTTCAAAATAATTATTGAAAATCGGATCAGTTACTGATTTTAGAGACGCCTGGTATCGAACCCAGGACACATTGACAGCTGGGAATGCACAGTTTGATTTGTATACACTTAATATTTCTTAGTGCAAAGTTTGAAGTCTTTATCGTGCCGGGAAGTACCTATAATTTGTTTCCGTTATCTCCGTAAGAAATGCATTGAGGAATTTAAATGGCCCTCTGGGATCGAACCAAGGACCATCAGCGGATATATAAAATTGGATCCTGAAATTTATTATTGATCTCCAACTCCATGCCGAATTTCAAGTTTGCATGCCATCGGGAAAGGGTCCAAAAAAAATCTTAAAAATCGCCACAATGCAATTTAAACGGCGGATTTTTGCCCCGACCTAGTATCGAACCCAGGATATTTTCCGTAAAACTCATTTATGTTTTCAATAGATCATGACCATATATATAGGCTCCTTGAGTTCTGATTCGCTACCTATCCGGAAAGTATTTTTTTTTAATTCCCGAAAATCAAAGCAATGCATTTAAACGGGAAAAATCGGGACTTTGAGGCCCTCTGGAATCGAACCCATGACATCGAGGTTCAAAATCGCAATTTTTCTGGAGGTTATACGTTATGGCCAATATGTAGTAAAAATTTCAAGCCATTGACGCTAGTGGTTTAGCCTGTGACTTTGTATCCTATCTATATACCTATCTATCTATCTATTACAGTAAACCCTCGCTAACACGAATCTCAAGGGACCGGGCAAAGTGTTCGCGTTAAGAAAAAATTCGTGTTAACCGTATCGCGGAAAAAAAGTGCGAATATACTTGTTGATTTACTGACGTCTATTATGACGTTGACGTATAAGTAGCGATCACAAAAATCTCTCTAACTCTTTATTTACCAATTGGTAGGTAAATATATTCCGTCGTTTAATTTTTGCGATAAACTTACAATAAATTGGTAAAAAATTTTAATTTTACATCACAGTCAGGCATTAAATTAATAAAACAAAATAACCAGAGTCTTCAAAGTTAAAATTTTAGCTTTTATTAGGTTTAAAGAAATCATGTAAATTCTTTTGCCGAAGGATAGGGCGAAAATGGTTCATGCAGTCAAGTCTAATCCGTTCCAAGTTATCGGAAAAGGTCCTGGAAACATTCGCCGTTGCTGCATACTGTTGAAGAACATTTAGAGCCGATGTGACTTCTCCACGGGTGGGTGGCTCAAGCGACTCCTCCTCACTTTCATCCGAAGATGATTCTTCGCTATTCGCGTTTACTTCCTCGTCAGGAAAGGAGCATACGGCCAGATCATTGTCAAACTCCAAATATTCTTCAAACGTTAACTCAACCTGGAAATTTTAAGCAAAAACTCAATTTAAAACTGTTTTATAGGCGATACAATCAACGCTCAAACTGCGGAGATATTCTCACGATACTTACCTTTGTCGACGAAAGAGTTTGCAACAGCTCCCATTCCTCAGGTGTGTCCTTTTCAGTAGCCGCTCCTTGTCCAACAGCAGAATCGACATCACTATGGGTCCAAGCCTTATCGAAGCAACTTTTTATATGCTTTGCAGAAACAGATTCCCAAGCTGCTCCAATCGCTCTTACAGCATCCAAAACAGTCCAACTTAATTTATCACTTCCTTCCGCTGCGAGGATCGCTGCTCGTACCAGATGAGTTCGATAATACCTCTTCAGTAGAGCGATGATTCCCTGATCCAATGGCTGCAAACGACTGGTTGTGTTTGGCGGAAAAAACCTAACCTTGACGTTAGTCAACTCCATTTTTCCTAGGTTGTGGGCAGCGCAGTTGTCCATCGTGAGTAACACATGACGATTCTGAGCAGCCATACGTCTGTTAAATCGCACGAGCCATTCACGAAATGCAGTGCCGTCAATCCATGCCTTCTTGTGGTGGGTGTAATCGCAGGGCAGCTTTGAAAGGTCGATGTGCTTGAAGCATCGGGGGCTCTTCGATTTTCCAATCACCCACCCTCGTAACTTCTCGCTTCCGTCCGAATTGCAAGTGAGAACAACGGTGAATCGCTGCTTACTGTGGCTGCCTCCATGGCATTTCTCTCCCTTGATGCTCAGAGTGCGGCTTGGCAAGAGGTTATAAAATACACCCGTTTCGTCCATGTTAAAAACGTCTCGCGGAGAGTACTTTTCTCGAAGAAGTTTAAAATCAGCCAGCCACTCATTGACACTTCCTTCGTTCACTTTATTTGCTTCCCCACATATCACTAGCGAAGAGATTCCATGACGTTTTTGGAATCGCCACAGCCAGCCACTGGAGCACTTAAAGTCGTTAATTCCCAAGCTGGATGCAATTGACAATGCCTTTTGCTGTATAACGGGTCCACTTATAGGCACGTCTGCTGCTCGGACGTGATTAAACCATTCCATTAATTCATCTTCGAGGTCCTTAAAATGTGATCCACGCATGCGCTTTCCTTTCAGCTCAACACCTCCTGATGCAGCCGCTTCGTCAATTTTTTTGCGATTTTTTATTATCGTTGACAATGTAGATTTTGGAATTCCAAAATCGTGGGCAATCTGAGTTTTCGTCCGAGCTCCGCGTTCCACCTCACTTAATATTTTAAGCTTCGTTTGTAGATCAATACTCATTTGCTTTCGTTTGCTCATTGCAAAAGGATATTTTGTTCCTGTAGCTACAGTTGTTCAGTAAAGACTCACTCACAGTCGTCGACGCGAGAAGACTAAGAAAATTCACCCAAACTTACTCCCTGACTCACTCCTTGTTTACCAGTCTCACATCAACCCCCCCCCCCCCCAAGAGTCAAGTCCTATGATTAGCTCTGTGCTTTTTTCTGCTGAAGAGTACAAAACCCCAATCATTTCCTTGATAACTTTAGTGAAAGCTTTAAATATGGCTCCGATTTCAGCTAAGGTGATGTTTTCGGTAGCAGAGCAGGCTTAGAGCCGACATCGATATCAATGGGACGCTAAGATACGAGTGTTTCGCACACAATGTTCAACGCATGCACTTCTTAAGCCTATCCTTTAGTTAGATGACTCACACCATAAGATAAGATTCACATGAGAAGAATTCGAAAGTGCTGATTCGTTTACTCCTCGCAAAAACACAAGGGAACAATCGAGAAGTAATTCGAAACTTACACCCTGAAAACAGAGATTAAGATTACGTTTGAGAGACAAACAGGTTGATAAAACGCTCAGTTAGATCTTCTGCACGTGACTCTTTTGAGGGTGTGAATGCAAAGCTAGGTTTTATTTCTGCCAGACAGTTCGCCTTAAGCGAGCAATATGATTCAAGGGATGGAGGAAACTGTTCGAAATTCGTCATAACCGAAATTCGTGTTAAACGAACAAAACCCCGTAAGACGCTATACATTCCTGCCGGGACCGTGATTCAGTTCGTGTTATCGAGAGGTTCGTGTTAGACGAGTACGTGTTATCGAGGTTTTACTGTATATATAGATGCTTCTCCGGATTCATTCATGATATACCCAGATACCCAGATACCCAGATAGGATACTAATTCACAGGCTAAACTACTTGCGTCATTGACTCGAAATTTTTACCACGTATTGGCCATAACGTGAAACCCCCAGGAAAAAAGCGACTTTGATCCTCAGTGTCATAGGTTCGATTCCAGAGGGGCCCAAAATCCCGATTTATCCCGTTTAAATGCATTACCGTGATTTTCGAGAATAAAAAAAAAATACTTCCCGGATAGGTAGAGAAATAAAACTCAAGGAGCCTATATATATGGTAATGATCTATCGAAATCATAAAGGAGTTTTACGGAAAATATCCTAAGTTCGATGCTAGGTCTAGGCAAAAATCGGCCGTTTAAAAAGCATTGTGGCGATTTTTATGATTTTTTTGGACCCTTTCCCGATGGCATGGATACTTGAAATTCGGCATGAGGTTGGAGATTATAAATTTATTTCATAATCAAATTTTTTGTATTCGCTGATGGTCCGTGGTTCGATCCCAGAGGGCCATTTACATTCCTCAATGCATTTCTTATGGAGATAACGGAGACAAATTTTAGGTACTTCCCGGCATGATATCGATTTTAAACTTTGCACAAAATAAGATCAAGTCCTTTAAAATCATACTGTGCATTCAAAGCGTAAATATATTTCCTGGGTTCGACACCAGGCGTCTCTTATATCAGTAGTTGATCCGATTTTTAATAATTATTTTGAGCCCTATCCCAATAATATAGAAACTTGAAATTCGGCAAATAGATAGAGATCATAAATAACTTTCATGAACATGTTTTAGATTTCCAAGATCGTCCTTGGTTCGAATCCAGAGCGCCATTTACATTCCTGAAAAGTAGAACGTCGTTTGAGGCAGTTGTAGCCAATATTTCTGCTTGAATTTTCACACATAGTAAGAGATGGTGATTTTCTGTTGTGCTACATAGTAAGCTTACCAGGAAGACCCGGGTTCGATGCCAGACAATTAAATTGCAGCGAATTTTAAGAATATTTTCAATACCTTTTTTTTTCTTTTGAGGGCCGTCCCGATATGATGCCGACATGAAATTATTGTTGTCGATCTGCTTGCAGTATGCAAGCAACATTTTACTCGTATATATATAAGTATATCCGGAGAAGCGTCTATATATAATAGATATAGACGCTTCTCCGGATATACTTATATATATATAGTCTACGAGTAAAATGTAGCTTGCATACTGCAAGCAGATCGGTAATATTATTTTATTTCGGCATCATATCGAGACGGTCCTCAAAAGAAAAAAAAACGATTGAAAATATTTTTAAAATTCGCTTCAATTTTAGCGTCTTGCATCGAACCCGGGTCTTCCTGGTGAACTTACTAAGCGGCACAATAGAAGATCACTATATCTAACTATGTGTGAAAATTCAAGAAGAAATATTTGCTACAACTGCCTTAAACGACGTTCTACTTTCCACGAATGTAAATGGCTCTCTGGATTCGAACCAAGGACGATCGTGGGAATCTAGAACATGTTCCTGAGACGTATCTATAATTTCTATCTGTATGCTGAATTTCAAGTTTCTATATAATTGGGAAATGGTTCCAAAAAATTCTTAAAAATCCGATAATTTACTGATTGTAGAGACGCCTGGTGGTGAAACCAGGAAACATTGGTAGATGTGAATTAATAGTTTGATTAGTAATGACTTGATCTTATCTTATGCAAAGTTTCAAGTAGATATAATATCGGGAAGCACCTAAAATGTGTTTCCGTAATCTCCATAAGAAATGCATTGAGGAATGTAAATGGCCCTCTGGGATCGAACCAAGGACCATATTGGAATATATAAAATTTGATTATGAAATATAAAAATGATATCTAACGCCATGCCGAATTTCAAGTTTCTATGCCATCGGAAAAGGGTTCAAAAAAAATCTTAAAAATCGCCGCAATGCATTTTAAACGGCCGATTTTTGCCCCGTCCTAGCATCGAACCTAGGATAATATTCGTAGATGTATTTATGGTTTTCTTTAGATATGGGGGGCATCTAGTGATCCCTCGAGTTTCAACTCTCTCCTTTTCCGGGAAGTGCCTCAAATAAATTTTCGAAAATCCCCGCCATGTAATCTTATGGGGAAAATTGCGACTTTGGGGCCTTCTGGAATCGAACCCATGACACTGAGGTTCAATGTCGGCTTTTTCCTGGAGGTTACACGTTATGGCCAATATTTCGTAAAAATTTCAAGGCATTGGCACTTGTGGAACATGGTTAGAATTTTGATCCCCTATGAATGTATATATATCTATTATATACGAGTAAAATGTTGCTTGCATACTGCAAGCAGATCGACAACACTAATTTCATATCGGCATCATATCGGGACGGACATCAAAAGAAAAAAAAAAATCAAAATATTCGTAGAATTCGCTGCAATTTAATCGCCTGGCAGCGAACCCCGGTCTTCCTGGTGTACTTACTATGCAGCAAAATAGAAGATTACCATATCAAACTATGTGTGAAAATTCAAGCAAAACTATTAGGTTCAACTACCTCAAACGACGTCCTACTATTCACATACACTCCTTATTTGAGAAATTATAATGTGCTCTGGCATCGAACCCAGGAACAGCATGGTCTTATCTATTTTTTTTCTTAAACAAAGTGTTAATATACATCTTCCATCTAAGCAAGAGCTCCCTTACATATCGATAAATGCATAAAAAAATTATGAAAAGATACCCCATAGTATTATATATGGGGGATATTTTTACCGCCCGGCATCGAACCCGGGTCTTTCAGGCAATACTTTCTATGCAGCACAACAGAAAAACACCATCTCTAACCGCGCATGCAAATTCAAGCAGAAATATTGGTTACAACTGCCTCAAATGACGTCCTACTTTTCCTTTATATTCCTTATGAGAGAAACGTTATTGTGCTCTGGCTTCGAACCCAGGAACAGTACGGTCTTATGAAAATTTTTTTCTAAAACTTATTCGTACCATACATCTTCCAGCCAAGCACGAACATCCTATCATTTCGATAAGTGCATCTAAAAAAATAATGAAAAACGGCTCCCATGTATTTTAAAGGGCAGATCTTTGCATCGTCCTAGCATCGAACCCAGGATAACTTTTGTAAAAGTCATTGATGTTTTCGAAAGTCCAAGACCATAAATATAGGCACCTTGAGTTTTACTTCTCTACCTATCCGGAAAGTATTTTTTTTTAATTCCCGAAAATCACGGCAATGCATTCAAACGGGAAAAATCGGGACTTTGGGGCCCTCTGGAATCGAACCTATGACACTGAGGATCAAAGTCTCTTTTTTCCTGGGGGTTTCACGTTATGGCCAATATGTCATAAAAATTTCAGATCAATGACACTTGTAGTTTAGGCTGTGAATTTGTATCCTATCTATCTATATAGGTATATATATGAATGAATCCGGAGAAGCATCTATATATAATAGATAGATGCTTCTCCGGATTCATTCATGTATCCATATATATATAGATGCTTCTCCGGATTCATTCATATATATACCCAGATACCCAGATACCCAGATAGGATACTAATTCACAGCCTAAACCACAAGCGTCATTGCCTTGAAATTTTTACGACATATTGGCCCTAACGTGAAACCCCCAGAAAAAATGTGATTTTGAACCTCAGTGTCATAGGTTCGCTTCCAGAGGGCCCCAAAGTCCCGATTTTTCCCGTTTAAATGCATTGCTTTCATTTTCGGGAATTTTTAAAAAATACTTTCCGGATAGATAGAGAATCGAAACTCAAGGAGCCTATATATATATGATCAGGATCTATCGAAAACATAAATGAGTTTTACGGAAAATATCCTGGGTTCGATGCTAGGCCGAGGCAAAAATCGGCCGTTTAAAATGCATGGGGATAGTTTTTCGTTAATTTTTTTGATGCACTTATCGGTATGTAAGGAACTTTTCGCTCACCTAGAAGATATATATTCAGAATTGGTTTAAGAAAAAAAATTTAATGAGCCAGTTATATTCCTGGGTTCGATGCCAGAGCACATTAACATTTCTCTCATATGGAATATAAGGGAAAAGTAAGTCGTCGTTTGAGGCAGTTGCAGCCAATATTTCTGCTTGAATTTTCGCATATGGTTAAAGATTGTGATCTTCTTAAGTGCTGCATAGAAAGTATTACCAGAAAGACCCGGGTTCGATGCCGGGCGGCAAATATGTCTGCCGTTTAAAATTCATTGGGTTAGTATTTCATTATTTTTTGATGCACTTATCATAATGATAGGATGTTCGTGCTCGGCTGGAAGATGTATAAAAAGAATTGGTTTTAGAAAAAAATTTTCATAAGCCCGTAAAATTTGTTGGTTCGATTCCAGAGCACATTAAATTTTCTCTCATAAGGAATACATGGGAAAAGTAGGACGTCGTTTGAGGCAGTTGCACCCAATATTTCTGCTTGAAATTTCACACATAGTTAGAGGTGTTGATCTTCTGTTGTGCTGCATATAAAATATTACCAGAAAGACCCGGGTTCGAAGCCAGGCGGTAAATATATCCCCCGTTTAAAATACATTGTAGAGGTTTCATTATTTATTTTGATGCACTTATCGAAATGATAGAAGGTTCATTCTTAGATAGAAGATGTTTATTAAAACTTGGTTTAAGAAATAAAAATAGATAAGACCATGCTGTTCCTGGGTTCGTTGCCCGAGCACATTTCAATTTCTCACATAAGGTATGTATATGAAAAGTAGGACGTCATTTGAAGCAGTTGCAGTCAATATTTCTGCTTGAATTTTCACACATAGTTAGAGATGGTGATCTTCTGTAGTACTGCATAGTAAGTCCACCAGGAAGGCTTGGGTTCGATGCCAGACGATTAAATTGCAGTGAATTTTTAGAATATTTTCAATGCTTTTTTTTTCTTTTGAGAACCCGATATGATGCCGATATGAAGGTGGTGTTGAAATGAAATTGGTGTTGTTGATCTGCTTGCAGTATGCAAGCTACATTTTACTCGTATAATAGATAGATGCTTCTCCGGATTCATTCATGTATCCATATATATATACGAGTAAAATGTAGCTTGCATACTGCAAGCAGATCGGCAATACTAATTTCATATCGGCATCATATCCGGACGGTCCTCAAAAGAAAAGAAATTTACGTTAAAATTCGGTGAAATTCCATCGTCTGGCATCGAACCCGGGTCTTTACTGTGAACTTACTATGCAGCACAATAAAACATCACCATCTCTAACTATGTGTGAAAATTCAAGCAGAAATATGGGCTACAACTGCCTCCAAAGACGTTCTAATTTTCACGAATTTAAATTGCTCTCTGGAATCGAACCAAGGACGATCTTGGAATTCTTAAAAATGTTTCTGAAAGTTATTTTTGATCTCTATCTATACGCCGAATTTGAAGTTTCTATATTATTGGCAAAGGTTTCAAATTAATTCCTAAAAATCGGTTCAACTTCTGATTGCGGAGACACCTGGTGTCGAACCCAGGAAACATTGATAGCTGTGAATGCACAGTTTGATTTGTTAAGACTGGTTCTTCTATCACGCTAAGTTTTAAGTCGATAGCATGCCGGGAAGTACCTAAAATTTGTTTCCGTTATCTCCATAAGAAATGCATTGAGAAATGTAAATGGCGCCTTGGGATCGAACCAAGGACCATCAGCGAATATGTAAAATTTGATTATGAAATATATTTATAATCTCCAACTCCATGCCGAATTTCAAGTTTCCATGCATTCGGGAAGGGGTCCAAAAAAAATCTTAAAAATCGCCACAATACATTTTAAACGGCCGATTTTTGCCTCGACCTAGCATCGAACCCAGGATATTTTCAGTAAAACTCATTTATGTTTTCGATAGATCATGACCATATATAAAGGCTCCTATATTTTCGATTCTCTACCTATCCCGGAAGTATTTTTTAAAAATTCCCGAAAATCAAAGCAATGCATTTAAACGGGAAAAATCGAGACTTTGGGGCCCTCTGGAATCGAACCCATGACACTGAGGTGCAAAATCGCAATTTTTCTGGCGGTTACACTCTATGGCCAATATGTCGTAAAAATTTCAAGTCAATGACGCTTGTGGTTTGGCCTGTGAGTTTGTATCCTCTCTATATCTATTATATATAGACGCTTCTCCGGATAT
Organism: Sympetrum striolatum; assembly: GCA_947579665.1. Taxonomy (NCBI): domain Eukaryota; kingdom Metazoa; phylum Arthropoda; class Insecta; order Odonata; family Libellulidae; genus Sympetrum; species Sympetrum striolatum. The sequence continues at coordinate 18,618,144 of OX388342.1, read as the reverse complement.
ACCTATATATAAGTTATATATATATATATACGAGTAAAATGTTGCTTGCATACTGCAAGCAGATCGACAACACTATTTTCATGTCGGCTTCATATCAGGACGGCCATCAAAAGAAAAAATGGATTGAAATTTTTCTTAAAATTCACTGAAATTCCATCGTCTGGCATCAAACCCGGGTCTTTACTGTTGAACTTACTATGCAGCACAATAGAACATCGCCATCTCTAACTATGTGAGAAAATTCAAGCAGAAATATTGGCTGCAACTGCCTCAAAAGACGTTCTCATTTTCACGAATTTAAATGGCTCTCTGGATTCGAACCAAGGACGATCTTGGAAATCTAAAAAATGTTTCTGAATGTTATTTTTATTCTCAATCTACATGCTGAATTTCAAGTTTCTATATTTTTGGGAAAGGGTTCAAAATAATTATTGAAAATAGGATCAGTTACTGATATTAGAGACGCGTGGAGTCGAACCCAGGACACATTGAAAGCTGGGAATGCACAGTCTGATTTGCATACACTTAATCTTTCGTAGTGCAAAGTTTGAAGTCTTTATCGTGCCGGGAAGTACCTATAATTTGTTTCCGTTATCTCCGTAAGAAATGCATTGAGGAATTTGAATGGCCCTCTGGGATCGAACCAAGGACCATCAGCGAATATGTAAAATTTGATCCTGAAATTTATATTTGATCTCCAACTCCATGCCGAATTTCAAGTTTCCATGCCATCGGGAAAGGGTCCAAAAAAAATCCTAAAAATCGCCACAATGCAATTTAAACGGCCGATATTTGCCCCGACCTAGCATCGAACCCAGGATATTATTAGTAAAACTCATTTATGTTTTCGATAGAACATGACCATATATATAGGCTCCTTGAGTTTTGATTCTCTACCTACCCGGAAAGTATTTTTTTTTAATTCCCGAAAATCTAAGCAATGCATTTAAACGGGAAAAATTGGGACTTTGGGGTCCTCTGGAATCGAACCCATGACACTGAGGTTCAAAATCGCAATTTTTCTGGAGGTTATACGTTATGGCCAATATGTGGTAAAAATTTCAAGCCATTGACGCTAGTGGTTTAGCCTGTGACTTTGTATCCTCTCTATATATATATATCTATTATATATAGACGCTTCTCCGGATATACCTATATATAAGTTATATATATATACGAGTAAAATGTAGCTTGCATACTGCAAGCAGATCGGCAATACTAATTTCATATCGGCATCATATCGGGACGGTCCTCAAAAGAAAAAAAAAAGGATTTAATTTTTTCTTAAAATTCGCTGAAATTTAATCGTCTGGCATCGAACCCGGGTCTTACTGGTAAACCTACTATGAAACACAATAGAGGATCACCATCTCTAACTATGTGTGAAAATTCAAGCAGAATTATCGGCTATAACTGCCTCAAAAAACGTTCTAATTTTCACGAATGTTAATGCCTCTCGAGACTCGAACCAAGGACGATCGTTGAAATCAAAAACATGTTTCTGAAAGTTATTTATGATCTCTATCCATTTGCCGAATTTTAAGTTTCTATTTTATTGAGAAAGGTTTCAAAATAATTCCTAAAAATTTGATCAACTTCTGATTTCAGAGACATCTGGTGTCGAACCCAGGACGTATTGTAAGCTGTGAATGCACAGTTTGATTTGTAAAAACTTGCTCTTGTATCATGCAAAGTTTGAAGTCGATAGCCTGCCGGAAAGTACCTAAATTTTGTTTCCGATATCTCCGTAAGAAATGCATTGAGAAGTGCAAATGGCCCTCTGGCATCGAACCAAGGACAATCAGCGAACATGTAAAATTTGATTATGAAATATATTCATTATATCTATCCACGTGCCGAGTTTCAAATATCCATGTTATCGGGAAAGGATCCAAAAAAATTCTTAAAAATCGCCGCAATGCATTTTAAACGGCCGATTTTTGCCCCGACCTAGCATCGAACCATGGACTATATTCTAAAATGTCTTTCTGATTGTCGTTGGATACGCACGGCTTCTAGCGATCCCTGGAGTTTCAACTCTTTCTCTCTCCGGGAAGTGCCTCAAAAAAATTTTCGAAAATCCCCGCCATGTATTCTTACGGAAAAAATCGCGACTTTGGGGCCCTCTGGAATCGAACCCATGACCCTGAGGATCAAAATCGCAATTTTTCTGGCGGTTACACGTTATGGCCAATACGTCGTAAAAATTTCAAGTCAAGGACGCTTGTGGTTTAGGCTGTGAATTAGTATCCTATCTATCTATCTATCTATCTATCTATCTATCTATCTATCTATATAGGTATATCCATGAATGAATCCGGAGAAGCATCTATATATAATAGATATATATATATATATAGGGGATCAAAAGTTTTACCATGTTCCACAAGTGCCAAAGACTTGAAATTTTTACGACGAATTGGCCATAACGTGTAACCTCCAGGAAAAAGCCGACATTGAACCTCGGTGTCATGGGTTCGATTCCAGAAGGCCCCAAAGTCCCGATTTTCTCCATAAGGATACATGGTGGCGATTTTCAAAATTTTTTAAATAATACTTCCCGGACAGGTAGAGATTCGAAATTCAAGGACCTTAGAGATATGGTCAAGAACTATTATAAACATTAATGATTACTGATGAGAACGTCCTGGGTTCGACGCTAGGACGATTCAAAAATCCCGCATTTAAAATGCATGGGGATAGTTTTTCATTAATTTTTTTGATGCACTTACCGGAATGTAAGGAACTTTTCGCTCTGCTAGAAGATATATATTGAGAAATGGTTTAAGAAAAAAAATTTCTTAAGCCTGTACTATTCCTGGGTTGATGCCAGAGCACATTAACTTTTCTCTCATAAGGAATATAAGGGAAAAGTAAGTCGTCGTTTGAGGCAGTTGCAGCCAATATTTCTGCTCGAACTTTTACACATTGTTAGAGATAGTGATCTTCTATTATGTTGCATAGGAAGTATTACCAGAAAGATCCGGGTTCGACGCCGGGTGGCAAATATGTCTCCCGTATAAAATACATTGGTTTAGTATTTCATTATTTTTTTGATGCACTTATCGAAATGATAGGAAGTTCGTACTCGGCTGGAAGATGTTTGAAAAGAATTGGTTTTAGAAAAAAAATCAGATAACACCGTACTATTCCTGGGTTCGATGCCAGAGCACATTAGCATTTCTATCATAAGGAGTATAAGGGAAACGTAGGACGTCGTTTGAGGCAGTTGCAGTTAATATTTCTACTTGAATTTTCACACATAGTTACAGATGGTGATCTTCTATGGTTCTGCATAGTGAGTATGACCGGGAAGACCTGGGTTCGATGCCAGACGAATAAATTGCAGCGGAAATTAAGAATATTTTCTAACCATTTTTTTTTCTTTTGAGGACTCACTCTATGTGATGCCGACAAAAAACTTTTGTTATCGACGTGCTTGCAGTATGCAAGCTACATTTTACTCGTATATATATATAGATGCTTCTCCGGATTCATTCATGGATATACCTATATAGATAGATAGATAGATAGATAGATAGATAGATAGATAGATAGGATACTAATTCACAGCCTAAACCACAAGCGTGATTGACTTGAAATTTTTACGACGTATTGGCCATAACGTGTAACCGCCAGAAAAATTGCGATTTTGATCCTCAGGGTCATGGGTTCGGTTCCAGAGGGCCCCAAAGTCGCGATTTTCTCCATAAGAATACATGGCGGAGATTTTCGAAAATTTTTTTGAGGTACTTCCCGGGGAGAGAAAGAGTTGAAACTCGAGGGATCGCTAGAAGCCATGCGTATCCAACGAAAATCAGAAAAACATCTTAGAATATAGTCCATGGTTCGATGCTAGGTCGGGGAAAAAATCGGCCGTTTAAAATGCATTACGGCGATTTTGAAGATTTTTTTTGGATCCTTTCCCGATAACATGGATATTCGAAACTCGGCACGTGGATAGATATCATGAATATACTTCATAATCAAATTTTACATGTTCGCTGATGGTCCTTGGTTCGATCCCAGAGGGCCATTTGCACTTCTCAATGCATTTCTTACGGAGACAACGGAAACAAAATTTAGGTACTTTCCGACATGCTATCAACTTCAAACTTTGCATGATACAAGAGTAAGTCTTTACAAATCAAATTCTGCATTCACAGCTTGCAATACGTCCTGGGTTCGACACCAGGTGTCTCTGAAATCAGAATTTGATCCGATTTTTAGGAATTATTTTGAAACCTTTCCCACTAAAATAGAAACTTGAAATTCGGCATATAGATAGAGATCATAAATATCTATCAGAAACATATTTTAGACTTCCACGATCGTCCTTGGTTCGAGTCCCGAGAGGCATTAAGATTCGTGAATATTAGAACGTTTTTTGAGGCAGTTATAGCCAATATTTCTGCTTGAATTTTCACACATAGTTAGAGATGGTGATCTTCTATTGTGTTTCATAGTAGGTTTACCAGTAAGACCAGGGTTCGATCCCAGACGATGAAATTTCAGCGAATTTTAAGAAAAAATTAAATCCTTTTTTTTTCTTTTAAAGACCGTCCCGATATGATGCCGATATGAAATTAGTATTGCCGATCTGCTTGCAGTATGCAAGCTACATTTTACTCGTATATATATATATATGAATATATGATATATGAATGAATCCGGAGAAGCATCTATATATAATAGATATATATAGGGGATCAAAAGTTTTACCATGTTCCACAAGTGCCACCGACTTGAAATTTTTACGACGTTATGGCCATGACGTGTAACCTCCAGGAAAAAGCCGACATTGAACCTCGGTGTCATGGGTTCGATTCCAGAAGGCCCCAAAGTCCCGATTTTCTCCATAAGGATACATGGTGGCGATTTTAAAAATTTTTTTAATAATACTTCCCGGACAGGTAGAGAATCGAAATTCAAGGAGCTTAGAGATATGGTCAAGAACTATTATAAACATTAATGATTACTAATGAGAACGTCCTGGGTTCGACGCTAGGACGATGCAAAAATCCCACATTTAAAATGTATGGGGATAGTTTTTCATTAATTTTTTTGATGCACTTACCGGAATGTAAGGAACTTTTCGCTCAGCTACAAGATATATATTAAGAATTGGTTTAAAAAAAAAAATTTCTTAAGCCCGTACTATTCCTGGGTTCGATGCCAGAGCACATTAACATTTCTCTCATAAGGAATATAAGGGAAAAGTAGGACGTCGTTTGAGGCAGTTGCAGCCAATATTTCTGCTCGAATTTTCACACATAGTTAGAGATGGTTATCTTCTATGGTTCTGCATAGTAAGTTTGACCGGGAAGACCTGGGTTCGATGCCAGACGAATAAATTGCAGCGGAAATTAAGAATATTTTCCGTCCATTTTTTTTTTCTTTTGAGGACTCACTCTATGTGATGCCGACAAAAAACTTTTGTTATCGATGTGCTTGCAGTATGCAAGCAACATTTTACTCGTATATATATATATGAATATATATATGGATACATGAATGAATCCGGAGAAGCATCTATATATAATAGATATATATATATAGAGAGGATACAAACTCACAGCCTAAACCACAAGAGTGATTGAGCTAAAATTTTTACGGCGTATTGGCCATAACGTGTCACCACCAGAAAAATTGCGATTTTTAACATCAGTGTCATGGGTTCGATTCCAGAGGGCTCCAAAATCCCGATTTTTCCCGTTTAAATGCATTGCTTTGATTTTCAGGAATAAAAAAAAAATACTTTCCGGATAGGTAGAGAATCAAAACTCAAGGAGCCTATATATATGGTCATGATCTATCGAAAACGTAAATGAGTTCTACGGAAAATATCCTGGGTTCGATACTAGGTCGAGGCAAAAATCGGCCGTTTAAAATGCATGGCGGCGATTTTGAAGATTTTTTTTTTATCCTTTCCCGATACCATAGATACGTGAAACTCCGCACGTGGATAGATATCATAAATGTATTTCATAATCGAAATTTACATGTTCGCTGATGGTTCTTGGTTCGATCCCAGGGGGGCATTTCCACTTCTCAATGCATTTCTTACGGAGATAACGGAAACAAAATTTAGGTACTTCCCGGCATGCTATCGACTTCAAACTTTGCATGATACAAGAGCAAGTCATTACAAATCAATCTATGCATTCACACGTTACATTATGTCCTGGGTTCGACACCAGTTGTCTCTTAAATCAGAAGTTGATCCGAATTTTATGAATTATTTTGAAACCTTTCCCAATAATATAGAAATTTGAAATTCGGCATATAGATAGATATCATACATACTTTAGATGAACATATTTTTGATTTCCTAGATAGTCCTTGGTTCGAATCCAGAGAGCCATTTTCATTCTTGAAAAGTAGAGCGTCGTTTGAGGCAGTTTCAGCCAATATTTCTGCTTGAATTTTCACACATAGTTAGTGATGGTGATCTTCTCTTGAGCTGTTTAATAGGTTAGCCAGGAAGACCCGGGTTCGATGCCAGACGATTAAAATTGCAGCGAATTTTAAGAATATTTTCAATTTTTTTTTCTTTTTAAGACCGTCCCGAAAGGTTGCCGATATTAAATTGGTGTTGTCGATCTGCTTGCAGTATGCAAGCAACATTTTACTCGTATATATATATAGGTATATCCGGAGAAGCGTCTATATTATATAGTCTATATATAATAGATATACACTGGGGATCAAAAGTCTAAGCATGTTCCACAAGTGCCACTGACTTGAAATTTTTACGACATATTGGCCATAACGTGTAACCTCCAGGAAAAAGCCGACTTTGACTCTCAGTGTCATGGGTTCGATTCCAGAAGGCCCCAAAGTCACGATTTTGTCCATAAGAATACATGGCGGGGATTTTCGAAAATTTTTTTGAGGCACTTCCCGGAAGAGTTGAGAGTTGAAATTCTAGAGATCGCTAGATGCCGTGTATATCTAAACGAAACCACAAAGACATCTACAAATATTATCCTTGGTTCGATGCTAGGCCAGGGCAAATATTCTCCCGTTTAATTTACATTGCGATTTTTAAGATTTTTTTTTATTACTTACAGATGACTTGGAAACTTGAAACTTGGCACGTAGATATATATCATAAATATATTTCACAATAAAATTTTAGAGCTCGCTGATGGTCCTTGGTTCGATCCCAGAGGGCCATTTACATCCTACAATGCATTTCTTATGGAGATTACGGAAGCAAATTTTAGGTACTTCCTAGCAAGTTGTTGACTTCAATCTTTGCATTTAATAAGATCAGGTCAAACCAAGTCATAATATGTTTTCACAGCTGCCAGTAGGTCCTGGGTTCGACACCACGCGTCTCTACAATCAGTAATTGATTCAATTTTTATGAACTATTTTGAACCCCTTCCCAATAATATAGAAACTTGAAATTCGGCATATATACAGAGATCATAAATAACTTTCAGAAACATGTTGTAGATTTCCAAGATCGTCCTTGGTTCGAATCCAGAGAGCCATTTAAATTCCTGAAAATGTGAACGTCTTTTGAGGCAGTTGTAGCCCATATTTCTGCTTGAATTTTCACACATAGTTAGAGATGGTGATTTTCTATTGTGTTTCATAGTAGGTTCACCAGTAAGACCCGGGTTCGATGCCAGACGATGGAATTTCAGCGAATTTTAAGAAAAATTTCAATCCACTTTTTTCTTTTGATGGCCGTCCCGATATGATGCCGACATAAAATTGTGTTGTCGATCTGCTTGCAGTATGCAAGCAACATTTTACTCGTATATATATATGAATGAATCCGGAGAAGCATCTATATATAATAGATAGAGAGGATACAAACTCACAGCCTAAACCACAAGAGTGATTGAGTTGAAATTTTTACGACATATTGGCCATAACGTATAACCTCCAGAAAAATTGCGATTTTGAACCTCAGTGTCATGGGTTCGATTCCAGAGGGCCCCAAAGTCCCGATTTTTCCCGTTTAAATGCATTGCTTTGATTTTCAGGAATTAAAAAAAAATACTTTCCGGATAGGTAATAAATCGAAACTCAGGGAGCCTATATATATGGTCATGATCTATCGAAAACATAAATGACTTTTACGGAAAATATCCTGGGTTCGATGCTAGGTCGATGCAAATATCGGCCATTTGAAATACATTGAGGTAGATTTTCATTAATTTTTTTCATGCATTTATCGAAATGATAGGAAGTTCTCACTTATATGGAAGATGTATATTAAGCATAGGTTTTTGAAAAAAATGTAGGTAAGACCTTACTGTTCCTGGGTTCGATGCCAGAGCATATAAAAGTATCTCTCATAAGGAATATAAGGGAAAAGTAGGACGTCATTTGAGGCAGTTGCACCTAATATTTCTGCTTGAATTTTCTCACATGGTTAAAGGATGTGATCTTCTTTAGTGCTGCATAGAAAATATTACCAGAATGACCCGGGTTCGAAGCCAGATGGTAAATATATCCCCCATTTAAAATGCATTGAGTTAGTTTTCATTATTTATTTTGATGTATTAATCGAAATAATAGGAAAATCTTGCTTTGCTAGAAGATGTATATTAAGACTTGGTTTAAGAAAAAAAATTAGATATTACCATGCTGTACCAGGGTTCGATGCCAGAGCACATAAAAATTTCTCTCATAAGGAATATATGGGAAAAGTAGGACGTCCTTTAGGGCAGTTGAAGCAAACATTTCTGCTTGAATTTTCACACATAGTTAGAGGTGGTGATTTGCTGTTGTACTGCATTGGACGTATCACCAGAAATACCCGGGTTCGATGCCAGACGATTAAATTGCAGCGAATTTTAAGAATATTTTTAACCTTTTTTTCTTTTTAGGACCGTCCCAATATGATGCCCATATGAAATAAGTGCTGTCGATCTGCTTGCAGTATGCAAGCTACATTTTACTCGTATATATATATATATATAGGTATATCCGGAGAAGCGTCTATATATCTATTATATATAGATGCTTCTCCGGATTCATTCATGATATACCCAGATACCCAGATACCCAGATAGGATACTAATTCACAGGCTAAACTACTGGCGTCATTGACTCGAAATTTTTACCACGTATTGGCCATAACGTGAAACTCCCAGGAAAAAAGCGACTTTGATCCTCAGTGTCATGGGTTCGATTCCAGAGGGCACCAAAGTCCCGATTTTTCCCGTTTAAATGCATTACCGTGATTTTCGGGAATAAAAAAAAATACTTTCCGGATAGGTAGAGAAATAAAACTCAAGAAGCATATATATATGGTAATGATCTATCGAAATCATAAATGAGTTTTACGGAAAATATCCTAAGTTCGATGCTAGGTCGAGGCAAAAATCGGCCGTTTAAAAAGCATTGTGGCGATTTTTATGATTTTTTTTGGACCCTTTCCCGATGGCATGGATACTTGAAATTCGGCATGAGGTTTGAGATCATAAATTTATTTCATAATTAAATTTTTTGTATTCGCTAATGGTCCTTGGTTCGATCCCAGAGGGCCATTTACATTCCTCAATGCATTTCTTATGGAGATAACGGAGACAAATTTTAGGTACTTCCCGGCATGATATCGATTTCAAACTTTGCGCAAAATAAGATCAAGTCCTTTAAAATCATATTGTGCATTCACAGCGTAAATATATTTCCTGGGTTCGACACCAGGCGTCTCTTATATCAGTAGTTGATCCGATTTTTAATAATTATTTTGAGCCCTATCCCAATAATATAGAAACTTGAAATTCGGCAAATAGATAGAGATCATAAATAACTTTCATGAACATGTTTTAGATTTCCAAGATCGTCCTTGGTTCGAATCCAGAGCGCCATTTACATTCCTGAAAAGTAGAACGTCGTTTGAGGCAGTTGTAGCCAATATTTCTGCTTGAATTTTCACACATAGTAAAAGATGGTGATTTTCTGTTGTGCTACATAGTAAGCTTACCAGGAAGACCCGGGTTCGATGCCAGTCAATTAAATTGCAGCGAATTTTAAGAATATTTTCAATACCTTTTTTTTTCTTTTGAGGGCCGTCCCGATATGATGCCGACATGAAATTATTGTTGTCGATCTGCTTGCAGTATGCAAGCTACATTTTACTCGTATAATAGATATAGATAGGTATATAGATAGGATACTAATTCACAGCCTAAACCACAAGTGTCATCGGCTTGAAATTTTTACGACGTATTGGCCATATCGTGTAACCACCAGAAAAATTGTGATTTTGAACCTCAGTGTCATGGGTTCGATTCCAGAGGGCCCCAAAGTCCCGATTTTTCCCGTTTAAATGTATTGCGTTGATTTTCGGGAAATTAAAAATAATACTTTCCGGATAGGTAGCGAATCAAAATTAAAGGAGCCTATATATATGGTCATGATCTATCTAAAACATAAATGAGTTTTACAGAAAATATCCTTGGTTCGATGCTAGGTCGGGGTAAAAATCTGCCGTTTAAATTGCGTTGTGGCGATTTTTAAGATTTATTTTGGACCCTTTCCCGATGGCATGGAAACTTGAAATTCGGCATGGAGTTGGAGATCAATGATAAATTTCAGGATCAAATTTTATATATTCGCTGATGGTCCTTGGTTCGATCCCAGAGGGCCATTTAAATTCCTCAATGCATTTCTTACGGAGATAACGGAAACATATTATAGGTACTTCCCAGCACGATAAAGACTTCAAACTTTGCACTAAGAAAGATTTAGTGTATACAAATCAAACTGTGCATTCCCAGCTGTCAATGTGTCCTGGGTTCGACACCAGGTGTCTCTACAATCAGTAACTGATCCGATTTTCAATAATTATTTTGAACCCTTTCCCAACAATATAGATACTTGAAATTTGGCATGTAGATAGAGATCATAAATAACTTTCAAAATCATGTTTTAGATTTGCAAGTTCGTCCTTGGCTCGAATCCAGAGAGCAATTTAAATTCGTGAAAATTAGAACGTCTTTTGACGCAGTTGTAGCCCATATTTCTGCTTATATTTTCACACATAGTTAGAGATGGCGATGTTCTATTGTGCTGCATAGTAAGTTCAACAGTAAAGACCTGGGTTCGATGCCAGACGATGGAATTGCAGCGAATTTTAAGAAAAATTTCAATCCATTTTTTTCTTTTGATGGCCGTCCCGATATGATGCCGACATGAAAATAGTGTTGTCGATCTGCTTGCAGTATGCAAGCAACATTTAACTCGTATATATATATAGGTATATCCGGAGAAACGTCTATATATAATAGATACTTAAATTTATTCAGTAATATTTATGAGGTGTGTTAAAAAATTAAAGGGAATTTTGTTTTTTTGAAAAGACTTATATAATTGTCTACAAAATTGCTATCACCTTCAAAGCTATCCCTACCATTCCCCCAAACACTTCCCGAACTTGTTCTTTAGCTATCTCGGAGATGAATTTTAAATTTCATTTATGCTTGTAAAGCAACAGGTTTTTAAGGTTCACTTTATTTTTACAGGGGACAGAATAAGTCACTAATAAGAGTTGTCTGGCAAATATGGAGGTTGGGGCATCAACACAGTGCTGCTTTTGGTCAAAATATTCACCAGCAAGCAATGAAGCGTGAGCAGGTGCAATGTCATGGGTTAAAACTCATGCATTGTTTTGTCACAAATCTGGGGAGTTTTTTTTTGGATATCTTCACCCAAATGGTGTTTAACTTGTAATATTTTTAAGACTTTGCTGCACTTTATTCCATTTTTATAGCAAATTTAATACTAATTCTCTGATCCATTTTCAGAATCTCTGATCCTACCTAAATGCATGTAACCCTTGTGACAGCTAACTAAATATCCAATTTAGCTAACATAGTATAGAAAATTTTCAGACAAGTTTACCAACAAAACAACAAAAAATCGGACCAATAGAACACGTAAAGTTACAAATTTCCTGTTATATCTATTTAATATGCCTAGTACATTAGTTCTAACCTCTCTTCACTTGCTTATTTTGTAGTCATTTTGAATTTTTCTTGAGTTTTATTTTATCTTAATCATAAAAACAATAATCTACATCTTTCATCAGCTTTTGAGGTATATTACAAATCATTAGTAACTCAGGTAATGTTGAACTCAGTAATTTTAGTTCTCATTCTACAAAATATGCACCAATCCAATGGTGGAGAACAGCAATTTTAGATAACCGCAATGACAAATCATAATTTAAATTCAAATATTATCAAATCAGTGAATAATTTATCACTGGTTTGATTATATTTGAATATTTATGATCTTTTTTGAAATTCATTCAACATATCACCATAACATCATCAGTACAAGTTAACTTCATTAAAAAATGCACCATAAAGTGCTGATAGACTTTTTATTTTCATGATCTACACATGCATGGATTATTAGACCAAGTGATAAATCAAAGGAATTCTTTTCAGAAGTTAAACTTCTGATTGATTTATCTAAGCTTTCTTTACTGAGCTTCTTTCTGCAATTATTTTACTTACAAGGTCATAATGCTACCTTGAAGACCCTTCTGAATATTCAGGGTCTTAACTATTGTGCCTTGGAAATGAACACTCGAGAACATTGGCACATGGTCTCTGGTGGTTTTAAAGTAATAATTGAGACTGTATAAGATCTATTCTAATCCCAAATGGGCAATCTTTTCCTCATAGAATTACATGAAAATGTAGTAAAAATCTACCAGGAGATCCTCTAAGAACTGCCCCACAGCAACTGAGGATCGCAAAGATGCTGTCAAGAAATTCATAGGTCTAAAGCACAGATTTACATGGCCACATAAATGTCATGCTTCTCTGATATCCCATTCTTAAATAACTGTACATATCTTATGGAAGAAAATTGATTGTGACATGGTGTAACCCAGAGTCACTTTTGATAATTTCCAAAGCAAAAATATGTGAAAATCATGTCCTACATCATCATACAATATTCTGTCTTCCTGGGAAGCGCATAAACACTAATTCTCAAATTCAACTCAATGAATTCCTTGTGGGAGGAATTGAGAAACTATTTTTGAACTCAAGACCAATTCAAGACAATTCCTTGCAAATGGCTTCACAAAGCACCTACTCCATCCACGTTTAATTTAATTCAAACGTTTGATGAATGAAAGAATCCGAGCCAATAAAGATGACTGAGGTGAGGTGCCTCTTTAGTGAATAACCCTAGTACTGCTATTATTTAGAAAAAAATGTGATTCAATTAGATTACAGTCTATAAATTAACTTAATGTGAAAACTGAAACGACAATGAAACAGAAATATAACTTAAGTGTTACCAGTGCCACAAACATTCTTTAGTCCTACTGAAAAAGGTATACATGCCATCAAATTCAGAATATTATGTTAGATGGCCTTGAGCTGAAATTTATCAGTACTTTATATAAAAATCAATCTAGAAAGCTTTAACTGTGTGGAGCTCCATCCTAGTAAATGGAATTTTGTTACTTATTTCCCACCCATTTACTAGTAATTTATATATTGAGCAGAATAGATTTGATTCAATAAAAACTGTATTCATACTACCGATTTCATTTTCAGTATCCTGAGATTATAAGGTGATTTGTGTATTCAGAAGCTGAATGGTTAGCAAAGTAGCTTTCTAACACCAACGTCCCATTATTTGGCTGAACGGGTTCTCTCTCTCTTGGCATTTGTGCTCATTGAAAGTCATTGAAGCAGAAAATGACAGCAAAATCCATTATTACAATTTTTGAAGCAAAAACCGATTAGTTAAGGTAAAAATCTCTTTCAAGTTCTTTTTTATAACAAAGATCGACTTTGTGAGTTGATTTGTGCCATATGTGTAACACACAAAGTCAAGTATTAGTAATAGTAGGTAGGTGGATTTTTTGCTTCTCTTTATCTATTGTCAGCTCAATTTACAGGAATTATATGGAGACCTTGAGAGTAAGTATTAATTCCTCTATACTAGCAAGTGTTCTTCTTCTGAGTATCTTTTACTTTAGGATTAACCATTTGTTCCTATCTTTGAGATGGTAAATTAACTTGAAAGATGAGCAAACCAATGGTAAATACTTTAAAAAGGTAGAAAATTTTATTCTGCATTATACAGGTTTGTATGATAGTTTTTCATATTAGAGGTTTAAGGAATAGAGATTTCTTTCTGAGTTACACAGGTTTCACCTAACAGAGGGCTTTTCCTTAAAAAACCTTTTATATACACTATAATATTATTGATGTTTCCTTCTTAGGCAGGTTTCTACCTTAAAAAGATTCTGCTTTTGACAGGTTTTCTGTATGTACAAATGTAGATGGTTTCACACTTTCATATCTATATGTTTGTAAAGTTAGAAAAAGAAACTTAAGAGTTGGTAGCATAAAATAGCCAAAAGGTTGATCTTTCTCAGTCCATCCCAGTTGTTAATTGTTGTTTGCACTGCCTTGAGTTTTAAAAGTTTTACTTTTAACATTTTAGGTTTGATCAGTGTAAATATTTTAATAATTGATTATTTAAAGCAAGAAACTACATCAAAAGGTTTTAGTGGTTAAATTTAACAATTAAAAGGCAAATGGGAATAAAGTACTTTTTATTATTTTTACATAATATTGTAGAACACATATGATGTATCTTCCAACATATGCCATATTAACTTGTCCCTGATATATTTTTATAAATCTTGAAAACATAATGTACTCCATATATCTCGCCTCACAATTTTCTCTCTCTGACATATAATATGGCCAATAGGGAAACTAATGGGGTACCAACACATTTTTAGTGTTTTATGGAATGGCTTTTTTTACATCACATGTCTTTTAGCCCTTGATTTCAAAACTTTTCATCAACTTTCAATATTCTTCTTGTAGAAATAGATTATTTACAGAAAGCTTTCCACTGCCAATAACTAAATAAAAATAAAAAAATTATAAACTTGAACCTCTTTATCAACAGTTTTATACAATTTCAAGTCTTATATGAAGAGGTAACAAATATATTTGAGGGCAAATCACTTCTAACTAATAATATTATCAATAAGCCCAATTGTTTGAACAGCTGTAGGCGGTATTACAAAGAGACAAGAACACATGCTACATTCAAGGGACAAGTACACAAGGAATAGATAGAAGCACTTTTATTTGATTTATTTTCCATAAATTTGATCTTAAATACCAAGTATGTCTACTAACAATTGTATGAGGATGCTGAAAATATTTCCCAAGGACATGCCAACAGGAAAGTATTAAGGCTTGCTTATTTTTTTTACCTCAAAACACAACTCTCAACTTTGATTCTTTTGTTGATTAAAATATCTAACACCCATATTATTTTTTTGGTTTTTAATGTATTGTCCTGTTACCAAGGAATTTATGTACATGGTTTCCCTCTTTTGTACTTTCTAGCCACTCAAGTTCATTCAAAGTATAAAATTGCCAGGCTTTCATAACAAAATTAAATGAAATACTCTTTGAAGTCAATTGATTATATCTCAAAAATTCAAATAATAGATTTATATTGCTGCAATAAAATTCAAAGGCTCAAGAGTTATCATAAGGGTATCTTAAATAAATGTTCAGCCTTAGTACCATTTGAGTATTTTAACAATTGATTGAAATGGCAAACTTGTTATATCTTCATTTATTTATCCACCCAAGGTTAGGATTACCATTTTTTTCTCGTAATTCTATTCCTTGGTCATTTTTATTACAAAATTTTAATATTAAATCTACATAATTGTCATGATAGCATTTTCTTCTTAGTTAAAAACAAAACAAGGCTTTCATTTAATTATTGTTACCTTCTATGCCTCCCAGGGCAAGGAACACTGCATTCAGAGGCATGGCATGTGACAGGCTTGTGCTGACCTAAGAATCCCACACAACATGGGCATTAAAGGAAGCCAGCAGGCAAGTGGAAGACTAGGGCCAGGTGTGGCGGATGATGAAGGAGATGCTGCTCCATTGCCATTATGTTGCATGACCCATGATGGGGGTCGACTGGTTGCCACCATTATTGTCTGAACTGTACGTGAGGGATCAGCCCCACTGGCACCAGGGAGGCCACCAGATGGATGGGTAGTGGCCTCTCCACCTCCCCATCCTCCTTCCTCCCCTTCCTCATCACTCTCCTCCTCCGATTCATCACCATTTAGGCCTCCATTTAACTTTGACTGCTGCTTCTTTCTCTGCCTCCTTGGGTTATCCGTTATTTTCTGATGGACACTCGAGTTCTTCTTTCTTGACCCCTTTCCTCCCTCATGATGCCTTGAGGATGCAGGAACAATGGTTGTCTTTGGCGTCAAATGGAGTTCTGTTAGATGAAGAATTGTAATCATTATCGTGAGTGAAACAAGTGTTTTGAGATTTAAGAGGTTAAAGACAAAGTGCATGCTTCACTGGCTTTTTAAGTATACATGAATACATTCATCATAGAAGCTGTTTAGTATCTGAGAGATTTATTGTTTGTGGAGCAATGATTGGGTGCAGTTATTTACTCATGATATTGTATTGACACTTTGTCTGGCATCATCAATGTGGATTTGTCAGCAAAATCAAATTTATTTAATTTAGGTACATACATTGAGCCAAGTTAAATGAAAAAAAAAATGTTAAAAGGGTTCCAAAGGGGGGATTAAAAGTTACAGCCACATAAAAAAATTAAATAATTGAGATTTCTACCATCAAGTGTACAATAAGATACACCTTTCGAAAACTTTCAGGAAGTCATTCATGACTGGATTTTACTAAATCCATTCTACTCCATTGATGAATTTTTAAATATGAATATCAACATAGTTTAATTCTTTAGCCAATGTAACTAATACTATGTTCTCTCTAATCTATTAGGATGTACAATTTTGTCCTTTGAATTAATATGTCCTTTGTGTGATATTTTTATATGTTTTATAATTTTTCATTGCTTTGTCACTCCAATTTTGTTTTACATATCTACTGTATATCACCTAATCTGTAATTCATATGTTTGACGATGCCTATACCTATTTGGTCTTTGGTAAAATAAATATTATTATTATCATTACAGAAGTGTAAGTGGTATAGTGTTAATCAGGAAATCACCAAAAAAATTGGAAATATTGTTTGAAAATGAAGCTGTAGTTGAAAAGAGAACGAATGAGTGGATGGGATTTACTGAAATGTGCTGTCAAACTCAATAGAGTAATGAATTAATGGACAGTTAAGGCAATTAAAGAATATTAATGAAGAATTAAATTAGGTTAATATGAATTAATTTTTGTGTAAGGTGATAACGGTTAAAAAGAGAAATGTGTTTGTACCCACCTTATTATATGGAAGCAAAGGTAAGGTGTCTCATTGAAAGCATATGTGTAAATTAAAAACAGTTGTAATGGATTTTATGAGATGAAGAGGAGAAATAGGATACAAGAGTTTGGAATGCCAGGATAATAAGTATATGAGGATTGGAAGAGATTGTTTATGACCAATTGATGAGGGATGTGTAAAATTGATTTAGGAGGAGTGGATGAAAGTAGAGTGACAAAGATGATGTATTATGTGAAAAATTAGGATTACTGAATTGAGTGGAGAGTATCTGATAGAATGTTCTGAATTCAATTCTGAAGGAAGGAGACTCACGGAGTTGAAAGAATAAAAGGCAGTGTATAAAAAGATGTACAAGTCTGAAGTGAATAATGTTTTGTAGAGTGTAGAGCATTACAGTTATCTTTGGTATTGTTTTATTTTCAAAGGTTTGTGATAACATGTAATAAGTTACAAGCTATCCATTATTTTACAATTTTATGATACTTATGACATGATTCATGCATCCATGGGCGTACTGAGGGGGGGACAGCTGCCCCCCCCTGGACAGCCACCACTGGACCCTTCGATCTAGCTCCCATACATTTGGGTGGCTAATTATGTTCATATGCAGAAGTACTGTTGAATTTATGAAATTGTAGATAAAGTAAAATGTATAGGCAAGTATGTTTCGATTCACATGCAGATGTCTGCACCATATCTGTTTGACCTACATCGAGTGCGTAAACAAACGCATTACCTGGAAGGAATCGAACTTTCCATGGGCATTTAGAAGTTGCACCTGCAAATCATTTCCGAGAAATACATCTTTTTTTAAGATGCCACAAAAACAATGGAACATGTAAATGCAAATTTATATTTATGTTAAATTTTTAATTTGCATTTCTGATTTGCCGCCCCCCCTAGGCCAAAAGCTCCCTCATTCGTATTCATAACAGTGATATTAACACCAGTCAGGTTGTACATAGAGCCTTTCTTCTCAGGAATTAAATAGATATAAAACAAGACAGTGCATGTCTATGCATACATAGGGTACATATTTCCAAAATGTGAGTGGTAAATTTACATGGGAGTTGAGAAAAAGTGAATGCAACAAAACATTCCTTAATAATAATGGTTATTAAATGAGTTAAAAGTTTGGATAATATAATAGCATATGTTAAAAACTTTTGTCATTATTGACCACTCAAGCTTTTTAATCTTATGCAATTGTTATCAAATTTTGGAATAACTTACAATTGAGACTATTGCACTTTGCGCATGGATAAATTTATGACACACTTCTAGAATAATCATGTATTATTATTATTACTATTAGGTATTAATTTAATATAGTTATTAAGTATTATCAATAAATATCATCATAGCATTTGGCTCTTATATCTGACTAAATTATAGCTCAAATTGATGAAATTGACTTCACTAGGAACCAAGCACTACTTAAGCTATTCGAACAGATGTCATGATGATAAATATTGAACTACTATGCCCAACAAATCTTTTTCTGTTAAAGGAACAGTTTGCATGGAAGGTGGGCAATATCACCAATTAGTACACCAGAGCTCAAAGAGTAATGGATGATGAAATCCCAAAGGATTCAAAAGGTATTAAGCTTTGCATACATAGGAATGCTCTGGGAGCACAAGCAGATTGGTAAATCTACCTGGAAAGTAAAATACATTAACTTGAGTTCATGCTATGTCAACATTTGTCACTTCTCTTTTGCCCTGGATTTTCTGAAGCATGCTTAAACATAGAAAGTCTTATATCTATACACTATTTCTTCACAATTCTTGTGTACATGGATTTCTTTGCATTATTAAGTCTAATAGTAATCGAATTACAAATCTTAATTTCCTGTCAGTTCCAAGGCACCATTTAAACAATCTAAGGACAACTAACAGTATCCAAATAATATATTGGACATGTATAAAAAATAAATGTGAATATATTCACATCTATTGTTATATATGAACAAATTAAATTAGCATTTGTGAGTTGGACTCTAACTGATAGTTACTCACACACATCAAATTATTAGGTACGATGAAAATTTAGTATTCTCTATAAACTGAAGTTAATTGGCTAATTTCATTATCAGTTATGTACTAGTTATAACTATATTGATGGATACACAATATCAATTTCCCTTTCTGTAAAATTATTTCATTAGAATTTGATTTCCTTTCTTCTTCAACTTTAATTGTAAACCCGGAATCCTTTTATCTATCCTATTCAATTGATTCAAACCAAGAATTTTTTATGAAACAATAAATAATATTTTTTGATTTCAGGATCAATGCTTTTAGAAGATGTCAAAGTACTGCATCACAATGACTAGATGAAATTTAAATACACAATACTTAGTATTGGATGACAAGAATTAAGTTTTAGCCAGATTGAGGAAAGATTAACATGAGAAAAACGATAATGACAAAGGGTACTATCAAATATGTAGTCGATTTTTAGATGGCTATGATGCTGAAGGGTAAAAAACTAAAAAATATTATTCCTTCCAGTAACTGTGTTAAGAAAAATATTCCTCAAGTATGGTGATATCATGAGGCATCATGCAAAGTTTTACCATTCCAAAATTAAATAAAGAAAGGGAGAGGAGGTTGTTGATTAAGGGTAAATGATCACGTAATAGCTAGTTAGATAACTATTTCAAGTTCTTTTGAAACCATGGAAATATTTTGGGTGCTATGATGCTTCTACTTAGGCGGTTTATGTCTCAAAATCAAATGATGTGGAAAGATACTCTTTCTGTATTTTTGTGACTCAAAAGTATTATTTTTCGGCAAATAAATCACAGAATATTCTGTGTTTGACTGATTCTTATCCTAAACTGAATGAAAAAACAGATTTGGCCACTATTATAGGAACATAGATAGATATCCGGAACATTCACTTGTGTGAGCATAATATGACTCACCTTGCAGTCGAATCCCTCCCTCCACTTTGCCTAAGGCGCTCACGGAGGCACAGATGTATCCTCCATAGTCCCTCTTCTCGAGCGATCGGATGGTGAGGTTCATGAACAGAGAATATTCCGTAAGCGGCGTCTCGGACATTACGTATTTGGCTCCGTCCACCAGCTTCTCCCCTGCATGAGGAATCGCGAAAAGGTCTTGCTTTTTAACCTCGCTCTTCTCATCTTCACCCGGAATGACAGTGAAAACCTTTCATTATCCATGGAGAAATTCTCCAAACAATTAAACAGATGATTAAGTTCAATTTTGAAATACATCGTAATTTTGTAAATAAAACAGCAAAGAGCAATTAATGGGCTGGATTGAGCTGATGTTTTCATGATAATCAAGTCAGTTGTCCTAAATTATTTGACCGGCTAGGGAAGGGAGAATAATTTCTCCTGAATGTAAAGACATGATGCCGTCCCTTTTCTACTATGTACATGTTTAGCTGCTATATGATAGGGATGCCACATCGACATCGATGTATCGGACTACTCGATGTTTTTTTGCCGATACATCGGAAACATCGAGTGGTACGAAAATGAGTGGAACATCGACTCGATGTTTTTCAAAACACTCAAAATCGTACCGATGTTTTAGAATAGGAGCGGGTAGGAACGAATGTTTTTCAAAACACTCAAAATCGCACCGATGTTTTAGAATAGGAGTAGGTAGGAACGAATGTTTTTCAAAACACTCAAAATCTCACCGATGTTTTAGAATAAGAGCGGGTAGCAACGAATGTTTTTCAAAACACTCAAAATCGCACCGATGTTTTAGAAGAGGAGCGGGTAGTAACGAATGTTTTTCAAAACACTCAACATCGCACCGATGTTTTGGAAGAGATTTTTAGATTTAGATTTTCTCCATAAAGATACATTGCGGGGATTCTTTTGAGGCACTTTCCGGTAGAGTGTTGAAATTCGAGGTATCGCTGGAGGCCGTGCGTATCCGATGAAAACTATTAAGACATCATCGAAGATAATCCTTGGTTCGACGCTAGGTCAGGGCAAATATTCTCCCATTTAATTTACATTGAGATTTTTTTGAATCACTTCCCGATAAGATGGAAACTTGAAACTCGGCATGTAGATAGAGATCGTAAATATCGTTTATGTACGTTGTTGAACGTTTCGCTGATTGTCCTTGGTTCGATTCATTTATTTACATTCCTCAATGCATTTCTTATGGAGATAACAGGAACAAATTTTAGGTACTTCCCGGCAGGATATCGACTTCAAACTTTGCAATAAATAAAATCAAGTCTTAAAAAGTCTTAAGGTCTGTTCACAGCTACCAATAAGTCCTGGGTTCGACACTAGGGGCCTCTAAAATTAATAATTGTTAGGATGTTTAAGAATTTTTTGAAGCTCTTCCTGATAATATAGAAACTTAAAACTAGGCATGTAAATAAATATCATAGATTCATTTCAAATGCGTGTTTTAGCATTACTTGATCGTCCTTGGTTCGATCCCAGAAAGCCATTTACATTGCCCTATGCATTTCAGATGGGGATAATGGAGTCTTATTTCAGGACCTTCCCGGTATGAGATGGACTTCAAACTTAGCATTCCTAACAGGTTATAGTAGCCCATTTGCATCCGCTAATAGGTCCTAGGTTCGACGCCAGGCGTCTCCAAAAATTAGAAATTACTATGATTTTTAAATTTTTTATACCTCTTCCCAATGACATTGAAACTCAAAACTTGCAATGTGAATAAAGATTAGAAATACATTTTATATGCTTGCAGTATGTAAGTATCTTTTACTCGTACCTATACATTCATATATACACACATTCATAGGGGATCAAATTTCTAACCATGTGCCACTGACTTGAAATTTTTACGGCGTAGTGGCCATAACGTTTAACCTCCAGAAAAAAGCCGACTTTGAACCTCAGTGTCATGGGTTCGATTCCAGAAGGCCCCAAAGTCACAATTTTCTCCATAAAGATACATGGTGGGGATTTTCGAAAATTTTTAAATAATACTTCCCGGATAGGTAGAAAATCAAAATTCAAGGAGCTTACAGATATGGTCATGATCTATCGAAAACATGAATGACTTCAAATGAGAACCTCTTGGGTTCGATGCTAGGACGATACAAAAATTTTGTATTTAAAAAAACATAGGGATAGTTTTTCATTATTTTTTTGATGCACTTATCAAAATGATAGGAAGTTCTCGCTCCGCTAGAAGATGTATCGACTCGATGTTTTCAAAACACTCAACATCGCACCGATGTTTTAGAAGAGGAGCGGGGAGTAACGAATGTTATCAAAACACTCAAAATCGCACCGATGTTTTAGAATAGGAGGGGGAGTAACTAATGTTATCAAAACACTCAAAATCGCACCGATGTTTTAGAATAGGAGCGGGTGGTAACGAATGTTTTTCAAAACACTCAAAATCGCACCGATGTTTTAGAAGAGGAGCGGGGAGTAACGAATATTATCAAAACACTCAAAATCGCACCGATGTTTTAGAATAGGAGCGGGTGGTAACGAATGTTTTTCAAAACACTCAAAATCGCACCGATGTTTTAGAATAGGAGCGGGTGGTAACGAATGTTTTTCAAAACACTCAAAATCGCACCGATGTTTTAGAAGAGGAGCGGGTAGTAAGGAATGTTTCTCAAAACACTCAACATCGCACCGATGTTTTAGAAGAGGAGCGGGTAGCAACGAATGTTTTTGGTTGACCAATAAATGCATTGCTTATGAGTATCACAAGCCTTTTTAAGAATACAAATGAACCTTCCCCACGTATGCCATCAATCATTCGTGTGTAGGGAAACAAGTAAAGGTAAAAACAGGGTGACAAATGTTTTCCTACGTTTACTACCATCGCTCCATTGGTGGAGTGATATGCACTCAGCAATTCATTTTACGCCTGTACGATATACAACACTTATAATTCATTTCCTAATTCGTATTATGCGTTCATTTGTCGATAATTTCAATCGTTGCCGAAGCTTTCAAGTTTGTAAGATACAAATTTTAATACATCAACATTCCTATCTATTTGAAAACTATGCTATGAGTGAAAATAACCTTAAATGCTATAAAATTCGATTGTTCATGTTTCATTTATCTATCTATTATATATGAAGATGCTTCTCCGGATACTTTCATGTATCCATATATATAGAGAGGATACAAATTCACAGGCTAAACCATTTGCGTCAGTGACTAGAAATTTTTACAACCTATTGGCCATAACGTGAAACCGCCAGAAAAATTGCGATTTTGAACCTCATGGGTTCGATTCCAGAGGGCCCCAAAGTCCCGATTTTTCCCCTTATAAGCATTGCTTTGATTTTCGGGATTAAAAGAAATACTTATATATATGGTCATGATCTATCGAAAACATGAATGATCTTTACAGAAAATATCCTGGGTTCGATGCTAAAACAATGCAAAAATCTGCCCTTTAAAATAGATTGAGGTAGTATTTCTTTATATTTTTGATGCACTTATCGAAACGATAGGAAGTTCTCGCTTCGCTGCAAGATGTATATTAAGAATCGGTTTAAGAAAAACATTTAGATAAGATCGTACATTTCCTGGGTTCGATGCCAGAGCACATTAAAATTTCTCACATAAGGAATATAAGGGAAAAGTAGGACGTCGTTTCAAGCAGTTACAGCCAAAATTTCTGCTTAATTTTCACACATAGTTAGAAATGGTGATCTTCTATTGTGCTGCATAGGATGTATTGCCAGAAAGACCCGGGTTCGATGCCAGTTGGTAAATATATCTCCGATATAAAACACATTGGGGTAGTTTTTCATGCACTTATCGAAATGATAGGAACTTCTTGCTTTGCAAGAAGATGTATATTAAGACTCGGTTTAAATGATTAATATTATATTATTAAGAGAAAATTAATTGTCACCATTATTTCAAAAACATTACTTTATATTTTATTCTAAAGCCTAGTGATAAGGAAGTGCCTTAAAAAGTATGGGAATTATATAAGGGTTATATTTTAGATTGATAAAGATACTATCAAATGGTAGGAAAAATTTGTTCCGAAGTATTTCATCAACAAATTCAAAGGTTAGGTTGAAATGAAAATTTAAAGAACGGTTATTAAAATTTAGCTGTTCACGTGACAAGAAAAATGTAAATTGGAAAGCTGATTATTTCATTCCAAAGCTCTTGGCAAATTACGTAAGTAACTTACTTGTAATTGTGTTCAACTATTTCTTTGAAAAGAAATTGACACTGAAATGTAATCAATTATATTTCACTCAAAGTAACTGTATTCGAGCCCAAAAACTTGTGAGTACTTGAGTTTGATAGTCACCCCATTTCTTCCTCTTTTTCCACCAATATGTATTATTCTATATTCTTCGCTCATGAAGTCACCATCCCCTTGCTTTGGAAATGCCCAGGGTAAAATTTTCGTTTCGGATTGTTCTTTATCTACAACATGTCGGAAGTTTTGTCTAGATATCTTCAGTATCAAGGGAGATATAGAATTAATCCAAAACGTTAATTTTACCATGCCCAGAATTCCGATTCCATTCTTTCCATCGTCTTCTTAATTAATAAAATAATGTCGTCAATCCTAACTAGCTGGAATTTCGTACAACCCATCTTAAAAGAAAAACACTCGATACATCGAAACATCGATGTTTTTTTTCGATGTTTAATGAGTGAGTGGTGAGTACTTTTATAAACATCGATACATCGACCACTCGATGTTTTTTAGACGATGTGGCATCCCTACTATATGACCAAGGTCTGTCATTAAAAATGTTAATCCGCTGTATTTCGAATGAGCATTAATAAAATACACTTCCTTTATTTGAGGTAAGCAGGACAGTTAAACAACTTCGAGTGAATTATTCTACTTTAAAATAAGGTTACAACTTTTTATTATTTATATCTATACGTATCACGAGTAACATTTGTATCAATAGTATAGTTTTACGGATTCTTTGTGTTCTTTGTTTGGTTCGGGTGATGGCGCAGGTGCCGTGGGTGGCGCTGGTTTCAATCTGTTTCGACCACTTAAGTTGAACGTGTGCATGCCATTGATGCCATTCAACTGACGTTGTTTTGCTTGCTATATGACTCACGTGTGCCTATTCTTCTGATTGCTAACCATATTATCAGAAATTTGCTTAAATTACCGAGATTTCTAGCTTGCGATAGAGATTTCCAAGAAGCAAGAAAACCTCTTTGGGTTGGCTTTGGCTTTGAATTCTTCATTATTTTTCGGCTTATATAAGCCTAAAATATATTAGGCTTCGACAGGAATTTGGAGAAGGACGTTGCCCCGGGCAACATAGCGAGTGGAGGCATTGAGTGGCTCATCAGGCGAACGTGACGCAGAACTTTATTAGTGACATTTTTCATGGAAGGAAATTCCTAAAGTGAACCATATGTAATTTTAATATTGACGTTCTTTCAGAGATTAAGATTGTGATTAAGCGGTTTCACACACAGATTTAGAGATTTACCCTAATATTGTAGACAATATACCCTCGTTGCCGATTTTTTTCCAACTGAAGATTGTCAAATTAAATCCCTTTTCTTATTTTTATAACCTGATTCTATAGTTTAACTCCTATTAATTGTATTCCCACGAAAGCGTGGAAGTTCCCTCGAAAGATAAAAAATTTTGACGAAATTATGAAAGGAAGCTTGTGCCATTTCTATTCTAAATTTTAAAGGAGGATGAGAATCGGTACTCCATAGCAGGAAATACGAACAAAAATGTACGCATCGCTTTGGAATGAAACCAACGAAAATGTTCTCCTGCGATAAACCGAGAATCAGTAAATGAATCAGCCGACTGAAATCATTTAAGAACCATAAAAATGACTTCTCCTGATAGAAGATATCCAAATACAGAGCCTCCATGTTTAAATTGAATGTTAAAGGCCCCTAATCTTTAAAAAATATCCATTTCGTAAATGATGTTGATTACAACCTGAAACATGCTTTGACTCTTTTCAACTTTGAAGCAATCTTTGACAATGCTGTTTGTCTCTTCATGTCCAATCCAAAGTGTTGATATCTTTAATTTCTCCATCTCTCATTACATTATATTTTGTAGTGAATGCAATTAACTGGTTAGTCCAAAGTGTAGGAAAACACTTAAACTCACCGTCTATGTATTTTCAGTATGCCTGCCTGCCAAATAAAATATATTATCCTGTAATTATTGCTTTTAATACTAGGATTTTACATACTAGAGTTACGAAGAGAAAAAATATTGGATAAAATTAAGGTTGGACATTAATTAATTAGTTGTTAGTTTACACTCAAATTTTTCTTCTTGCAGGGAATGGTCTGAGTGGAATTAACCTTATGCTGGAAGGGAAATCCGTTATAGAAATCCTCCCCAAGGTAATTGTCGAAAGTACTACACTTGTAGTTGAAAAGTTGAACATATTGATGTAATATAACAATGATAACTTCTCTAATGGAAACAGGAAGACCCCAATTACATCCATTTTAATAATTGAACAGGCCGACAAGGTTTTGGTAACATTGAAGTCGTTACTTGTTTCTTGATGTATTTTTTGCGATAAATTCAACCTTGTTTATGAAAATTGTCCACCACGAACAGTTTTCGAGAATTTTGCGTAACATTAAATAAAACAATATCTTCGTTAATTTTCATCTTTATATTTTTTAGTTGGAAAACCTCTATATGTATATCTAAAATGTTTATAAGTTCATTAATTCACTATATTAACACTCAATTTAGATTCCCTTACCGAATTCGAAAATTTAAAAAATCGCGAGTTGACAAGGTCTCCAAAAAAAGTGTGGATTTCGGTGCCCGCAAGCATACTAAGACACACGTTTCTCAAAGAGTTTTAAGCATAGGAAAAGTTGGGTTCTGTGCCACTCGCTTCCGAGAAAAATGCTCCTACCTCTAATCCGTCAATAGGTTCTCATATCCAGTTGCAACCATCTATGATATGTTATACCGTTTCTTTTATGCCACCAAAATAATATTCTTATACAGAACTTCCTCTTGATTCCGATTTCTCTATGAAGATTATGCATTAGACTCGTTCGTCCAATTTGCGTGTGCCCTTCTCTGTCTCTGTTTATCTCTTTATAGCCAAGAAGTATTCATTGCCTTCATTTCACCGGCGACAGCGTTAGGTCGCCGCTATTTATACAAAGCACGGCGACCTTCGTTCTTCGCCAGCTTTTCAGATCGCACGCGATTCTGGTTTCCCTATAAAGTCAGGAAAAATTACAATTTTCGGTCCCAAACCTGCGCCCTCCGCCGTCGGGAAAGCTCCTTGTCTTTTTTCCACCTCTCTCCTTACCTCGCTCCCTTTAAAAGACAGTATTTTCGGTTCCACGATCATTCCATCCAAAACCCCCTGGTCAAGTATATCTGGACCTACCCTATTACCCACCGAAGGCACCTGAAACAGATCAAAGAACCGAAGAAGGTCCTCGCCCTTTAAGATGCTGCAATGACGAAGGCAAGAAGACGGAACCCCCCTCTGCAGAGTCACCCCCGATTCTACCTGAAGAGACTCATCATAGGATCTAATACAAACCATTAGTTAACGACCAGGGCTAATCCTCAACCCTACCTATCTACCACTCCATACCTATTCGCATCCAACCGAGCCTTCTGGAGATTATTGACTTTGCAAGGGTATTATCTACCTGCCAGGGTATCACCGCCCATAAACCTCATCAGAAGCAATTGGGGCATTAAAAAAAATAAGAGTTCGATCTAACCCCTCCACGAGCATTCATCGACGGAGAGTTGCTGTGACTGGAGTGTGCCTGAATTTCCGAAATTTGAGGTCTACCTGGTTGTTTTGTGCAGAAGAAAATGGTTTTCTGAAGAGTATACACTGGTAAGTTTTCTTCCCTTTCTTTCTCTGGTAGATTTCTTCAGTGGGATGCATTTTCCGAGAGCATTTTGCTTCAGGAATTCTTTAAGAATCAATTTAAATACAGTGGATGGATTTGGTTTATTTACCTCGTTGAAATTTTGGATTGATAAATCCTCGATGCATAAGTGACAATTACCAATATACTTTCAACTCATTGGTATCATATATTTGTTCGTTGCGACTGGAAATCTGAATGAATTTCCAAATTCTTTCCATGGATATATTCAGTTCGCCCGAATAAAACTTGGAAAGTCCCTCACCATTTCGAAGAATCCAAACGCATGGATCCTCTTGCTGGGCCTCGTACTCTGAGAGTGAAATGGAATCTAAATCTCGGAACACTGCGTACAGTGTCAATTAAACCGTAATTGTAAATTCGTAATTTTAAAGTCATCCTTAAGGAAGGATCGTTTCCTGCGATAAAGTTGCTTCGGTCAAGTGATGGAAATGTATTTATACGATGTTATTGGTTTCTTAAACATTCCTATAGCTAATCACAGTTGTTTCAGATTCGCAGACTTTCGATGAGTTTTGCAGCCTGTGATGTAGAAAACGGGATCCTCCAACTTCGCAGTATGCTAAGGAGTAAGAGTCGCGTTCAATGGGACGATATTTGAGAGACACTTGGTGTAAGTTCTTACTTCTAAAGTTTATATTGAATTTATTATGGTTAAAAACCACTGGTTCCCTAAACATAGAATGTAACTTTATTTAGGGAAACGATACATTTTCTGATGAAATTTAGTAACGTTCCCTTGTTTTGCCTTACAGCGGCGCGTAATATTTTTTAAAGAATAATGTACGTATGGTGGCTTTGCGTAGGTAGCCATGGAACTAACTTTTCATGAATCATTCTCATAGTGTTGTAGGTTAAAAGTACTAAAATCAAGAGGTCTTACATGTACTCTAACCCACCCACTCCCATTCCACCCTCTAACCAACCCACTCCCATCCCGCCCTCTACCCCACCCACTCCCATCCCACCCTCTATCCCACCCACTCCCGTCCCACCCTCTATCCCACCCACTCCCATCCCACCCTTTACCCAACCCATTCCCATCCCACCCTCTAACCAACCAACTCCCATCCCACCCTGTACCCCACCCACTCCCATCCTAACCACTCCCATCCCACTCACTCCCATCCCACCCTCTACCCAACCCACTCCCATCCCGCCCTCTACCCCACCCACTCCCATCCCACCCTCTACCCAACCCATTCCCATCCCACCCTCTACCCCACCCAGTCCCATCCCACCCTCTACCCCACCCACTCCCATCCCATCCACTCCCATTCCACCCTCTACCCCATCCACTCCCATCCCACCCACTCCCATCCCACCCACTCCCATCCCACCCTCTACCCCAACCACTCCCATCCCACCCACTCCCATCCTACCCAATCCCATCCCACCCACTCCCTTCCTACCCACTCCCATCCCACCCACTCCCATCCCACCCACTCCCATCCCACCCACTCCCATCCCACCCTCTTACCCCACCCACTCCCATCCCTCACACTCCCATCCCACCCACTCCCATCCCACCCTCTTACCCCACCCACTCCCATCCCTCCCACTCCCATCCCACCCACTCCCATCCCACCCACTCCCATCCTACCCACTCCCATCCCACCCACTCCCATCCCACCCTCTACCCCACCCACTCACATCCCACCCTTTACCCCATCCACTCCCATCCCACTCTCTAACCAACCCACTACCATCCCTACCTCTACCCCATCCATTTCCATCCCTCCCTCTAAGCTCCCTACTCCTTTCCTACTCTCGAAAGCCAACCACATTATCCCTCCCAGTATCCCGACCATTCCCTCATTTCCCGCCCACTGCTCCAACCAGACCCTAACCACCCATTCTCAACCCTAAGGCCCACCGACTTTGAATTCTCTGCCCTTTCCAATACCTTCCCTTCCTCTCCATTCCGCCCCTCTCCCAATCAATTGCTTCCTTCTCCTCTTGTGCCATAAATATCTCCCACCGTTCATTCTTTCTTCTCAATTAGAAATTAGGAAAAATATGGGCAATTTAATGCTAAGGTACAGAATATATAAATTATACACATCCCCGCCTTACACATCATGACAAATCTATATATCCTTCAATAGTAAGTTTGGCATAGGGCGCAGAATTTTTTATATCCATCTTATATACATTTCAATTCATTTAACACTATATAAATTCCGGCCTTACAAATTTTTATACAATACATAATTGAAAGTATATTTTGGCTCGGAAGAAAAAAAATGTTTTTCACTTCTTATTCTTCTTCCGGGGTAGAGTGATGCCTTAGATGTAAGGAAAGGACTTCAGCTCTTTGCCCCACCTGGAGGCGCTGTTCAACTTCTTCACTTTTCTTTTGATTGGCCGTCATAGGATTTTTCCTGCCTTTTGAAGGGCACCATGAAGTCCTATATATAAAAGGAAAATTGAGGCAATGAATCTTAAAATGTAGGTACCTATCTAAT
Organism: Sympetrum striolatum; assembly: GCA_947579665.1. Classification (NCBI taxonomy): domain Eukaryota; kingdom Metazoa; phylum Arthropoda; class Insecta; order Odonata; family Libellulidae; genus Sympetrum; species Sympetrum striolatum. The sequence continues at coordinate 18,587,515 of OX388342.1, read as the reverse complement.
TACTTTGCATGAATAGAGAAGTAAATATAAGCATAGTTCCAAGGAAAACAATATTAATTATACCTAGACTGTACCATTATATAAGCAGAAGTAGATTGAAAATTCAGCTTTTCATTTTTCATTTTAATTTTTAAATTCGGCTTCGTTAGTGAAGTTTCAAATGTTAAAGAATTTAGTTCTAAAAATTGGAACATTTTTCCATAAACAATGGAAGTCAACAATGCACAAAAATAACGTTCTAGTAAACAAAAGAAATACAGAAATATAACAGCTAAGAAGCACCATTTAATTCCATGTAAATACATGTTAACGTATCGGGATTATTAATTTTATTTGACTTTTATGGACACTCCTTACGGCGGAATTCGCTAATTAAAGTAATAATTTGTGTAGGGTGAATCCTTTTGACAGCTTATAAATGAGTCAAAATTTTAGTAGGTTACCTCGATTTTCGACCTTTCTGTAACCAAAACACTGAAACTTACGACTGTAATTCCGCGATTTTTTAGATCCTTGCGTCGTCTTCTCATTAATAGGAAAAATTTCATTACAAAAGATTTAGTAGATAGCATAGATTTAGCCCTACTTAGTCTTGACAAAAAAGTTAAGTAATTAGTCGATTGGGGTCAAAATGACCCAAACATTCTCTGAATTTTTAAGACCTCTTTTTTGGTTAATCAAATGATGCAATTTATTTTTGTTCATGAATGATTCCTTAAAAAAATAATTCTAACTTTTTTACGTAATATATTTTTGTTTCAATTATAAATAAAATAAAATATTTAACTCGTACCAAAATTTCAGTAACATTTACAATTGATAATTGTTCCTATTAAGAATTGACCTAAGAAACTAATTAAACTTATTAAGAAACAAATTAAACTATTGAAATTGGTGGTAGAGGGTTCATTATTTATATTTTCGTTTCGTAAATAAAGTTAAAATGTTGGGCGAGCATACATTTCCGAGTATTTATGAAACTTTCTGAAAAAATGAACATATCGTAACATTTATCCTTATCAGTGTTACCAACCTATAAAAGCGTTATTTAAAGAAAATATTTTTACGAGGTTAAATTTTTGGCGAATTAATTTTATTATTAACAAGTTGTTATAAATTAACATTTCTAAACCTATATCCAGCCTAATAACTGCACATATCAGGGGTATCAGCTTAAAAAAAATTCAAAAATTTTATTGCGTAGCTCTTTGTTACTTTATTAGAATCACATTAACATAAATTTACTCAGTGAGCTTTAGGAAAGTATTTTGTGAACCCTAAAATCATTTTAATAATTTTGCTTGCATTCGGAAAATGTCCTGTAAAATCTTAAAAATATTCACGAAAACTTATGTTTTGATATGAATTTGGTAACACTGATAAAATTGCGTACTTTTAATTACTTGAAATAAAACTAAATTCTCAGATTATGACATAGCAAACAACTTTAAAAAATAAACGACAATTTGATGGAAATGCCTTCATTAATTTCTGTGCTACCGAAAAAATACATTTCCTGTGTCGTATTGACCACATGCAACTAATTAAGGGTTAATATCAGAGCATGTAATGGAAAAAGAACTGAAATGAAATTTATCTTTGTCTGCGAGTTAATTTAAATCAGTTAATAATTATTTATGCCTATGGACTCTCCAATGAATTTTTAATCTCAATATCCTTTAGGGTTGCTGTTAGTGATTTCTCGTAAGACAATGGAATATTATTTAAAAAGGTACAAAACTTGACCCTAAGTTGTAATTCAAAGTTACAGAGCACTCATTAATGGCAGATTTAAAAAAATAACAGATTTCCAATACCTAGCCATTATTAAAAAAGTCGTCAATTTAACCGCTAAAAAGGATAACATAATAAATTCTCCATAACAAAATCATTGGCATCTATTTAAAATATCTGATTGCACTTAGAGAGTTTGATACTAACTGAGCAATGACTTGTCTCTAATTTCTAACAAAATTAGGCCTAGAAAGTACGCAAAAGGTTGCATGGTATTTTCTGGTCAATACGGTAGTTAGTTTCAGGGTAATTTTCATAAAAGCTGAAGTGTTATTTATCGATTAAAAATCTGATTTAATAACAGAATTTATTATCAGAAAGATTATATAATGATATGATAATCATATGAGACAGCTATAAATGTATCAGTATAATTATTATTTCATAGGATAGGAATAAAATCACTTTGCAGTTTATAAACTGTGTTTTTACTAACAATCTACCACCAGATCTGTTAATTACTTAAAAGAAGGTAATTGCAGATACTATAAATTATTTTTATTTCTTGTCTATGGCGTTTCACCAATTTAGGCAAAATTATATCGACTATATTTGAATGCACGGACGGAATTCGACAATGTTGAAATAATATGACATGATTCGATGTACGAAACACGAAATAATCTTCTTATCCATAAGGCGAAGTAACGTGTTTTAGAGTAATTAAATATTCGAATTACCATAAGTTGGAACTCAGACGTCTCCATGAGGATCTCCGGTAATGGTTTTTCTCTGCACCAGTAGCTTTTGATTGAGAAGTCACATCACGCCGGGGCGATATCAATATGTATGGGATAGAGTTCACCTCAAACCTTTAGAAAAAATTGAAAATGAAAATTAATAATGAATCGAATAAAAATGATAATTAAAGCTTGTTTAACTAAATACTGATATTCTAACCACTTAACCCCAGAGCCACAATCCGGAAAGCGAGAAACCTGGGTTCGAGTCCCGGACAAGTCAATATATTTCACTTTCCGTAAGACCTTTTGGTTAAGTCGCACGCTTTCCTGTACTAAGTCAAACTTCATTTCCATCATTTTTTGAACAATTATTAAGTATCTTATTTCACAGCCATCAGCATCAATGCAATAAAATTATTACCGTATCAGTTCGAATATAACGGAACTCCGAAATTTACATAAAGATATTTAGAAAAAATATAATACTCATAAAAAATTCAAAGAAAGTAAAATTCAATCAGATAAGCATTTATTTATGTAATTATAGCTAATAACACAGGTTACATTCATGTCAATAAAATTAAGTAAAGTAAAACATTCGGCCGGACGTTCAGTCGCGTTTTAACATCTATAGGAAAATGTCCTTTTTAAATTTAAATTCCATTACTTAACTCCAAGCGCAAGTCGAATTTCTAACGGAAAATAAATGCTCAAAAAATATCGCGTTATATTCGGGCTAATACGGTAATACACATATGCAATGAATTGTGGAGGAAAGGACTAATAAATGATAAACAAAATGGTAATAATCTATGAGCCTAAAATTAATTACCAACTAACTAATTATCAGCAATATCTATGAAATTGGTCCTTCATATTTACGAAATGCCGGTTCTAGAAGTCCTACGTTCTCCAAGTGGTCCAGGAAGCATCTTCTCCGAAACATCTCCGTATTTCCTCATCGCATCGTCTGAAATAATATACATACGCAATGAATGATGAATAAAAGGCCTAACATGATAAATAAAATGCCTAAAATCTATGAGACTAATATTAACTATGAGCTAATTATTTATCAGAATTATCTATGTTATAAGTCATTCATATCTACGAAATGCCAGTTCCAGAAGTCCTATGTTCTGTAAGTGGTCCAGGAGTCATCTTCTCCGTAACATCTCCGAAATTCTTCGAAGCTTCATCCGAAATAATATACATATGCAATGAATTATGAAGGAAAGTACTAATAAATGATAAACAAAATACATATAATGTATGAGAATAGTACAAATTACGAACATATTAATTACCAGCATTATCTATGATATTATTATCATTCATATCTACGAAATGCCAGTTCCAGAAGTCCTACGTTCTATAAGTGGATCTATGAGCCTAACATTAATTATGAACTAACTAATTATCAGCAATATCTATGAAATTTGTCCTTCATATTTACGAAATATCGGTTCTAGAAGTCCTACGTTCTCCAAGTGGTCCAGGAAGCATCTTCTCCGAAACATCTCCGTATTGCCTCGAAGCATCATCTGAAAAAATACACATATGATATGAATGATGAAGGTAAGCACTAATGAATAATAAAAGAAATGCCTTTAATCGGTGAGACTATTATTTATTACGAGCTTATTAATTATCATCATTATCCATGTAATTTGTCATTCATACATACAAAATGCCGGTTCCAAAAATCCTATGTTCTCTAAGTGGTCCATGAAGTCCAGAAATTCAATCTCTAAAATGATAATAAATATATGATAAAACTCTAATCCGATGGAAGGAGAATCGTTTATGAAAAAATAACCAATATTAGATTAATTTTCCTCTTAAAACTGTTTCATTCCAAATTACATTAAAATTGCTTAAAAAACATCTCTCAGTATTGAATTATAAAGTCATTTGGCGAGAAATAAACATAATTCTGATGAGAGAGATATTGAGCTTAACATCTTAATTCATACACTTAAGAAGACCTGAAAAACCTTTGAGAAAAAATTAAAATTCAAACTTCTGGATCTTTACATACGAGCGGTGTTTCAATTTTCACTGAATTGGCAGCGTTGCAATAATGTCGATAATAATCCACCTTATTAAATACCAGTAAATTATGAGATACGTCTAGAGTTGAATAATGAAAATTCACTTCATCTTTAGTAAATGGATGTAACACAAGTCTCGCAACTGAATTTTAAATCCCTAAATCAGTTAGAATAACCGATAGTGATGTCTCGTAAGACAATCCATGAGCATTTAAAAAGGTAGGGATAGTAAAGCTGAATCTTAAGTAGTATTTTAAAGAAAGAGTACACTCACTATGACTGATTTTATAAATAACTCAGTCTTATTTCCTAACCAACAGTACAATCATGATGAACGACTGAATTACTTCGGCGATCTATTCTAAATGTCGGCAATTAAAATGTTGAAATTTGAATCGATGATCCAAAAAAAGTAAATATTTTGAAATTGAGATGTTTTGAAGGCAAAAGTAGTTCTGTTAACGAAGATCAATGCGAAGGCATAATGCTTTCTCGCATGGGGAAATAGAAAGTGCCTCCTTATCTCAAAACAAACAGCTGTCATGTGACCTTCAGTTTCCGACCGAATTCCTGTTATTAAAATCGGTATATTGTGTTATAGCATTTGCTATTAAATAAAAAATAGCGAGGCACTTACGATGGGAATACATTTTTTAAATGCATACATATAAATAAAGAAGTTCTCTATTGTAAGCAATATAATGAACAATCACTCGAATAAAGTATTGATGAATCTTTGCCTTGTGCACTGAAATTTAAATTACCGATACGCGTTACCGTTGGTGACTTATGTTAAGATGAAAGATATTTAAAAAATATTCTAGACTCGAAATTTGGGAACTGGTTGATTAACGACAACCGTCGCTACATTGATTTTAAAGTTCCTCCACCGTCAACATAGCTAATTATAAATATCTTCATTAAAGCAATAACCATTTCCTTCCTTGTGCAATGCATTTATTTACTAGGAGCTATTTGCAAGTATAAACTTGAGGTGAAATTGTAGCTTGCGGGAGAAAAGTAAAATAGGAATAGATTCCAAGTAAAAAAAGTCAACACGGCTCCAAAAACAAATATTTCGGAGTATTATTTTTTATTTATTTATTTATGAAATATATTAAGAGTAAGAAAACTCAATTAGAAGTTTAAATCAACGACATAAAATACGAATTCTTACCGTTAGACCGGAACTGTACCACAAGGTCCTCCTCCGACGTAGTCTTACCAGGAATTGCAAAGGTGGCGCCGTAGCTGCGTTCTGATTGGTGGAAATTTGTTTCCTACCCACTCTCTTTCCGTTGAACCGTTAGATTACAAATTGCTAAAAAAATTAAAATAATTTTACATGAATTATATTCAATAGAGAATCCTTTAAAAAATCGAAATAACTAAGAAATGTTTCCTGTTAACTTTAATCAAGTTCTCTTATAGCCTCGAAGTTAACGATTTCTGTTATTAACGGAATAGGTATTTAATTTAATCATGAATTTCATTGGTCAATGTTAATTTTCAATTAATTTTATGCGAATTTGAATTAAATCATTTTATATAGTATTGGCCTACTGCAATTTGCTCAGCAACTCACTATAAGCTCTAAATAATAATAATGTTAATTAATGATAAGAATAAAAAGACACAAGAAAAATGTTGAGGAAAGCATCTCAGATTACGAATAAGATATATTCGAATATTATATTTGGACTAGCCAAAGCTCCCGTTGATTACCAAATGGGAATATATAAATAGATCAAATTCAAGTCGTCTGTCGTACAATGAGTAAATACCCTTTAGTAAACACAACTGAAAAGCTATGCTTACAGTACAGGAAAATGTATGGATTCGACAATCGTTATGGTCGTTGAAATTAATCGGGCAAGCGGTGGAACCTCCAATCCAAGACAAACCCACTAGCATACCAACCGAATTTTATTTTATGTATATAAATAGGTAAGAATATAATGAACTGCAATGAGCTTCGTTCAACTGTCAATTTCCGTTAACATACAAACCAGGACTGTTCGTATGTCTAGTAGACAGTATTTCAACAAATATCAAAGCCTAAAAGTTGTCCGAACGATTTGGAAACTCCCAAAATTAACATATTGTAATCTCGATGCAGGTAATTTAATATATAGGCAAGAATAAACTAGAAAGAGCCTAAAACATCCGCTAATTTCCGTTTAATTCAAATCAAGATTTCCTTTATGCTTACGTGATGTGATATATGCATTTCTTCCAGCGTAAAAATTAAAAGAAGAGATATTTGCGTAGTACGTTTAGTCATTATTGACGTAAGCAACCGATAAACCCACGTTTTTGGGAGGGAAAAGGAAAGAATCGGTTTCGAGTCCCAGCTACGTTAAACTTAGTTAAGTAAGACATATCTTTGGCTTCATTTATTCCAAAAACGTAATACCATGTTTGCAGAACGAGTTTAGATGCTTATTTACACTTAAACATGCTCTTTTGAATTGGTAGAGATCATTCATATTGAGCTCAAGCTGGAAAATTATCAAATCTGCTTACTAAATCTAACAAATTTCGTATTGCAATTATAAATGCAGTAAACTAACGCTAAGCCATTCACAGAAACGAGGCGGCAAGTTAATGTAAGGCTAAGGTTTGCATCTATGATATACTATGTAAACCGAAGATAATTTAGAACTTTTCTTAGAGAAGTCATTCAGACTTTGATGAATTAATACATGGTTTTGGTATAATAATAAAAATATAGTTACTTACTGTTCCGGAAATAACTTTTTTCTGCACTTGCACCTTTTGTAATTTTACTTCCGCGATTGCCCTCCATGGTTACGTCAGGAACGGTGCAGAACTGAGAGATCGTATTATTGAAAGCTAAAGTAGCAAGACTCAGGTTTTGATCTATTACAATGAGAAAATATATAAATATCACTTTGAATCGAAGGTAAACGTTAATTAAGGTCCTAACCTCAGAATCTGGAATTTCGTGCAACGATTTGAAACAGCTACGACCCTTAAATCCCTTAAAATTCACGCTACAGCAATGATATCAAAGACGGTATAAAATAGAAGCCAATTTCTAATTAAGTATCTTAAGAAACTTACCATTCACTGGAAATCCTGGGTGAAGTTGGCGATGGATGTTGAAAAACGAATTCCGGCCATTTAAAAATATATGAAATTTTCGAATATCAATTATAAGTAAAAGATAACGCGACACTTTTAAAAATTCGGTACTCTGAAAAACTTTCACAAACCCTGACCGAGTCGGCAAATTCAAATTTCCAACGGTTTTCCTACAAATCAGTTTGGCAGCACTTCCTCACCAGAAGGAATCTCGATGGCAACTGACAGAAAAACCGATCTGCGCAACCTTTGTTCGAAATTGCTGACGCCTGATTGGTCGAAATTCAACCGGCTGTTAACATGGCCCCACCCATCAACCGTCATGGAAATTTTCCACGACCATAACCATGGGTAGCAATCATGTTTTAACGAATTTCAAAAAGGATCATTTTTAATGTGTTATATTCTTTTTGCACCCTTCGCACCTTTGCACCACCTATCACCCTTATATTTCGCGAACCCGCAGAAGTGGTAGAGTGAATTTCTTAAAGATTGGATAAAAATAGTTTTACAACAAACCTAAAGTATCTACATTATTGCAAAGATGTATGATTAATATATAATTAATTTCGACACCGAAATGAGGATTTACAAATTCACTTCTATAAGACATCATCGTATGACAAAAGAATGGATATCGGTGCTGGGGATATCAATTGTAGACCGAAAAAGACATTCTGCAGAGAAGAGAAGCAGCTAATATGAATTCGCGAGATTACCGACATTCACTTTCTCCCTTAAAATTTCCTACCGCAAGTTAAAGGACTCGGAAACAATAACCCTTCCACCAAAGAGTTAGCCCAACTGCGAAGAATTTCCGGTAACTAAACATCCGAAAGTTCAGATTTGAAACTCATCCAAGGAGCATCTCATGAAACCATTTTCCTTTGAGGTCTTTCATGCTGAAAGACTTCGAAGAAACCTAGAAGACCTCGCAAGAAGCACTTTAGAATCACACCATTGTCACATTTTTTCATGAAAATCACAAAATGAGGAGCTGAATCTTAAGTGTTGGCATATAACTTCCATTTGAATATTGCAGGAATTGTAATATTCATTCACGTCCAACTGGAATCACACGTACTGTAGAGGACAATCCAGAGAGTTTCACATCCTCGATCACTTCTAAAAACACACTCCACATCGAAATATAATTATTGTAGCTTTAAAACTCACGTTGAAATTGTCATTTCACACACTTCCTCGACACAAGGACGAGGTGTTTACGAGGCTATTTACCGCGCGTTCGGAATGTCTTTTTTCATGAAAAGTCTGAATTACGTTTTACGTGCTGTGAGAAATCTGTTTAGACGAATACTTCTTCTTTCTATTCCTTCAATGGCGGTCGTTAAGCCTTCCTAAAAGAACCACCCAAGTTTTCTTGTCGATGTAATTAGCATACTGATGTCATCAGAAAAATTAGTTTTCCTCTTAGTTCTCGAGGGATAACTGACTTCGGTATGATTACTTAACCATCAATCTTTTGATTTCTTCCTAGGTTTGTGAATTGTGAATGTGATTTCTTCCTTTTAATTTTGTGTTTTTGACATCATATAGTTTAGTATTCTTGTATTCGTCAGAGATAAATTCGCAGTCGCTGAGGCAATATTTAAAGTAAGATCTTTTTATCCCAAAGATGGGGTCCTCTCAAATACTTTGACAATCCAATTTATCTAACACTCTCTACTAATCTTTCACAAGCACTAGAGGTAAGAATGAGAAATTCATCGAATGTTATACGTACTACCATTGCTCCTTTTATAATGGTTCCTTCTAAATTGCAATTAAACCGATTTGAAAGTAAAGTCTTACTATTCACTTACATGAATTTTATTGTAGTTTTAAGTTTAATTTAGTAATTAAATGGTTATTAGTGTAGGTATACTCAAATATGTTCATCGCACTTGATTTAGATATTGCCTCGATGACTCGATGAAGAGTACTAGAATTCTGAACGAATTATTCTTACAAACTACCTACAATCGCGAAATAGAAGAAATCACAATTACATATCACAAACTTACGAATACATGACAATATTGTAGGCTCAATATTACACCAAAATTACTTACTTACTTCGCATATTCAGAGGCAAGTATATTCTTCTGATAGCTTCTGTTTGCATTTAACATCAGAGAAAACATACCTGGTTCTGGTAGAAAGGCTTAATGACCACCATTTTGAGGAAAGAAACGAGAAGTATCAGTCACAACAGATTACTCAAAACTCGTCTGGCGAGATTCAGACTTTTCATGACAAACGAAATTCCGAAAGCGGAAGAAGGCCAAGTAAGCGCCTCGTGCTCGTGTTGAGGTAGATTGTGGAATGGCAATCTAAACGTGATGTTCTTTCGTTCACCTTAAAGTATTATTATTTCGATGTTATGTGTGTTTAATATAAGTGATCAAGATTGTGGTACTCTCTGGATTATCTTCTACTGTTCGTGTGCAACCAGTTCGACGTTGAAATACTCTCAAATATCACTCGTAGGAAAAACGTATGCCTACACATGAAGCAAAGCTCTTTATTTTGTGATGTCCTTAAATAAGTGTAAAATGGTGTACTTTTAAGTGCTATGTCTACTCGGGATAATCTATGGGAAATAAAGACACCGAACTAGAAGGATTCCTTCCTATAGAGCTGTGCATTTTTTATGGAGTCAAGAAATAGTTCTTTGCTCTCTTATTCTTCTGAGGCGTATTTGACGATAGAGAATCATAACCTGAGGTGAGTACGATATTAATAATTTAATGTGATTGATGCTTTTATGTCCTTCAATAAAATGAAAACTTATTCGTGTGCAAATATTCCTAATTCAAAATAGCATGTGTCGAAGACGGAAGTGGAAATGATAGAAAAGAAATCGAAGGTCGGAAGAAATAATAACACGATGTTAATCTTCGAAGATGAGCCGAGCCGTTTTAATCAAAATAATGGTCAATTTAAATGTCTCTGAATAGAGATACTTTAATAGTATATTAAATGGATTGATGGCATGAGCTGATGCGCCGTTCCCATTCACTTGTTCAAGTCCAACGACGAGTTACGAAACGCGATAAATAAGATGTAATATCTGTCTGCAGCTTTGAACGACTATAATTTAGCACCATAAATAAATATAGTTATTGCAATGAAAATAAAAGAAATTAAAATTCTGCACAATTTACGATATTTCGAGTAATCCCATCGAGGAAACAGCCAAATCTACGAGAGATATAAATAAAAAAAATAAGGAAAATTTAACATTCCAAATAATTATAAACTTGAATGAATAATAACATAACATTCCATATCAATATTGTAATAATAATTATTAATGAAAATTCAAATCCAAGTCGTTGCGTGGCCAAGGACGATAGGTTTGAATTCCGCCAATCAGAATTCAGCGTCTTTGTTGATAGCTCATCCTGGTGGACATTTTCTCAGTTGCTGCTTAGATTCCTGCTGGTGCAGAGGCTGTGTCACTCCTGTGAGAATAACCGTTAGAATTCGAATTTGGTGACGTACGTTAAGTTTGCAAACAGGTAACAAGACGTTTTATTTTAATGTTTAGTTTATTTCATCGTACAATTTATTTCTTTTTACAAATGTTTCTATTTGTGAAATTATAAATTTCTTAAATATAAAAACTTTTGACTTCCTCGAGATTACCACGGTCACCACCCCAGGATCTCCATTACGCGGTAAGTTCTACGGAATACCTTATTAGAATTTCTATTCTGCTCTAGTTATGAAGGACTAATTGATTTCGCGAGCTAAAAATTCCGATGTCTTAAAAGACGTCGTTGCGTAATATTCGTGCAAGAAGTTCGCGTCACCATAACGTTGGTAATAAGTTTCAATAAATCCCTTAGACACGGGACTTTTTTTACTTTTATTCATTGCGCATTCGCATATAATATAGTCTCAACATATGTTGTGGAACCGTTTTTGATTTAGTGATCATCAGATTAAATTAGTTACTCTCGTCTCGAGTTCGTGGTTGACTTTCATGAACTATAAAAAATAAATTGACTCGAACCTTAAATGATCTATGAAAATCTCACCTCACGTAATTCAACAGGATGAAACGCAAAAGAAAAATAATTGACTTTCGCGGGATTCGGACCAGCTGGTAGGTATTTACGCCGGAAGACCTTGGTGATTCAGATCTCGGTTCGAATCCGAGCTTTATGAGTGTATTCCTAGTTCAGGGTTAACTATAACAAATCGATTTTATCTTTAACTTGTGCTTATTCAATAATATTTCGTAATGCACTTTATGATTTCTGTGCTGTGTGATCTTTCAGATTTTCTAACCGCCAACGTTTAGTAGTATCGTGTTCCATTCCCAAAGTTATCTAAGTTTATTCTATTTTCTCTTAAATAATGTGAAATCGAATTTAAATTACTGGTACTTTCTATTTCAATTCATCCTTCGTTATTATTGTATAAGCAGATTGAGATAATTACTCTTTTAGTTTTATCCTCAAAATGGATCGCCGATATCGAATGCCATAGCTTTATATGAATTATTTCTGCGATACTTAGCGTAGTTGCCCAAATTTTATATCTTTAATTATCCTTTCTTAGAATTTGCGGTGACCCAAAGACATGGATAACGGAAATCCTAATTTGAAAATATCCAGATGAGTTTCTTGACTTCCCATGGCCGCACAATACAGTACTTGTCTGACGTAAATTCAATGATATTTTATTGATTTGGCATTTCTATTTTTCCAGATTTTGAGAAAGTGAACTTTCCTTCAATTCAGTAAGAGGCGCTGGTGCGTGTCACTTATTTCAAAGTGGATTGCCAATCGTCACGGAAGAGACGCGGGGAACAACGTTTCATCGGTTACCGAAACTTTGGTAAGTAGATTTCGTTTTTATATCTTCAATTATGCAGATTTCAACATTCAGATATATCTCTTGCGTAACTTATATTCAAGTAATAGAATGTGTCGATGATGTAGGCACGTTTTACGTGATTAAACGTAATTCATCTCATCGTTTTTGTTCATTGCATTATAAATACGTTATATTTCCCATTGTAAATTGCCATTTACTGGCTTTTTTATGATGTTATTGATATTAACATTTGAATGACCCGCTACTGTCATCAGAACCATCGGCTCTTCATCGGGAGTTAATCTCGATGGGAGCGATGGACATCGGTGAAAAGCATCGTAAATCCATCTGTGAGTACAAACACGGTTTGATGAATCTATCGATGAATTTAAAAATATGTCATGTCATACATTCCCGAGTTCGGACAGGACTGCGCGTAATTACTTCAAATGTGTTGATAAAGTCGGACGTAGTTTTAGCCACTATGAGCTTTAAACTTTGAAAGACACATTACAAAATATGAGGATAAGATGTTATAGTTAGGGAAAGTAGAGATAATAAACTTGTTCCAATGAAGTTACCTTTCATTAAAACGAGACAATATTATGGATTCTTTTCCGCTTGGATAATATTTTTACTTTGACGTGTAGTGGAGAGTTTGGTTTTGCTAGCCTTCGTCGTTTATATTATATGCCTTAAGGGTTTTCTTCATGCGTCAAAGCAAATGGTTGATTTTGGATGTTACTATAGCAAGGGCAGATCACTCAGCATAAAAGTTGTTTTTGAGATCATAGTTTTACTACATTACGCCTGGCGTTGATTGATTTTGCCAAAGTTGTTTCATTGACTTATGATTTACTGTTTAAATTATTTTCGAGGAATAGGGTTGAGGTGACTTTGCACATAAGGGCGTGCACCCAGGAAAATTCCCAAGGAAATACGGACTTGAAAAAGTCTGACGAGGCCGGGAATCGAACCCGGGATCTTCTTCTATCCGGGAGGCTGCTTTAACTATCTTAGCTACCCGGATACATTTAAAAAATGTCTTTTTAGGGACTTTTTGTGCAAAGCAGCCTCCCGAATAGAAAACGCTCCCGGGTTCGATTCCCGGCCCCGCCAGACCTTTTTCAAGCCCGTTTTTCTTTGTTTATTTTCATTTACGTAAGACCAAACCACTGCTCACATAGTATGCCTGTTGCCTTTGTCTATGATTAGAATATAGTTCTGAGAAGACATTAAATCAGTTTATAATCCTACATTCGCAACCATTTCTGAATGTCTCTTATCCTATCCATGAGAACCTACAAAATTTCACTATATCATATCGCCATTCTGACACATGATATTCTGTTAAATTACCTGCTTCTGCCGTACAATTTTTAACTAATGGCAACCTTCATTTCTAAGCTTTATTTATAGAATGTAATAAAAATGTAGGCTGTAAGCTGTTATTGCTATAGACTTTCACCGCGATTCTTTTAAAAATTTATGAATTTCAAGGAAATTGGAATAATCTTGTAATTGTTTAAAGAATTGGTTTCTGTGAGGCACTAGACATTTATTTGCAATTGTGAAATTCTTCATGAAATGCAATCTAGATTTTGTTTCTTTCAACGTTATCATTTTAGTATTGTATTACTGTATTTGATGTAACAAGCATTTTAAATTGTGCTTAACTTTTTTAATAAATGTTTAGAGACTCTTATGTCATAGTCAAATCAATTTTGTTCTTCTTCCTTTTCTCTTAGCTTTTGTGAATCACTTCCTGAATCTCGAGCACACACTTTCGCCTTTTAGTCTTTCTTTAAGTTTTCGTTAGGAAAAGTGAAAGGTATATTTAGGCATTCCCTGACAAGGTTAATTGCTGTTTTGGTTTCCCTTTCCGTTGCTTTCTCGATAAAATTGCGCCAAAGATATACAAGAAAAATGCATCCTTTAGCCCCGATTTTGGGTTCCAGCGACTCTCATTACATCCACTTCGCTTTTAAGAGTTCAGAGTGGTCTTCTAGTAACCTTGGATAGACCATGGCCTGTGATGTACATTCTCACGTTTTTTTATCGTCAGTAAGGTGGTGAAATGTAGAAATATTATAAATTGGTTTATATCGCTTCACAGGTCACTATTTACGTATAGAATTTCGTACTTCAAAACTAAATCCAAATCCTCATATATATGTCAAAGGTTTTGCGCGGCATGGTCTGCAAAATATTGTACATGATCTTGTAGATTGCATACGTTTACAGTCTCATTAAATTAAATTATCACTCGAGCAGGAGATTCTTATCTTATTCTCATATCTTCTTAAAATTTCTTCCGTTTCCTTATACATGACATCGGAAAATTTGGACGAATTTATAAACTACAGCTTATAAGCTGCAAACTGGCGACCCTTTGACATTAGGAGTTCTTCTTTTTTCATCATTAAGTTATGAACTATAATATTAGCGGACGGAAAAGAGAAACAAATAGTTTAAATTTTACGAAAAAATCAATAGTAATTGAATCGTTTATTGTGTACCTTTGGTGTCTTTTTAGTGAACTGGATGTGTTAAATTCTTTGAAATAGTTTTTTACATGGCGTTTGAGCGCATAGGTGTATAATTCCGTCCCATATTTTTATAAACATTATATTTTTCAATTAGAATTTCTTACCGTTTCATGTACGATGAAGGAATAATGTTATACTTTGTAGCATTAGCTTTTCAAAATCAATCTTTGTTGATTAAGAATATATGATCATTGAAGTCGTAAAAGAAGATAGCTATTCAATAGTCCATGCTGTGGCAGAAATGGGAAAACGTTTGAGAAAC
Organism: Sympetrum striolatum; assembly: GCA_947579665.1. Taxonomy (NCBI): domain Eukaryota; kingdom Metazoa; phylum Arthropoda; class Insecta; order Odonata; family Libellulidae; genus Sympetrum; species Sympetrum striolatum. Next base: position 18,572,235 of record OX388342.1, on the reverse strand, counting down.
ATGTGGTATTATAGGGATGCATTATTAAAAATTTACAGGAAAAATATTTTGTAAATATTGCTTAACTGATCATCGAGAGATAATCACTGTACATTTTCCCCCCTAATATCCGATTGGATTAAGCTAAGATGAGAGATGTTAGATTCTCATCTATATAGAAAAGGGCTAATATTTGTAACCATACATCTAACCTTCTCCAACTAGCGAAGAGTAAAATTATAAATGTTTACGTGCATTTCTCTCTTGTTGGTAAAAATTCGATTGCAACAGAGGCAACTTTGTGCTTGTAGCATATACTCTGAGTTTCACTTAAAAGGCTCTCATATATATCTAATTTGTGATAAATGGCCATCAGATGCTAACGTTGTTATAAATGGGTGTGAATTTTAAATTTATCCTTGCCATGGGACTACGTTAGAAGAGCTAAGCTGTCTGGCGAGTCAATAGTGGTTAATAGCCATGGAATTACCGTTTTCATATCAGTATAACTAGAAATTGATTTATGCAATGGCATAATGTGTTGCGTAGCTTCTGAATAAACGTTTGAAGTTTGCAATTGACCCGAAAACTTTTCGATAATAATTCTTTGTTTCATTTGTTTCAGGATAATGCAGCATCCAGCTCCTGAGTGTGAGGTCACCTTGTGAGTACCCTAACACTTTTCTTATCATATCTAACGATATACTATGCCTTCAAATCTAATAACTAATTCATCTTACATATAGTGGCAATTTATCAGTCTGCTATAGCAGTTTCTTGATCTTCTTGTTTATTGCAAGAAAATTTGAGTATTCAAACATTTTCGAATTTCTCATTATATCTCATCAATTTTTTCTTATATTCAATTCAAGAGTGAATCACTAAAGTCACAATATCAATTGCCAGTAAATATTCTCTGAATTTCCCAGGTACTAATTATCCTGGATTGCTGCCAATTTGAATTCAACTATTTTGGTAATAGCTTTTGGTGGCTTTAGTTTATAATCAAGTGTATCTATGTGTGCTAACCACCTGTTCCGTGGGGGAGGAGGGGATTGTGCCTGATTCCTCTCAGCCTTAGCCGAAAGGCCTACAGACGCAGGCATCTCTTCCAGGGTCCTTTATTTCACCTTCTTCTGCTGGGGGGAGCTAACTTAGCCCTCTCTTCTCACCAGTTCGATCTTTCTTGTCTATGAGGTCGGATCCCGCGGTTAACCAGCGGTAGGCGATAAAGAGGGGGTTCCTAGGCATGGGAATGAACCTCATTGCACGTCGCCTTAACCTGGCCGGGTCCACTCCTTAGGGTGTTAGGTTTCCCTCCAAATCCTCCCTTCCCTTCTTCATCGGCTGAATTTAAGGAAAAAAATTTAAGGAAAAAATTTAAGAAAAAGTACGTCGATGTAATTTATCCAGGTGTAATTCAGGTACCGGTTGTGGTTATCAATGATAACGAAGGTGCAGGTTATTTAAAAATACAAGGGAACATATTGACACGCCTTAGCTACAGCAATAGTTTTTGAACATTCAGCGTTAAAGGTTTCATCTTTAGTAGATTTACTTTTCATGTGAATCTCTCTGGCTATCTAAAACATTTATTTCATCCATTAAAGGGTTTTACTGAGGTACTGAAATTGCAGGTCTCTGCTATGAAAGAATCGGTATTATATTAAATTAGATTATACTACAGGTTCCCCATTGTTAAACATTCCAATATCATTCCCGTTCTTCAATTGACTAATAGGGTGTATCACGAAAAACCTTTTTTCGAAATTCAAAATTTCAAGTCAATAAAAAGTTGTCACTATATATGATCACATATTAACCCAAAACATTTTTGTCAAATTGAAAAAATTTAGGTCTCCCGCAACGGGCCTTATGTTTTATTTGTTTTGTCAAAAACGAAGATTTAATTTTTTTAAATATAAATACAAAGTAAATTTTTGTTTTCAACTGCAAAAAATATAAAGTTTATAATGTTAATTTACAGTATTAAAAAGTTATATCTCTCGTGTAACATTTACGCCTTTTCATAACCCTGTATAATTCCCATACTATTAAAAAAAATCTGATGCCAGCACATGACTTTCTCCATATTAAAGATGCAAATATTTATCTACGACAGTATTTTCGAACTCTATATTCAATCCATACTTGGAAAATATATACAAATACATTTTTTGTAATTTTTGTAAATAACTGTATTTACCTAAAAATCAGATTAATGGAGGAATTTTGCAAAAACGGAAACAAACTTCGAAAAATAAAGCTCGACTTCTGGTTAACCGATTTACTCCAAAAACTAATCATTTCTAACGGCACCTACTAAAGAGCTATACATATAAATGAAATTTGGTGTTGATACGACAAATAGTTTTCATGTTAGAGCGCCCACAAAGTACATAATCAGCTACTACCGGTTTATCAGTATTTCACGAATAACTCCTAAACAATAAGTGATACAAAAATAGGTTTCAAACAAAAGTTAGAGTAAATTTCATTTTATAAAACTTTTATAGAATTAGTATACACCTAAATATCATATTCATGGAGATATTTTGCAAAAACGGAAATGAGCTTTGAAGAATAAAGTTCGACTTCCGGTTAACCGATTTACTCCAAAAACGAATCAACTCTGACAGCACTTACCACAACGCTATATGGCTATACGGCTAATAGTTTTTACGTTAGAGCGCTCACAAGCACACACAAACACATACAGACATCATTCCAAAAATGGTCAAAACCTGTTCTAGTGACCCCAAAACATGTATTTCCGTTGAAATATCGAAGTCGATTTTTTTCATGATAACAATAATTTCTCTATATTACTATACGTATATGGAGAAAGTAATACACGAAAATTATCAAAAGGAAGGGTTGAAATTTGAAAAATATGTGTATTTGATAGAAAATTAAGGTTTTCATGTAGATTCCAGGATGCGTAAATGTTACACGGCAGATATAATTTTTTAAGCTGTTAATTAACATTCTAAACTTTATATTTTGTAGTTGTAAACAAAAATTTGCTTTGTATTTATGTTTAAAAGATATTAAAATCTTCATTTTATACAAAAAATCAAACTGTAGGCCCGTTGCGGGAGATTTAAATACTTTTCAATTCGATTAAATTTGTTTGGGTTAACATGTGACCATAGTGACAACTTTTTATCGACTCCAAATTTTGAATTTCGAAAAAAAGTTTTTCGTTGTACACCCTTTTGACTAATACCCACACTTCTATGATTAAAATACATATACAACATATCAAATTGCAGTATCGACCTTAATCTTAGACTATTCGAAGCGCACGTTGATTCTCAACGGAGATCTCTGTATATTTCCTGTTAGCCTGGCTCAATGGACCAGATTAGGGGTCGCCCACAAATTACGTAACGCAAAATTATCCTATTTTCGACCCCCCTCCGCTGCACGACGAGTGCTTAGTGAAAAGTTTTGGGCTTATACTCAGGAAATTGATTTTTAGATACCAGCAATTATTCACATTTAATAAACAATTTCAATTTTAAAGGCTTCTCATACATTTCACATGGATTCGATGACTTGATGATAATTAGCACAAAACACAGACGGGAATACCCGTGCGGCCTACCAAATTTCACTCAGACTACTTCCGTTCGACATTCGTTCGGATCAGAGCTGCCAACCTTCCCCGGTAAATTGAGTTTTAAATTCAGACTTTAAACATGCAGAAGTTTTGATTTTTTCGTTGTTCAGAAACCGTGACGTAATGCAAACCTTGGCCTCCCCTCCCCCCACTTACCAGGACCGTATCGCCTGGCTAAACACCCCCCTCCCCTCCCCCAAATTGCGCTTCTTAATTTGTGAACCGCCCCTTATGAAAATGAGAAATCCAAAGTAATCCTGGTTAGAAAAAGCTACCACCAACGGCGTGATGAATACAAATCTCGCTGTTAACTCCATTATGAATTAACTTTTCTGAATACCGTTTTATTTTATATAATTTTTAAATGGTTATTCATTTAATTTACAGCGTTATATACGAAAATGAAATTTAAGTCGATATCGTACCTGGAAGGTCCTGAAATAGGACTCCGTTACCCCCATATGAAATGTAAAGGGTAATGTAAACGGCTGACTGGGATCGAACCAAGGACCGTCAGGGTGACGTTAAAGAGCGCACATAAAATTATACATTACCTCTATCTACATACCGAATTTCAAATTTCTCTCCTTTAGATATTCATTTTTTTAATATTAAAAATCGCCGCTATTAATTTTAAATAAGGAAAATATTTGCCCTGACTCTAGCGTCGAACCAAGGATAATCCTCACAGATGTCTGTATAGTTTTCGTCGGATATGCACGGATTCTACCGATTCCTCGAATTTCAACTCTTTGTTTTGCCAGGAAGTGCCTGGAAACAATTTTGAAAAATGATTGAATGATTCCCCGCAATGTATCTTTAAGGAAAAAATCGCGACTTTGGGTCCTTCCGGCATCGAACCCATGACACTGAGAATCAAAGTCGACAGTCGAAAGTGGAAGTGTATTCTGCAAGCATATTGATAATACAAATTTCAAGTCGACATCATATCGAGAAGGTCCTGAAAAAATAAAAGAATGAAAATATTCTTATAAATTAACGCAATTTATTTTTTGAATTAGGAGAAATTTGTACCCACCTGGCGACAAACTCACGTACATTTGGTTTCAGTTTCATAGATATAAAGAAAGAAGAGCGCCTTTTCCGTGACCGCTATTATTTTCTATTCCCTATCCTACCGGGATGTAGCTTAAAATATTTTCGAAACTGTATGGTATGTAATTGGAGATTACCACCATACGTTTCAAATAGTAGAGATGCCTGGTGTCGACCCCAGGTTCTTTTGAAAGATGTGAATACATATAACACCCTGATAGAAATAAAACGTATTTAATTCAAATTTTGAAGTCGATATCATACCGGGAAAGTCCTATAATAAGACTCGGTTTTCCCCATCTGAAATGTATAATAGGGATTTGTAAATGGCTCTCTGGGATCTAACCAAGGACTTTTTTTCGTAATAGATTCACTCGATCATTCGTAGGAGATCAAAATTCAAACCATGTTCCACAAGTGTCACTGAATTGAAATTTTTATGACCTTCTAGCCACAACGTTTAACCACCTGAAATAAGGGGATTTTGAATCTCAGTGTCATGGGTTCGATTCCGGAAGGCCCCGAAGTCCAGATTTTATTCTATAAGGGTGCATTGAGTGGATTTTCGAAAATTTTTTGAAGCGTATCTCGGAAAATAAGAGAGTTGTAAAATCTTTTCCCGAAAACATAGAAACTTTAAACTCGGCATATAGATAGAGCTCATAAATATATTTTATATGCGCTGTTTACCGTTTCGCTGATGGTCCTTGGTTCGATCCCTGAGAGCCATTTACATTACTCTATGCATCTCAAATGAGGATAGCGAAGTCTTATTTTAGGATCCTCCTGTTATGATATCGACTTCAAATTTTGAATTGAATAGGTTTTATTCATATCAGGGCTTTGTTTGTACTCACATTATGTAAAAGGTTTTGGGTTTGACACCTAGCAGCCCAACTATTTTGAACTTATAGGGGGAATTATAATTTCCAATAAATATTATTAAGTTACCGTAAACAAGGCAGTTTTTAAGATTCTTATTGAGTCTTTGCAAAGTATAGATTTCATTCAAGACCATCAGTAAACAATACAGAGTTTTCTCAATTAACACTACTTTTATTCAAACGTTTCTTCTTAAAAAATCATATGGATAGCCGGCTAACATAATTTATTCCATAATTGAATATTTAGATTTAATCAATTTAGCAGAGATATTGTGGAAGCTTCCATACAGAGGCTTGCTTGTTAAGTCACCAGTAGATAGGTATTCAATTGGAAATTGATTAATTGTTCAGAAGTACTTACTTACTTAGCTGAAGTCTCTAAGAATTTACAAATAATCAAAATATTCTGAATTACTACTGAGGTATGTCACCTTTCCTGTTATAAGACTTCATTCAGACTATCAATATTCCTATAAACTAAATTTTTAATCCTTTTCTAAGACTTAATCTTAGAGGGAATTTGATATATGTTAATATAAATAATTGACAAGGCAAGCAATAGCAAATAACAATGAATAACAAAATCCTACCTTGTGAATTAGATTCCATAATTCATACCTTGGAGAGCTAGAAATGAGTCTATATTCTTTCTGAAATTCTTTGTATAAGCTGTTACTGCAACTTATAAATCAGAATTATCGAAACGGATTTGCAAAGAAATTAAAAGAAGAAAAAATTACGAGGAATCATGCCTTCAGTAGTACCAAACTACTCATAAAGGGAACCTCTGTCTTCTTTGTACAGGAAATAAATGTAAACTAAACCACTCATAGTAAGAACTACTTCTTTGTTTCATATAAGAAATATTGCAGCATTACCATAGGCCAAGAATGGAATGCCTAAAATTGAAGAAATTCTACTCAAAATACTTAACAAACAAAGTGCCTAAATCAGAATTTTAAATATTCTCAAAAAATTGTTTTACAAAGTAAGTTTGGCGGTAAGGTAAGTAATATGGTCTTCGTGTGCAATGATAGTTTATGTAAGGATAGTAACCAGTCCTCAGGATAAGATACTTATGCTCCCCATTTACCATTTAAAGACAGACATCCCTTTCTGATCTTTGATGATACTACTGTATTTTACAAAATATAACGTCTATGGTGGATAATTCACTTTCTAAAAATATCTCGTCAAGACTTCCTAAGTTATTGAGCAAAAAGCTCCCACAATAGTTCATTTTGTGGTTACATTTAGAGGTTATATATGTCTTTTATGGAAAATTCAGTGATATACTAGCAAGTGATTGAAGGTTTCTTAACTTGTAGAAATAAAGTCATTTCGTAGAATAAAGACTAGAAATAATCACCCTTCCACCAGAAAAAAAAAAACAACCTCATCTACACTAAACACCAACAAAACTTCCAAAATAACATTTGCGCAGTAGTTTGAATCCTAAGTATCAAGTCGAATAATTCTCAAACATAGATATTCAGCACCATTTAAAATTATTGTAATGTTATCATATATAGCTTTCTTTCGTAGCTGTTTTATACATTACAATGAAATGATTGTTAAATAAAACAGGTTTTATAAAACAAAAAAGTAACTTTTAATTCCACATACAAAGGTTACAGTGGCGAATTGTTTTGGCTAGTAATATCCATCTTCAAGCCCAGGAAAAAGTACTGAGAAGGCTTACATAGGAAAAAGGGAAGGGAGGGGAAAGATGATAGGAGAGAGGGGGAAGAGAGCAGGGATAAGTGGCAGATTTGTAACAAAGTAGAGTAAAAGTCATGCAGTCAAGTCCCAGAGTGGCTTATCAGGAGAAAAAATAAGTTACCTGCTGTTCACACTCATCATATGACAACATTTTTAATATATTCACCATTATCTTGACATATAAAACAGTCATACAAATGCATCAAACCCTGCATTGTCTGAGGATTCACTGTATATTCATGTTGAAGGGTAATCTGCACTGTTCTAAATGTAAAGACAGAGTTAGCTTAGTTTGGTTCATGAGTTTTTTAAGTCTCAATTTTCTGATTACATTTCTAAAAAAATAATCTTATGTAAGGTGAAACAGTAAAGACAATTTTGGCATGACACGAACTGGAATTCAGGCCTGCAGCTAGAATGGCTGGTATTCTAACTATCAACAAAATGATTTTTCCTAACCTTATTTCAAATTCTTAAGTAAATGATTACAGCTGGAGTTGTGATATCAATAGATATGGAAAAATCAGCATCTTATTTTGAATCAAAGAAGTTGATAATATATTGATATAATTATATTTTATCAATCATTTACTTTGCATAAAAATGGTTCATGATAACTAGATTGTTTCATACATGATGAAGCTCTTTGATGTAGCATTAAGTTACATGTTTAAAATTTATTTCTTATATTATATTAAGATTTGAAGTTATTGCTGATATCACAGAATAAATTTGTACATTTTACTTAATATGATCTTCCAGAGTAGATGATAAAAAATGTCTTAATCTTTTATATAAGAAAACACTCCATTTTATCATTCTAGTTGGATTCTTAGAATGGTTTTACAATCCAAATTTTTTAGAATAAATACTTCATAATTAAGAAATAAATGCCTAAATTCATATCCCAAGGCACATATTTGTTATGAGGTGCTAAAGAGAAGGTTAAATTTGGAATACCAAAATACTTCTTTGCCTTGGAGGCATCTAGAAATTTCAAATCCCAAATTATAATTTATGTTATGATTACTATGTGAGAAGTAGAAGCCTTTTGACCAGCTGCAAAAGTTGCAAGGAATATAAGGATGACCTAGAATTGATGGAAGAATTTCTTCGAGCATAAATGAAAATTGGGAAAGCCTTGATTTTTTCAAAGTCTTTCTAAATAACTCAACATTTCTACTTTCATAAACCTTTTTAAAAGCACAAGCTTAAATGTATTTAAAATATATTGGGATGCCAGAGCTGACCCAACTCCAGATTCCATGAAGCTTGCTTTAAAGCTCAACAAGGACTGGTTCAGAACTGTGCCTTCATATGGTGTGGTAGATGCTCCTGCGCAATGACTGGATTGGGACAAAAGGTAGCCAAATACTGCCACATACAATTTAAAACTCACTCAACTGTCACCTCCTATAAACACATCTTGCATCTGGACACCATGGACCCTGGGCGCATATCTTGTCTTTACTATACCTCTCTACTTAAATTTATTCAGTAATATTTATGAGGTGTGTTAAAAAATTAAAGGGGATTTTGTTTTTTTGAAAAGACTTATATATTTGTCTACAAAATTGCTATCACCTTCAAAGCTGTCCCTGCCATTCCCCGAAACATTTCCCGAACTTGTTCTTTGGCGTAGCTTTAGCTATCTCGGAGATGAATTTTAAATTTCATTTATGCTTGTAAAGCAACAGGTCTTTAAGGTTCACTTTATTTTTACAGGGGACAGAATAAGTCACTAATAAGAGTTATGTCTGGCAAATATGGAGTTTGGGGCATCAACACAGTGCTGCTTTTGGTCAAAATAATCACCAGCAAGCAATGAAGCGTGAGCAGGTGCAATGTCATGGGTCAAAAGCCATGCATTGTTTTGTCACGAATCTGGGGAGTTTTTTTTGGATATCTTCACCCAAATGGTGTTTAACTTGTAATATTTTTAAGACTTTCTTCTTCTTCTTCTTCCTTGGCACTACAGCCCTGTGTGGGCCTTGGCCTCCCTCAAGATGCCTGTCCATTCTCCACTGTCCTGCACTTTCTCCCACCATCTTTCAATCCTCATAGCCTTTATGTCTTCTTCCAAATCCTGCATCCATCTTTTCCTCGGTCTCCATGTAGTAATTTCTTGGGCAGCCTTTCTTCACTCATTCTTTCCACATGACCCAGCCAAGCTAGTCTCTGAGCCTTCACAAATCTCAGCCAAGTCTTTTTAAGACTTTGCTGCACTTTATTCCATTTTTATAGCAAATATAATACTAATTCTCTGATCCATTTTTAGAATCTCTGATCCTACCTAAATGCATGTAACCCTTGTGACAGCTAACTAAATATCCAATTTAGCTAACATAGTATAGAAAATTTTCAGACAAGTTTACCAACAAAACAACAAAAAATCGGACCAATAGAACATGTAAAGTTACAAATTTTCTGTTATTTCTATTTAATATGCCTAGTACATTAGTTCTAACCTCTCTTCACTTGCTTATTTTGTAGCCATTTTGAATTTTTCTTGAGTTTTATTTTATCTTAATCATAAAAACAATAATCTACATCTTTCATCAGCTTTTGAGGTATATTACAAATCATTAGTAACTCAGGTAATGTTGAACTCAGTAATTTTAGTTCTCATTCTACAAAATATGCACCAATCCAATGGTGGAGAACAGCAATTTTAGATAACCGCAATGACAAATCATAATTTAAATTCAAATATTATCAAATCAGTGAATAATTTATCACTGGTTTGATTATATTTGAATATTTATGATCTTTTTTGAAATTCATTCAACATATCACCATAACATCATCAGTACAAGTTAACTTCATTAAAAAATGCACCATAAAGTGCTGATAGACTCTTTATTTTCATGATCTACACATGCATGGATTATTGGCCCAAGTGAGAAATCAAAGGAATTCTTTTCAGAAGTTAAACTTCTGATTGATTTATCTATGCTTTCTTTACTGAGCTTCTTTCTGCAATTATTTTACTTACATGGTCATAATGCTACCTTGAAAACCCTTCTAAATATTCAGGGCCTTAACTATTGTGCCTTGGAAATGAACACTCGAGAACATTGGCACATGGTCTCTGGTGGTCTTAAAGTCATATTCTAGACTGTATAAGATCTATTCTGATCCCAAATGGGCAATCTTTTCCTCATAGAATTACATGAAAATGTAGTAAAATTCTACCAGGAGATCTTCTAAGAACTGCCCTACAGCAACTGAGAATCGCAAAGATGCTGTCAAGCAATTCATAGGTCTAAAGCACAGATTTACATGGCCACATAAATGTCATGCTTCTCTGATATCCTATACTTAAATAACTGTACTTATCTTATGGAAGAAAATTGGTTTTGACATGGTGTAACCCAGGGTCACTTTTGATAATTTCCAAAGCAAAAATATGTGAAAATCATGTCCTACATCATCATACAATATTGTCTTCCTGGGAAGTGCATAATTCAACTCAATGAATTCCTTGTGGGAGGAATTGAGAAACTATTTTTGAACTCAAGACCAATTCAAGACAATTCCTTGCAAATGACCTCACAAAGCACCTACTCCATCCACGTTTAATTTAATTCAAACGTTTGATGAATGAAAGAATCAAAGCCAATAAAGATGACTGAGGTGAGGTGCCTCTTTAGTGAATAACCCTAGTACTGCTATTATTTAGCAAAATATGCGATTTAATTAGATTACAGTCTATAAATTAACTTAATGTGAAAACTGAAACGACAATGAAACAGAAATATAACTTAAGTGTTACCAGTGCCACAAACATTCTTTAGTCCTACTGAAACAGGAATATAGCCATCAAATTCAGAATATTATGCTAGATGGCCTTGAGCTTAACTTTATCAGTACTTTATATAAAAATCAATCTAGAAAGCTTTACCTGTGTGGAGCTCCATTCTAATAAATGGAATTTTGTTACTTATTTCCCACTCATTTACTAGTAATTTATATTTTGTGAGGAATAGATTTGATTCAATAAAAACTGTATTCATACTACCGATTTTATTTTCAGTATCCTGAGATTTGGTGATAACGTGATTTGTGTATTCAGAAGCTGAATGGTTAGCAAAGTACCTTTCTAACACCAACGTCCCATGATTTGGCTGAACGGGTTCTTTCTCTCTTGGCATTAGTGCTCATTGAAAGTCATTAAAGAAGAAAATGACAGCAAAATCCATTATTACAATTTTTGAAGCAAAAACCGATTAGTTAAGGCAAAAATATCTTTCAAGTTCTTTTTTATAACAAAGATCGACTTTGTGAATTGATTTGTGCCATATGTGTAACACACAAAGTCAAGTATTAGTAATAGTAGGTAGGTAGATTTTTTGCTTCTCTTTATCTATTGTAACCACAATTTACAGGAATTATTAGGTATTTAATCTTTAAAATTACTTATTGCAGATAATCAGGAATGTTGCAAAAATTTGTTTTCAGTAGAGAAGACATTTTATAAATAAATTATTGTTTATACCTAAAAATGACATTTTAAACTGAAACAAACATGAATATGATCAACTTGGCCCCTAAATATTTAAATATTCAATCAATTATGGTGAATGATAGCATTATTTTGAGTATGAATGAAATTACTAAAATATTATTCTAACCAAATAATCTTAATCCTTTCCTCAAATTATTCATTGTAAAAATTGATTGATATACATTGTATATCATTTGAGGTACAAGTTATTGTCTATGTTGAATTTCATCTGTTCTACCTTCCTTTTGCATAAGAAAAACCATCAGTCCAGTCTAAAAATAAGTCCATGGTATGGGGTATGACCTCTTTGCTACTGGAGTAAATAAATATTGTCAAGTGTAACCTGCTGTAATTTCATCCATAAAACTTTTAATGACAAAGTCAAAAAATTTAACTTTTACAGATTCCATAAATATAACCCAGTCTCGAGGAGCAGTGACTTATCTTGGGTAAATAGAACCTCATTAGCTAGGGGGATAGAGCTGAATTCATGTAAATATACAGACCAATCCTCTACACAATCTAACAATTTACTTTTCTTATCATGTTTCATAGCTGTTATTTAGCAAAACATTGATTTTGAGTCCATCAAAAATTGATATGATGAAATATGAATTGAGCATAATGTTGGATAATTTACTTATATGAAAGTACTGTTAGCATTTCAGATTGAAAGCAGAAGGTTCATATAAAAATGAATTATAAATCTTTACCCTATGATACTTAAGGAAATTAATTCCAAAAAGTCAAAAAATTAAACTTGCTCACATGATCAATCTATCTGCAAGTAAATGTTACATTCCACTGTATTATTATTTACTCTCTAATATTTTTGTATATACATTAAAACTTGTCTAATGTGGAAACCCAAAGAATTGAGTAAATTTTCCAGCTCATGCTGAAATTATTGAAACATTGTATAGGTGCCAACAACCAGCCAGCAGAAAGCAAGCTTTCTTTATGTTCTTAGGATATGATCTGGAAGATATCACTTCACTAAAGATTTCATTAAGTTAGGAAAGACCAGATAACTGGTGAAAGGACTACCCAATATCCCTTTGCGGGTAGTATACAAAACAATAACATTGATGTATCAGCAGAATAAATGTGATCATCGATGAGAAGCAAGAGTGTTCAGCCAGAGGAATGTTGGAACACCAGAAGCGAGGTACCCTTATATGGAGACCTTGAGAGTAAGTATTAATTCCTCTATACTAGCAAGTGTTCTTCTTCTGAGTATCTTCTACTTCAGGATTAACCATATGTTCCTATCTTTGAGTTGGAAAATGAACTTGATAGATAAGCAAACCAATGGTAAATGCTTTTAAATGCTAGAAAATTTTATTCTGCATTATACAGGTTTGTATGATAGTTTTTCATATTTGAGGTTTAAGGAATAGAGATTTCTTTCTGAGTTACACAGGTTTCACCTAACAGAGGGCTTTTCCTAGAAAAAACCTTTTATATACACTGTAATATTATTGATGTTTTCTGCTTATGCAGGTTTCTACCTTAAACAGATTCTGCTTTTGACAGGTTTTCTGTGCGTACAAATGTAGATGGTTTTACACTTTCATATCTATATGTTTGTAATGTTAGAAAAAGAAACTTCGAAGAAAGGTCGATCTTTCTCAGTCCATCCCAGTTGTTAATTGTTATAGCTTGCACTGCCTTGTGAGATTTAAAAGTTTTACTTTTAACATTTTAGGTTTGATCAGTGTAAATATTTTAATAATTGATTATTTAAAGCAAGAAACTACATCAAAAGGTTTTAGTGGTTAAATTTAACAATTAAAAAGGCAAATGGGAATAAAGTACTTTTTATTATTTTTACATAATATTGTAGAACACATATGATGTATCTTCCAACATATGCCATATTAACTTGTCCCTGATATATTTTTATAAATCTTGAAAACATAATGTACTCCATATATCTCGCCTCACAATTTTCTCTCTCTGACATATAATATGGCCAATAGGGAAACTAATGGGGTACCAACACATTTTTAGTGTTTTATGGAATGGCTTTTTTACATCACATGTCTTTTAGCCCTTGATTTCAAAACTTTTCATCAACTTTCAATATTCTTCTTGTAGAAATAGATTATTTACAGAAAGCTTTCCACTGCCAATAACTAAATAAAAATTAAAAAATTATAAACTTGAACCTCTTTATCAACAGTTTTATACAATTTCAAGTCTTATATGAAGAGGTAACAAATATATTTGAGGGCAAATCACTTCTAACTAATAATATATCAATAAGCCCAATTGTTTGAACAGCTGTAGGCGGTATTACAAAGAGACAAGAACACATGCTACATTCAAGGGACAAGTACACAAGGAATAGATAGAAGCACTTTTATTTGATTTATTTTCCATAAATTTGATTTTAAATACCAAGTATGTCTACTAACAATTGTATGAGGTTGCTGAAAATATTTCCCAAGGACATGCCTACAGGAAAGTATTAAGGCTTGCTTATTTTTTTTACCTCAAAACACAACTCTCAACTTTGATTCTTTTGTTGATTAAAATATCTAACACCCATATTATTTCTTTGGTTTTTAATGTATTGTCCTGTTACCAAGGAATTTATGTACATGGTTTCCCTCTTTTGTACTTTCTAGCCACTCAAGTTCATTCAAAGTATAAAATTGCCAGGCTTTAATAACAAAATTAAATGAAATACTCTTTGAACTCAATTGATTATATCTCAAAAATTCAAACAATACATTTATGTTGCTGCAATGAAATTCAATGGCTCAAGAGTTATCATAAGGGTATCTTAAATAAATGTTCAGCCTTAGTACCATTTGAGTATTTTAACAATTGATTGAAATGGCAAACTTGTTATATCTTCATTTATTTATCCACCCAAGGTTAGGATTACCATTTTTTTCTCGTAATTCTATTCCTTGGTCATTTTTATTACAAAATTTTAATATTAAATCTACATAATTGTCATGATAGCATTTTCTTCTTAGTTAAAAACAAAACAAGGCTTTCATTTAATTATTGTAACCTTCTATGCCTCCCAGGGCAAGGAACACTGCATTCAGAGGCATGGCATGTGACAGGCTTGTGCTGACCTAAGAATCCCACACAACATGGGCATTAAAGGAAGCCAGCAGGCAAGTGGAAGACTAGGGCCAGGTGTGGCGGATGATGAAGGAGATGCTGCTCCATTGCCATTATGTTGCATGACCCATGATGGGGGTCGACTGGTTGCCACCATTATTGTCTGAACTGTACGTGAGGGGTCAGCCCCACTGGCACCAGGGAGGCCACCAGATGGATGGGTAGTGGCCTCTCCACCTCCCCATCCTCCTTCCTCCCCTTCCTCATCACTCTCCTCCTCCGATTCATCACCATTTAGGCCTCCATTTAACTTAGACTGCTGCTTCTTTCTCTGCCTCCTTGGGTTATCCGTTATTTTCTGATGGACACTCGAGTTCTTCTTTCTTGACCCCTTTCCTCCCTCATGATGCCTTGAGGATGCAGGAACAATGGTTGTCTTTGGCGTCAGATGAAGTTCTGTTAGATGAAGAATTGTAATCATTATTGTGAATGACGTGAGAGTTTTCAGATTTAAAGAGGTTAAAGACATAGTGCATGCTTCACTGGTTGTTTAAGTATACATGAATACGTACATCGTAGAAGCTGTTTAGTATATGAGAGATTTATTGTTTGTGGAGCAATGATTGGGTGCAGTTATTTACTCATGATATTGTATTGACACTTTGTCTGGCATCATCAATCTGGATTTGTCAGCAAAATCAAATTTATTTAATTTGTACAATATATTACCTAATTATTTATGTATTTATTTAATGTACATACATTGAGCCCAGTTAAATGAAAAAAAAAGATGTTAAAAGGGTTCCATTGGGGGGATTAAAAGTTACAGCCACATAAAAAAAATTAAATAATTGAAATTTCCACCATCAAGTGTACAATAATATACACCTTTCGAAAACTTTCAGGAAGTCATTCATGACTGGATTTTACTAAATCCATTCTACTCCATTGATGAATTTTTAAATATGAATATTAACATAGTTTAATTCTTTAGCCAATGTAACTAATACTATGTTCTTTCTAATCTATTATGATGTACAATTTTGTTCTTTGAATTAATATGTCCTTTGTGTGATATTTTTCTATGTTTTATAATTTTTCATTGCTTTGTCACTCCAATTTTGTTTTACATATCTACTGTATATCACCTAATCTGCTAATTCATATGTTTGACGATGCCTATACCTATTTGGTCTTTGGTAAAATAAATATTATTATTATTATTACAGAAGTGTAAGTGGTATAGTGTTAATCAGGAAATCACCAAAAAAATTGGAAATATTGTTTGAAAATGAAGCTGTAGTTGAAAAGAGAACAAATGAGAGGATGGGATTTACTGAAATGTGCTTTAAAAACTCAATAGAGTAAATGAATCAATGGACAGTTAAGGCAATTAAAGAATATTAATGAAGAATTAAATTAAGTTAATATGAATTAATTTTTGTAAAAGGTGATGACGGTTAATTAGAGAAATGTTTTTGTACCCACCTTATTGTATGGAAGCAAAGGTAGGGTGTCTCATTGAAAGCATATGTATAAATTAAAAACAGTTGTAATGGATTTTATGAGATGAAGAGGAGAAATAGGATACAAGTGTTTGGAATGCCAGGGTAATAAGTATATGAGGATTGGAAGAGATTGTTTATGACCAATTGATGAGGGATGTGTAAAATTGATTTAGGAAGAGTGGATGAAAGTAGAGTGACAAAGATGATGTATTATGTGAAAAATTAGGATTACTGAATTGAGTGGAGAGTATCTGATAGAATGTTCTGAATTCAATTCTGAAGGAAGGAGACTCATGGAGCTGAAAGAATAAAAGGCAGTGTATAAAAAGATGTACAAGTCTGTAGTGAATAATGTTTTGTAGAGTGTAGAGCATTACAGTTATCTTTGGTATTGTTTTATTTTCAAAGGTTTGTGATAACATGTAATGAGTTACAAGCTATCCATTATTTTACAATTTAATGATACTTATGACATGATTCATGCATCCATGGGCGTACTGAGGGGGGGACAGCTGCCCCCCCCTGAACAGCTACCACTGGACCCTTCGATCTAGCTCCCATACATTTGGGTGGCTAATTATGTTCATATGCAGAAGTACTGTTGAATTTATGAAATTGTAGATAAAGTAAAATGTATAGGCAATTATGTTTCGATTCACATGCAGATGTCTGCACCATATCTGTTTGACCTACATCGAGTGCGTAAACAAACGCATTACCTGGAAGCAATCGAACTTTCCATGGGCATTTAGAAGTTGCACCTGCAAATCATTTCCAAGAAATACATCTTTTTTTAAGATGCCACAAAAACAATGGAACATGTAAATGCAAATTTATATTTATGTTGAATTTTTTATTTGCATTTCTGATTTGCCCCCCATAGGCCAAAAGCTCCCTCATTCTTATTCATAACAGTGATATTAACACCAGTCAGGTTGTACATAGAGCCTTTCTTCTCAGGAATTAAATAGATATAAAACAAGACAGTGCATGTCTATGCATACATTGGGTACATATTTCCAAAATGTGAGTGGTAAATTTACATGGGAGTTGAGAAAAACTGAATGCAACAAAACATTCCTTAATAAGGGAGGATGTTAAGAATAAGGTTTAACAAATACTTTTTTCCACAGATTTATTTGCAAAACGACCGGTTTCGGCACAGATCGGCCATAGACATATACTATTGAAGTATATCTTCAAAGAAATCACTTTCAATAGTATATGTCTATGGCCTCTATACTTTCACTTCAATAGTATATGCCTATGGCCGATCTGTGCCGAAACCGGTCGTTTTGCAAATAAATCTGTGGAAAAAAGTATTTGTTAAACCTTATTCTTAACATCCTCTGTTATGGATTTCCACACGGTAAAGCCTGCCACAATCGATTTTATTTGTGATGCCAGTACAGGCATTAAGGCTAAACTATATAGGAAGTTACTCATCAAGAAGAAAGTGATTTCTTTGAAGATATACTTCAATAGTATATGTCTATGGCCGATCTGTGCCGAAACCGGTCGTTTTGCAAATAAATCTGTGGAAAAAAGTATTTGTTAAACCTTATTCTTAACATCCTCTGTTATGGATTTCCACACGGTAAAGCCTGCCACAATCGATTTTATTCCTTAATAAAATGGTTATTAAATGAGTTAAAAGTTTGGATAATATAATAGCATATGTTAAAACCTTTTGTCATTATTGACCACTCAAGCTTTTAATCTTATGCAATTGTTATCAAATTTTGGAATAACTTACAATTGAGACTTTTGCACTTTGTGCATGGATAAATTTACGACACAGTTCTAGATTAATCTTGTATTATTGTTACTATTATTAATTTTATAGTTTTGAAAGTATTATCAATAAATAACCTCATAGCATTTGGCTCTTATATCTAACTAAATTATAGCTCCAATCGATGAAATTGACTTCACTAGGAACCAAACACTACTTAAGCTATTCGAACAGATGTCATGATGATTAATATTGAACTACCATGCCCAACAAATCTTTTTCTGTTAAAGGAACAGTTTGCATGGAAGGTGGGTAATATCACCAATTAGTACACCAGAGCTCAAAGAGTAATAGATGAAGAAATCCCAAAGGATTCAAAAGGTTTAAAACTTTGCATACATAGGAATGCTCTGGGAGCACAATCGTAAGGTAAATCTACCTGGAAGGTAAAAGACATTAACTTGAGTTCATGCTATGTCAACATTTGTCACTTCTCTTTTGCCCTGGATTTTCTGATGCACGCTTAAACATAGAAAGTCTTATATCTATACACTATTTCTTCACAATTCTTGTGTTCATGGATTTCTTTGCATTATTAAGTCTAATAGTAATTGAATTACATATCTTAATTTCCTGTCAGTTCCAAGGCACCATTTAAACAAGCTAAGGACAACTAACAGTATCCAAATAATATATTGGACATGTATAAAAAATAAATGTGAATATATTCACATCTATTGTTATATATGAACAAATTAAATTAGCATTTGTGAGTTGAACTGTAACTGATAGTTACACAAACACATCAAATTAGTAGGTACGATGAAAATTTGGTATTCTCTATAAACTGAAGCTAATTGGCTAATTTCATTATCAGTTATGTACTAGTTATAACTATATTGATGGATACACAATATCAATTTCCCTTCCTTAAAATTATTTCATTAGAATTTGATTTCCTTTCTTTTTCAACTTAAATTGTAAACCGGAATCCTGTTATCTATCCTATTCAATTGATTCAAACTAAGAATTTTTTATGGAAAAATAAATAATATTTTTTGATTTCAGGATCAATGCTTTTAGAAGATGTCAAAGTCCTGCATCACAAAAACTACATGATTTTTAAATTCACAATACTTAGTATTGGATGACAAGAATTAAGTTTTAGCCAGATTGAGGAAAGATTAACATGAGAAATACGATAATTACAAAGGGTACTATCAAATATGTAGTCCATTTTTAGATGGTTATGATGCTGAAGGGTAAAAAATAAAAAATATTATTCCTTCCAGTAACTGTGTTAAGAAAAATATTCCTCAAGTATGGTGATATCATGAGGCACCATGCAAAGTTTTACCATTCCAAAATTAAATAAAGAAATGGAGAGGAGGTTGTTGATTAAGGGTAAATGATCAGGTAATAGCTAGTTAGATAACTATTTCCAGTTCTTTGGAAACCATCGAAAATTTTGGGTGCTATGATGCTTCTACTTAGGCGGTTTATGTCTCAAAATCAAATGATGTGGAAAGATACTCTTTCTGTATTTTTTTTACTCAAAAGTATTATTTTTCGGCAAATAAAACACAGAATATTCTGTGTTTGACTGATTCTCATCCGAAACTGAATGAAAGAACAGATTTGGCCACTTTTTCCACATAAGAGAAATATAGGATCATAGATGGATATCCGGAACATTCACTTGTGTGAGCATAATATGACTCACCTTGCAGTCGAATCCCTCCCTCCACTTTGCCAAGGGCGTTCACGGAGGCACAGATGTATCCTCCATAGTCCCTCTTCTCGAGCGATCGGATGGTGAGGTTCATGAACAGAGAATATTCCGTAAGCGGCGTCTCGGACATTACGTATTTGGCTCCGTCCACCAGCTTCTCCCCTGCATGAGGAATCGCGAAAAGGTCTTGCTTTTTAACCTCGCTCTTCTCATCTCCACCCGGAATGACAGTGAAAACCTTTCATTAGATCCATGGAGAAATTCTCCAAACAATTAAACAGATGATTAAGTTCAAATTTGAAATACATCGTAATTTTGTAAATAAAACAGCAAAGAGCAATTAATGGGCTGGATTGAGCTGATGTTTTCATGATAATCAAGTCAGTTGTCCTAAATTATTTGACCTTAATTTTGACAGGCTAGGGAAGGGAGAATAATTTCTCCTGAATGTGAAGACATGATGCCGTCCCTTTTCTACTATGTACATGTTCAGCTGCTATATGACCAAGGTCTGTCAACTAAAAATGTTAATCCGCTGTAATTCAAATGAGCATTAATAAAATACACTTCCTTTATTTGAGGTAAGCAGGACAGTTAAACAACTTCGAGTGAATTATTCTACTTTAAAATAAGGTTACAACTTTTTATTATTTATATCTATACGTATCACGAGTAACTTTTGTATCAAAAGTATAGTTTTACGGATTCTTTGTGTTCTTTGTTTGGTTCGGGTGATGGCGCAGGTGCCGTGGGTGGCGCTGGTTTCAGTCTGTTTCGACCACTTAAGTTGAACGTGTGCATGCCATTGATGCCATTCAACTGACGTTGTTTTGCTTGCTATACGACTCACGTGTGTCTATTCTTCTGCTAACCATATTATCAGAAATTTGCTTAAATTACCGAGATTTCTAGCTTGCGATAAAGATTTCCAAGAAGCAAGGAAACCTCTTTGGGTTGGCTTTGGCTTTGAATTCTTCATTATTTTTCGGCTTATATAAGCCTAACATATGTTAGTCTTCGACAGGAATTTGGAGAAGAACGTTGCCCTGGGCGACATAGCGAGTGGAGGCATTGAGTGGCTCATCAGGCGAACGTGACGCAGAACTTTATTAGTGACATTTTTCATGGAAATTGAAATTGAAGGAAATTCATAATGTGAACCATATGTAATTTTAATATTGACGTTCTTTTAGAGATTAAGATTGTGATTAAGCTGTTTCACACACAGATTTAGAGATTTACCCTAATATTGTAGACAATATACCCTCGTTTACGATTTTTTTCCAACTGAAGATTGTCAAATTAAATCCCTTTTTGTATTTTTATAATCTGATTCTATAGTGTAGTTCCTATAGATTAATTGTATTCCCACGAAAGCGTGGAAGTTCCCTCGAAAGATAAAAAATTTTGACGAAATTATGAAAGGAGGCTTGTGCCATTTCTATTCTACATTTTAAAGGAGGATGAGAATCGGTACTCCATAGCAGGAAATACCAACTAAAATGTACGCATCGCTTTGGAATGAAACCAACGAAAATGTTCTCCTGCGATAAACCGAGAATCAGTAAATGAATCAGCTGACTGAAATCATTTAAGAACCATAAAAATGACTTCTCCTGATAGAAGATATCTAAATACAGAGCCTCCATGTTTAAATTGAATGTTAAAGGCCCCTAATCTTTAAAAAATATCCATTTCGTAAATGATGTTGATTACAACCTGAAACATGCTTTGACTCTTTTCAACTTTGAAGCAATCATTGACATTGCTGTTTGTCTCTTCATGTCCAATCCAAAGTGTTGATATCTTTAATTTCTCAATCTCCATTACATTATATTTTGTAGTGAATGCAATTAACTGGTTAGTCCAAAGTGTAGGAAAACACTTAAACTCAACGTCTATGTATTTTCAGTATGCCTGCCTGCCAAATAAAATATATTATCCTGTAATAATTGCTTTCAATACTAGGATTTTACATACTAGAGTTACGAAGAGAAAAAATATTGGATAAGATTAAGGTTGGATAGTAAGTATTTAGTTGTTAGTTTACACTCAAATTTTTCTTCTTGCAGGGAATGGTCTGAGTGGAATTAACCTTATGTTGGAAGGGAAATCCGTTATAGAAATCCTCCCCAAGGTAATTGTCGAAAGTACTACACTTGTAGTTGAAAAGTTGAACATATTGATGTAACATAACAATGATAACTTCTCTAATGGAAACAGGAAGACCCCAATTACATCCATTTTAATAATTGAACAGGCCGACAAGGTTTTGGTAACATTGACGTAGTTACTTGTTTCTTGATGTATTTTTTTGCGATAAATTCAACCTTGTTTATGAAAATTGTCCACCACGAAAAGTTTTCGAGAATTTTGCGTAACATTAAATAAAACAATATCTTCGTTAATTTTCATCTTTATATTTTAAAGTTGCAAACACTCTAAATGTATATCTAAAATGTTTATAAGTTCATTAATTCACTATATTAACACTCAATTTAGATTCCCTTACCGAATTAAAAAATTAAAAAAATTGCGAGTTGACAAGGTCTCCAAAAAAAGTATCGATTTCGGTGCCCGCAAGTTTACTAAAACACCCGTTTCTCAAAGAGTTTTAAGCATAGGAAAAGGTGGGTTCTGTGCCCCTCGCTTCCGAGAAAGATGCTCCTACCTCTAATCCGTCAATAGGTTCTCATATCCAGTTGCAAACATCTATGATATGTTATACCGTTTCTTTTATGCCATCAAAATATTATTCTTATAAGGAACTTCCTCTTGATTCCGATTTCTCTATGAAGATTACGCATTAGACTCGTTCGTCCAATTTGCGTGTGCCCTTCTCTGTCTCTGTTTATCTCTTTTTAGCCAAGAAGTATTCATTACCTTCATTTCACAGGCAACAGCGTTCGGTCGCCACCTTTTATTCAAAGCACGGCGACCTTCGTCCTTCGCCAGCTTTTCAGAACACGCGCGATTCTGGTTTCCCGATAAAGTCAGGAAAAATGCAATTTTTGGTCCCGAACTAGCGCCCTCCGCCGTCGGGAAAGCTGCTTGTCTTTGTTCCCACCTCTCTCCTTACTTCGCTCCCTGTAAAAGACAGTATTTTCGGTTCCACGAGTATTCCATCCAAAGCCCAAAGGTCAAGCATATCTGGACCTACCCTATTATCCACCGGAAGCATCTAAATCAGATCAAAGAACCGAAGAGGGTCCTCGCCCTCTTAGATGCTGCAAAGACGAAGAGAAGGAGACGGAACCCCCCTTCTGCAGAGTCACCCCCTGATCCTGCCTGAAGAGTCATCATAGCATCTAATGCAAACCATTAGTTAACTACCAGGGGTAATCATCCTCAACCCTACCTATCTACCACTCCATACCTATTCGCATCCAACCGAGCCTTCTGGAGAGTATTGACTTTACAAGGGTATTATCTACCTGCCAGGGTATCACCGCCCATAAACCTCATCAGAAGCAATTGGGGCATTAAAAAAAAAAAATCCGACCTAACCCCTCCACGAGCATTCATCGACGGAGAGTCGCTGTGACTGGAGTGTGCTTGAATTTCCGAAATTTGAGGTCTACCTGGTTGTTTGTGTGCAGAAGAAAATGGTTTTCTGAAGAGTATACACTGGTAAGTTTTCTTCCCTTTCTTTCTCTGGTAGATTTCTTCAGTGGGATGCATTTTCCGAGAGCATTTTGCTTCAGGAATTCTTTAAGAATCAATTTAAATACAGTGGATGGATTTGGTTTATTTACCTCGTTGAAATTTTGGATTGATAAATCCTCGATGCCTAAGTGACAATTACCAATATACTTTCAACTCATTGGTATCATATTGGTATATATTTGTTCGATGCGACTGGAAATCTGAATGAATTTCCAAATTCTTTTTCATGGATATATTCAGTTCGCCCGAATAAAACTTGGAAAGTCCCTCACCATTTCGAAGAATCCAAACGCATGGATCCTCTTGATGGGCCTCGTACTCTGAGAGTGAAATGGAATCTAAATCTCGGAACACCGCGTACAGTGTCAATTAAACCGTAATTGTAAATTCGTAATTTTAAAGACATCCTTAAGGAAGGATCGTTTCCTGCGATAAAGTTGCTTCGGTCAAGTGATGGAAATGTATTTATACGATGTTATTGGTTTCTTAAACATTCCTATAGCTAATCACAGTTGTTTCAGATTAACAGACTTTCGATGAGTTTTGCAGCCTGAGATGTAGAAAACTGGATCCTCCAACTTCGCGGTATGCTAAGGAGCAAGAGTCGCGGTAAATGGGACGATATTTGAGAGACACTTGGTGTAAGTTCTTACTTCTAAAGTTTATATTGAATTTATTATGGTTAAAAACTACTGGTTCCCTAAATTAGAATGTAACTTTATTCAGGGAAACGATACATTTTCTGGCGAGATTTAGTAACGTTCCCTTGTTTTGCCTTACAGCGGCGCGTAATATTTCGAAAGAATAATGTACGTATGGTGGCTTTACGTAGGTAGCCATGGAACTAACTTTTCATGAATCATTCTCATAATGTTGTTGGTTAAAAGTACTATAATCAAGAGGTCTTACATGTACTCTACCCAACCCACTCCCATCTCATCCTCTACCCCACCCACTCACATCTCATCCTCTACCCCACCCACTCACATCCCACCCTCTACCCAACCCATTCCCATCCCACCCACTACCCCACCCACTCCCATCCCACCCTCTACCCAACCCTTTCCCATCCCACCCTCTACCCCATCCACTCCCATCCCACCCTTTACCCCAACCACTCCCATCCCACCCTCTAACCAACCCACTACCATCCCACCCTTTACCCCAACCACTCCCATCCCACCCTCTAACCAACCCACTACCATCCCACCCTCTACCCCATCCACTCCCATCCCACCCTTTACCCCAACCACTCCCATCCCACCCTCTAACCAACCCACTACCATCCCACCCTTTACCCCATCCACTCCCATCCCACCCTCTAACCAACCCACTACCATCCCACCCTCTACCCCATCCACTCCATTCCCACCCTTTACCCCAACCACTCCCATCCCACCCTCTAACCAACCCACTACCATCCCACCCTCTACCCAACCCACTACCATCCCACCCTTTACCCCATCCACTCCCATCCCAACCTTTACCCCAACCACTCCCATCCCACCCTCTAACCAACCCACTACCATCCCTACCTCTACCCCATCCATTTCCATCCCTCCCTCTAAGCTCCCTACTCCTTTCCTACTCTCGAAAGCCAACCATATTATCCCTCCCAGTATCCTGACCATTCCCTCATTTCCCGCCCACTGCTCCAACCAGACCCTAACCACCCATTCTCAACCTTAAGGCCCCCCGACTTTGAATTCTCTGCCATTCCCAATACCTTCCCTTCCTCTCCATTCCGCCCCTCTCCCAATCAATTGCTTCCTTCTCCTCTTGTGCCATAAATATCTCCCACCGTTCATTCTTTCTTCTCAATTAGACATTAGGAAAAATATGGGCAATTTAATGCTAAGGTACAGAATATATAAATTATGCACATCCCCGCCTTAGGCATCATAATAAATCTATACATCCTGCAATAGTAAGTTTGGCATAGGGCGCAGAATGTTTTATATTCATCATATATACATTTAATTCATTTAACACTATACAAATTCCGGCCTTACAAATTTTTATACTATACATAATTGAAAGTATATTTTGGCTCGGAAGAAAAAAAATGTTT
Source organism: Sympetrum striolatum (assembly GCA_947579665.1). NCBI lineage: Eukaryota > Metazoa > Arthropoda > Insecta > Odonata > Libellulidae > Sympetrum > Sympetrum striolatum. The sequence continues at coordinate 18,546,666 of OX388342.1, read as the reverse complement.
GTCACTTCTTATTCTTCTTCCGGGGTAGAGTGATGCCTTAGATGTTAAGAAAGGACTTCAGTTCTTTGCCCCACCTGGAGGCGCTGTGCAACTTCTTCCCTTTTCTTTTGCTTGGTCGTCATAGGATTTTTCCTGCCTTTTGAAGGGCACCATGAAGTCCTATATATTAAAGGAAAATTGAGGAAATGAATCTTAAAATGTAGGTACCTATCTAATTACTTTGCATGAATAGAGAAGTAAATATAAGCATAGTTCCAACGGAAACAATATTAATTATACCTAGAATGTACCATTATATAAGCAGAAGTATATTGAAAATTCAGCTTTTCATTTTTCATATTAATGATTTAATTTGGTTTCGTTAATGAAGTTTCAAATGTTTAAGAATTTAGTTCTAAAAATTGGAACAATTCGCCATAATCAATGGAAGGCAACAATGCACAATAATATTGTTCTAGTAAACAAATAAAGAAATACTCTAATATAACAGCTAAGAAGCACCATTTAATTCCATGTAAAATACATGTTAACGTAAGGGATTATAAATTTTATTTGACTTCTTTTACACTATTGACGGCGGAACTCGCTAATTAAAGTAATAATTTTTGTAGGACGAATCCTTTTGACAGCTTATAAATGAGTCAAAATTCTAGTAGGTTACCTCGATTTTCGACCTTTTTGTAACCAAAACACTGAAACTTACGGCTGTAAGTCCGCGAATATTTTAGACCCTTGCGTCGTCTTCTCATTAAAAGAAAAATTTCATTACAAAAGATTTAGTAGATAGCATAGATTTAGCCCTACTTAGTCTTGACAAAAACGTTTAGTAATTAGTAGCATGTGATCAAAATGACCCAAACATTCTCTGAATTTTTAAGACCTCTTTCATGGTCAATCAAATAATTCAATTTATTATTGTTCATGAATGATTCTTTAAAAAAATAATTCTAACTTTTTTACATGATATATTTTTGTATCAAATATAAATTAAATTAAATATTTAAACTCGTACCAAAATTGCAGTAACTTTTAAAATTGATAATTGTTCCTATTAAGAATTAACATAAGGAACTAATTGAACTATTGAAATTGGTGGTAGAGGGTTCATTATTTATATTTTCGTTTCGTAAGTAAAGTCAAAATATTGGGCGAGTATAAATTCTCGAGTGTTTATGAAACTTTCTCCAACTATGACAGAAGGATAAGTGATATTTTAAAAATCGTAACATTTATCCTTATCAGTGTTACCAGCCTATAAAAGCGTTATTTAAAGACAATATTTTTACGAGGCTAAATTTTTGTCGTATTAAAATTATTTTTAACAATTTGTTATAAATTAACATTTATAAACCTATATCCAGCCTAACATCTGCACATAGCTGGGGTATCAACTTGAAAAAAATTATTCAAAAGTTTTTATTGCGTAGCTCTTTGTTACTATATTAGAGTTACACTAACATACATTTACCCAGTGAGCTTTACGAAAGTATTCTGTGAACCCTAAAATCATTTTAATAATTTTGGTTGCATTTGGAAAATGTTCAGCAATATCTTAAAAATATCCACGAAAATTTATGTTTTGATATGAAATTGGTAACTCTGATTTCATTGCGTACTTTTTATTACTTGAAATTAACTAAATTCTCAGATTATAACATAGCAAACATCTTTAAAAACGAAAATTTGATTGAAATACCTTCATTAGTTTCTGTGCTGCCAAAGGAAATACATTTCCTGGGTCATATTGACCACTTGAACTAATTAAGGATTAATATCAGAGCATGCAATGGACAAAGAACTCATATGAAATGTACTTTTGTCGGTGGCTTAATTTAAATTAGTTAATAATCATTTATACCTATGGACTCTCCAATGAATTTGAAATCTCGATATCCTTTTGGGTTACCATTAGTGATTTCTCGTACTTGATCCTAAGTTGTAATTCAAAGTTACAGAGCACTTATTAATGGCAGATTTAAAAACATAACAGATTTCTTATTCTTACCCATTGTCTCAAAAGAAAGACACACGACGGAATTAACTCGACGATTTATTCAAAAAGTCGTCAATTTAACCGTTAAAAACAATAACAAAGTTAATTATCCAAAACGAACTCAATTGTATCTATTTAAAATACGTGATTGCACTTAGAGAATTTGGTACTGACTTAGCAATGACATGCCTATAATTTCTAATATAAATTAGGCCTAGCAAGTAGGCAAAAAGTTGCATGTTATTTTTTGGTCAATATCGTAGTTAGTTTCAGGGTAATTTTCATAATAGCTGAAGTGTTTTTTATCAATTAAAAATCTGATTTAATAACAGAATTTATTATCAGAAGGATTATATAATGATATGATAATCATATGAGACAGCTATCATTGTATCAGTATAATTATTATTTCATAGGATAGGAATAAAAACACTTTGCGGTTTATAAACTGTGTTTTTACTATCAATCTACCACCAGATCTGTTAATTACTTAAAAGAAGGTGATTGCAGAGACTATAGATTATTTTTATTTCTTGTCTATGGCGTTTCACCAATTTAGGCTAAATTATATCGACTATATTTGAATGCACGGACGTAATTCGACAATGTTGAAATAATATGACATGATTCGATGTACGAAACACGAAATAATCTTCTTATCCATAAGGCGAAGTAAAGTGTTTTAGAGTGATTAAATATTCGAATTACCATAAGTTGGAACTCTGACGACTCCATGAGGATCTCCGGTAATGGTTTTTCTCTGCACCAGTAGCTTTCGATTGAGAAGTCACATCACGCCGGGGCGATATCAATATGTATGGAATAGAGTTCTCCTCAAACCTTTAGAAAAAATTGAAAATGAAAATTAATAATGAATCGAATAAAAATTATAATTAAAGCTTGTTTAACTAAATACTGATATTCTAACCACTTAACCCCAGAGCCACAATCCGAAAAGTGAGAAACCTGGGTTCGAGTCCCGGACAAGTCAATATATTTCACTTTCCGTTTTGGTTAAGTCGCACGCTTTCCTGTACTGAGTCAAACTTCATTTCCATCATTTTTTGAACAACTATTAAGTATCTTATTTCACAGCCATCAGCATCAATGCAATAAAATTATTACCGTATCGGCTCGAATTTAACGCGACTCCGAAATTTACATAAAGATATTTAGAAAAAATATAATACTCATAAAAAAATTCAAAGAAAGTAAAATTCAATCAGATAAGCAATTATTTATGTTATTATAGCTAATAACACAGGTTACATTCATGTCAATAAAATTAAGTAAAGTAAAACATTCGGCCGGACGTTCAGTCACGTTTTAACTTCTATAGGAAAATATCTTTGTTTATATTAAATTCCATTACTTAACTCCAAGCGCGAGTCGATTTCTTAACGGAAAATAAATGCTCAAACAATATCGCGTTATATTCGGGCTAATACGGTAATACAATTATGCAATGAATTGTGGAGGAAAGGACTAATAAATGATAAACAAAATTTTAATAATCTATGAGCCTAACACTAATTACGAACTAACCAATTATGAGCAATATCTATGAAATTGGTCCTTCATATTTACGAATTGCCGGTTCCAGAAGTCCTACGTTCTCTAAGTGGTCCAGGAAGCATCTCCTCTGAAACCTCTCCGTATTTCCTCGAAGCATCATCAGAAAAAATACACATATAATATGATTGATGAAGAAAAGGACAAATAATTGATAAAAAATAGCAAATAATCTATGAGACTAAAATTAACTATGAACTAATTAAATATTAGCATTGTCTATGATATAAGTCAATTCATACGTACGGAATGCCGGTTCCAGAAGTCCTAAGTACTTTTAGTGGTCCAGGAAGCATCATCTCCAAAAAATTTCGGCATTACCTTGAAGCATCATCTGAAAGATACATATATGCAATGAATGATGAAGGAAAGTACTAATAAATGATAAAGGAAATGCCTAAAATTTATGTGAATGATACTAATTACGAAATAATAATTATCAGCATTAAATATGATATAATTCATTCATATTTACGAAATTCCGGATTCAGAATTCTTATGTTCTCTATGTGGTCAAGGAAGTATCTTCTCCAGAACATCTAGGTATTTCCTCGATGTATCATATGTTATAATACACATATACAATGAATTATGAAGGAAAAGACTAATGAATGATAAACAGAATGCCTATAATCTATGAGACTAAAATTAATTTCAAGCTAATTAATTATCAGCATTATCTATGATATAAGTCATTCCTAATTACGAAATGCCGGTTCCATAAATCTTATGTTTTCTAAGTGGTCCTAGATGCATCTTTGCCGAATCATCTCCGTAATTCCACGAAGCATCATCTGAAATAATAAACATAAGCAATGAATGATGAAGGAAAGTACTAATAAATGATAAACGAAATGAAAAAAAAACTATGAGAATAAAATTAACTGTGAACTAATTAATTATCAGAATTATCTTTGATATATTTAATTCGTATTTACGAAATGCCGGTTCCAGAAGTCCTGTGTTCTCTTTGTGGTCCAGGAAGCATCTTCTCCGTAACATCTCCGTATTGCCTCGAAGCATCATCTGAAATAATACACATATGATATGAATGATGAAGGCAAGGACTAATAAATGATAAACGAAATGCCATTAATCGGTGAGACTATTATTTATTACGAGCTTATTAATTATTATCATTATCTATGTAATTAGTCATTCATACATACAAAATGCCGGTTCCAAAAATCCTGTGTTCTCTAAGTGGTCAAAGAACTCCAGAAATTGAATCTCTAAAATGATAATAAATATTTGATAAAACTCTAATCTGATGGAAGGAGAATCGTTCACGAAAAAAATAACCAATATTAGATTAATTTTCCCTTTAATACTGTTTCATTCCAAATTACATTAAAATTGCTTAAAAAACATCTCTCAGTATTGAATTATAAAGTCATTTGGATGAATGGATGAGTTGAATAATGAAAATTCACTTCATCTTTAGTAAATGGATGTAACACAAGTCTCGCAACAGAATTTGAAATCCCTAAATAAGTTAGAATAACATATAGTTATGTCTCGTAAGACAATCCATGAGCATTTAAAAAGGTATTTCTAAAGCTGAATCTTAAGTAGTATTTTAAAGAAACAGGACACCTACTATGACTGATTTTATAAATAACTCAGTCTTATTTCCTAGCCAACAGTTCAATCATGATGAACGACTGAATTACTTTGGAGATTTATTCTAAATGTCGGCAATTAAAATGTTGAAATTTGAATCGATTATCCAAAAAAAGTAAATATTTTGAAATAGAGATGTTTTGAAAGCAAAAGTAGTTCTGTTAACGATGATCAAGGCGAAGGCATAATGCTTTCTCGCATGGGGAAATAGAAAGTGCCTCGTTATCTCAAAACAAACAGCTGTCATGTGACCTTCAGTTTCCGACCGAATTCCTGTGATTAAAATCGGTATATTGTGTTATAGCATTTGCTATAAAATAAAAAATAGCGAGGCACTTACGATGGGAATACATTTAGTAAATGCATACGTATAAATAAAGAAGTTCTCTATTGTAAGCAATATAATGAACAATCACTCGAACAAAGTATTGATGAATCTATGCCTTAGCGAGAGTCGTAATGTGCACTGAAATTTAAATTCCCGATACGCGTTACCGTTGGTGACTTATGTTAAGATGAAAGATATTTTAAAATATATTCTAGATTCGAAATTTGGGAACTGGTTGATTAACGACAAACGTCGCTACATTGATTTTAAAGTTCCTCCGCCGTCAACATAGCTAATTATGAATATCTTCATTAAAGCAATAACCATTTCCTTCCTTATGCAATTCATTTATTTACTAGGAACTATTTGCAAGTATAAACTTGGGATGAAATTGAAGCTTGCGGGAGAAAGGTAAAATAGGAATAGATTCCAAGTAAAAAAGTCAACACGGCTCCAAAAACGAATACTTCGGAGTATTATTTTTTATTTATTTATTTATGAAATATATTAAGAGTAAGAAAACTCAATTAGAAGTTTAAATCAACGACATAAAATACGAATTCTTACCGTTAGACCAGAACTGTACCACAAGGTCCTCCTAGTAGTCTTACCAGGAATTGCAAAGCTGGCGCCGTAGCTGCGTTCTGATTGGTGGAAATTTGTTTCCTACCCACTCTCTTTCCGTTGAACCGTTAGATTACAAATTGCTAAAAAAATTAAAATAATTTTATATGTATTATATTCAATAGAGAATCCTTCAAAAGATCGAAATAACTAAGAAATATTTCCTGTTAACTTTAACCAAGTTCTCTTATAGCCTCGAAGTTAACGATTTCTGTTATTAACGGAATAGGTATTTAATTTAATCTGGAATGTCATCGGTCAATGTTAATTTTCAATTAATTTTATGCAAATTTGAATTAAATCATTTTATATAGTATTGGCCTACTGCAATTTGCAGTGCAACTCACTATAAGCTCTAAATAATAATGATATTAATTAATGTTAAGAATAAAAAGACACAAGAAAAATGTTGAGGAAAGCATCTCAGATCATGAATAAGATATATTCGAATATTATATTTGGACTAGCCAAAGCTCCCGTTGATTAACAAATGGGAATATAGAAGTAGATTAAATTCAAGTCGTCTGTCGTACAATGAGTAAATACCCTTTAGTAAACACAACTGAAACACTTTGGCCGGGTGGCCACCGAATGCGAAGCGGTGCTAAGTTGAGCGGGACAGAGTGACACGGAGCGAAGCGTAGCTAAGTTTAGTATCTGAGGGTCGGCAACTGGAAGAGAAGCTGAGCGAAGCGATTCGTTTGTAAATAAACAAGATGGCGTAAGAACTAACCTTTTGTTGCCGACTGAGAATTTAATTCTCTGATATTACGGTTAAATCACGGAATTTCCGTAAGAGACGGGTTCTGTTACAATAATTACGCTGGCACACTTTTATTAAGATATTATTTATAGCCATTGGACACATTTATCTATTTCGCTAATAGCATATAAGTTTCCTATCGTTCGTACAACACTCGAGTACACTTTTCATTTTGTAATGACGGAACTGATAATATAAAAAGTTCTTAGTTTCATATCAATACATGGATAAATGTTTCTGTAACGAGCATCACAAAAATTAATCACTTTACTCACGTAAGCATGGCAATTAAATTTTTCTTCACTCTTCATCTAACGTTTAACTTTTGCTGACGAGTCTCGGATCTCGAAGAGGAAGCACAAGCCATTTCTTTAAACCAGCTTAAAATCGTCGTATTCTTATTCTTTTTAAGGGTGCATAAATGATTATCCTACTATTATTTCTTTTGAAATGCTATGGTTTTTAAGCTGGTGTTCCTCTCGGAGACAATTACCTGCTGACGATGTCACAGTATTAGTTTTTTATTTTCAAAAACTGACCAGCGTTGAATGATTAAATTTACGAGAAAAATTTTCTCGGCTGTACTGAACCTATCAGACGACATTTTCAAAATGATTGCGTTCCGCTAAGACGATTGAATATCTTAAATTAGTACTTAATTGAAGTGTAACGACATTGGAAGTAATTTAATTAAGTGGTCCCATCACAATTATTACAGATTGACAAAGTGATTACTTTTTGTGAAACGGAATCTGTCATCAATAATTACATTACAATGTTTCTGAAAGAAAGATATAATTGGAAATTAATCACACCTTTCAAGCTTATGAATGTAAATCTTTCACAAACTGATAATAATTCAGATACTGCCGAGGAAAGAAGCGAGAGGCTCCCCCAACCACCGCGTTGAGAGCTGTGGAGGGGGAAGCTGACTTCGCTTCATCACGAACCACGACCGTTCAGAAGATGTGCCTTGCGAAGTTGAATGACATCACAATTCTCAGCACAACTCCGCTTCGTATCCGGTGGCCACAGCTGCATTCAAAAGTATAGGTTCGTTTGTGAAAGTGTTGTCAGCTCGGCGTAACTTCGCTCAACTTAGCTTCTCTTCGCATTTGGTTTACTATACAGGAAAATGGATGGATTCGACAATCGTTATGGTCGTCATGGGGACTGGTTGTTTACAACCACAAACATTTTGGAGAATCTTCCCGTATTTTGTCATTATTCTTAAAATTTCGATTCGAATACAATATTCAAAGGTCAAAATAAGTATCTTTATTAAATTTCCGTTCTTTCGATGCATGTCTAGACTCTGCACGACTATTCCTTCTAATTTATTTCTTCAGAAGAAATAATGCCTGCAATCGATAAAAGTCTCCATGAATTCCGTATGTAAATCTATCTGAGCGATTTAAGTTAGAACCGAATAAAATTATCAAATTAAATTAATTCAGTACTTTCTTTTGGTCCCACAGAATACGTATACGAAGTTTGAAGTTGATCGGGCAAGTGCTGGGACCTCCAATCCAAGACAAACCCACTAGCATACCAACCGAATTTTATTTTATGTATATAAATAGGTAAGAATATAATGAACGGCAATGAGCTTCGTTCAACTGTCAATTTCCGTTAACATTCAAACCTGGACTTTTCGTATGACTAGTAGACAGTATTTCAACAAATATCACAGCCTAAAAGTTGCCCGAACTATTTGGGAACTCCCAAAATTAACATATTGTAATGTCGGTGCAGGTACAACACATAGGCAAGAATAAACTAGAAAGAGCCTAAAACATCCACTAATTTCCGTTTAATTCAAATCAAGATGTCCTTTTTGCTTACGGGATGTGATATATGCATTACTTCCAGCGTAAAAATTAAAAGAAGAGATATTTGCGTATTACGTTTAGTCATTATTGACGTAGGCAATCGATAAACCCGCGTTTCTGGGAGAGAAAAGTAGAGAACCAGTTTCGAGTCCCAGCTACGTTAAACTCAATTGAGTAAGACATATCTTTTGCTTCATTTTTTCCAAAAACGTAATACCATGTTTGCAGAACGAGTTTAGATGCTTATTTACACTCAAACATGCTCTTTAGAAAAGGTAGAGATCATTCATATTGAGCTCAAGCTGGAAAATTATCAAATCTGCCTACTAAATCTAACAAATTTCGTATTGCAATTATAAATGTAGTAAACTAACGCTAAGCCATTCACAGAAACGAGGCGGCAAGTTAATGTAAGGCTAAGGTCAATCTATGATATACTATGTAAACCGAAGATAAGTTAGAACTTTTCTTAGATAAGTCATTCAGACTTTGATGAATTAATACATGGTTTGGGTATTATAATAAAAATATAGTTACTTACTGTTCCGGAATTAACTTTTTTCTGCACTTGCACCTTTTGTAATTTTACTTCCGCGATTGCCCTCCATGGTTACGTCAGGAACGGTGCAGAACTGAGAGGTCGTATTATTGAAAGCTAAAGTAGAAAGAGTCAGGTTTAGATCTATTAAAACGAGAAAATATATAAATATCACTTTGAATCGAATGTAAACGTTAACTAAGGTCCTAACCTCAGAATCTGGAATGTCGTGCAACCATTTGAAACAGCTATGACCCTTAGATCCCTTAAAATTCACGCTACAGCAATGATATCAAAGACGGTATAAAATAGAAGCCAATTTCTAATTAAGTATCTTAAGTAACTTACCATTCACTGGAAGTCCTGGGTGAAGTTGGCGATGGACGTTGAAAAACGAATTCCGGCCATTTAAAAATATATGAAATTTTCGAATATCAATTATAAGTAAAAGATAACGCGACACTTTTAAAAATTCGATAAGATTGGATAAAAATAGTTTTACAACAAACCTAAAGTATCTACATTTTTGCAAAGATGTATGATTAATATATAATTAATTTCGACACCGAAATGAGGATTTACAAATTCACTTTTATGAGACATCATCGTATGACAAAAGAATGGATATCGGTGCTGGGGATATCAATTGTAGACCGAAAAAGACATTCTGCAGAGAAGAGAAGCAGCTAATATGAATTCGCGAGATTACCGAGATTCACTTTCTCCCTTAAAATTTCCTACCGCAAGTTAAAGGACTCGGAAACAATAACCCTTCCACCAAAGAGTTAGCCCAACTGCGAAGAATTTCCGGTAACTAAACATCCGAAAGTTCAGATTTGAAACTCATCCAAGGAGCATCTCATGAAAGCATTTTCCTTTGAGGTCTTTCATGCTGATAGACTTCGAAGAAACCTAGAAGACCTCGCATGAAGCACTTTAGAATCACACCATTGTCACATTTTTTCATGAAAATCACAAAATGAGGAGCTGAATCTTAAGTGTTAGCATATAACTTCCATTTGAATATTGCAGGAATTGTAATATTCATTCACGTCCAACTGGTCGCACACGTACAGTAGAGGACAATCCAGAGAGTTTCACATCCTCGATCACTTCTAAAAACACACTCCACATCGAAATATAATTATTGTAGCTTTAAAACTCACGTTGAAATTGTCATTTCACACACTTCCTCGACATAAGGACGAGGTGTTTACGAGGCTATTTACCGCGCGTTCGGAATGTCGTTTGTTATGAAAAGTCTGAATTACGTTTTACGTGCTGTGAGAAATCTGTTTAGACGAATACTTCTTCTTTCTATTCCTTCAATGGCGGTCGTTAAGCCTTCCTAAAAGAACCACCCAAGTTTTCTTGTCGATGTAATTAGCATACTGATGTCATCAGAAGAATAAGTTTTCCTCTTAGTTCTCGAAGGATAACTGACTTCGGTATGATTACTAAACCATCAATCTT